>CM023200.3:35355965-35637382 GCA_004115045.4 Sinella curviseta | reverse complement strand
TTAGTGTTGGTAGGATATTAAATTAAAATACCAGTACCCTGCCCTAAACACACGTCGTATAGATAGTGACGAGTTTGTTATAAGCTACCTTTTACTGTTGGCTGTTTACTTTAATTAACATACAACATAATCAATCATATTATTTTATACGATCACAATCAACAATTGACAATACAAATATTATTGTAAGTTGTGAGTATGTCACGCGGATGTAAGAAAATAATGAGTTTACTTTTGACTTTCTAAATTAACAGTTGTGGGAGCAGGTTTTTGGGAACCTTCATCTGGACTCGAGAGACTTTTTGAGTGCATACAGAGCGAGCCCAATTTGGCGTGACTTTTTGGAGGATTCAAAGACAGCGTGGATGTTTGGTGAGGTAAGATATGATAATGTTAACTACTAACTACTTCTATGCGAATCTCACAATGTGTAGGTGATTGAATTTCTAGTCTACTATGGACCATAGTCTATGGTCATTTCATTTCATCACAGTAATTTATAATTAATTGTTCTAGGCGTTTCCATTCCTGTTCGAGTATCTGGCGAAACACGAGATTCTTCAATGTCGACAGGTCTGCAAGTTCTGGAGGCACGTAGTTGATCATTTCCTGGAAAACAACGTATATCAACGACCAGTCACTGAAGAGGAGGATAGGCCCACTCCCAAAATATTGAAGACCGACCTTCCTTCGTCTGGCCGTTTGGAGGGAATCTTTAAGGCCAAGGACTTTGATTTCAACGGCTCCATACAATCCAATCAAAGGGCGGTACTTTTGCGGGAAACTCCAAGCCATCCACGGTGTCCAATCGTCGGCAGATCAGTTTGTATTGGAAGCTTGGAAAGGAAAAGCAAGAGAACACCATCCATTCCCAAATTTGGAAGCCCTGGAGTTTGAATTATCGTCATCCGATGAGTCAATTTTCTTTACTGAACGTCTCCTGAACGCACTCCCATACAATGACCTTCAAAGCGTGAAAATGGGCTCGACGGTTAACCTTCCAACCGTTGCGTACAGAAATCTCGTTGATCTCAGCTTAATCCTTAACTCTGAGCTTGGCTTTCCCCGTCTTCTTCATCTGAACTCACCGCTTCGAAGACTTTCCCTGGAGCTGTGCGGAAATGTCAGCGCATCCAACGTGCTGGAAGCTGTGAATAACCACGGAGCAACCCTTCGAAATTTGGAACTGAATCTTTCACGGCATTACTACAACGAAAAGGCATTTTCCCCGGAGCAGCTAGTATCAAACATGAAAGCGTTCTTTCAATCAGGGATTTTGGCGGATGCAGTGAATCTCACTAGAGTCAGTTTGAAGGGATGTCCTCCTCCGTCCTTCAATTTTCTCTGTGGACTGGAGTCCAAGTTGGAGTACCTGCACGTATCTCCAGACAAATTGTTTCGAGACTGGGAGTTTACTTTGGAGTGGGTGGCTTATTTCTTGGTTGGGATAAGGGACAAGTTGGATTTACTGGACAAGTTGAAAGGGGTGTGTCGGACGGGCAAGTTGACGTGTGCCTGTGAATCGAATGCTTGGAACCTCCTTCCAAAATTAAAGCTTTTGACCGTAGCTTTTTCGGGGCGCGAGATTGAGATATACCGGGATTTTTACCGAATACATAAAAACTGAAAACCGTTTCAGTTTCTACTTTATACTTATGTACATATTTCATGTAAACAATTAAATTCCTTTCATGTGTCCATTACTCGATTCTTGTAACCAACATTTATGCTTCTTGAAAATAAACTAATAAACATTGTCTATTATTGGAACATATATACATAAGATTCAAACTTATATATTTACTAATACTAACCTTTAAAAATTTTTTTAATTGTTTCGTTCATACGTTGCGTTGCCGGTACAACATTAGATGAGTGACATTCTGGCATTAGATATTTACGGTACAAATTGTTCTCTCGGCTTGTTTAGCGAATTACTGGAAACCGTTATCATATATGCATTCTACGTATACGAGTTTCATATAAGTGGCGAAATATTGCCTATTAAAATCTTAATAGTTTCCAAAATATTGAATTACGATTATCTAAAAAAAATGCTTTGGTTGTTTTTGTAAGTTTTCTCAAGTCACCCTCAAAAATGCGGCGTCTCAAAAAATAAACATATCATGGCATCTTGGAATCTCCCAGCACCCCATATACAAAGATGACGTGGCGGGAATCATACCTTTGTTGATTATCCATCATTGGACTTCAACAATTTAACTTATCGCAGTCAGATAACATCATCAAGCAATATAATTAATTAGCAGATAAATTATCAAAGTGTGATGTGACCTAAGCCAAGCTCAAAAGTTACCGTTTTTGCGACAATGGTAGGAGCTAGGAAAAAGGTACGTTAAGGTTAAGTGAATGATGCAGAGACCAGGATAATTTTTAATTATTATTTGTTGTTCTCATTTGGCGTTGCATCATTCATCATTATGTCAATAAGTTGAAGGGTTATCTATTTCTAATTTATTTAACTGTTAGGCTCGCCGCTGCCAAGATGCCGTAAGAAATGGTGTTGCTGCAGAAGGCCCTTCTTGTGCTACCCACAGCAGCAGCTCCTCCACGTCCACATATTGTCTCCATTGCACAATTTGCAAAAATGAATTTTATTCAAGGGCTGCATGGTTATCGCATCTGGGAGAGGCTTATCATCAAAACCTGGCGAGGGCCGAGGACCCCAAGATGTGGAGTAAAGATGAAAAAATACAAGAGTGCGTCGCAGTCATATTTTGCAGTTTCCCGTTGACCTCTCCGAGCACTGTGGAGGACTTGCTGGAAAGATTTTCTGGTGTTGGCGTTGGAGGAGGAGGAGGGGATCTTGTGACCGATTTTGTGTGGTGGCCGGAGCGACACACGGTGGGATACATGCAGTTCGAGAGCAGGTATGTTTCTATATATTATATTCAATGTATATGTATGTAAAAGACCGCTAACTTTGACTGTAATTAACTTCATTATCATTGGTGGTCTTTCTGTTGTTGAAGGAGCAAATTGGCAGCAATCCTGAAGGCTTTGGAAGCTCCAGGCAATGAATACCAGGTTCGGGATAAGATGGTTCATCTCAAGAAAGCGGTTGATATACACAAACTAGAATGTAGGGCGGTTAATTATAATAATCACGTTCACATTTTTTGATGTTCTTTATTGCTTTAACTAGGAATTAAGATTGTTTTATTTTCTATTTCAATTTTTTAGGGAGCGTATTCCTTCCTGAGGATATTCAGCGCCAGAAGATGCTTCCAAGGTCAAGCAACTACTCTGCGGATGTGGCTCCTCTGACACCGAAAGAGGATGAGCTTCCGGTCCCAGCTACTCCACCAATCCCAGAGAAATCCTCTGCCTTATCAGTGAAATGTTCAAGTTTATCTCCAAGACTGCACAACAACTCCATTAATCCCCCGTTTCCATCGTCAAATATTATTCCAGAGCCTAGAACTCCTCTGGAACGTGAGTTCAACGCGATCTGCAACGCAGTGGAAATCCCAGACAAGCAATTCAGATACGCTTTGGAAATTGCCAGGATAACCCAGCAAATCTTTTGCAAGACTCATCGCCACCCCTCCGCCCGGGTTATCATGTTTAGAAACTACCATCTTCGACTGAGGAACTCTACTGGCAGCAATGACGATTTGCTATTATTTGCATATGTCGCTGGTCAGCACTATAAAATTTAATTGCCCTTAACTGTATATCCTCTAGTCCTTTTAAATTATCAGACACCATAATTATTATTTTCTTAACATATTCCAGATAAGCCGTCTCATCCCAACAGTTATAAATCGCAGGAGAAACCTGACCACGACGCCATTTTCAACGACTTCCAACATCTCCATCCCGAATTCAAACGGAAAACTGATGAAATCCCGGACGACAACAACAACAGCATCTCCAATCCCGAGTTATCTTCTTATCAAAACGACATGACGAATGACCATTCCTTCACATTCCATTTCATCACCAAGCCGCTGGCCATTGCCGAAGCCCATCTGAGTCTCCTTCTCCAGTACCTGATCACATTCGATTCTCGTGCTCATCCACTTCTCCTTGGTCCACTTTTGGGCAAACTCCCATGGCATTCGTATCGCGGAGGAGGAAATTCCCCAGAACCAGAACCACTCCAACTGTCCGGAACCTGCAGCTCTCGACTGGCTCGTGATCCTATTCCTCATTCATGAGGGATTGATTCCGTCCGTCAGGAACATTTTCGAGTGCCCTCACAAACCATTTCTTATCTGCACCGCCAAGCATGACATTGGCTTCTCCTGTGATCCGGAATACTCCAAAACGTGGAGGATGTCAAAATCGTTGCCTCCAGAAAATAGTCCAGACTTTCTGGTAAGCGTGGTGCAGCTTACCCAAACATTTTTCCATTTTTACTCCACAAATCTGGAAAGTGGCTGTTGGCTTTTGAACACCAAGGACGGGGAAATAATTGAAAGGGTGGAGGGCAAAAATTTCGTTCCAAAGGGACCATGTAAATTGACGTTGGAGGAGATTCGTGCCATAAACATGGTTTCGAAGAGAAGGCCCAATGAGATGAAAAGACTGAAGCATCGGATCGTTGGAAACTTTAGAATCTACGTCCTTCATCCACTGAGTGTCACTTGGAAGCTATCATTCTGCGTGGACGCATGGACAAAGTCCACTTTTGGGAAAATGAGGAGCGCCGCGGAGGGACTGGAGAAATATTTGCAGTCAGGGTTGGTGGGGGTGGAGAGCTTCACTCTGGAGTCAGTTTTGGGAAGAGAAAGTGGACATCCAGAGTCAGAAGAAGAGGAGTCAGAGTTGAATGCAACGGTAATGGTGGGAGGGAACGATCGAAAGCGGAAGTTGAGTGAGAGTGAAAAATACTTTGTGCAAGTTGAGAAGAAATTAAAATATGAAAGTAAAATGCATCATGATTGTGCAATGCCAATGAAGCGATCATTTTTGCTTTTGTGAGCGATAATTATCTGATATTTTTTAAGTAACCCTCTGTGATATATTTTTACTACAATTTAATTTCTAAAAATAATAATATTATATTACCGCATTATGTATAATTTTCAATATTAAATTCCATCTGTTTTATAATATGTCGGTACTTTATTGTAGTGGCACACCTTAATTACGTAGATATTAATTGAAGTCTTTACAAGTAATTTATTAATTTTGAGCATGGGGATAGGGACTGTCCTTAATCCTCAAGTACGCTAAATCGAATAATTGTATGTGTTGAATGTATTTTTCAAATTAAACTTTTAAGCGTAACGCGTGACCGTTTGATTTGGAAACGCGACACTATTGATGATGAATTGAGGCGAGAAGGTTAAATTAAAATAAAGGTTTAGCATTTTTTAAAAATAACAAACAACGTTTTGTGTAACTTTTATTTTAAATTGAATTTTTACACTGCACTGGTTGCAGCTTGCAGCACGCTCACTGAGCGCCGCTCAGCCAATTTCATAATATCACATAGTCCCAATTTTAAGATATTTTAATAGTTTTAACGTACTGTATCAAGTTATTTTTTATTGTTACCTGCGTTCACTATAACTGTGTTAATTTTTTGTGTTATTATGATCTTGCAACTGCTCTCATATGTCCCCAACCTAAAAACGCTACGGGTGCAGGGTTGTCTGGGTACGAATTCAAATACAGGGGCACGTCCTGTCCAAGAGCTCATCCAAAACTTTGTGAAAAACCTTTTGAAAGATGGAGTAGGTGGCGAGTGTCGTCCTAAATTTGAAGCTCTGGAGATATCCATTTGGTCGTTATTTCATACCGAGTTTAAGGAAGCCCTTGTCCAGCTAATTGCAACCAATAACCTTCAAAGCATGAAGCTGAACATTATGACACATCTTCCAAACCTTGCACTCGGAAATCTCGTAGACCTCAGCATAACTCTCACTTCGACTCGGCTCTTCCCCCAACTTATCAAGTTGGGCTCACCGATTAGGAGACTTTCTCTGGAGTTGTGGGGACATGTAAACGCCTCCACTTTGCTTGGAACTGTGAAACACTTTGGAAAGACCATTCGCAACTTGGAGCTGAAGCTTACGCCAGATTACTTTCTTGATTCTGGGTGCACATTATCTCCGGAGCAGCTATCTGGAAGCATGGCAGCGTTCGCCGACACCGAGATATTGACGGATGTCGCCAATCTCAAGAGAGTGGTTCTGAAGGGATTCAATCCCCCGTCACTAAACTTTCTCTGTGGACTGGGCCCCAGGTTGGCTACTCTACTTGTATCCCGAGCAGATATGGCTAGAACCGCGGTTTTAAAGTAAAAAAACCACGAGAACGGTCAATAAAGGTTTTTAACGGTTTTTATGGTTTTTAACGGTTTTTATGGTTTTTAACGGTTTTTAAAGGTTATAATGGTTAAAAATGGATTTTTAAAGAAAATCATGCTATAAGCTGGTTATCATTGAAATCCCTACTGCCTCACATTCTGGAGCGAAAAATTAAAGCTTTCACATGAGAAAATTTATGCATCTGATCGTGATTAGTAGTCACTGACTACACTTTACCAAGCATATGCTTTATGAATATTGAACAGAAAGCAAGTTCATTATTACAGAAAGACAAGAACAAAATATCATATTAATTTATTAACTTTTTGATTGTGCTTGATAAAGGAATTCAAATAATTTTTTAAGTTCGTAAGTTGTTAATTAGTTTGTTTGGCACTGACAACGTCACGACACAAACAGTTAACATGGAACGGCAGCGCAGACAAAAAGAAGGGTTATCATCACCACTTCTTCAATTTTGCGTTAAGGTTTACAAGAGAAACGTTCTACAGGATGGTTAAGCTTATCTGGGATGTACTGTTCTTTGAAAATTTGCATAGTATATATTGCATCAGTCTCCGGATCATGAATGCCGTTTTGAATGTCAATGTTATAGAAATTACAAATTCAGCTTGTTTTGTTGTAGTTTTGACAAGTAAACAAAAAGAGTACAACGAAAGAGCTTAATTCATAGTCGCGCGGATTTATGTTTCTATGACACATAACCGTGTAATGTTATTTTATTATTGACCATTTTAACCGTTAAAAACCACAAAATGGGGGTTTGAATTTGACCATTAAAGACCGGTCAAAAATATTTTTGACCGTCCGCTATTTTAACCGCAAGCCATGCCTGATCCCGAGTGTATATGGGCAGCCCCTGGAGTTGGGCCGTGAACAGGGTTGCCAGCTCTCTTTCACGGAGCGAATTGGATTTACAGGAAATAGGAGATGGGTTTCGTCTTACGTTTCCACTCAAACGCGTTCGCAATCCCAATGAAGCCCGTATCTATCGCTCGAATGTTTGGAGCGTATTTCCCAAACTGACGCTGTTGACCGTCCGTGTCAAGGATGGTGACGTCGAGTTCTGGCGAGCTGGCTACGAAAAGTTGAAGGATGGTGCCAAGAGTCGCTCTGAAGTCAAGAAGACTAAGCGGACTCGACACCAATAGTTGTTGGCATCAATCGCTACAAAATTGCATGTTTTCGTATTATAATTATTAGGTAGCACTTTAGTGCTAACTTATAATTTCGTTCTGTGTGTCTGTCCGTCCGTCCGTCCGTCCGTCCACGCGATATCTTTCGAACGGAGAGGAATTTTTGAAATCTGTTTTTTGCAATGGGTTCCTAAGCCCATAGGGACGGGCCCCATTGATTTTCAACCCTCTAGCTCAACGGCAACCGTTAGAAACCGTTACAAGGTCAATTTTTTTCAATGGGAACATATGTCAAGTCGCATATCATTCGACTCGTCTATGAACATAACGCATAGATCTGAGGTCATTTTGAGGTCAAAGGTTATCGTTTAACGGTAACGGCGATTTCAAATATTTTTTTTTGTTTTATGCTCTCCTGCCAAGAATTTCTGACTGCTTCATGCTTGCCAACCCCATATGCCAACGGTAACGGTTAGAAACCGTTACGAGGTCAAATAGCAAGTGACATATCATTCGACTCGTCTATGAATATAGCACATAGATCTGAGGTCATTATGAGGTCAAAGGTTATCGTTTAACCGTAACGGCGATTTTAAATATTTTTCATGCTGTCATGCTTAAACGGCCAAGAATTTCGGACTCCTTCATGCTTGCTAACCCCATATGGCAACGGCAACGGTTAAAAACCGTTACGAGGTCAAATAGCAAGTGACATATCATTCGATTCGTCTATGAATGTAGCACATAGTCCTGAGGTCATTTTGGGGTCAAAGGTCACCGTTTAACGGTAAAGACGTTTTGAAACTTTTTCGTTTTTCTAGCTTTTAAACAAAAGTGTTTGCTAAAGTGCTACCTCTTTATGTTTTCTTACAGAACCTAGTTTGTTCTATTTTGATTCTGACTATTTTGTATTGAATAATTTCTTTGAAAATTTAATTTGGAATTTCGAATGTACAAACCTGTATGTAGTCACGTGTAACGACTTTGTAGCCATATTCGTTACAAATATACAGTACTCTCATCTTCCCCCAACAGTAATGCAATATTTACTTTTTTGATATATACATGTACTGATTCTGTAGAATAATTAAATATGTTGCCATTAATAAATAAAATTATCCTGCTGTTCATTCAAATCGTAAATGTAAGGCACATTTAATTTGTCCAGATTTAATTCAATTTTTAATTCTGTCGCCTCTTGCCCGAATTTCAGAAGAAAACTACTGCTATCCTCGACGGAGGATTATAATAACATAATCTCCAGCTATGTTTTGAACTAAAGTGTCTTATGAATCGACACCACGCACCACGAATATACATTCCTTCTTCACTTTCAACTTCATCACATGCATGACCATGACAACTACTTACTTTCATTTGGTATAGTTTATATACTTGGTATAGTTTGTTAGTTCAGTTGTAACACGCCCGAAATTGAAGTTGGAAGTAGTAGTAGAATTGAAAATAAGTCATTCAATTCAACGCTTGTGGGAGTCCAAATTTTTCGTCCACGTTTCCGACTACCTGGAGGCGTTAGGAATTAGGAACTCAAGTTTGACATCTTACTTTACAAAGCGGCACGTTCATCGCGAACGAAACCAGGCTCTATGTGCCAGTGGCTGCGATGGCTGAAATCCGTGTCGTACTGCATCCCCGATGACACGTAGTATATATATATATATTCCCTCAGCTACAGCAACTTGTCGCTTTTCAGTTGGAGAAGAGTCGCATTTTGGGCTACCACTGGCTAAGGAGCAACAGGCACTTTCAAAAATTGAGAATCTCCAGCTTTTGTGGCGCCAATTTGAAGGTGGATAAGATCTTGGAACTGGACAACTTGTCAGAATTATCCATTTTCATTGGATCCGAGGAGCAAATGCAAAAGCTTGGCCGGGTAACCCGGCCCGGGTTGCGTGGAAATTGCGGAAGCTCAGTTTCCGTACATGGACTCCTGCTCCAAGCAACTGGTGACAGATCTTTTGGGCAGCTTTTGCAACACCTTGGAACATCTGACACTGGACTTTTCCCATCAAGGAATGAGGGGACCTTTGGCAGAATGGTCGTTGGGGCTGCCTCGTCTCAAATATCTGCGTATACCGTACGAACAACAAGAGGAGTGGATTCGCGACTGACAAGTATTTTTAGTTGAGCTGACCATGGGGCAAATGGAAACGGTGGAAATTGTGGTCAATGTAAAGACGATGGAGCGGCCTTTTGGGAATACATTGCTAATGTTCGGAAGGCAACTTGCTGGAACAATTTTCCTCGGTTGAGCAGCGTCATATTAACAGTATATAAGATGGGGGATGGGAAGGAAGGATAAGTGGTTCCAATTCCGTCGCGAGCGACTCGGTATGTCAACTTAAGTTGCAATTCACAAATGTTTTTAATCAATTCGAATCACACCATTTGATTGACTTGTGTAAATGTATGTATGTATGTATGTATTTATTCGGAGTAAACATTTCATATTACAAAAAAAAGAAATAATCGTGTTCACAGGCGCTCAATCGCAATTTTTAGCAATTATTGCACTCTCCCGAAAAAAAACAAAGAAAGAAACAAGTAAATTAAGTATAATGAGAATAATAATAAATATTTTAAGTTATGTTGTTGTAGTAGCGGTTGTTGTTGCTGTTTCTTTTGCTGCCTCCTTCGTCCCCTCTGAGGTCCTAATAGGACCCCTCCTTCCTCTTGTGCTCAAGCGGATGCTGTCGCACTGACGGGTCAGATAAAAGGGCTTGATGCCCTTCATCAAATTGTCCGGGGTACACACCAATTGGGTATACTGAAGTATACCCAAAACCCCTTCTTCGGCCCCATGTCCCCAAGTTTGATCTCCTCCACTTGCCACTGGTCCACATGAAGGGACGGGTCGTTTTGGGTCCTCAACACCCGAAGAAGATCTTCTCCACTGCCAGGTGGTTTTCCGCTAATGAAGGAGAAGTAGGATTTCCTTCGAAATTTATCGGGGAAATCCTCTGCCTTCCACCCCGTATACTTCCCCCCATTATGTCCCCGGTGACCTTGATCACCCAGTCCCTAGTTGGGTCGTTTGTGCAGTAAACTGCTACGCGCCCATCCTTATCCCCCGTCCGTTCAATTTGTAGATGCTCTGGACCCCCTTCATTCATCAGCTCCTTCTCGATTTCCTCCTCCAGAGCACCCACGAACTGACCTTGGTCCTCGGCGGTGATAGCCTCACCTACCTTATCTCTGTAGGCTATCCACACAATCTTGCTTTTAGCCTTGTTGGCATAGGTCGCTTTATCAGGACCCACATTTCCCCCCTGGAGTAGCTGGCCTTCGGCCCTCCCCTCCGCCATCCTTTTGGCTTCCAGTTGACCCTGTGGGGAGGTGGACGCACCTCTTTTTCCACCCACGGGTTCGGTGGCCATTCCCGTGGGGACTTTCGTGCCCCTGTTCCTCCGTCTCCTAGTCCTTTTCTTCTTTTGCGCTTCATCTCCCATTGGGGGGTCAGGGAACAGTCTTACCCTCCTCACTTGTTCGACCGTTTCCCCCCTGGGTGCGCTTTGTCCCGAGAGTTGTGGGAGAGTCCTTGCCGGCCGTGGTGGGTACGGTGGCGGACTTGTGTAAATACTGTGCAAACAATTGTGTCTATATTAAAATTAGAATCAATCAAATATTTAGATAATATAAATTATAAATATCTACTCTATTTTTATACTATTTTAAAAACGACATTTGTCATTTTATTCACTGCAAAAACAGAGGTGTGTCATAATGCCCCAATATCCCTTCCGTGATCCGATAACAATGATTACCAAAACGGGCTATTTTATTTATGGTCAAAGTTTTCGGACCGTGTCATTTTTCAGTTTTTCATTCCGCAAGTCGCCAGTGAAACAGTCAACAATCAACAACCTTCCAAAAAGTCAAAAGTAAAAAAAAGAATATATACTATCTTTTGAGAAAGATTTCCTAGACAAGACATCTTGTAGTAATTAATAGTTTTATTCAAGTTTTATTTAATTGTACACAGTAAGTTCAAAATTAGCTTGCGTTAGTTAGGAAATAAATAAATATAACAAGCATACATATAAGTGACATCAAGTGCAAATTATGCCTTTTCGATTCCGACCATTTGGTGGCCGCACCTCTAAACCCGTCCCCGGGGATCTTGTGTCAAATGTAAATGGAGCTGAGGCGGAGAATGACCTGCAGAAAGAACAGTCTGTTCGAGAGGAGGGAAATGAGGAACTGAGGAGGATGCTGAAGCAAAAGGACCTTGAGATCCGAGTGCTGGCTGAAAAGATTGAGCAACTGCAGCTTCAACTGTCGGCAAAGTCTTCAGCAAACGCGTGTGGAGCCGGAAGTAGCACCAGTGTCCCCCCTCAGGTTAAAAAAACTAATCATTTATAAAGTTTTCAATTCGTCATAAGAAACGAGGAATCGAGGATAAATTGTTTGAAACGAGTAATTTTAATTGACGCACGTAGTTTTTCGTAACAGATAAGGTTTTTAAAATTATTTCTGTTTATTGTTTGACATAATTTAGGCGACATCGTCACAGGCGTCCCAAGCTTCCTTCAACCTGCCCTGTGCTAGCTGCATCAAGGAGCATCAAATGCTTCAGCGTTTGTGGCTGTCCACTAACGGAGCTGATGCTCCATCAAGGGATGTGGAGGTGGCCAACCTCCGCCGTTATCTTGCTCAGAAAATTACTTCCTCGGTAGATTTATGATAGTGTTAACAATTTAACGAATAAAATGCTGAATTAACAATATTTAAAAATCATGGATGGTCTATGTTGTATTTGTATACAGCTGAATAAAATGAGTCTTCGACGTGGGTTGGGTTCCTTCACGATGAAGTCGAATGTCACTCACAATTACAGTGCAGTTCGCGAGGCTAATAGAATCGCGCAACAAGAAAAGGTCAATCGACTCTTCGACAAGGTCCTGATTCAACTAATACAGCAACAAGGACTCCAACAGCACAACGGCTGCATTGACTGGCGAGGACAATGGCCCATGATTCTCTCCTGTCGCCAGGTGTGCAAATCCTGGAAGCACGCCGTGGACACCCTTTTGGAAAACGACCCCTCTCACCTTGAAGCATGTTCCAACAGCAGCAGGATATCTTTGATGACCTACGCAGTAAAGTACACGCCATGCCCAGCGACGCTTCAATTTGATCCTTATCCTTATCCTGATGACAAGGGGATTCCGAGCTTTACTGGATACTTTAAGGAACAACAAGCGCTAACCAGATCCTACAATCCCATTCCCTCCCGTCACCTTAAGATTGAAATATCCCAGATAGGCGATGTTGAAGAATGGAACAAGTTTTCTCGGCACGTCTACGAGTACCTGAAGGCGTTTGGGAGTCAAGTTTGGTATCTCACCGTTGGACACGACTGCAAGGTCTCTTCGAAGGATGATAGGACTCGGATCTACAATTCGCTGTACGAGTGGCTGAGGTGCGTTCCAGACCTCAAGTCTTTATCCTACGGCACAAGTGATGGTGAAGTTCTCCAGAAAGTCGATGCCATATCGTTGGACGAGGACCTGTATTCATTTCTTCCGCTGAAGCAGCTCATCACTTATCGAATGGAAGGGAACTGCATCCTGGGACTAAGCATTCTGAAGAGTAACGCGCATGTTCAAAAATTACGGATATCCAATTTCACCCGCGACGCCTTTCTCTTCAACAAAATATTGAGAATGAAGCTGGAAAATCTGACGGAACTGTCAACGTGCATTGGAGCCAAGGATCAGATGCTTCAACTTGGAAATGTTAGGTGGAAGCTGCGTAATATAAGCTTGTCTTTTCCCAACATGGAATGCTGTTCCATGGAGTACGTGAGGGTTTGGATACAAAAATTGCAGGACTCCTTGGAACATTTGGTGCTGGACTTGTCATATTCTGGAATCAATGGTCACCTGGGAGAAACTCCGCTGAACTTGCCTCGACTCAAATATCTTTACATTCAGTACAGACAGGATCGCGGTCCAATTTGCTGGAAAAATCTTCTATGCGAGCTGAAGCAACTGGAAACGGTGGAAATTGTAATGAACCAGCTCCAGTACGATACTAAATACTCGGCGACCGAGGAAGAGGAATTCTGGAAGTCCCTACACAGTTTTCATCATGACGTAGTTTACTGGAACAGCTTTCCCCGGCTGACGAATTTCCGGTTGACTGTGGAGAAGAAGCGATATGGGAGGGATATGCGTTTTCAGCACTTTGTAAGGCGCCGGGGCATGCCGACGTTGAGATTTGATGTGAAGGTCTCCGAAAACATGGACACCCTGCTCGTTGAAAGAGAGATATGGATGGGGATTCAGTGGCTGATTCTATGAACAGTCCATTCTAATTTCAAAATTACTCAAAGTCAATAACCACTTTTACAGCTCATTATTTGTATCATCTAAATTTTAAAGTAGTATCTGAATGAAGTATCACAAACGAATCAATGTCAATAATATAATGTACGTATCAATCTTCATTAAAATTGCAAAGTTGTACTTAATTATTAATGGTTGTATATTGTAATTGTGCTTGCACTGTTTCCTTAATTATTGATTGACACTAGTTTAAAAATATAAGTAAGGTGCATATTAAATATCAAGATGCCCCAATTAATGAACTAAATGCCTGAAGTGAAGGTTGTTGTTTCTTTCTGTTCATGTATGAATTTTAAATCATTTAAATAGTAATTATATATTTTTAAAGAAATTATTTATTTATAAAGTTCATTTATTGTGTGTTTACATTCAACATTTCATTTAAGTAGAGTTGTTACTGATTCTGAGAAAGTTAAATATAAAATACCTATTTAACATCTTAACAAATTAAAAAAATACTAAATAATAAATACTACGACTATAACTACATACCTATATATATTATTTCATATCAAACCTGACCTCCCATTATAAATCTGCACCAAAACCTCACAAAAAGTACTGATCGTAGGGACCTGGAGCTCCAAAGACAATTGGAACATTCCCACCAAACGGATTTCGATCGTCACCGGTGCTAGGGCCATATGTACGAACAATGCCAACAGTTTCTCCGTTTGATCTCTGGATATCATAAGAAGGACGTGTTCGAGCTTGCTCGGCTGGCTCGGAATTCCTCACCCTCCCTTCAGTCTGTGCTTCTTGCTGATTGGTTTTATCCATTTGTCCCCGACGTTCCAACCTCCTCCCTTCTTCCTGTTGGAGTTGACCAGGAGGACGCCTATCCCGCCGACCACCAATTCCCTCTTCTTTTTTATTCTCGCCATCTAGATCTTCCCGACGACTCCGGGGGTTATCATTGACACGCTGAAAAGGCTGTGCATTTCCTCGGGCTCCATTATCGTCATTCGCGAATGCAAAGTAGCGGGCTCCTTCACGTTGACCACCCAACTCAATCGCCCTTGGACTACGAAACCGGGGCTGCCGATATTCCTGATAACCACCCATCTCTCCTCGACGACGCTCTTCCCTTGTCCGCCAACGTATTTCCTCCCTGTCACGTTCACGGTCCAAATGAGCAGGACTTGGGTCCTCCTGATCCTCGTCATGACTCGTTTCAACTTTCATTTGTTCTTCAAAGTCTGTAATCCCCCAATTGGCGAGCATGCGGTAGCGCCTGTTCTTTTCCACCAGAGGCTTGTCGGTCTGAGGATGGTGACCTCCAGGGATGATTGGAACGTCACAGGCCAAAGTTAGAATCTCGAGAAGACTGAACGCGTAGCGGTTGGAGATGCTCAGGGCGCAGTTATGGATTTCCTTTCCATTCTGAAAATTATATAAAAGTGAAAGTTTGCATGTTAAGAATGAAAAAATGTAAGGTATTTTTTTGTTAATTTTCATTTTACTTACCTTGATATGATAAATGCAGCAGATTTCCTCGTAGTACTTGTAATTATCCACGTCTCTGACGCACTTTGCCACATCCGCCTCGCTCACGAAAACGCCGACATTGCAAGTTGGACACTTTGGCGAATACATGAAGCTCCCGCAGAGGGACTGTCCAGGTCTGCGATAAGAAGATATCAAACTACTGGCAAGAAGTTCGTCTTCCTCCAGTCTCCTTCCAAGATTTCCGTTCAGAAGGAACATTTTCCCAGCGTTGGTTTGTCCTCTGTTGGAATGCAACGAGGCCAAGAATCCAAACTGATCAAGACTCAGGATTTTGATTGGAAGCCGATAGTCTACAAAAAATAAATAGAAGAAATCGTGTTTCCCCGTTTTACTATTGGTTATCCAAAAAATTGGCAACGAACTACAACTCTCAATTTAAACATTTATAATTACATAATTTTTTTATAAACGAAAAACGTACTAGTTTTCTCGAACACCCAGTTCAAACACCGCTTCACAGTCAAATAGTCAGAGTCAAAGGCAAACACGTACAAATCTTGCCCAGGCAATTTCCCCTTGTGCTGTAGTAAATAAATACAGAGATTATCAAAAACAGTTAATTAATTAGTCACACGAACCGTTAGTCAATTAAGTGGAACTGTAATATGAGCATCGTATTGCTTCGAATATTTTTCATTCCACACTCACCCTCTGCAGGAAATCTGCCAGTATCATGGTTCCAAAGATGCCAACTCCTGAGCCGTTCCAAACTCTGGTAGTCCCAATTTCTTCGCCGTCTGAATTGCCTCTACTCCATGTCCTCGTGGAATGGGAGCTAAAAATGAAAGCAATTAAATTAAAAGAAATAAATGACAATGCGTTGCGGTTCCAATGTATGAGCTTGCATTTCAGTTGAAAGTTGAGAGAGAGAGAGTGAACTTACTTGGGTCAATAATTCGTGCAAAATTGTCAACAACTCCACCCTTAACCGTCATGGCGGTTAGCCCTATTTCCGCAGGCAGGTACTGAAAGCCAGGCTCCACGTACAAAGTGAAGGAGCAAATGACAACGGGCTGCTGGGCCCACTCCATCCAACCCTCCGCCAGTTTAAAGATGCCGTTAACAATTTCCCGATTCGCCTCCATGGTCTGTTCCTCCTCAGGGCTAAATACGTTTGGATCACACGTTGCCAACTGCCTAGGAGACACTGGTGGGGCTTGCTGTTTAAGTGGAGGTGGTCGTTTTTTCTCTTGCTCAGCTTTCATCTTTGCCTGCTCGGTGCATCGTTTCGCGTCATCCTTCCATTTTTGCTTTTCGTCCTGCGACAGTTGCTGCAGAGGAAGCACGAAAAAACTAATTAATTTAAAAGGCTAAACGTAAAAAGGTCTGCATGTATTTTTAGTTAAGTTACCTCCCAGTCCTTCGAGCAAAGGTTAATCAGATCTCGAACCCCTCCCTCCAGAGTGTAACCCGCCCTCCGTAATTCGGGTCGACGGGACTCAATGTACAACATGAAACCGTTCTTTTTCACCATTTTGCTCGCCATTTTTTTCTAACCTAATCCCAAGGTCTACTTGTTGGGGAAACCTTCAGTAAATTATACTGACTGATGACGGCGTTGTTGGTTGGTGTCGTGAATGAAACTAGCCGGACGTGGCTTCAGAACGGGAATACCTTTTTTCCAAGTTGTTTGTCGCCAGCTTCAAAACTAGTCCTTGGGGGAGGTGGTGGTCTCTTTTCTGTCTGCGCTGTCACTTCACACTTTGGAAAACTTTTTGGAAAGCTTGTCAGAAAAATCAGAAAATTTTAATTTTGCCAATGAACAAAATCTAATTGAAGTGAATGAAAAAAAATATGAATGATGGTAATGCAAGTGATGATGACCAGGGGATTAGCTTACGTATTTACATAATATATATGAAATGTGTAAAGCTTAAAATCACAAAACATGATCATACTTGTATTGTTGCCTTCACTTATGGCTACAAGAACAAGGCACGGCACGGCTAGCATGCTGTTTGAGATACGAAGGTCTCTAAATATATATTGTATCTATCGATTACATAATTATTTTCTTGCATTCATTGGGTGGTTTTAGTAAAGCTTACTGATGATTGAAATGAATTTTGATTTGAATTTAAGCCACAGCCAGACTAATAAAAATTTTAAGTGTGACCAACGTTTCCGGTGCATCAAAACGTTTTACAGACTTGTACCCCTGCCCCCATTTTAGCTTCATTTCATAATATGAGCTAGATCCCCAAAAAGTTGTCATGTTACCCCATGATGGAAAATACATTGCTGAAGGTCAACAAAAGCATTATTATGAGTCATAGTAAATACTCTAAAGAGAATGGCGAATGGATTTAATGGCAATTTTATATTTACAAATTATTAGTGGTTAAATGTAATGACAATGAGACATCTGCATCTGTAATGATAAATGAAAGGACTGTGGGTTCCTATATTGTATAAAATGCCATGATTTTAAATTTGAAAGCTATGTATTTTGATAATGCCCACTAAATAAATACCAAGGAATGTAGAACATTTTCATACTTTTACAAACATTTTCTCTTCAGAAAACTGCCACGAAATATTACCGTTTAATTTTCAATACTAAAATAATATTGGTAACAATTTCTCTGGTTTTCATCATTTTACAAAAATGCATTGATGATACCGTTAGAACCTCCCTTTTTCCAATTGTTATATCCGGAATGGATAACGTGTGTTTCCCGATAAACATACCTATTGGGATGCTCCAAACATTCCAACGCATCCGCCAGACCCTTTCCAGAGTGCCTAAGTTTTCGCAGCTCCTTCACCACATTTTCAACCTGTTCCGGAAGTTTGTCACCCGCATCCTGGTCCCCCTTTTTCATTGTCATTTCAAGAATTCTCATTTCTTCCAAACACCGCTCTCTGCTATTCTCCAGATTCTCCAGAACCGTCTTACTCCCACCACCCCTGCTCATCCTATCCTTCTCATGCAGTATCAAATGCACCATATAATGCTCCGCCCCGTAGTTGTAAGGGGCAATTGCATTGCATTTTAGGAAATATGCCAAACGACCAGAGAGCTTTTCCATTTGCACGCGATCATCCTCCAACTCAAGAAAATCATGCAGCCGTGCCGTTTCCTCCTTTAGAATGTCCTTGATTGTCTGAATCTTCTTGACCATTTCCGTCAGTGGCTGAGCCAAATTAAAGACCAACTGACGAGCGAAGTTCATGTTCAAAGTGTCCTTGACTTTGTGAGGAGGGAGACCCTTGATGTGCTCCAGCATTCTTGTTGTTTCCGCAACGGAGTGATTCCAGCTGTTCGCAAAGTTTCTTCGCTCGTCTTCGGGGAATCGCACGGGATTCTCATTTTTCATGGCAGCGAGGTAACGATAGGCTTCATTGTCGTAGCAATAGAAAGTATTACGCGATATGGGGATTTCCACATCTCTATTCGCATTGAGCAAGTTCTTTAGTGCGGGCATGGTGTCACCGGGACGGTAGAATGTTCCGCGGGAGTTGGTAAAGCAGAATATGACATTTTTACCAGCGTCACGGTGAAAGTGGGTGAGAAGTTGCCTGATGCCATATTGGAACATGACGTTCAGTCGAGCGTTGTTTGGCTTGAGCATGACGCAAATTGCATGAAGTTCCTCGACGTTAGCCAAAGTGCCCAAAATATTGTCGAAAGTTTTCTTGTCCTGATCAATCCCTCGAGTATCCCCAATTCCGGGCGTGTCGATAAGCCGAACGGTTGCCTTGCCAATGTTAAAAGCATATACTTTCGTTTCTTGGGTTGCAGAATGCCCCACATCTTGAACCTCATTCTTGTCATTTCCTGTGTTCACACAAACTTCGTTAAAGTCCTCGTCGCAAACAGTGAATTTGGATGGAATCAAGGTGCATAGGTTTCCTTTCTCTGCGTCCTCAAGGGATTCGAAAGTGAGGAAATTGATAAAGCCGTTGATCCAGGTGGACTTGCCGACTCCAGTTTCCCCGAGGATCAAAATATTCATTTCTTGGCTAGCCGAATCCATGCCTTCTCCTGAATTAAAAACCAGAAGATATTAAATAAACCGCAATCTTGAAAGATATTAGTTTAGTAGAAGTACATTGTATATTGTAAATGTGACTAGAAAGAAAAGAAAGAAAATACGTATGTACCTATGCACTTGTTGATGTAACGGTCTTTTATTTCAGGAGTATGTGTTGTCGATGTCGTTTCACTTTGCGTCAGTATGTAGAATTGAATTGAACAATGTTGCGCTTGATAATTTCAGCAACATGAAAGTTTTAAATAAACGAAACTTTTCGTTATTTGTTTTGTTCGTTTATTCGTTTATGTACGGAACGACCAATGATATGTATGTGCCAACTACGCCGCTATATGTAACTACTTACTAAAAACTATGTACAAAGTAAAAAAAATGATAAACAAGTGAGTTCATGATAAACAAGATATCGAGTCATAGGTTATGACTCATAATTGACAATGACAATGATATCATGATAATGATAAATATTCTGCACAATTTGATCACTGATAAATTATTTCCTGAAAAAATAGGTAAATGTTTACACACTTGAGTAATATTTATCGTTTGTGGTCACTACATTCATTCATCATTCTAATATTGAATATGGTCATCACGTCAACCTGTTTGCTGTCTTTTATGTTCACACTTAACAGATTTCGTATGACATTTCCAACGATTTTTAACGATCTTTTTGAATTCACCCCGCATGGGAATTTAGCAGAGATACAATATAGTAAGCAAATAAATTATTTGTTATTTTCATATAAAACTAATTATTTTCGTCGTCATATTCAATATAACGGCCAAAGGGAAATAACAAAATGTTTGGAGAAATCCGAAACTTCGCATGGATCAAACTTATCGTGCGGGACAAATATACACAGTACGCATAACATACGTTCAGTTCAGTTCTCGAGGTAACGGCGACGAGAAAAGCTACAAACGAGCGACACAGGTCAACATTTTCCCAAATTTTGAAGATTTTTCGCTATTGAGTGGCAATTAAAATGTGATTAGCCAGTGGCGAATCGCCACTCTTGCCACGGTGATAATCGGAGTTCTATTCTACAAGCTATTCTGTCGGGTGGTTAGTCAAACTTTTGGGAAAAGCATGGAATCCCTGAAATGAACATGGGAGCACCTAACGTCCTAATGGGTCGCATACAATAAAGTCCAAACTTGTTTTTATGATAATAATACATAATTACATTAGATACATCATGATGCAAAAAATGGCAGCGTTAGGCATGCGAAGACTGCAAAATCACACCAACAAAGGATGGATGCAATTTACACACTTGATAAATAAAATATCTGTAAAGGTTTTATTATGTGAGCATTCGGTCATTTGGTCCAGAAGATTGAATATTTTTCGACGCTTGTTCACAGACTCAATTATTTTATCCATATACTGGCTGCGATGAATCCAATAAAAATACAAGATAGCATAACATATGTATATAAATATGTCTATAATTTCCATAAAAAGAGACGAGTTCATCAGCCGGCAGCATTACCAGCACTCATTCATAATATTTGACTGCGCTTGACTTGACTAAAAATGTCCTTGGGTTCTCTGCTGTTGTGATCATAAAAAGGAATATTATCCACCTATACGTACATTCTTCACATGCATTGTTCAGCGTAAGTTTTTTTATCTTCATCTACTGCCAAATAATCATATTAACTACAGTCGCATCGTTGTTATGATGATGTGGGTCAATTGGTGTATTTAGACATGGTATCATGCGGTGAGTACAAAAATAATTTTAAGTTTTTGAATTTTAGGCCAAAAAAGTTTATTTATTATGTATTGCATTCTTGCACAGGTTCTACGCAAGTTTCTTGCCATTGTGCGGCTGGAAAGAGTGTGTGTGAAGAACTACAAGTATCACGAAACCGACCTGACTATCCCTAAGGGCACTGGAGTTCCCCTAGAAACGCTATTCATAATGATAAGCAGTAGGTATTACGACAATCCAGACAAATTCGATCCCCAACACTTTACCCCAGAAAGGAACGCAGCAAGAAATCCATACGCTAATATACCGTTTGGAATGGGGCCAAGGAGAAGATAAGAATATATTTGGAATTTCGTATGCAGTCAACTGTTTTGTAGCTTTATTGTTCACTGCTGTAATTTTTAGTTTCGAATTTCACAGGAATGCGTTTCGCCCAGATTGAGGTGAAGGGTGAAGTCTGCCTTGGCTCACATGGTCGATAATTTTGTTACCGAGACAACGGCAAAACCGCCGGTGCCCATGCAAGCCATAACTGGCGGAATTCAGCAGTTGCCACCCAAGAATTTGGAAGTCAAATTGACTCCAATCAAGAGGAAATGAGTAGCAATATTATGATTGTAGGTTACATTTAAAATAATTCATTTTATACTTTTATACAATGTTTGAGCAAATTGAATGTTTGCGGAGCGCATTTATCAATTTGAAATTTTTTAAATCCGTAGTATATCACTCCGTCTAAGGAATGACGTGGGAAGTGGGCATTATATTATGCCCATGTTTCAAATGAGCAACTGTTATAGTAATTGGCAAAATAAATATGACACGACGTCTGCTATGACTTCTGACGACTAGTGTAGCCAGACTCCAGAGAATTGTCCAGTTGAATATAATTATATTGATGACAGCACGATATGAAGAATAACAAAAAATACAATGCAAAACATATCTGACGAGTAACTTTGTTAATGCGATGCCATCATAAATGAAATCATACGCAACAATAATATCACATTACGATGGATTTCACACTTCACTTGAAGCAACAACACTCCTCTTTCATCTTTTGTACAGTCACATCTCACATGCATCCATAATTGACTTTTCGGTTCAATAAAAAACGTCCTTGAAGCTCTTTGCAACGAGTTTATTATCTGCATGCATTTAAGCACAGTTGCTAGCCAAGCACGCTCATGTGCACATAACTTGGAACAGAAGAGGCGTGAAAAGTGAGAGATAGTTCCCTTTTTAACCAAATTAAATAAATTTTTCAAATCAAACAAGTGAAAAAATGTGGTTCGCCCTACTAGCCACGGTGATAATTGGAGCCCTGCTCTACAAACTATTTCTGTCCAGGGGCTCCTCCGACTTTTGGGAAAAGCACGGAATCCCTGAAGTAGACTTAAGCCCTGCCCTGGGAACACTAGACGTTGTTCTGGGTCGCAAAACGATGAGCGTGGGTGATGGCTACGCTTACAACCAAATGGGCTCCACAATTCCCGAGGGATACTGTGGCTTCATGGATATGGGCCAGCCCGTGGTTCTCATCAAGGACATGGAGCTAATCAAAAAGGTGCTCATCAAAGACTTTGACCACTTTGTTGACCGCCGCGAGTTATTCACGGAGCAGGATGGAAGTCTCAAGAAGGCAATGTTCAATTTGGAGGGAGAAGAGTGGAAAGCAATCAGAGCCTCGCTGTGTCCGACCTTTACTAGCGGAAAAATCCGGAGAATGATGGAGCATTTTAATGGGGTGGGGAAGGAGTGGGTGGAGGAATATACTCGAAAGGCCACAAACGGATCCGTGGTCATTGACGTTCAAAACTCCATTAACCAATATACCGTGGAGGTAATCTCGACCACTGCTTTCGGGATAGCTTCAGGTGTGATTAGGAATCCAGAGGGGCAATTCAACAAAATGGTAAAGCAAATTTCAGACATCAACAGATTGCAATTACTCAAGTTTACCGTGAGGATGATACTTCCAAAGTTGAGTCGCCTCTTGGGCTACTCCGTTATTGACAGCGAAAGCCTAGGCTTTTTCGAGCGGATTCTTGACCAAGGGCTACGGGCAAGGATGAATGGGGAACTGAAGAGAAACGACTTTTTACAGTTGATGGTGGAGGCAAAGAAGGGCGAGTTGAAGGGGACTGGGGCGGACGAGCTGGACAGTTTCGAGCAGGACGCCATGATTTCTGCGACAGATTCGCAGAAGAAGCAGTACTTCACTGAGCAAGTCATGACTGCGCAGAGCATAAACTTTTTCTTTGCCGGATTTAACACCACCAGCAATTTTCTCACTTTTGCGCTGTATGCGCTAGCCATACATCCCGAGATTCAGGAGAGACTGAGGAAAGAAGTGGACAAGATTGTTAAGGAGGATGGCAATTTGGATTATGACGACGTTGGGCAATTGGTATATTTGGATATGGTTTCTTGTGGTGAGTGAGAGAAAGTCCTTAATTTCAATTATGTTCATTTTTGGTCGCATAATAAATTTAGTTTTGCTTGGTGTATTTCGCAGAGGTTTTACGTAAATTTCTTCCACTGGAAAGACTGGAAAGGATTTGCGTGAAGGACTACAAGGATCCCGAGTCTGATCTGGAAATCCCAAAGGGAACTATTGTTGGAGTTCCCATTCACGCCATTCACCATGACAGACAGTACTATGATAACCCTGACAAGTTTGATCCGGAACATTTCACCCCGGAAAAGAAAGCGTCGAGAAACCCATATGCCTATATGCCTTTCGGAATCGGGCCAAGGAACTGTATTGGTAGGTCCTATATTTAGTGACGAGCTCAGATTACCGAAAATTACAATTTGAAATTTGTTTCCCTTCACCCAAATTGTGGTTTCTTATTTCATAGGAATGCGTTTCGCCCAGATTGAGGTGAAATCCGCCTTGGCACACATGGTTCATAATTTTGTGATCGAGCCAACCCCCAAAACACCCGTGCCGTTGAAAACCGTACCCGGCGGATTGACAGTATTGCCACCAAGAAACTTGGAACTCAAGTTGACTCCAATCAAGACACATTGAATATAAATACGAATAATATGTTACATTGGAAACTATCGATTTCATTACCAAAATATTTGAGTAAATTGAGTGTGAAGCATTCCTACATTTTTATAAAGTTTTAAAAATATTAAAAAATATCATTAATTCCACGTAAGTATTCTTATGTGCACACTTATAAATCCTCAATCCTTATAGCATTCATGATTCATGATGTGGCGCAAGAACGATCATTTTGTTTATGATGTAACAGCGTTTTCATATATCAGTATTTTGGCATTGGCAACCAGTAATTCTTGCATCATTTTTACATTCCAGCGAGATCATTCATAATTGGGTTATATGATTTGTCATATGTACCTAAGCATTTTTATTATGAAAATAATAAATAATTATCAAGATATTAATAGCAAGCCAACCGCAATCTATGTTCTGTTAAGGCATGAATCCATGAAATTATGTTATTCATGCTTTGCTTCTTCTTTAAAAGCACATTGCATTGATTTATTTTTAAATGACAAGCTCTCGTAGATTTAACGATAAACTTTTCATCTTACTTTTGTACAAATCTAGGAACAGTAACAACTGGCACACGCTTCGGATTCAAACAATATCCCATATCCGGCTCCAAGTATTCATTCTCCTGAATACTTGCATCTCGGTCAAAGTGAAACGCTTGAAACAGCTTGGTAACAAACAGGAACATGGCATCCCTTGCAAATCCCTCTCCCAAGCACTGACGCTTTCCCACTTGAAATGCTACCACATTCTCCTTCAAATTTTTATCATCCAAGAACCTCTCCGGTCGAAACTTCTCGGGATCGCCCCATACCTTCCGGTTGTAATGAGCATGGTACAAGTTGGCAATGAGGTAGGTCCCCTTTGGAAGGACATAGTTTTGGAAATTTGTATCGTCAATCAGCTTATGAATTAGTCCAAAGGGGGCCAATGAGGATTTTCGCAAAGTTTCCAGAATCACCGCCTCCGTATATGGCATGCTAACAATAAACAGATCAAAACAGGTTGAATTCATTTTCACTAAAAATAATTAAAGCAATTCAGATTTTAAATTCATTTACCTTAATTTGTCTTTCAAACTCGGTTCCCTGTCGTTGCCAATCACTCGATCAATTTCCTCCTGGAGCTTTCGCTGAACCCGTTGGTCAACGCACAAGTAAAATATAAGCCATGTCAAAGTTGTCGCGGTAGTTTCCCCTCCTCCAAAAAACAGCGAGGATATGGACCCCACCGCATGTTTCCAGCCCTCCTCCCCATAAAAACTTGAGCCTGGATCCTTTTCCTTCTTCATTTGCTCCAAATAGGCGTCAATGAGATCCCTCGTGGATCCCTCGACAAAACTCTTTTGATGTTCCTCAAAATAGCCCTTAATGTACTGATTTGCATCATCACTTGCTTTTCGAATCCATCTAAACCCACTCTTTTCCGGCGCAATATATTTGAGCCAAGGCAAAAATGCCAGTCCAGTATTCACCGAGTTTTGCAGCGCATCCATGTAATCTTCCATAAGATCTGCGAATCGGGTGTCCCCCAACGGGATCTTTTCACCGGTGACCAGGGTCATGAGTGCATTGAACGTTGACCTTTGCAAATTTTTAAGAACTAGAACTGGTTTTTCGTTTGCGCCTTCCCTTTGAAACCATGCGATCAATTCGTCAACTTCCTCGATAACCATTGGCTCCATTGTGGATCCTTTTCCAAAGCCAAAAGTCCTCAGGTTCTTTACACAAAATTGCCTCTGCTCCGCCCAAGTCTTGCCTTCTGCCACCAAAATCCCGTATTGTCCTTCAAATGGAATTATAAACGTTTCCGTGAGCAGTTTTCCAGTGGATGCAGGAAAGATTCCGAAAATTTCTTTCATCGCGGCAATATCATTTACCACCAACGTCGGTTTTGGGCCAATGTGGATCGAGTAAAAGTCTCCAAATGTTGGAACCCATTCTGTGAGTTGTAAATGAAGAGGTTTCCTCACAAAGGAAAGTATGTTCCCGAGAAATGGTAGTCCACGGGGTCCTGAAGACATGATTTAAAATTATAGCAGAGTTTGAGATTTCTGTAGATAAAAATGTACAGCAGGATTACCAACTCCTTACCTTGTGGCAGAATGTACTTGTCTTGTGTACGTAATAGTTTTATTAATATTGTTATAAATACGATGGCTAAGGAAACGGACAGTAGTAGTTCCGGCCAATCTGTTGGAAAATAATTCATTGTTTGCCGTCACTTTCGTACCGTTACAACAAATTATAACAACTTTTTATATTGTTTTGCTAGGCACATCAGGAATCTTGAAAGTACTGCGGAGTGCTGGCGAAAATTACACACTTCCATTCAACTTCTATGTACGCTCTAAGGTAAGGCACAATACGTTGTATTGATGCATTCCTATTGAAGTTCCCTTTGTTCAGCGACATTGGATATTAAGTTTCTTTCGTAGTTATTTAACCACAAGATCGTGTCCTAAATCAATATACAATGCACTTCAAATACGTTATTTTTATTACTTTTCCTTGTACGTGTTAATGAGGAAACCGCACTCATGGGTTTACCGATAACATTGCATTCAATATTTATACTGACAGCAATCACTATCATTTTTAAGCTTAATGTATCAAATTGAATGCGTTCAGCATGCATTATTTTTGTATGAAAAGCTTCGCAGAAGGAAGTAAAAATATAGTCTGTTTTGGAATCTGAACGAATCTTATTGTTGCTGGTCTTCTAGACCTGCTCCAACTGCTACAGCGCTGGTCTAGTGGTCGGTTAGAGGATGATGTGGTATAGACTAGACAATCCTCTTATTTTATCTAAAGAAAATTGTGCATTCAAACCTACATAATGCAGAATTGTTCAAGAACAACTATTTTTGGGAGGAAATACCTCCTGGCACTCTAGTTCCAATTTTTTGGTATTTTGTTTTTTTTTCTAGAAAGAAATAGAGAGAAACGATAGAAAATCAAGTTTCCTCAACGACCACGTATGTTATAGGGCTTTAGAGCTTATTTGTCAAACACCATTGAATGGACAGGTATGGTATATTCAATGGTCAAACACCACTTGCTTCATGACACGACAAAACTCTAAAGACAATCCGTTCCAAAAACTGTTGTAAAAATATTGACATCCAATTTTAAGATTCAATGGCTAAGTTACGATGCCCTACATAACACACTATGTTGCACATATTATGTATGTGTTTACAATCGCAGATAATTACTTTCCAGTGGATATGGGATATTTCCGAAACATGACTCCATACAAACATAAGGTGCAATTATTATGGGATCCTTATGTTCATGACTCTGACTAATGATGTGACTAATTATATATATAATATATTATTTAATTTTGTCTTATTGTAGTATTATTGTAATTGTAATATTTTAGTCATCAAGGCAATGAATATATATTATTTCTCCGTAACACCACTGATACTCAGTAATTTTTTCTACCAGCTACAGTATCCAAATTTATCATGACCTATTATTTCGAGAAAAAAGTTTGCACTAACCTAGTTTATTTAATCATATTTGTGACATTCAAACATGCATGGTTGGTGCAAATTTTTTATGCTCTAAAACTAGTAGCATGAAGTGTTTGGCCTTGGTAAACATTCTGTCGATTTCCATATCAGACGCCAATGCTCAGATGGTAGTATAAATAGCCACTCGTTGTATCATTCAGGCATTACAAATCTACTTCATAATCAATGTGTGTAGAGTGGAAATCCCCAATTCGAAAAAGATAACAAAATGAAAAGTTTATTTTCAATTTTTCTTCAGACTGCTTCCATTGGAATCATTTTTGTTTCCAGGGGATCGGCAGAAATCGGGAATGGGGGCAACAGGAGACTAATCCAAACCAGTGAGACGGAGCCATCAAAATGGATGACGGAAACTGAAATCTTCCACATGATTGAAAAGAACCAAGGATTCATGGACGTTACAGATTTCAATTATGTGAAAGGGAGAGACAGCAGTAAAGCCCATGTGAATGGTATGTTCTCAACATTTGCTAATCCCGTTCTGACCTAACGCACTTTATATAAAACATTTTTAAGTCTTATTAATTTTGCTCTCAATTTATTTCAGCCATCCCGTCTGCTCTGAGATTCAATGACACCGTTCAAAATCTCATCACAACATTGAACAGTACTCAAAGTATAGAGCAGTTTATTCTCCACTTCAGCAGCTACCATAATCGATATTACACTTCTGAAAGTGGGGTAGAGGCACAGAAGTGGCTTTTCGCCCAAGTTCAAGAGACGCTGACAAATTACGTTGGAAATTGTTTGGCTGTAGAATTTGAACATAGCGGATATCCCCAGAAAAGTGTCATTGCTCGTCTTGAGGGTGCGGACGCTAATAAAAGTAGCGAGGTCATTGTGATTGGTGCACATTTGGATTCTATAGGGAACACGCGGCGCCATATCGCTCAGTATGCAAGAGCTCCAGGTGAGTTAAAAATTAGAATTTATCACAAAGTAACGGAGAATACAGAGGGTGATGTGCTTAAATTAAGTCGTCTCTACCGGTAAATTATATACCTGATTACTTTCTGCTTTCATAGGTGCTGACGATAATGCGAGCGGTAGTGCAGTGGTTCTCGAAACGCTCAGAGCGATTGTGAGACAAGGGATTATCCTCAACAGAACGGTCGAGTTCCATTGGTACGCGGCAGAGGAGGTTGGTCATCGTGGTTCCCAAGAAATTGCGGTTGCGTACGCAAAGGACGACGTGAACGTTGTTGGCATGTTGAATCTGGAATGTGCTGGCTATCATGTTCCAGGAGTGGAACAAATTGCTGTATACACCGATTATGCTAGTAGCGAACTGGTTCAATTTGTAAAGATTCTGACCGATAGCTATCTAGAGTTTGGGAGGAGGGATAAAACTTGCGGGTACAAATTATAATTCTTAATTTTACCAAGTTGGGAGAAATTGTATGTAGTTTTTTGGATTGGCGACAAATTAATTTGTCTATTTGCATTTAGATATGCCTGTAGCGACCATGTGTCATGGTACAGCAATGAATATCCTGCCATGGTCATTGCAGAAGCGGTGGATACGCCGCATATACACCGGGAAAGTGATACTATTTCCACCATTGACTTTAACCAAGTGAATGAGTTCGTTAAATTGGCTATAGGGTTTGTCATTGAAATGGGCGAACCAATAAGTTAAATTATGCTCAACAAAACACTTGTGCGTATCTAAAGTAATAGATTAAAAATTTGCATTTAAGCTAAAAATTCCTAAAGATTTATTCCTAAAGATTATGCGATTCATCCATACAAGCTATACATCGTCGAACAAAATAAATATTTACACGACTAACTTTCTTTTCAGTAATGTAATCAACTAGGACGGGTGTAAACCCGAAATAAAAAACTACCGGAAACGTGTTGTGTGTGAAATTGAGTCATTTGACACTCAGCTCTCCTTCATAAACACTAACTTTGAATTTTTCGATGAACTTCCTAAATAATATATTTTGACCTTTTCGTGACCCTTTGACCCCCTAAGGGTCATGGAGCCACCACTACGACAGTTGACCGAATTGGCCCATGGTGTCATGACAAAAAATGATCAGCTTTTTGCCCCCTATCAGATAAGTAAATAAAATTTTTTTGCCCATAAGGAAGTATGGGGGACCTTGCCCCCCACCATTCCCCTGGGGGTAGGGCCTGGAACCCCAAAATCAATAGGGAAATTACTTTTGCCCTAAGGTACCTCCATGCAAAATTTGAACCGAATCGGTCAACGTGGAGAGGAGTTATCGTGTTCGCAGACACACAGACAAACAAAACAATCGCAATAACTACCTATATAAGCATTTCATGCTTCCGGTAGTTAATAAAACCACTTGTTAATTGGCATCAACAAAATAGATCACATTATACATTAAAATTGTCCCGATTCCCCGCAAACAAAAACTTAAAATATTTGCTCAAAGCTCAAGCAATAATTTAGTTCCATATTTGTTATGGCTGCCAGGGTTAGAGATGACCGCTGTCACCATGGGTTATGCCGGCGGAGTTAAACCGCTGTCACTATGTGTTATTGCCTGGTATTATGGTTAATTAGGTAGCTGTAATTGTTGCGAATAAAATTGGAATTATTATGAACGGCTGAAGGCTCAAGTATTATGTAATAAAGACGAAGTATGAAATAGGAAACTTTGGGAAAGAGAAAGTAAATTATTTATTCTCAGATACACTACGCGTTGTAACAGGGGCTATGTATATATACATTTGTAAAAATGGGCAAAGACAGACAGACATACAAATGATATCAGTGAACTCACTAAATTAGTACGTTGCCATGCTAAATGTAGCCTTAGAATACATATAGTAGTTTATCTTAGCTCAGAAAGGATGCCTTAATAAACCATAGGCGTCATAAGAAAACTATGGAAATTTTAGCCCATAAATGAACACTAGTCTCTTTTCCTTCTTTAAATCACGTATTGTAATTCATGATATTTGATCCCTCCGTAACATCTGTTCTCATTTGCTTATTTACTTTCAATTTTCACCAGTAGGCCAATCTACGTTTAAAGGTGTAATTGACCATGCTTTCCTTTAATGCAAGATTTCTGATATATAACATGTTGACATAGTATTTGTAAATTTGTAAACACGAAGGCTATACACATTTATGCCTCGATAATATTAACTACTTTCGTGAAGCGGGCCACAAGGAAAATAGTTACAGACTGCTCTTCAGCACCAATGCTGCAACATATTGGTTAGTTTTCAAATGAAGGTCCCGTTAGTCTGCAGTCCATTGTTGCAATACGCAATAATCACTGTTATGTGTTTACAGCGCTTACAGCATTAAGCACTTCAAAATAAACTAGTAAGGTGTAAACCTTTATATATAACTACCGGAATGGCGATGAATGCCCAATTAACAACCCAAATACACATTTGATCAGTTTAAATATGTCTCGTAAGCTCAAATTGAACCTCCCATTGGATTTGCACGATAAAAAAATTTTCAGGTCGGAGACCCCTCCACCTTCCAGACGCCACCCAGGCGACAGGGGAGTGATTTCACCCATAGTACTTTCACAAAAAATGATCATCTTGAACTCATCTATCGATTTGCAGAAAAACATTTTTTGGCGATATGATGACCCCACTCCCCAGACACGCTGACCTCTCTACTTCCGGTCATTGACGAGGTCCATGGCTGAAAATCAATAGGGTTCGTGGCCTTGGCCCAAGGTACCTCTATGCCAAATTTGAGCCAAATCGGTCAACGTGGAGGGAAGTTAGAGTGTTCACAGACAGACAGACAGACAGACAGACAGACGGACAGACAGACAGACAAACAGATCAATCGCTATAACTACCTTTCAAGCATTTCATGCTTCCGGTAGTTAATAAACCAAGTTCAACTTATCCCGAGCAGAGTACATAATTATTTGTTATAAGCTATGCTAATATTCTACACCACATTATATGCGTTATTTAAAGCTCAAAGACGAGAACAGCCAAATATCGGAATATGTTGCATCAAGATCCCAGAGACTTACAAACATGATACCAGCCTTCGATACAGCATATGTTTATTGAATGTCCACCAATTTGGCACCTTCTCGAATTGTTCCCGAGCTGCCGTTGTTATTACCGGAACCAACCGTTTCGAGAAGCTAATCAAATATATTAAAAGCAGAACGCCGTCGACTGTGAACAACCCAAGCGCAGTGAGCCCTAAAGCAGACCACAGGTTCAGGCCAGTAGACTCTTGCATCGCTCCAAGTTGCTCGATTGTAATATTTTTGCGCAAGGACTTTGTGTTGGTAACTGCTTTCAAATTTCTAAATTTGTCATGAATGCCAACTGCCTCCCACACGAAAACCATGTCAAAGCTCCGTTTTGATAAATATCCCCATGCTCGAAAATTGAATGTACTTTCGATGGGAAGATAGTTCTGCGCGTTGTATCCCTTGCAGAAATAGTTTTCCTCAATTTTCCAAATGTGTGTTCCCATGAAATTATAAAGTCCATCGCCATACACAGGATGGACACCTGTTGAATATATCAATTTTTCGGACGTAACCAACGCCAATAACCACTTGAATCCTTTCTCAATCAGATCGGAGTTATCTATGTTGGCTTTCACAGCGTCAAGTAAGTGACGTCCTCCAAATATCCTCTTAATTTTCTTGTGATCGTCAGTTGAAAGTGAGAAAGAAAAAAATGGTAACCAGGGTTCTACCAGTGATATTAATCCAACACCATATCCATTTTCCGCTAAATGTGAAATATTCGGAAACTCCGTAAGGGCCATTGACTCGGACGATACACAACTTTGATGCGAAGTGGACAGTATGACCATAGAAACCATAACAATTCCGAGGAAAAACCTTTCGTGTTTCATTCGACATGCCTGTCCAAATATTGGCCAGATCAAATCCAAACCAGAAAATAGGTTCTTTTTGACAAAGCCATAAGACAAGACCGTAACGAGTAACGAGATCCACATTGACAACTTGATTGATGTTATATGCCCGTACTCGAACCTTTTTGGCATATCTGCAAATTTAACACAGGAAATCAAAGCTGACATATAATTTGAGTGGCTCATATATATCGTTCCTCGTGTTTGGGTGATGACTGTTGGTATATGTTGCATCATGGACTCTATAGCTACCAGTCGCACAAACCAAGATGCCGATGAGAGTTCTGTTTCCGGAAACGTGGAAGGATCAGCTGTAAACGAGACGTTGATGTACGATTGAGCTTCTGATACCGACAGTAATTCCCAGAAGTGACAGTGCTGGAACAATTCTAATAATTCTTCCAAGCTTTTACGATGGTTTAGGGAGGACAGGAAGCAACCTGTTAAGAAAGACGTGATGAAATACGCTGGTATGCCTAGGGGAAATTCTAGCTGAATGTGCCTATTGTAACCTTGCCCGTTGAGGTCGTCTTTAATTTTTACAACCTGTGAAATATTTAGTCCGATTGGAAGATAATGTAATCGCTGTTGCTGGGGACAAAAATAGCACAAGATAGCAACTTCATTGAAAAAGTCCCCGAAAAATACTAATCCGGCATGAAAGGGTTCCAATTTGGCAAGATAGATTATATTGGAAAAGGCGTAAAGAATATCTCTTGGATTCCGGTTTGGTAGCATGACGAAAAATAAAACTTGTTCTGATGTTCCAAAACCAGACTGGTGGATGGCGCTCACAGTGTCCACAAACGTTTCCGTTAACAGTAGAAATAGTATACAGTAGAAACTTTTATTCTTTTGTGCAAATTTTAAATAACCGTTGTTTAATGTCAACGAGCCAAACATCTCAGTTTTCGTAATCCTCAGCTTTAAGTTTTCAACTTGATGCAACGTAAACGTGTGAATCAAGTTTTGGTCTGAATGAAATGTTCGAATATTGGAAACTTTCGAAGTTACAATATTAATCACGCACTGCAACGACAATCGCACGGGAAGCTGTGAACACTCGCATGAAAATTGTGACAAGTACAGGATAACCCCTATGTGTAATACGTAACTGGATACCGGATGACGAATTCCTACTTTCATTTTGTTTGGTCTTATATATTTCGGTGCGTCAGTGTATTTCTGTGTTTGACGTTAACTTACAAACATTTACTTCCACATTATGACCGACTGATACAAAGTATCAAAGCCTTTGTAGCAATATGCAACCATTCTCCGCTTTATTAAGTACTGGCAATTGACCAAGTGGATGTTGTTCGATGAACCGAGCTGGATAAATGCGGGAATTTTACATAAATACTAATAGAAATTGTCAACGGTTTATCTACGTACATGCTAAAGGAATCGTATAAGCACAATTACAAAGTATTTCGATTTCAAAGTACTAAAATGAGAATTTGGACTGGCCTTGATATCAACACTGCAATATTTGAATGCGCAAAAGAAAAATCAATTTTTAATTTACACTAATGTTCTACCGCTCAAATCAATACTTCGTTTGGCGTATGATATAAATCCCAACCGAGAACCACCATCAAACCAAAATGTGGACATTGTGTCACCATTCCGGATACAGGTTGATATACTCTGGTTATGGTAGGTGAAAAATGAAACATTTTAAACGTTTCATTAAATATTGTGTTTTGGTTATAATTTTAGCTTGCTGCTCTCACTTGAGCGTTGGGAAATTGCACTAAAATATTGTAAAATCTGGCGGATTCATTTACGCTGTACATTCTCGGGAAACAACTTTAATATATCTTCAAGTTGCTTCAGGGAGGACAGGCACGGCAGCCTCATGATCCTGAGGAAATAAAATTATGCTCAGAATTATCACAACTTCAGCAAACAGAAAGAAATCCTTCACATGAAGCTAAAGTGTAGTATCTGGACAAGTAAGACCCCAGATATGAACAAGTAGATGAATATGTAACATTCATAATAACCTGACCACATCATCGAAATTGGGAACTAATATACATTATGATTTTACATAAATATTTAATTTCCATGTGACAACTGGCGTCATTATATACTAAATAAACTAGTACCAAGTGTTTTATTGAATGAGTACGTATGCATATATTGGTGCTCCAACTCCAACATTCATAGGTAATGACGATACGTCAATAAATATTATTGGAATTGTTTCGTTGTACTTAACAATACCATTCAAATAATGCCAGTGCGACTTATTATTTTGATATACAATTCTTATTCTTTTACACCAAATAAAATTAAAATTGATGTATTGAAACAACTGAATCCTTGGTTAACGTTAACAATATTCACGATATAACTGGATTGGTATTCTACTATAATACCTGTACAATTGTATCTTATCGTATTGGCTAACTGTTCTAGTCGCTTAACAGGACATATAATATATTGTCCGAAAATGTTAACTAGACATGTTTTGACTTAAAAAAATAAGCACACATACACGCAGGATGCATAAAACAAGCTGGAAATAGCATCGAAAGTTAGTGTGATTATCATAACCTGATATGGAAATCTACATTGCTTGAATATGAATTAGAATAGGAATGAGAAAGGATGATGAGCGATATATAAGTGCATTATACATTATATGAGTATCCTATTTTTTACTACACTGTATATAAATTTTAGGTATTATTTTTTGAAATCTTGTCAGCAAACATTTGCTTTGGTTTTTGTCGATCCGCATCAGCGCCTGTAGTACAGTAAAAGTATGGGAAAATTAATAATAATAATTAAGAATCATTTAAAAGTTAGACCATACAGTTGACAGTTTGTTTTAATACCGTACCCAAATAGTGCACAAGAAACCGATCGCAGCAAGTAATCGTTCCGTGGCTAGAATTACTGTATGGGCCATCATTGCACAAACATATACTATCCAAACAAACTTCAGGGCCTCCAGTTTAATGACTTCCACCCCATCATCGTCCGGATCAAACCGCTCGGTAAATTGGTCCTCTTTTCCAAATGCGTAGCTGACAAAGTCCCAGGTTTTGTTGAAACCTCCCATGCGATTCGTTGTAATCAGATGGTACGCCCTTAAATATCCTTCGTGTATCCGCTGAATTCTCTGCAAAATGCCACCTTGAACCATGTGTGAAAAGATGTATTGGATTCGTTCGGACACAAATGACTTTCTATTACCATACCATACCAGGTGACCCGTGTGGCAAGGAGGCTCTGCTTTCTGAAATACCGTTCGTTTCGCAAACAGTTTTAGAATGGGAAGTGCTTCATGATTTGACACATACTTTGGCAATGAAAGTGTCTGCGTTGTTTCATATGAGACGGCAAAACTTTTCAAGACGCGACGTTGAACGTTTTGGTGTCCGCAGGAGTACACATAATCGTCAATCCTCAACGCCAAATTCAAGTTACAAAACTCTATTGGTTTACCCTCTACAATATCTCGTACCACGTTGAATTTGAACCCGATATCGTTGAATCCTTCAATTTCACCATGCCAAGGGACCACCATACGATGCCAAGTAGTTCCCATTTTTTGAATGTGTTCATATGCAATTCCCCGCTTCCAATCCGTATCTGGCTCACTTACAATTGGGAATGTGCTATTGTTGATGAGATGGTCAAACGAATCCGGAAGGTTTACTGGCTCAGGTTTAGAAGAGAGAACAGATGTTAATTTAGTGGGATAGATGAATCTTATAAGCAAAGCTGCAAACATCCATCCAGCAATAATTAGCATGTTGCTATATTTCACATATTTAGATGGCAGTTCCGTTTGCTCAAAGATGGAGAATATTAGCCAATACGACGGTGACAGCACTGATGTCCAGATAAGGGCCAAAGAGGTGATGACTACCATACCAATTACAACAAGCCATTCTTTCCATGTCAGTAGATTCACAAAGAAGAATACGCTAAGTCCGCTTCTCATATCGTCGGCACTGATGAAGTAGTCGTGACTGTAGCCATACGTTGTTACCACGCTGCTAAAAATAACGTCGGCAGAGGATTTGGCAACTTTCAGCGACGTGAAGTCATATATGCTATGAAGTCCTTCAAAGCAGCCATATGTTGTACAGTTTAACAAGGAGAATATTACATTTAAGGTGCAGCGGGCATGCGGAGTGGGAATATCTTTATGATACTTATGAAACCGCGGATGCCAGAGGCGTTCATATACGGAGCGCTTGTACAAACCATCGCAGTTCCTTAGGTTTACAACGTTCGAGTATTCGTGGCACTTTAGCTCACACCATTGTTTCGTTCTGTAGTCCTGGTCGATAATTATGTTATGCTTGAACCAAAAACGCAAAAGTGCGTATATGTTTCCAGTAAATTGGGATAACGTAGTATACTTGGGAGCTTCAACTGTAAGTCAACAAGGGAGAACACAATTTCTATCGTAAATAATAATATTAGAAACAACATATTGTGCATTTTGAACACAAGTGCATTTTGTGCATAAGTTTGGTGCCACCGATTCTATTGAAGTGTAGTTAAAAATAATTAGTGATATACATTAACAATCCACATGAAAAAAAAAACTTTTCGAAAGTCAACTCTAATTTCATAACTTACATTGCGGATAGCGAAGGTAGTGGACGAAACGTATATTCGGATATTGAGTTGGGGTGCAAGGATCCACATTGATTACTCTGAATGGCCAGGTAAATTCAATCTGATAACCTGGAAAGTTTATGCTCCCTCCTTGTGCTGTCTTGAAGCAGGAAAAGCCAGTCGTATTCTGTACATTAAATTGACTAACAACGAAAACAAATAGTGGGATATTTCCGTTCCATAGGAATCTAGATCTTAAACTTCTGTAGTTTATGGCAGCATATTCGAACAAAAACCATGAACGAGTGCGATCGGAGCGAGAGTACGAGAGTGGAAAGTGTATTACACAAACAAAAGAAAACCTCTGCCGACCGAAAATGCTCAAGTATCTAGCACTCCCGTCCCTAAATATGTTACCCGTTTTCCCCACAGAACTATTGTAAGAAATATGTGCGTACATAGTAGATGATAGCACCTTCGAAGAGAATAGGAGTGAAAATGGATCGGGATCATTCTTAGAATTTTGAAATTGATGAAAGGTGCAATTTGTGAAGATTTCGAAGAATTCAAGTAGTGCATCCACCTTTGCGGTCACCGACGTGACCGGAGGATGTAAACAATTTACTCTGCTCCACCCACAGAATATCGAAGCAGTGGCAATAAGTGATAAAATCATAATGTCGATTTAACGTGAGGATAACCTTTTGAGAACACATGAAGCTGTAGCCCTTGAATAGAGACGAGCGACTTCAAAGATACAAGCGTATAACGGTAAACGCGTAAGGATAGTTTGAAATGTTTCCGAGTCACATAGGCACGGCATCATGCCTTGAAGTGCGAGACTAAACTAAAGTTACAAAACGTACTATTACTTTGACGTGTATTGCGACGTGTTTTGCTGAATAATCAATCCCCTCATTTCCGGTGAGTTGAAATATCTCCAGTCGATATTATTACTTTATTCAATATTCACGGAATTCAAATGTCGGAATTACGTCTGTGGCATATCCACATACTTGCGTAGGTACATATGTATCTCCACGTCCACCATTTCTTAGCACGCACCAACATTCACCGTAATAGAATATTACGCAGACAAAGAACATTAACTTGGTTGTCAATTTGATTTTATAAGGAATAGTAGCCATTCTACATGACAAAGTAATATCTGCCCACCTCAAAAGAGCTAACTAAATTGGATGAAGCTAAATTTAAGCTTTTAAGTTATTAAGTTAACTTTGACCTCCCTTCCTGAGCATGGGTTGGGTGGTTGGGGGTTGTTCATGTCAAAGAATTGTCATATAGCACAAGTGTACCAATTTTCAGCCCGTCAATCGAAAATTTTTGGTTTCCATCCACATTCGAGTTCATAAGTGAAAAATTGATGACGCGATATATGGACGGCCCCTTCCACATCTTCGAAGCTTCAATTTAATTATTTAATTTCTCGTGAAGCCGGAAAGATCCCGCATTGGTTCCAACGGTATCCGGACAGAATGGAATGGGCTTTCAAATAATATCAATAATTTTTTGGGATCTCTCCGGTTTATCATCAAAAAGTTTAAAAAACTAAAAAATCATAGGTTTTTGAAACCTGTTTTAATTGATAAAGTTTCAAAGTTTGGGGTTCTGAAAGCATCATTTTCAGAATCTATATTTTCGAATTGTATAAATATCATGGAACATGTATTAATTATGCTACGTGTTTTTTAAATAAAAAAACAAAACTTGATTCCTGCCTTGGTAGGAGGTTTTGAGAGCGAAATGGCTTCTCTGACACACCGTGCAAACCCACACAACCTAGTCCAGGATCTACAGTGGAGATTCTCCACACATCCTTCAAATAATGCTTTGTCGCTAGAAATTCCGTAGAATGTGGAGTTTCCGTGCCGGTCACCCCAAAGCATATTTATGCTATGCCCTTGGGTAATGAAGCTGCTAGCATTTCAGAATTCTAAAAATACTACGACGCCGTACAATGTTATTTATAGAGTGAATCTAACCGAAGACGAATATTTACTGGTTGTGTGAATATTTGTGCTGCAAACATATTGTGTTCAGAGAAGCAAATTTTTAGAATGGGCCTTAAACCGTGAGGATACGTTATATGTGCACAGCACAAACATGTTAGTATCTTGCCATGTTACTTGTTGTTTTCTACTTACACTTACCAATTGTAGAAATCTTTTGAAATGACAAAGTACATTTCCAACTTTCCTATTCCAACCTTCCTATTGCAGTACACACTAAACTCATAAGAAAACTAGTATGAAACATACGCAATAAATATCTCATTTTGTAATTTAAAATATGAATACAGGAAATATTGTGAAAAATCAATCAATCAATCAATTCAAACTGAATAAGATCATATTGGTTTATGCGTTTGTATATTATTTAAGATGCGTGAAAGGGTTGTGCGAAAATCATCACGCAATCCTGCTTACATTGACAGCAGAAGCAATGAGTTAATTAAAAAAACAAAGGGAACTAGAAATGAAGTCCCCGACTCATTCAAGGGGGACAAATTTGACGCTTTCCCTAATTACAACATTAATAATTGTTTAGACACAGCACATTTACTGACAATATTCCCAGCTGAAGTAAGAATTTATATATTGATAAAAAACAATCACAAATGCATCGTAATGATATGATTTAATAGACGAGTACAAGTATTGTAGCAGTAATTAAGTCCCAAGTATAGTAAATATATTGAAATTCGTGGTGCAATGTGGTAAATCCTTTTTCAGATGTGGACCATAATTACGCAAAATATTCAGGTGATCTCTACCAACCAAGACAAAGAAAATCTCGTAAATGCGTCACGCTTCTTCCTACAGTTTCTGGATTCAGATCGTGTCAACTTCCTGTTTCCAAAAATGGTGAAAATTTTAAAAGGATATGTTGAAGAACAGGAAATCCTGAATCTTCGACTGGTTTGCCTCTTACGGAACAATGCCGTCGTAGGGCTGTACGTTAACATCCCATCACGTCTTGTAGATTTGTCAAATTTTACAAATCCTGCAAGTTACGGCAAATATAATTTTCAAAACACAACTTCAATTCAACGTTTCCGTCAACATTTCTCCACGAAGCATTTTATACGGGACCAAACAATAAATTCATTTATTTCCAGATCCGTTACACTGAAGGGTCATGCAATGACCAACATTCCTGGAAAATCTCGAATGGAAATGATAACACACCTTCCACTTCAGAGGGTAATAAATAGAAGTTTGAATAGTTGGAATGATGAGAGAGTCGAACACCTTTATCAACGAAATCTTCTAAATGTGGTCGGGACATATCTGGAAACTCAACCTTGAGTTGCGCCCCTGCCTGCATGACTATTACCAGGATACCAACTACTTACATTTGAAACAATGGCGGCAGTTCACTGGAAACTAAAAAAACTTAGTGTTTCCTTTCAAGGGATTATACCCCTTCCACTGCAGCGAGGACGTGCTGGCAACTTTTGGAAATGTGAGTTTCCCAAGTTACGACATTTAGAATGCCTCAAAAGTATCCACCTGCCCACTCCAATTTTCAACGAGTTGGTTTCTGCTACTTCACACGTTACAAGGCTGCAACTAAGTGGATTACATAGACACTGTCATATTTACTGACCAAAAAGATGTTGTTCAAAATTTGAAGGTGCTGTGTATATTGGTTGCCGACGCAAGCGAGTTTTTATATTTTAAAAACTCTACAAGTGGAAAAGCTTGGAACCTGAAGGAGTTGTATGTATTTGTTCATTGACGACCAAGTCTTGACGGACTTTTGGGAGTGGAAGAGAATTCTAAGTGTTGTAGAAAGAAAGTGGGGAAAGTCCCTGGAACGATTGGAACTCCAACTGCCAAAACCGGCAAATAGAACAGCCCAAATAAAAATCTTGGCTCAGAGTGAGGAAATGAGATGGAAGCTTCCAATTGTGAAACATTTGAAGTTAACACTTCCAAATTCATCAGCCATTGATTTGTTATTACCGTTGAAGAATTCTCTAGAATATCTTCATCTCATCGTTCATCAGGATGTCAAGAAAGGGAAAACCCGAACTGTTGATTACACGTGGCAACAATCCCCGACGTCAGACTTAACTAGGGTTTCCATATCAAAACCTTATCAAAATCTTATCAAAATTGGGTTTTATCAAAATCTTATCAAAATTTTGATAAGGAAAATTGCTTCCAGCTGCATTCCACTTATACATAAGTGAATATCATTATGAATATGATGATCTGTGTGAACATTATTATGATCTGGTGGGATTTACAGGTGTAGACAAAAAGATTGCCACAAACTAAAATCTTGTTCAGCATATATTTGTGGTTTAGACACATTTATTTGGTCGTAAGCTAGGTGCAAAAATGTGTAGATTTTATACTCAGATACTTTATCTGGTTAATATGAACATTTTCAATGCAACTAAAAGCAATTCAGGTATTTTTTATGCTTGTGACTTTTGTTAATTGGACGTTTGTTGGAATAGTATATTATTTTATTGAATAGAGAATTTTACGAATGTACAAGAATCAATTAGCAGAGACATCTCACAACAATCATTTTACAGATCCAAAGCAAAGTCCGTAACATTTTAGCGAATTACATTTTCATTACAAAATTAATATATATATTATCATGTCCATGGTCACACCAAACTTTAACAAATAGCAAATAATTATTAATACAATCGTTCATTTTAGTGCGTATTTCAGGAATACTAAAGCATCCAGGCTACGATCCCCCAATCGAGATCTGATTTTGGTGCAGAAATTATTTGCTGCAGAAAACGTGCGCTCCGATTCCACACTTGACGGAGCTACCGTAACAAGATAAGTGTACACAATTTCCAAAATCCTCCCCCGCGTTCCTCCATTGTCAAATAGGGCCATCTCCTGCCTGAGAGTTTTTGTCAGTGCCGAGTCAGCGTTTGAAGGAATCCGGCGGACTCGTGTGATATTCATAGCGTTCTCAATACAGTCATTCAACTCGTCGTCAAGTGTACGAACTGGATCATCTCCGTCTTCGGAGGCGGCTCCACAAAGTGCTGGATTCTCGGATTCCGAGCCTGACGCTAAATCGTTGGCGATGATGTCCTTGGCAAATTTCTTTAAGAAATTCAATAATTGGTTTCGCGTAAAAGGAGGAAATTTTGATTGATAATTGTCCAAAATTTGTTCCTGTGAGGGCCCGTTTCCAGTGTGGAGGTAATTTAGAACTGCTGACATGGGAGTGCGCCGTTCTGCAATACGCATCACCAGTGCTCCAAACAGCTTCTGACTTATATCACTCTTTTGCTCTGATAACTTCTGCAGCATAAAGTTCAGCGCAGCATCACATTTTATCAGGTTCGAGTCGCAACGGCATAATGATTTCACTGCGGCCTTTATGGGAGCCAAGGCAGCCACCATTTCACTGATCACCTGAAATTCACCTTCGTCTATCTGGATAGCAGACTTAATATCAATAAGTGATTTTTGTATTTCATTCTTGAAATGGCCAATTTTTTCCAGCATGTCACAAGTGCTATTCCAGCGCGTCTTGACGTCCAGAGACAAAGTACAGCTTCCAGAACCAGGCTGCTGGCAGTACGACTGGAAGCGTTCGGTATTCTTGGGTGATGACCGGAGTTTTACAACCTTTCGCACCTTCTTAATCACATCTCCAAATTCCGGCAAAAAATCCAAACTGGGACCCTCGTCAATTTCATACAGCGATACCAGGTTCTCCTCCGCCTCCTCCTCATTTTCTTGAGAAATTTCCCCCATCTCATCTACAGCGTTGCTCCTCGGATTTGAACGGCAAATTACGTCCAGGACGGCTAAATGAATGCCATGTGCAAAACACAACTGCTGTTGTTTCTTTGAAATTTCTGCAAACTTCTTCATCATAGCTGCTCCATCAGTGACTACGCAGGTGACGTCTTCTTTAAAGTCCAAACCAAATTCTTCTAATCGCTGACTAACAGCCAGTTGACAGGCTTCGGCCCCGAAAGTCCCTCTGATCCTGGCTAGGCCTAGATTCCAAAATTCACACGGGGAGTGGACGTTGACATTTAGGTAACGCCGATTTCCACATGAGGTCCACTCATCCAAGGTCAAGCTGAATTTATGACCACTCCTGCGCATTTGGGTGAACATTGCCTTTAAATCCTCCTTTCGTCGTGGAAAGAAATAACCATATCCCGGATAGACGTGGGAGAGAACGGCAACCCGCGGCATCCGGATTTGTAGAACAATTCACGAAGTTGGCTGGACTTTGCAATTGTGTGAAACGAAATCCCATCCACGGCAGCCAAAGAACTCACGGCTCTCTGCAGGTTGATTTCGTCCCCACCTGACAATGAGTAAAAAAATATTAATTATTAGTTTCCTCGTACACCTGGTTTCACTGGAACTGCCCACGTCAGCTTATATGGTCATGTATGCGCAAATCAAATATTGTCTGAGTAAACTTACTTTCATTTTGGGACGACTGTGAATTATCCTCAAACTCAAAACCATGCTTCGACTGGAGATGAGTTTTTAAACCGGACGTAGCTCCATTTTTGGTCCTGATGATGGTCTCAGTCTCACAAAGCTTACAACGCCCGGACTGGCGATTTGTATCAGGCACAAAAAACTCCCAATAATCTGACCGAAGCCTCCTTCTTTTAGTTGAAGTTGCCATCAATTAATATAATTAAATTCAGCATAAATAACAAAATATTTGTCCCAAATAAGTAAGAATACTAATCACTTTTCCGTAATTCTAACACAAATTAACATCACTGATAATGAGAATTAGTCGGAGGAATCGGAAGTAGCAATAAAAAAGAAGACAGGGAAACAGGAATAAATATTATGTGACAGAAGTAGTTCAATGTGATATGTACTTTGTTCCCGTCGCCAGTCATATGTTACTGCGAGGATGGAGCACAAAGGAAACATGGGATGCCGCATACATGCTATCCAAGTATACGGGGCAATATGAACAAACTCAATGATATTGGTACATGGTGCATACCGTTGTGTCATAGTTATGCTTGCGTTGGGGTTTTGATGGTAGCACACGGATTAGAGGAGAATTCCCTTATCAAAATTTTGATAAAATTTTGATAAGGAAAGCTAATGAAATTTTGATAACTTATCAAAATTTGATTTTGATATGGAAACCCTAGACTTAACGACAAAGTTTTAAGGAACGACGCCACCTGAAAAATCCAATATCTGGAGCATATTTGTTACAGATAACAAAATCACGGCACGTGAAATGTCATCGGAGAAAGGATCATTTATTGAGTAGCCTGAATTTGTAATATATTATGTAGTATGTATTGCCATTAATTTTATACGTAGTTAGTACGCTGACTCGTCATTTTGTGGTGATAAACGGAAAACGGATGAACTAATAAGCTGTACAATTATATTTAACTTAATGGGTGTACAATCAAAACACGTTAATATGATTTATTGTCAAGTTTTATTTTCTCCGTAAGTTAGTATATTAAATGGAAAAATTATACTTGTTAGCGTTAGCGGATAGTATATATTGTCGCTTTTGCTGATAACATTTCTAATTTCTAGGTATAAGTTGGAAAGAATATCTTGCGCTGCCTAAGACTCGTTTCTATACAATTTTTTAGATAGTTGTGGATAGCAAAAATATCGAGTGAGCGCATTCAGGCATTTAGAAGTTTTGGTCACTTAATTTTGCCACAATTTTAATTTTTGTAATAATCTTTTGTTTTAATTTTGCCACAATTTTCATTGTTGTAATAATCTTTTGTTTTAATTGTGCCATCTAATGATATCATTCATTTTTAGCAGTCCATGCTGATATCTTTGTTTATAGTTCAAAAATTAGTTCCACTTCATTTTTAAAAATTGCACAAACTTTTAAAATTAGTAGGTCGAAATGGGATTGATAAATTGATTGATAAAATTGATTGATAAAAATAAATGATTGATAAATGATTATGATTGGCAATTGATAAAAAAATTTAAATATTGTGTAATGGCATCATTAGATTTTTTCGTATTGATGGTAAGCAATAGAGTGTACCTAGTGAATGCATTATACTTTTTTCTATTTGGCATAACCAACTAGCAATATTATACATGCAACAATCATTCTGGAATGTAATCAAAGTAGTCTATTGAGTTAAAAGTAGTATAAATATTTAGATAATTAAATTATCAACTGACTGTAGTGAATGGCAGAAAGAATTAAAGGTTGATAGATTGACAAATAAATATTAATTTGTGAATATAAAGACTTCTGCGTCTCCACGTCAATTCAATTGTTATCAATGTGTCCCAATTTAAATCTTTTTTATAAAGTTCCGTAAACAATAGAACTGATTAACCCAACAATTTATATATTCAATTATGGTATCATCTCGTAACTTTCAACTTTAAGAATGGATCACGAGAGCTCTCTCTGTATTCTCAGTAATCTATTTTTAAAACAAAAGCAATTTGTGAGTTAAAATCCCCATTAATTCCACCAAGGACAGATAATAATGATTACAGTGTGATCATTGCACATGGCAATGTATTAAAATGATATACAAACTCAATGATCACAAACTGTAAACAATCAATTATATGCAATTATGTACTTTATTATTCAGTTTCACCAAAAAACACACGAGTGATGTGTATAAAGGCAATTATCCACCATGCGATCGCTGAGTCATTTGGGCACTTTGAGAATAACGTTTGTTTCCTTGTAATCATCTTGTAAACTACTGGAAGCAGAGATTGGAGATTCAAATCCTTATAAGATATGTGTATTCAAAATCAGAATTAAAGGAATCAGAATCTGGCGTTAGGTTTTTTAAATTGCTTCAGAAAATGGATTTGTTCGGCTTTTTTGTTCAGTAAATGATGATTTTGATGATTTACTGTTTATGGATGAGGCAAGGAAAAGTGAGTGCTAACTTAACGCATATATAAAAAAAGTTTTTACAAGTAAATACATTCATTTTTCTGTGCTCATTCATGCTGCTGGTTATCTACTTTGTAAGCTTAAAAGGCTGATGCTTAGCGCAATTTTGTGAAACAAGTTGCTATTTCATACTGTCACTTGTCACAACTTCAGGTTGTGATAACGTCTGAGAAGGTTTACGTATGTAGTGGTTCTTAAAATGTGCGGTTTAAGTAACGTTATGGAGAGAAATATGGATCTGTGAAATTAATTTTAGTCGACACAATTTATATTATGCACCATTAAAAGTCTTTAAGACAAAGTCACTACACGCATTCAGATAAACGCGCATATTTAGTTTATTTTTTAACACTGGTAAAAGTGGCTACTTTCAACTTTATTTACACATTTAGTCAATTTACACATTGCAACATATACTATTCACTCAATTCAATTACACGACTCAACAAATTGCTTAAGATATGAAAGTTTACAAAAAATTTGCTTGTGCCATAAAGTACGTTTACAAGAGCGAAGATGGGAATTCGGTTGGCTTCCTTGTCCAATGTACATGTCAACCGGCTCTGACCTATTCCTAAAAACTTTCCTGGCAACATCAAATTTCAAGGTCAGCATACCAGGTCGTTTGCGAAGATTATGGAAGCGCGTTTTCGATCCATTCCCCAGAGCAATCACAGTTACATTGACATTCCTAAGTTGAGCAAAGCGGGACCAGTAGATCGCCTCATGAACAGTATCGATATATTTCCAGAACGCTTCTTTTTCCACAGTCGAGTCACGAGATATATAGTTCACTTCGAACACCTCCAATTCCAGCTTCTCCAGTTGATTCAGCTCCTTTAGCAAGTTGTCCCAACGAACAACGGAATCTCGTTCCCTGTACTTAATGTCCAAGTACTTGAGACAGGGCAAGGCCAGCGCAGTTTCACCCAACTTTCCATAGATGCTACCTCCGGACAAGTCCAATGACAGAAATTGTAACGTTTTTTGGAACACCGGCAAAGCTGTCACCACGCTTTCCACAGAGCAGCACGAATTGTATCCCATGTTGAAGGAAACACACAGCTTGCGCAATTTCCAAGGAGCAGAACCGTCACTGATTTCCAGTTGCCTTTTCCATAATTTCTCCAGTCTTTGCCAGTCCCCCTGCCTGGAGATCTCAAGCGATAACTCCGACAAGTTTTGCAACTCGGTCTCCATTATATTATGGGACATTAGTGTTGTCCAGGTTAATCCAAAGTTTTGAATAATATGATTGTTTTCCTTGAGCAGGTAGGAAAGGAGCAGATTCTCGTTCTTTGACTCCAAAGCGATCAGGTTCTTTAAATGCGGAAATCTGAAAAGTCCCTCATGCGTCGCCAATTCTTGTTCAAGCTTTTCGCGGCTGAACCGAGGGTCGCTGGATACGTCAAACGCCAATGACTTCAGGTTGGGAGTCAGATGAAGCCACTTTGAAATGGCATTGAGCATTAGAATCGTGTCATTTGCCACAGAAGTTTTACCGGTGCGAGCGACGAGCGTGAGGTACCAAATCTCCCGTCCAAATGACTCCAAGTAATCCGAAACGTTCTGGGTGAATTCTGACCATTTTTTGTTGCAACGAGCGGTAGCATACGCAGTGATCTCAAGATGTCGTGTTGGAATAGGATTGTACGACTGATCCATTGCTTTCTCCTTCTTAAAAAGTTCGGTGAAACGAGAGATTCTTTCGCATTCTGGTTGAGGGTCCACTTGTTCACCATCGAATCGCATGACTCCTTCAAACAACGTGTAGCGTGGGCTGTATCTGAGTAGGGAGCTGTTATTGGCTTTCCAGTTCGCTGCGACGTGGGGAGTACGGATTTCCAAGAAAGTGTCCACTGAACGCTTCCAGGATTTGCAGACGAGTCGAAAGGATTTAAGAATGGAGTCTTGTTCCTTCATATGTGCAGTACCAAAGAGATGGGACCCTTGTCGAATTAAAACCTTGAGAACCTGAGGAGTATTACAAACATAAGTAAATACATGAAATACATGTGACTCACATAGCTCATAGCTCACATGTGTGAGCTTAAATACAGGTTCAACTATTGACTATGAACAAATTACTAAATGAATAGCTTTTTCCCTAAACCAGTACCTCGTCGAACAACAGTAGCACCTTCGGCTCCTCCACGACTGCATTAGTTTCCTCGACTGCCAACTCCTCCTCGACCTCAGTGTCCAGGTCATTCGGTTCCTCTGGGTCAACCTCGAGCACCTTACAACATAAAGGATGTCAAATTATAACACATTTCACTTCAAAAGTCGTAAAATATTCAATATTTGATATTTCTGCGGTGACATTACACGTACCTGCGCCACTTCCCCACACACCGGCGATTCACGTCTCGCAGTCCCAGCCTCCTCCAAACGCCTACGCAGATCTCCAATCTCCTCGTCCTTTTCCCGAAGAAGCCTGTCTTTCTTATCGCAGTTAGTGCAGGGAGCAATTTGGGATCCGTGGAACGACTAAAAGACAGAAGGACAAATAATATCATATTAACATAAATAACAAAACAACTTTCAAAAACAACATTATATCTGATAAATAAATTGATTACTAACCGAATTAACGCCACAATTAGTGGCATTTTCTTCTAACTGAAGTTCCAACTGCTCAATCTTCTCAGCCAGCACCCTGGTCTCCACATTCCGTTGCCTCAGCTTCCTCTTCAGCCCTTCGTTTTCCTTTCGAACTGACAGCAACTCGGCGTCATTGGACGCAGGAGCAGAAGAATGGCCAACGACTGGAACACCAGAACCGACTTCACGGTGCCCAATATTGTCCCCCATACGCTGGTCATCATTTGGAATGTCCACTTCCTCCTTAACAGTCACAGTAATTCCAACTTCGACATCGCTGTCATCCGAAATCATGATCTCTTCAAATAGTACAGGGCTTTCAAACAACGTCTCCCTGCGTCCTTCCATCCCCTTCCTGGCGCTGCTGGAAGCTCCACCTCCATCCTCCACAATAACTTGCTTAACGGTCATATTGTTGGACTCGCCCTCTTCAACTTCAACTTTTATCTGAGTATTTGGCCCAGCCACACAATTACTGTCAACTACATGATTAGTAGGTGTCTTTGGATTTAACTTTTGGCGTTTCCTTCCCCCCTTTCCCTTCGAACTTTCCCCACCTTCCGGAGGAGGAGACTGCTGCGGCTTACTCATGGACCTAGTTGTTCTCCGCCTCTTCTCCTCTTGACCTTTACCATTCTTCTCCATTCTGAACAAATTGCAATTGACACCTGACCACAACAAGATGTATTCGTCCGTCACTTTAGCTTTTGCGACAATGAAGGACAAAGGTTGAAATTGACATTTAATTGACACTGATCAAGCCACGAACGAATGAAAACTGGAACTTCAACATCTCCCTGTTGACTGACTGGCTTGTTTGTTTGTCAACAATAGTTGCGCAAGTTCAAATTAATATTTTTGCCGCAGTTATAATGGGGCACTGGGCAATTTTCTCTATACATATAGTCATATGCGGCTCGGCTCGTCGCAAGAATACTTCCTTTGTCCTTTGTTTGATTTGATTTGAAAAAATGAAAATGAGTTTTCTGTAGAATGTCAGGTGAAAGGGTTGACAGTTTTTCGTCAGTTTTGTCTCTCTTGCTGTTTGGCTTTATTGACGAGTTGCCAGTAGCGCAAGTGATCAGAAAAGTGCAACAACAATCGAATTGCAAATTGCAAGTGAGTTTTTTTTTAAAAAATGGCTTTCCAAGAAAATTGTAATGGTGGGCCGAGTAGTCGTGTTACAGGGAAGTCAAATGAAGCCGAGGAGAGGGACCTGCAGTTGAAATCGCTTCGAGAGGAAAACGAGGAACTGAGGAAGCAGTTGAGGCAGAGGACCCTGCAAGTCAGGGTGCTCACTGAGAAGATTGAGCAACTGGAATTGTCGTCGTTACCTTCGTCATCAGTAACAAAGTCTGGAAGCGAAAGCAGTGTCGCCGTCCCTCGGCTGAGTTTTACTTTCAGGTTGAAATCCAGGGGGTTGCATGCAACCCCATCACATAATGCAACCTCATAACTGGCAACCCCTTCACATAATGCAACCTCATCACAGGCAACCCCACCATTGGATGCAACCTCATCACACCTAACCTTACCAACCTAACCTAACCTATATTAATTGCATAATTAGGTAGGTTAGGTTGGTCAGGTTAGGTTGGTCAGGTTAGGTGTGATGAGGTTGCATCCAATGGTGGGGTTGCCTGTGATGAGGTTGCATTATGTGATGGGGTTGCATGCAACCCCCTGGATTTCAACCTGAAAGTAAAACTCAGCCCGTCCCTCAGGTGAGATATTGGCTAAAAATTGAAAAAAAAATTTTCACTATCAAGGATAAAAGTTGCCACTTTTGAATTCCTTCCTAATTAGAAATTATCTTGTATTTTAGGCGTCATCGTCGTCGCAACTTTCCCAGGCCTCCTCCTGTGGTAACTGCATAAAGAATGAACGGCTTCTGGAGGAACGGGATGACACCATTAGTACCCTGCTATCTGACTTGCTTCAGCGATTGTTGGCGTCCAAGGATGGAGGTGATCATTGCCCCGAAGAGGTATGTTATCACTCATACATAATCTTGAAACATTTGTATTTAAAATAATTTTATATTTAAAAATTCGAATGTTGAATGTGTGTCTCTTCTCTTGGTACAGGCTAAGAAGAAGATTCAAAGTGGACTTGGTTCCAAGGAAAAGGAGAAGGATGTTGTCTTGCGTGGCAGTGTTGTCGATACGTCTTATGGGATCCTGCAAGAGGGAGAGTCCCTTAAGCTGTTCGACAAGGTACGCCCATTTTTACATACTCCAATTAATAATCTAATACACATTTATCTCCTAGCGTAATGCACCGTGACTTTAATGATAATTGTGCGTGATCGTGAAAATGTATCTTAGGTCCTGATTTTGATAATAAGGCAGCAAGGTCTCCAGATCAATGGATGCATTGACTGGCGAGGACTATGGTCCTTGATTCTCTCTTGTCGCCTGGTCTGCAAGTCTTGGAAGCGTTCTGTGGACGCTCTTTTGGAAAATGATCCTTCTCACCTTGGAGTATGTTCAAACAGCCGGATATCGTCAATGGTGTATGCAGCAAAATACACGCCATGTCCTGCAACACTGCAATTCGATTGGAATGGAAATTCCCGCTATCCCGACGACAATAGGATTCCAAGTTTTACCGGATATTTACCGATCCCGTCCCGTCATCTCAAGATTGCCATTTCTCGACAACCTCCCGCCAATGCCACTTGGAATAGATTTTCTCAGCACGTTTTTGAATACCTGGAGGCATTTGGAACGGAAGTTTGGCATCTCACTGTGCAGTGTTGCAGATTGCCGTCGGAATCCGTGCGGATTGAAGTGTACAAATCCTTGTGGCAATGGCTGCACCATCTTCCACATCTAAAATCCTTATCGTATGTCGTCCGTGATGAGATTGACACCAGAAGGAATACGTCGACTAGCGAACAAATATACTTATTCCCTCGACTACAACACCTAGTCACGTACAACTTTGAAGAGAATTACCTCTGGGGCTACTACATATTGAAAAATAACACTCATATTCAAAGGCTGAGGATTTCTAATTTCATCGGCGACAGCGTCGTCATGAACAAGGTGATGGAACTGAACTGCCCAATCCTGACGGAATTGTCGGCTCCCCTTTCAACCAAGGAGCAAATTCGAAAGCTTGGAAATGTTACGTGGAAGCTGCGCAGGTTATGCTTATCCTTCCCCCACATGGAAATTTGCTCCATTGGAAGCGTGATGAACATGGTTGAAAAGTTCAAGGATTCCTTGGAACATCTCGCCCTGGACTTGTCATATCGAGGGATTTGCGGACGTCTGGGAGAGCCATTGAAGCTGCCTCACCTCAAATCCTTACGGATTCAGTACATTCAAGAACGGGGTCAAATTCGCCTCGAGACCATGATGCGGGAGCTAAAGCAACTGGAAAAGCTGGAAATTGTAATGAATCAAATCGGCTTGGATATGCTGTACCCCCAATGCTCTGTTTCTGAGGAAATGGATTTCTGGGGGTACATCGATAACTTTCATCGCTCCTTTCACTGGCTCAACTTTTCACAACTCAAGAGCGTCCGGTTGACTGTCGAGAAGAAGCGGTACGGAAAGGATAAGCATCTGCAGCACTGTATCCAACGCGATGGTATGTCAACGGTGAAATTTAATGTCAAGTTCACTGAAAAGCTTGATACGCGAATAATTGAAAGAGATGTCTAGTGGTTTACAGTTTAATTAATTTGTGCATTTTTGCATGTAGGATAATGATGTATTATGAATTTTTTAATTTTTAGTGCATCAGTTTTGCAGAATTACATATTTTAAATTTGTATTGTAACTTATTCAATACTAAAATAATAATAATAACAAAAAATGTATTGTCATTAAAACTATAAATGTTTGTTTGATTAATACAAATAAATATGGTCATAATTTGGAAATTGGTTAATTGTCTCAAGTTGCCCCTAGTCTAGAATCTTGTGTTACTAAATAAAATACAATTCATGTTCTTGAAAATCATTATAAGTCACTACATAAATTTCATTTGTTGCATTTAATGTCCTTATCAATTCTCCTTGTCCGCCCAGGCCGTTGTCATTTTTGTCAGTTTCCTTTCTTCTTCGAGTTTCGCAACTCCCTTGCTGATGTTTCACTGTAATCACAAATATTTTTTTTAAAACAGCTTGAATCAGTGAAAATGGTTAGTGGAGCAAATTATCCAATAAAATGAAGTGACTACAATACCAAGCAAAATTACAATAAAAAATTGATTTCAATTCTTACGTTTTTTCCGTCTTTTTCGCCTCCTGCTTCTCCATCCACTCTCGAAAGGAAGGTAGCGCCATCAAATTTTTTGAATGCATTCCCAGTCCGGAGTTGTATGGCGGATGTCGGTGTTCCACCTCATCTGGACTGGGTGGGCGACGAACACGATTGGAACTATTATTTCCAGGCCCTCTCGGCGTCTCTCCTCCGTGGTCTCCACGGAGTCGCTCTTGATGAGCACCTGGACGAGTAACAGGCTCCGTGACACGTAACGGAGGAGGAACCGGGCTTTTCCTCACAAAAGCGCCCATTGCTCCATCAGCGTCCGACGGTACCCAAACGAATTCATCTGAAAAGTTTCCACAAAATAGAAATTAATGGTCAATTTTCGCTTTCCATAGACTACTAATCAATGACCTTTGTTATTTAATTTGGTTTACCTTCGTCTTCACTGGAAGAATTGTAGGCTTCCTCTTCAATTACCTGGTCCACCACCACCGGAAAACTCAACGAGCTCCAATCCTGCGCATCATTTCCAACCCCGGCCCCTGTTCCTTTCTGCTCAACCCGCGACGACATTTTCTCCCTCTTTTCACCTTTTACCTGCACAATGCGGGATTCTGGGGGCGAAATTAATTATCTGCTTTCTTTTCACAATACGCTGCCTACTTTCACTTTACTCCACATGCACAATTTCAAATCCACAAACAAACAAAATTTTCAAAATTTAAACTGGAATAACTTTCCTACCACAGACGACTTGCTTTAAAATTTTCAGATTGCTATTAAATTAATAGTTTTAGTAGAGAAAACGGTTGGAGATCCGATAACTTATCCAAAATTACTGATGATGAAACAAACAACTTTTGTTTCAACTGTCACTTGTCTCGGGAGACCATTTTAAAATGCTAGCTACAATTACACTTTCAACTTAAATTACATTTGATTGAGGTTTGAGTTACAGATTTTCTTTTCTTGCATAATGAGCTGTCAATAATTTGTTTTGGGTAAATTCGACTTAATTCGAGCATAATGATTTAAATAACTTTTCTCACGGTGCCCCACACATTTTACGATTTTAACATTGGGCTATGTGCTTGTATTGCATTTATCCTCCTGACCTGACTGTCTTCCGCCATCGTTCTCCCTACCTGCTCAACAGCGACGCGCGGCAACAATTTTGTATTTAATTTTGAACATAATTAATAATTACGACATTCAATGGTTTTTCTTACAAAAGTATACAAAAACAGCAGCACAGCAGTGGCAGATGGAGATAAGTTGTCCATTGTCGCGAAGTCGAATTATTTAATAATTTGAATTTTGTAACGGTATTGTAAGTGGTTGGAAAGTTGGTGAATTTTTTAAGAACTTGAAGTGACCTCGACCGTGACCGTGGCTTGTATTTAGCTGTTAACTGTGACGTGACGATTTAAAAAAAAGTATGGCTTCCCAATCAATTGGTGATGGTGCTCTCAGCAAGGATCCCGAGGAATTTGTGTAAAGTGGAGGCGATGAGAAGGAGCAGCAACTCCAATCCTCCTCCTCCTCCCTCGCAACAAAGGAGGATGTGGAGGAGCTCAAGACGCTGTTGAATCAAATGCATGATCAACTTCTTGGAAAGATAACTGCCATTCTTAATCATGAGACGATTACACAGTTGGAACACTCCGCGTCGTCGCCAGGAAGCGGGTCGGGAAGCGGAAACGTCTCTATAGTTCAGGTTAAGAAGTTTATAGTAATTTGTCATTTATAATTGGCGCAGTTATGTATACATTAGTTCGTCAGATTAATTTTAGTTACTGATTTCTTATCTTATCTTTCAGGCGTCATCATCCACAAAGGAATCTCAGGCTTCCTTCCCGTGTGATAACTGTCAAAAGAACGAACGACTTTTGAAGGAAAGGGACGAGACCATTGCGACCCTGCTTTCTGACGTGCTTCAGCATTCTTGGGTTACCAGAGCTGGAAGTTATCCTTTCTCGAAAGAGGTACCCCAAGTGCAAATGCCATTTGAGCAGAGATGTAAAATCTGTAGTTTGTCATTGATTGTGTCTATATGTGAAAATGCAAAATGTTACATTCATCATTCATCACTGCAGGGAGGAGGAAAGATTCCAAATGGATTGGGTTCCAAGACGGACATCACCAGTGTCAATGCGACTCATGACATCCTAGAACAGGAGAAGGATCTTTTACTCTTTGACGAGGTTCACAGTTCGCATAATCTCCTTATGTATTTAAATCTTGTTCAATGATGGACATATTCAACATTCTTTTTTTTGTCCTTGCTTAATTAACGTTCTTATCGTGCATGTTTCCCAGATCCTACCTCTCTTAATACGACAACAAGGACTCAAGTCCAACGGCTGCATTGACTGGCGAGGACTGTGGCCCTTGATTCTCTCTTGTCGACCCGTCTGCAAATCCTGGAAACGTTCTGTGGACACTCTTTTGGAAAATGATCTATCACGCCTTCAAGTATGTTCCACAAGCGGGATTTCTCCGGTGACAGACAACGCGCATTATATTCCGCGGCCTGCAAGACTTCAATTGGACGTGGATGGAAGGACTCCTTATCCGAACGAAAACCGGATTTCAAGTTTTACTAGATATTTTAAGGAGCAGCAGGCCATGCACAGGTCCTACAATCCAATTCCCTCGCGCCATCTTGAGCTAGGAATTCTACAGGTTTTTTGTCGTAAAACAAGGAGCAACTTTTCCAGTCAGGTTTCGTTTTACCTGGATGCGTTTGGAGCTCAAGTTTGGCATCTCACTCTACACGGTAGCAGGTTATTCTCGAAACAAGTGGGGATTGAAGTTTACGAATACTTGAACATGTGCCTCCAGTATCTTCCAAATCTGAAGTCTTTGTCGTTTGACATCCGGGATACCGGGAACAATGCCTTGATGGGCCAGGAATTGTGTCCATTCCCTCGCCTCAACCAACTCGTCACGATTAACTTGGAAGAGAATTCAATTCTAGGAATCCACATTCTCAGGAACAACGCTCACATTCAAAGATTGAGGATTTCCAGTGCCATTCGCGGCGATGGTCATGTCAACAAGATGCTGGAAATGAAGTTGGATAACTTGACTGAATTATCGATTCCGCTTGGAAACCTGGGGCAGATGCGGAAACTTGCAAACGTTCCATGGAATTTGCGCAAGCTGTGCTTATCTTTTTCTTCTATGGCCAAGGGACAGTGCTCCATCGGCATGGTGATGGAATTTGTAGAAATCTTCAAGGGCTCCCTGGAATATCTCACACTTGACTTGCCATATCCTCTGATTTCCGGGACTTTGTGGGAAATCCCTTTGAAACTGCCTCGACTCAAACATTTGCATATTACTTACACGCACATGTACCGCAGAATCACTTGGGGAAATTGGTTGCGAGAACTGAGGCAACTGGAAACGTTGGAAATTGTGATGAATCAGGTCCAGTATGATATAAAGCACTCTGAGAGGTCAGTTCGTGGAGAAAATGCCTTCTGGCGGTACATCGATAATGTCGACAGCGTGGTTCACTGGACCAACTTTTCGAAATTACGGGGCGTCCGACTAACGGTGCACAAATTACGGTATGGGAAGGATGAGCGCGTTCAACATGTTCTCAGGCGCAGGGGCATGCCAACCTTGACATTTGATGTCAAGTTTTCGGAAAGTGGCAGTGCATAAACCAATTAACGAAATTCCTGGCCAATTAATTTTGTTCTGAGTGGGATAATAAGATAATGTTCTGTGTAGAATGTAATGTTATTGTAACGTTTTAATTAAGTGTATGAATTAGTGCAAATATGTTATTAGGTCATCTTGATTAAAATTTATGTATGGCGAATTTAATTAAAAAATAAAATTCCTTCACAGGTGACTCTGGTACGGCTTTTGTCAATCTGAAAAGTGCTTAATAAACATTGTCGAATAATCCGCATGCATCTATATAGCTAATTAAATAGGTATAGACACTATCAAATGCTGGAATGAAGAATTTCAAATATTTGTGAAACAATGGGGACTATTTTTAGTACAGCATTTTTAAAGAATTATTTTCAATTTTTTGTGTGAACTTGTTTTAAAAATGAAAGATTATTAATGTATTTTCATTAAAATTGAACAAGTTGTTATAATTAGCATATACATACGCAAATTATAACTGTCATTTGGCAATATTGAATATAACCTAATTGTCTTCAGTTGCCCCTATTATAGCAAGTCGTCCAACTAAATAAAATGCAATCCATAAATTCATATGCCTAATACAGCATGACTATGTAATGGAAACTGGCGAAAAAACATTCATTTAATTCATCATTGTTCTGTTTAATGTACTTCCTTGTCAATCTGCCGGTCTCGCATCGTCCTCTTCCACCGCGTTGTAATTTATGTCACTTTTTCTTTGAGCGTAATTTCCAATTGCATTTGATTCGGATTTATTGCTGCCGTTTTACGCTTTTTGTATTTACTACCAATAGTTTCATTTACAATCGTCCATTTAGAAATCGAAAATCGCTTTGTGTAAACTAAAATAGAACATGAATCCTATTTGAATTTGAATGCATAAGCTTTCTTAAGATGCCCCAACAATTGTAAGATTTTAACTTGGACTACGGCGTGGCGTTCTTTCGTAATTAAAATATTAAAAATGAATTTCTTGGAATTGATCTTTCCAGTGTGTCGTTGTTGTGTCACCTACAATTACTCAAGAAGCGACGCGCATAAAAATAATATTCTAATTTTTAAACAATTATTACGACATTCCAGCATTTCGCTTTGCAAAATTAAATAAAAAGGTAACAACCAACTCACAATGCAAAGGGTGTGTTGTTGTGTGATCGAAATCGAAATAATTTAACGTGTTGAATTGAGTGTAATTAGTTGTTACGTTCATTTTACAAAATTCTCAAATCAACTATTAATATCCGATATCGGAATTATCGTCATTTACAGGGGAGTAAAAAGCAGCAAAATGGATAGGATGAGACCGAGGATGCCGTTAGGACTATTAAGGGCGTCACGAGGTGCTGACTCCTTCCTTCCAAACGATGTTGCTGCTGAAAGTGAACCTGAGTTGGAATCCCAAACCGTCATTCGGGAGGAAAATGAAGGACTCAAGGAGCTGTTTGTCAAAGTATATACATCGGAAACCAGGATGCTGACCATCGACGAGAAGAGTCAGCAATTCGAACCTCAGCCGCAAATGTCGTCTTCAGGAGAAATCGTGTGTGGAAGCGGAAGTAGTGTCATTGTCGCTCAGGTAGAGGTTAAAATAAGTTCAAAACTTAATTAAATTTTAACTACAAAGTTGAAGGTTATCTTTATTACGAATTACTTAATTGGCTTTTTAGGCGTCATTATCCCTACAATCCCAGGCTTCCACTTCCTCCTCCTCCTGTGGTAACGGCGACAGGACCAAACGGCTGGTGCAGGAAAGGGATGAGACCATCCCAATCCTTCAATCCGACAAGCTTGTCCGAGGTGACGGGAGGGACGAGTTAAGCATGGCTTTCCGAGCAAGTGGTGGTGGTGGTGACTTCCCGAACACTGACCCCAGGATGGGTAATATGCCAACCGTTGGAGTTGCTGACGGGGAGCAGGAAACACAATCCGATAGAAAGGGAAGGGAAAAATTACTGTGGAAGCTGCTTGCGCAACGAAATGCAGAGATTCGGATGCTAAACGAGAAGATTGAGCAACTGGAACTTCAACTTTCCTCGAATGCTGGGGACGCACCGGCAAGTAATGTGAATGTGACCATCGCTCAGGTTAGAAAACTTAACTAAGTTTGACTTGTCAGTCAATAGTTTGCATTGCAAATGGATTACTGTACCACACGGTATAAAGTTTTTCATTTTATGTTTATATTTCTGTGCCACTTGTTTTAGGTTTCAGCGTCACAGGAATCCCAAGGCGCAGCCTCCTCCTCCTTATGTGCTGGCTGCTATAAGAAGGAACAACTTCTACAGGAACGCGACAAGACCATCACGACCATGCTATTTGACGTGCTTCAGCGTTTGGCTGCATCCAGAGGTGACCCCATTCCAGATGGAGCAGCAGGGTTATCGGCGAAGGTATTCGAAGTCAAGTCAACGCATCAAAGCGGCTTATTTATAAATCTGCATTCGTAATAAACTTAATTTTTAAAGACATATGTACAGGTAAGGGAGAGGATGTCGAATCCCGTGGATTCCAAGAAAAAGGATTCGGTCATTGTCAGCAGCGGTGCAGTCGATAAGGCCATCAATGTACTTTTGTCGGAACAAAGTCAAAAGGCCATCGAATTGTTCGACGAGGTCCGGATTCGGTTTTTAGTTTTTAAATATAGTTTAAATACTTCCACATTACATCTATTCATTAGTATGTTGTATTCATTGCCATTTCCTGTATGTGTTATCTACTCCAGGTCCTGAAGGTCCTGATAGGGCAGCAAGGACAGAAGCATAACAATGGCTGCATTGACTGGAGAGGACAATGGGCCTTTATTCTATCATGCCGCGTCGTCTGCAAATCATGGAAGCGCTCTGTGGACTCCCTATTGGAATCCATCCGTTCTACACGCGAACTATGTTCCAACGCCAGGATATCATCAATGACCTATGCATCTTGCTATACGCCATGTCCCGTCAAACTAGAATTCAAGTACAACGGGGATTATCCGAATGACACGAACATTCCAAGCTTCACGATATTTTTCAAGAAAGAGAAGATGCGGAACCCCATTTACAACCCGATTCCCAGTCGTCACCTCAAGATTGACATTCCTTACGCTGACCTTATCGACATTCAGAGATGGTACAAATTTTCCCTTCACGTTTTGGAATATCTTCAATGGTTTGGACCTCAAGTCTGGTATCTTACCCTGCATGTCTGCAGAATCTCCTCCAAGGGAAACATGACTCGGGTTTACGTTGTACTTAGCAAGTGGCTAGAGTACCTTCCGAACTTAAAATCTTTGACCTATGGCATACATGGGGAATCCTCCGTGTCCCTTGAACAGAAAATTGCGATGATGAATATGTTGAGCGAGGAGCTGTATCCAGTCCCTCAGCTAAAGCAACTTGTAACGTTCCAGCTGGAGGAGGATTGCGTCATGGGCTACCACATCCTCACGAGCAATTGGCAAGTTCAAAAGCTGAGATTATCTCATTTTGTCGGCGAGAGTCTGGTTGTGAACAAGGTGCTTGGCCTCAAGCTTCCAAACTTGTCGGAATTGTCAGTTTCCATCTCAAGACTGGAGCAGATGCGAAGACTGGGAAAGGCTCCTTGGTATTTGCGAAAGCTGAGTTTGTCCTTCGTAAACATGGAACGGTGCGCTGTGGGAAGCGTGACGAATACGTTGTCAAAATTCAAGGCTCATTTGGCATATCTGTCTCTGGACTTGTCATATCCTGGAATCTCTGGATCTCTTGGAGCAACCCCATTGCCACTGCCTTATCTAAAATACCTACGTTTTCAGTACACTCAGGAAAACGGGGGAATCCGCTGGTCAAACTTTTTGAAGGAGCTAAAGCAACTTGAAACGCTGGAAATTGTAATGAACCAGTTGGATGTTCAGTATTCAGAGGGCGAGAAGGCGGTCTTTTTTAACTATATCGACTTTGTCCACGACGCACGGTACTGGAACAACTTTCCAGAACTGAAGAGCGTCAGATTAACGGTGGAAGTGAAGCGGTATGGACGGGATAAAGAGTTCCAGTATGTTCGTAAGCGAAGGAGCATGCCGACGGTGAAATTTGATGTCAAGTTTTCGGAGAAAACTGACACACAAAAATTTGAGTTAAATACCTAAACAAACTTTGTTTTCTTTTTATTATATTGGCATTTCCATAAAGAGTCATATGTTTTAGCTATGAATTTAACAAAATAAAATCGATGATGTTATGATCATGATGTATGATGTAACTGACAGGTCACATGTAATCAGTTAATAAACTTTGGGATTTTAAATAATAAATTGGCTTATCAACATTCTAATTTTATCATCAGAAGGTTGTAGGAAATTTCCGTCCCCATTGAAGTCAATAAAACAAGCAACTGTCTCGCATTGCCCCGCACTTTTACAACTCTGGCAGCAAAGCATTATTTACTAATTTACATTACATACATAATAAATCAAACAACATACGAATCCACTTTTATGACTTCATGACGTATTTTCGAAAAACAAAATCGTACAATGTTTTCAAGCTTGTGAGTATAACAATTTGGAAGCGAAAGCGTTATTCCAAATTTGTCGCAACGTACCCCAAATGATTCATAATCCAAAAGCACGAATAATTTTCACACCAGCAACAAGTGAAGTGTTTTACTTTTTGTTTGAAGAATTTGTTCACTTTTTTCACAGCTGCGAGGTAAACCTGCAAATTGCAGTGGCAATTAAATGTTAAAGGACATAGTGACTTAAAAAATATGGCTTCCCAATCAATTGGTGGTGGTGACGCTAACGGTGTTTCCAATGGTGGTGCCCCTGAGGAATTTGGGTCACGTGGAGGTGCTGAGAGCCAGCAACAACTCCAAACCTCCTCCTCTCTCGCAACAAAGGAGGACGTTGAGGAGCTCAAGACATTGTTGAAGCAAATGAGTGAGCAAGTTCTTCGAGCGATAACTGACAATCGCAATGATAATATTGAGCAATTGGAATCGTCTTCTTCAGCGTCTTCTTCAGTGTCTTCGTTGAGCGTCTCGGGAAGCGGAAGCGTCGCTATAACTCAGGTTAAAAACTTCACTTGATTTTGATAATCATTTGTCATTGCTTACATTGTAAATTCATTGGGTCTTCAATTCGTGATGTTGTTTGTAAAAACTGGAAAAGGTTGTTACATAATGGTGGTTTTGTTTTATCTTTCAGGCGTCATCATCCTCACAGGCATCTCAGGCTTCCTTCCCCTGTGCCAACTGTCAAAGGAGTAAACGACTTCTGCAGGAAAGGGACGAGACCATTGCAAAACTGCTGTCAGACGGTCTTCAGCGTTTATGGGCGACTAGATCTTTCTCCAAGGAGGTACCCCCAATTGCAAACAACTTTTTGGACAGATTAAAAATTTTTGATTGATTTTGATAGACACGGAGATTTTATGCCGTTATTTTGAGATTGTAAATGTTTCTTTCATTGCAGGGAGGAGGGCATATTCCACATGGATTGGGTTCCAAGAATGACGTCATCAGGAGTGCCAATGCGACTCACTGCCTTAATCGTGACACTGTCTCCAAACAGGTGCCTACTTTCACTTTAATCCATTCCCATGCACCATATTTTTAATGTTATGTTATCTTCAAATAGTTATCAGATAATAGACAGCTATGTATATCTTATCTTTATATGCATCTTATCTTTCTCGTCAGGTTCCAGTTCCAAGTGGATTGGGCTCATCAAGAAACAAGAAGGATTTCGTGGTGCGTGGCACTGAAATCACGGCTCCTCCTCCTAATGGAATCTTGCAGCAAGAAAAGGTCCTTCGGCTGTTCCACGAGGTTCGAACATATCTTAAAATATTCTAATAGCCAAGAAAAATCTTTCCTTAATGTCATACCCCTTGATTCCTTCACCATCGTCTACTTTCAACTTTCCGAGCTGCTAGGTTTAATATTTATAACGATCCTAAATTTGCTTGCCAGGTCATGATTCACTTGATACGGCAGCAAGGACTCAAGCGTAATGGGTGTATTGATTGGCTGGGATTGCTACCCTTGCTCCAATCCTGTCGCGGCGTCTGCAAATCCTGGAAGCGATCCGTGGATACCATTTTGGAAAATACTCCTTCCCACCTGGAGGCTTGCGCCAGCAGCAGCAGGATATCTTCAACGGTGTACGCGACAAAGTACACGCCATATCCTGCAACAACCAAATTTGTTGATGGTGATCGTGGTTCTTACTCCAACGACATGAGGATTCATAGTCTTACTAGCTATTTTAAGAAGCAGCAGGCAGTGAACAAATCCTATAACCCTATTCCATCACGACATTTGAAGATTTACATTTCATTGAATTTCTTCGGAGCCAAAATGGCATGGAAGAGATTTTCTCAGGACCTTTTAGACTACTTGAAGGCGTTTGGAACTCAAGTTTGGTATCTCACGCTATATGGACCCAAGCTCTTCTCGAAGGAAGATAAGGCCATGGTATACAAATCCTTGAACCAGTGGCTGAAGCATCTTCTACGACTAAAATCCTTATCACTAGGAATCCGAGATTGTGTTTATTATCGACAGAGTGACAGGGCATTAGGTTTACTCCCTCAACTCAAAGAGCTTATCTCGTATCAGATGGAAGACAATTCCATATTGGGCCTCATTATACTCAAGAGTAATCGCCATATTCAAAAACTGAGGATATCCAGCTTCACTGACAGCAATGTTCAAGTGGATGAGATCCTGGAAATGGAATTGGAAAACTTGTCAGAATTGTCGATCTGCATTTCAAGCATGGCACAGTTGCGAAAACTTGAAAACGTTACGTGGAAGTTGCGAACCCTGAATTTATCCTATTGTTACAAGGATTCCTGTTCCGTAGAAATGGTGATGAATATGCTGGTCAAATTCAAAAATAGTTTGGAATATCTCACGCTGGATTTGTCTTATCGTGGAGTGAGTGGACAGTTGGGAGTAAAGCCGTTGGACCTTCCTCTCTTGAAACATTTACGTATTCAGTACGTCCAGGAGCGTGGTGAACAGGCACGATAAGAATGTAGGTATTGTGCAACAGCGGTTGCATGAGCGGGATTTTTCTGGGGATGATTTCGAACGCGGCTGACAGAAATAAGTAAATGAGGTCTTAAAAATTCTAAGATTTTGCCAATAAATCCAGCTTTTCGCAAGCTGTTTTATGGGGCAGTGTGAGAATTCCGCTATTTTTCGCGCATTTGGCGTTAAGATTGTCCTGTTTTTACAGATTTTATCCCATTTTTGCAAATTAATTTAAATGAGCGGGATATTTGGGAGGAGCGGGATTTATTTTCCGTCAGCATATAGCTCTCCGTTGCACAAGCCTTTTACATTCTTATCGTCTCTGGTGGTGAAATCCGCTGGGAAACTCTTTTGAGGGAACTGAAGCAACTGGAAACGCTGGAAATTGTAATGAACCAGATCCATTACGATAGGTTGTACCCACAACTACCGGGAAAGGTGCGGGATTTCTGGAAATACGTGTCTAGAGTTCATCATATGACTCACTGGAACAACTTACCAAAACTGCTCAGCTTCCGACTAACTGTGCAAAAACGATCTACGGTGAAGAGGGAGTTTCAGCAGTTTCTCAAGCGTCAGGGCATGCCAACGTTGAAATTTCAGTTGAGATTTACGGAAAGCATGGACACGACAATTACTGAAACCTGAGTAAACCTAAATACTAAACAGTTTTTGATCGAATGATGAATGATGACGAAGGTACTGCCTAGGCAATTCATTTGCTTAATGTATTAGTCTACGACAATTAATTTACGTTTTTGTTTTAATTTTAAATTATTTTAATCATTTGAAAGTGTTTAAAAAATGGTTTGTACGTAACCAGTGTAATAAGTTTTTTTGTATCGATGCTATTTAATATTCGTCTGAATTCATTAAAATTGCTGTGTTATTTTATATGCCGACTTGTTACTTTTCTTCCATTCGATTCATCAAGTCAGTCAGTTGCCAGGGCATTTAAGAACTCCAGAGTAGAAATTAACACTATGCCTATATTTCTACTTGCTATTCATGCACAATCAAATGTAAGGGATCGAAGTGATAGGATAATTATGGCATACAAGTAGCAGGATTTCAACAATATGCATGCCAGTAAGTAGCTTTTCATTTTGGCATTGTTGTCACTGTGTATTTACCCCAGCCGTTATAAAGCATAAATGCGGGAGTCATTTTTAATGCCAGCAAGCACAGGTAAGAGGTTTACAATACACTCTTATTATCTGCCCGAGTGAGAAAAACGTGTTTGGTGTGGGTGCACTGGGTGCAGTTCATGTGAAAGTACAATATTCGTTTTTTCGTTCATTTACAACCCAGCAAGTAAAATATGTATTTTGTCTTGTGTTCCTTAAAGATAAGCGATTTTACTATTATCAATAATTAGCAATACGGGGACGAATTAATTAAGTATGGCTTCCCATTCCCGTGCAATTGGTGGTGCCGAGGAAAATGTGTCCACTGGAGTCGGGGACCCTGCCATGAAACTGTTTACACAAATGAATGCACAAGTTCGGAAGCTCACTGAGAAATTTGAAGGGCAATCTTCCTCGTCGTCGGTGGGCGGAAGCATCTCTTTAGCTCAGGTTTAACAACTAATCATTATTACACAGAATTTCATTGACAACTTTGAACATCTCAATTCATCATCTTATCAATTCATGAAGTTCAGTAGTCAAGAGCAGTTTTTTAACTGATTTGGGTTGGTAAATAGCTTGTGTACTCAATTTGCTGATATATGTATGTTTCGTTGCCTTTTTTAGGCGTCATCGTCTCAAGAATCTCAACGTGCCCCGTGTGCCAACTGTGAAAAGAATGAACGCCTCCTCAAGGAAAGGGATGAAATCATTGCGACGCTGCTCTCTGACGTGCTTCAGCGCTTGTGGACGGTCAGAGGTGGAACTGATTCATCCCCTAAGGATCTACCCCATGTCAACTCTCATCTAGTAAAAAAATCAATTAATTAATAATAATGTTATTATTTTGTCGTTGTGTGATAATATGGAATGAAAATAAAAGTAATCACGTTTTCAACTCTTTTGCAGTTGAGACAGACTTCAAATGGATTGGGTTCCAAGAGGGAAGATTCGGTCATCAGGGGCAATGCGATGGATAACCATAACGGAGCCGTGCAACAAGAAACGGTCCTTCGACTTTTTGACGAGGTTTGATGTTTTATATATTTAAAAAGGCTATTCGTTACACAATTAATTCCTTCATCCTTACCTAGTTAACAGCCATGAAATTTAACGTTTGTACATACATTTTTTCACTGAAAAATTTTCAGGTCCTGCCTCTCATGATAAGGCAACAAGGCCTCAGGCCCAACGGATACATTGACTGGCGAGGACTGTGGCCCTTGATTCTCTCTTCTCGCGCCGTCTGCAAATCCTGGAAACGTTCCGTGGACGCTATTTTGGAAAATGACTCGTCCCACCTTGAAATATGCTCCAACAGCAGGATATCTTCCGTGACTTATAAAGTACGTTACACGCCGCGCCCAGTAAAACTTGAATTTGACTTGGATGGGAAGACCTATCCCAACGACAACCGGATTTCAAGTTTTACGGCATATTTTAAGGAACAGCAGGTGCTGGACAGATCCTACAATCCCATTCCCTCCCGTCACCTCAAAATTGGCATTTCTTTGACAAATCTTGAGGAAACATGGAATAAATGTTCAAGTCAAGTTTCCAACTACTTGGACGCGTTTGGAAGTCAAGTTTGGCATCTCACAGTGCATTGCCGCATACCCTTCTCGAGCCAAGTCAGGATTCAAGTGTACAGAACCTTGTACAAGTGGCTAGAGTATCTTCCAAACCTGAAATCTCTCACTTTTGCCATTCATGATGATGAAGAGATTGTGAGGATGGATCGGGAAGTATGTCCATTTCCCCGTCTCAAGCAACTTGTCACGTATCAGATGGAAGAGAACTGCATCCTGGGCTACCACATTCTCAGAAGCAATAGCCACATTCAAAAACTGAGAATCTCCAACTTCATTCGTGACAATTTCCAAGTAGATAGGATACTGGAAATGGAGTTGGAAAACTTGGCGGAATTATCGGTTCCCATGGGAACACTGGACCAGATGCGGAAACTTGGAAATGTTGCTTGGAAACTGCGCAAGCTTGATTTATACTTCCCGTTCATGCCCCCAGGGCACTGTTCCATATACATGGTTGTGAATATGGTGGAAATTTTCGAGGACTCGTTGGAGTATCTAACGCTGGACTTGTCCTATCCTCGAGTTCGTGGCAGTTTGGGAGAAACGCCGTTGAACTTGCCGCGACTCAAACATCTTCGTATCAAGTACACTCAAAAGTATGGCGTAGAAATCTGTTGGGAAAATTTGTTGAAGGAACTGAAGCAACTGGAAACGCTGGAAATTCTTATGTGTCAGGTCCAATACGATATAATAAATCGTCAGAGTTCCAGTGATGTTCAGCAAGAGGCTTTCTGGGGATACATTGATAATATCTATAGTGCAGTTAACTGGACCAACTTTTCGAAATTAAGCAGCTTTCGATTAACGGTAGAAAAGAAACGATGCGGGAGGGATAAGCACGTTCAGCACTTTCTCAGACGGAGTGGCATGCCAACGTTGAAGTTTGATGTCAAGTTTACGGAAAGCAACGTTGCTCGAATAGTTGAAAACAATACTTAATCAGTTATTTTTTGTCTGTGGTAATTAGGGTTGTTTTCGAAATGGACAATTTATAAATATATATATAGCAAATTTAAATATCGTGTAATGGCTTTTTAGATATTTTTTGCAGTAGTATGGTAAGAAGCTAAGGTGTGGTGTGCCTAATTAATATAATTACAGTCACAGTGATTGCGTTTGTACTTTTTTTCTATTTGACCTAACCAACTAACAATTTATTATACATGTAGCAAAAATTCTAGAATAATCAAACTAGTCTAGTAAGTTAAATAGTATAAATATCTAGATAATTAAATTATGTACTGACTGTAATGAATGGCGGTACGAATTAAAGGTTGATTGGTTGACAAATAAATATTAATCTGTAATCTGTGAACACAAAGACTACTATAGTTACTTTGTTATCATTTTGCCCCAATGTAAACGGCAGAAGCTCTCTGTCGGACATCGGACAACTCTCCCTCGGACATCGGACAAACTCTCCCTCGGACATCGGACAAACTCTCCCTCGGACATCGGACACACTCTCCCTCGGACAACATAAATGTTTATCGGACGATGCTTGTCCGACAATATAAATACATGTCGGACAATACAAATACATGTCGGACAATACAAATACATGTCGGACAATACAAATACATGTCGGACAATACAAATACATGTCGGACAATACAAATACATGTCGGACAATACAAATACATGTCGGACAACACTAATACATGTCGGACAATACTAATACATGTCGGACAATACTAATACATGTCGGACAATACAAATACATGTCGGACAACACTAATACATGTCGGACAATACTAATACATGTCGGACAATACTAATACATGTCGGACAATACTAATACATGTCGGACAATACTAATACATGTCGGACAATACTAATACATGTCGGACAATACTATTACATGTCGGACAATACTATTACATGTCGGACAATACTATTACATGTCGGACAATACTATTACATGTCGGACAATACTATTACATGTCGGACAATACTATTACATGTCGGACAATACTATTACATGTCGGACAATACTATTACATGTCGGACAATACTATTACATGTCGGACAATACTATTACATGTCGGACAATACTATTACATGTCGGACAATACTATTACATGTCGGACAATACTATTACATGTCGGACAATACTATTACATGTCGGACAATACTATTACATGTCGGACAATACTATTACATGTCGGACAATTCTAATACATGTCGGAAAATGTAAACACATGATGAAAAGTGTAATCGCACTCGGGAAACGTGTAATCTCACTCGGGAAACGTGTAATCTCACTCGGGAAACGTGTAATCTCACTCGGGAAACGTGTAATCTCACTCGGGAAACGTGTAATCTCACTCGGGAAACGTGTAATCTCACTCGGGAAACGTGTAATCTCACTCGGGAAACGTGTAATCTCACCCGGGAAACGTGTAATCTCACTCGGGAAACGTGTAATCTCACTCGGGAAACGTGTAATATGTTTCTCCTACAAAAGATCGAATGACACCCCACTTCTACATACCAAAAGTTGTCGCTAAAAGTTTTTTTAGCTTGCAACTATTTCTTATGGTTTCCATTGACGTATGAAATTCAAGTAGGTCTCAGTCTCAGGGTGTTACGTTATATGCAATCGGTTTCAAAATAGAAAGATTTGTTATCATTAACCAGATATCGTGGTCATACAGGTGGACAGGGCGATTGATACATTCGCATAAAATGTCTCAAATCTTTGAAACCTAATAACGGGGAATCGTATTATACTACCTCGTTTTGTGCAATTCCTTTGATTTTACTCCCCAGGGCACTGCATTATGGTTCCGTTGTAATTGCTTCTGTTGCCAACCCATCCTTTCCGTTCAGTTTTCTTTTCGGATTTTCAATGTAGGGTATGCTATAATTATTTAGAGGAGCATGTTGCTCCCCCAACTGATTATCATCAAAATGGGAAGGACGAACCTTCTGTCGAACGAAAAATAATTCCTGCAGAATTTTGCACTAAATAAGCATTTTAATTTGTAGTTTTTATCAGTTGGGCAATGTTTTTATCGCCCCTCGCTCGCTGATTCCAAATGCGTGTCGTCGGTGGAGTGTTGCCTGTTTTTACATTGTTGATGCAATATGGATCATTTTAAGTTCCAATTCAAACTGCTCAATCAATTACACGTTTCCCGAGTGAGATTACACGTTTCCCGAGTGAGATTACACGTTTCCCGAGTGAGATTACACGTTTCCCGAGTGCGATTACACGTTTCCCGAGTGAGATTACACGTTTCCCGAGTGAGATTACACGTTTCCCGAGTGAGATTACACGTTTCCCGAGTGAGATTACACGTTTCCCGAGTGAGATTACACGTTTCCCGAGTGAGATTACACGTTTCCCGAGTGAGATTACACGTTTCCCGAGTGAGATTACACGTTTCCCGAGTGAGATTACACGTTTCCCGAGTGAGATTACACGTTTCCCGAGTGAGATTACACGTTTCCCGAGTGAGATTACACGTTTCCCGAGTGAGATTACACGTTTCCCGAGTGAGATTACACGTTTCCCGAGTGAGATTACACGTTTCCCGAGTGAGATTACACGTTTCCCGAGTGAGATTACACGTTTCCCGAGTGAGATTACACGTTTCCCGAGTGAGATTACACGTTTCCCGAGTGAGATTACACGTTTCCCGAGTGAGATTACACTTTTCATCATGTGTTTACATTTTCCGACATGTATTAGTATTGTCCGACATGTATTAGTATTGTCCGACATGTATTAGTATTGTCCGACATGTATTAGTATTGTCCGACATGTATTAGTATTGTCCGACATGTATTAGTATTGTCCGACATGTACAGTGCGGTAATAAAGTCACCGCAAGCCCTATTTACGCTCCATGCTAAACGGCACTTTTCAAAAAATTCCTACAAAATTTGGGATGGAGCTAAAAATCTGATTTTTGGTGACCGAAGCATTCAAATATGGGGACATTGATTGCAGCAATCCGCGAGAAAAAATATTTTCGCGTTTCGAATTTTCGGAGGGTGCGTCAAACCCAAAAAGTGAAGAAAAAAGATTTCCCTATCCTGCACATGTTAAATCTTTTTTCTTCACTTTTTGGGTTTGACGCACCCTCCGAAAATTCGAAACGCGAAAATATTTTTTCTCGCGGATTGCTGCAATCAATGTCCCCATATTTGAATGCTTCGGTCACCAAAAATCAGATTTTTAGCTCCATCCCAAATTTTGTAGGAATTTTTTGAAAAGTGCCGTTTAGCATGGAGCGTAAATAGGGCTTGCGGTGACTTTATTACCCCACTGTATTAGTATTGTCCGACATGTATTAGTATTGTCCGACATGTATTAGTATTGTCCGACATGTATTAGTATTGTCCGACATGTATTAGTATTGTCCGACATGTATTAGTATTGTCCGACATGTATTAGTATTGTCCGACATGTATTAGTATTGTCCGACATGTATTAGTATTGTCCGACATGTATTAGTATTGTCCGACATGTATTAGTATTGTCCGACATGTATTAGTATTGTCCGACATGTATTAGTATTGTCCGACATGTATTAGTATTGTCCGACATGTATTAGTATTGTCCGACATGTATTAGTATTGTCCGACATGTATTAGTATTGTCCGACATGTATTAGTATTGTCCGACATGTATTAGTATTGTCCGACATGTATTAGTATTGTCCGACATGTATTAGTATTGTCCGACATGTATTAGTATTGTCCGACATGTATTAGTATTGTCCGACATGTATTAGTATTGTCCGACATGTATTAGTATTGTCCGACATGTATTAGTATTGTCCGACATGTATTAGTATTGTCCGACATGTATTAGTATTGTCCGACATGTATTAGTATTGTCCGACATGTATTAGTATTGTCCGACATGTATTAGTATTGTCCGACATGTATTAGTATTGTCCGACATGTATTAGTATTGTCCGACATGTATTAGTATTGTCCGACATGTATTAGTATTGTCTGACATGTATTAGTATTGTCCGACATGTATTAGTATTGTCTGACATGTATTAGTATTGTCCGACATGTATTAGTATTGTCCGACATGTATTAGTATTGTCCGACATGTATTAGTATTGTCCGACATGTATTAGTATTGTCCGACATGTATTAGTATTGTCCGACATGTATTAGTATTTTCCCATAAGCATTTATGTTGTCCGAGGGAGAGTGTGTCCGATGTCCGAGGGAGAGTCTGTCCGATGTCCGAGGGAGAGTTTGTCCGATGTCCGAGGGAGAGTTTGTCCGATGTCCGAGGGAGAGTTGTCCGATGTCCGAGGGAGAGTCGACACCAATGTAAACCAAGTTCCGTAAAAAATAAACCTGAATCATGCCACCTGCAATATATACATTATGGCATCTCGCGTAACTTAAGAATTCAGTAAAACTCTAAAATCAGTTTATTACAGTTTTTGTGTCGACTAATAAAAGAAAGCATAAAAGTGAAAGCAGATCACTATTAAAGAAAAACTGGGAATGTCTTATTGTAGTATGTATGTAAGTACTAATAGATTTAAATATGCATGAATGAAACCGACTTTAATGAAACAGAAAATGTTTCTACTAGTTAAATGAAACTTTCCTGGCATGCAGTATTTATTTGACCATATTAGTAACATTTAGTGGCAACTAGTTAATTTGGATTTTGAATATATACACTTATAATAATACTAAAACTAAAAAGTGTTGCATGTATTGTTTAATATACATAAACAGTGGTAAAATTGCAGATATGAATTCCATATTGGAAGCAATGTCATAAACCGCAATATAATGTACGCATATTAGTGAAGTGGCACGCTATAGGAACGGGCGAAATTCGGCGTCCCGCCTTCTCTTAGCCGAATCTAGCGGAAGTATAAACACAAAGCAGCTACGCATCGATTTTGTGACTATAGCAAATGACTCTACTAATAATACACCTCTCTCTCTGCATGGATGAAAGGGAAGGAAAGACTCACTTGTCACTTCCCTGTTCCCTTCCCAAAACAATGAACAACAGCACGAGTAGCACGACTGTGTACACGAGTCGACTGAAACATCTGACTCCACTCGTCCAAGAACAGAACGGGTGTTCTGAATATAATTGTGCTAACTAACAACACAGCAATTATAAAGACTTTATAATAAAGTAGAAGATTATCTGAGAGTGGATGGCCCACACTCGTACAGTGAAACGTTGACAGTGTACTAATTTATTTTATAGCATCAAAACTAAACTGACTACTGAAAACTTATCATTAACAAGTGACTTAAGTGACTCGTCGTGTCAACATGTCCACAAGCTTTCACTGTGGCGTCTGTGGTCCGTGTGACATTGAGGAGTGGCTGGACCATTTGACCCGGAAGCCACATCTTCGAAAAAGCAGGAGACATTTCGATTTGGTCGGGTGGACCAGTGAGGAACGGGCCCGCTCCATTGTCGTCTTCTCCAACTTTGCGCTTGTCACTGGAAAGGATGAGTGGGGTGTCAAGCGTCAACAGGACACTGCCGGAGTGGTCACGCTGCTCCAGAAATGCGGCTCTTCAAGAGGAAATGACGTCAAGAACTTTGTGGCTTGGACGGAGAAGCCGTATGTCGCGCTCATTCAGTTTACTAGAGAGTGTGTCGTTTGAGTGGATGGCTTTAAAAACAATGATTAATTAAATTATTTGTCAGTCATGTTAATTGCTAACTTTTATCTACATTTACAAATTTTTACAGGGGGACCATGGATACCGGATTGAGTAACTTGCAAGCGCGGAGGGAAAGTGGGAATCTTTATCGGGGAAAGTTGGATGATAACCACCTGCTGGAGATTAGGAAACTGACTGAGATTTTCGAAATTGAATGTGAGCTCAAATTGTGAATATATCAAGTTATTACCAAGTACAAATTATAATTATCGACCTATGAGTAAATTGTAAACTAATTATTTTTATGCATTTATTTTGTAGCGCCAGGGATATTTCCTGCGGCTCGGCAAGTGAATTCACCGTCATCCTCATCGGACTCGGACCAACACGACGAGGTCGTCATTGATGAAGATTCTGACGTTGAAATTATTTTGGAGGACCAACCAGAAACGGGCGCTGGCGCTGGTTGTGCGGAGCCTCCACCTGTTTCAGTGGCGATCGATGAACCAGGCAGGAACCCATGGTGGGAGTGGGAGGGTCCGATTCCTCAATTGACGAGGTTGGTGAAAGAAAACAGGTGGACCGGCCCTGATTTTAAATTGATCACAAACAGCGTACCAAGCCTACCGCCCTATCCCAAGTTCATTTACAGCATCATTGTTAATGGGAAGGAGTACAAGGCCAGTGAGCCTTCCACCACCGGATCTGATAACTCACTGCAAGCGAAAAAGAACGCTGCTAAAGTGTGCCTGAGAATGTTATCCGCATCAACTTCCACTCCCGGCCCAAGTACTCGTCGCTACATGCCAACGCCAATGGGAACACAGAATCAATCAGGGGGACAGCGCAAGAGCCCATTGGACGATTTCACATGGTCGAAGCGCACTTACCGCAGAAAGATTCCTGGTAAGCCGCCATCAAAGCTGAAAAAGGTGAAGGATGCATACTCCAGACTCCATGCCTTCTCAAGGCGTCAGGGCTGGCCGCCTCCAAGAATATCGTATAGTTCCTACAAAGTCCCCGACACTCAGAATAAATGTTGGAGTGATGAGTATCAGTGTCACATATTCTTGAATGGGATCGACTACAGGATAACTCCACCAGGTAGTAATAAACAGGAGGCGAGAGGAAAAGCTGCAGAGTATTGCCTTCAAAAGTTACTTTCCTCCAGCAACTCCTCCAACAACACCAACTCATCATCACGGGCGACTTTGACGAAGACAACAACCAGACATAGTGGGCATCATCAGAGGCCTTCAACGTCTCGGGTTCCTTATCCATCAGCAACTTCTCCCGTCGTGCTCCCCCAAACGCCAATAACACCTGCAGTTCCTTCATCTCCCTCCAACAAGCCCACCTCGATCCAGTCCGAACTGGAACGTGTTCGAGCCGCCGTTCGCATTTCTGATTCGGATTTTGACAAAGTTTTGGAAATGATCACAGCCTTAAAACAGACATTTACGGAGCATCATCCCTCTCCCGAGATAAATGTGGTCATGTTCCGAAATTTCTGCCTCTGGCTCAAGGATCCCTCTACCATTCCGGACGAGCTCTTCATTTTCTGCTACATCAACAACTCATCTGAAGTCATCCCACCCAAAACAATTCTCAATGTCTTAAGTCCCGAGAAAGGTGGAAGGGATTTTAAAATAGTCGCTCATTCGCTTGTGGGCGTTGACCCAGCATGGAAAGTGGAGTACATGGGGAACGGTGTTCAATTTCGTCTTGTCACTTGTCGTCGTCGTTACCTTTTGGAGGTGCAGATGCGTCGCATGGTCGGATATCTGTCTATCTTTGACCCGCGCTGTGAGCGTATCATGACGCTGGCCTACTACTGGACAAAGGTTAACTCTATAACTTTCGGTAGTAACACGGCAACTTTGAATTTCAACAGCAATAGGCCGGATCCTCAAAAATTGCCTGAGCCAGTCACACTCCAGTGGCTTGTCATGTTCTTTCTCGGCCACCGGAAGATTATCCCGACGCCTGGAGAAATTCAGCGCAGGCCACATGACCCTTTGTGGGACGCGACGACAGGAGCTGACTTGGGCTTCAATTCGGATTCCGAATTCGCTAGTACATGGTCAGCGTCAAAGTATAAGAAGGACGATTTTGACGCCACTACCACTGAAGAAGGACAGATTTGGAATACGCTCATATTGTTTCGAGACTTTTTGCAATTTTATGGCGAAATCTTGTCTCGGGGCGGCTGGAATAATGTGTGCATTATAGATACTCGGGACGGGGAAGTCTGTCGTCGGACCACTGGTCGTCCCAGTGCCAGTTATGACCTGCAAATGATGAACCCATTCGATGGTACCTGCGACTTTTCCATTTCGAAAAGTATTAACTGCACGCTAATGCTCATGCTGCGCAGTGGAGCTCGGCTCAATGCCTTTCTGGACAAGTGGAGCGAGAGCGGTGAAAAGGTGGCAATCGAACTGTTTGGAGGACTGGAAAATGTGCTAGTGATTGATGAGCAGACCAGACTAAATATCGTTACAACTTCTCTGGCCACAAGTGTGTGTTAAGTGAAAGAATTAATTAAAAATGGGGACAAACATTCAGTAATTTCCACTTTTGATTCCTGTCATCATACTTGGGATTGTTGGGATTCCTAAATGCATACTAATTGTAAGTTCAGTATTCAAGATTCTTGTAATTTTTCTACTCAGTCAGTGTATAAAATAAAAGTGAAAACAATGTGATTATAAAGTGAATACTCTACATATTTTAAAAATAATGTTATATTCCTGCAATTATATTTTTTACTTTTACAGAAGCTCACAACCCGGTGATAGATTATTATACAATTTTGTCGGTTGGTTTGTCAAAGTCAACTTTGAAGTATTTACTTTAACTTAACTTAAATTGCAAGTTTTGAAATAAGTTTAAACAATATGTTGCATGTCTTGTTTGGTATATGAGTGGGAGGATAATTCGTGGTCACGTAACGTATTTTAGCATTGTTAAGACAATTGTGGATTAGCATAGTTTTTTTGTACATGATATTTAGAAGCATGCATGCAATATATTTAAAATATTAATTTTAAATACTATTTTTGGTCTTTGTTAGAAAAGTACTATATGATGCATGTGATACATATGCAGTAAGTATTAAATGTGATTACAATCTCTTCTAACTCTCTGTAATTTAATTATTATCACTTTGCCCCCATTTGTACACTACAAGTAGTGTATATGGGCATTTCGTCTATGCCCCCATTTAAAACCAATTTTATTTTCCGCATACAATTCAATTAAGAAGAGTTCTAAAATTATCATCTTTGGCTTCTCATAATCCGGATGAGTTAAAAGTTAAAAAACGAAAACCCGCATATTTTGCATTGATTCATAATATGTCATTCAGCTAGAAAAACTGACGCTACAAAATCTATTATTTTAGAAGTTGTGGGTAATCTGTTGAAAGTGTCCAAACATTACATCTTGATTAATCATAATATCATGGTCATCCATATTATAAATGCCTCGCTTCACCCCAACTGCAATAATTGATAGCCGCATTATTAGAGCTCATGACAGATGACGATGTAATTTTCATTTAATTTAATTCAACTGATTGTTTTAATAGAACTGAATTTTGTAAAAAAAACAATGTTTCCAGTCGAATCATTGTCTGTTTGTTCCACAAACAAAACTTTGTCTCTCAAAAAACCCGTAATAACAATCAGCAATCAGCAGTATCTCTAGCATACATTTCGATAGTCCCGTCGCCCCAACTCTAAAACTTGGAGTCTCCTCGGTCCAGCGCGCGTAATTCAAGTTCCCATATTTTCTTCTCTTTCTTCTATCATCTATTGTGAGTCACAATTTGTGACTGAGACTCAGTCAGTCAGTTGTTCATCCTTCTCAGGTTTCAGGTTGTGGTAACTTGGAGAAGTGTTTTTACTTGCATTTGCTTCCAATTACTGGTAACGTGTTCATTTAAATTCATCAAAGGTCAGGCCGTTAACAAGTGACTTGGTGTCAACATGGCCACGTGTTTTCACTGTGGCGTCTGTGGTCCAGGTGACGGCGTTGAGGAGTGGCTAGACCATTTGACCCGGAAGCCGCATCTCCGAAAAAGCCGGCGACACTTTGATTTCGTCGGGTGGGACCGGGAGGAGCGCCGCAACGCTATCCTCGTCTTCACCAACTATCCCCTCGTCACCTCCACGGATGAGCAGGGTTTCCAGCGTCAACAGGACACGGCTGGGGTGGTGACCCTTCTCCAGAAATGCGGCTGTTTTAGAGGACTGGGCGTCAGGAACTTTGTGGTCTGGTCGGAGAAACCTTATCTAGGTCTTATCCAGTTTTCGACCGAGTGAGTTTAATGGCAAATGGTGGTGGTCATGTGTTATGAATGTTGAATGTGTGGACTTGAGCTTGACATATGGATTACATCCAGCATTAATTAATCATTAACATATTTGTTTTTATATAACTTGACAGGTGGACGATGCAAATGGGATTGAGAAACTTGGAGGCGCGGAGGGAGGGAAGGAATCTTTATCTTGGGAAGCTCGATGATGACCACTTGCTGCAAATTAAGAAGTTGAGCGAGCTGAGCGAAATTGAGTGTGAGTTTACGACATTCATTAAGTAACCTATTGATAAATACAAATGGTAGTATGGATTAATAGATTAGTTTACAATCTTTGCTTAATATTTTCCAGTGTCTGCAATAATTCCTGCCAAACAGCAAGTGGTGCCACCACCATCGTCGTCACACTCATCCTCCTCGGACCAGCATGAAGTCATCGTTGAGGAAGACCAGCGTCAGCGTCAACGGGAAAGTGAAGATCCAGCGGTAATTATTTTGGATGAGGAAAGTACCCGTGAAACCAGCGCTGAGGATGCAGAAGCATCTCCAGTTTTGGTGGTCGTTGAAGACGAGGCAATCTCCTCGGAGGAGGAACTGGAAGAAGGGGAAATTAGGGATGATGACGCTGTTACCCAACCTGTTACAGCAATGAAATCAGAAGTTCCCTCAGCAGTGTCATTGCCATTACCAAATCAGACACCTCCACCATCCCCTCCGCCGCCGTCTTCTCCTGACGTCATCACAATCTCGAGCCCGACTCCTGTGAGAATAATACCCGCAACCGTCACCATTGGCAACGGCAGCACAAAGACTTCATCAGATAACGACGACAACGACGAAGTAATGATTATCGAGGAGCAAGATAACCGCAATGATAACTCACCAAATTGGCCAAAGCCAGTTAGTTTGTCTCTTGATCCAGTCCTTCAGTTGAAGAAGATGGCAGCAGAAAGGAAGTGGACTGGTCCCATTTTTAAACTCATCACAATCAACGTTCCTAATCTTCCATCTTATTTCAAGTTCATTTACAGCGTCACGGTTAATGGACAGGAGTACAAGGGAAGCGCACCTGGCATCACGGGAGCTGATAACCCAAAGCAAGCGAAAAGGAACGTTGCCAAATTATGTCTGAAAATGATGTCGAAATCTTCTTCGGGTTGCGGTGGCGATTTGCGCTCCTTGCCAAAGCCAGTGGGTACAGCGAATTATGAAGCAGACGGCGCAAGAAAACGGCACTGGGACGTTTCCCCAGGCGATCAAACTATCACAAGCACCAGAGAAGTTCCCAATAAAGTACCAAAAGCCAACAACAATCCATTTGCCAGACTTCTCGAGTACGCACGGCTTCAAAAGTGGCCTCAGCCAGTCATATCGTACAACACGTACAAAGTGCCCTTCCTCGACGGCAAGCTTTGGAAGGATGAGTATCAATGCAAGATAACTTTGAATGGAATCGACTACTGGGACACTCCACCAGGGACTTCAAAGAAGCTAGCTAGATGCAACACTTCTGACTACATTCTGAAACTGTTGGATTCCTCCAACTCTTCCAACAACACCGTCTTATCATCATCACCTCTGATTCCGACGGCAACTGGAAATAACAACAGGTATCAGCAAGGGCCTTCTACTGCTCGAGCTCCACATCCGCCATCAACTCCTGCCGTTCTACCTCCAACCCCAGCAACACCTCCGGTGCCTCCCTCTCCATCCAACAACCCCATCCAGTCCCAACTCAGACGAGTTCGAAACGCCGTTCTCATTTCCGATCCAGAATACAACAAAGTTCTAGAAGTGATCACCGGCCTAAAAGCCGCCTTCCGCCAGTATCATCCCGATCCCGAGATTAACGTGGTCATGTTCCGAAACTACTGTCTCTGGCTCAACAATCCCTCCAATCTCCACAACGAGCTGTACATTTTCTGCTACATCGACAACACGCCCGAGGACGTGCCCAACTTCACAATCAACAGCGTCTTCAATCCACCGAAAGGCACAAGTAAATTTCGAATGATTGTTCATTCACTTGCAACATCGGAATGGAAACTGGAGTACAGGCGGAATGGCGTTCAATTTCATCTAGTCACTTCGCGTCGTTACATGCTGGAGGTGCAGATGCGACGCATGGTTCGATATCTGTGCACGTTTGACCCGCGCTGTGAGCTCATCATGTCACTGGCGTACTACTGGACAAAAGTTAATTCTGTCCCGTTTGGAGACACTGATGAGGCCAGTATTAATTTTTACAACGCCGCCGCTGAAAAGTTTCCCGAGCCAGTCACTTTGCAATGGCTTGTCATCTTTTTTCTCGCACACCGAAAGATTATCCCGACGCCTGGAGAGATTCAGGCCAGGCCGCACTACGTTTTGTTGGACGCGACTAAGGAAACTGATGTGGGCTTCAATCCGGATTCGGATTTCGCCCGGAATTGGTCATCGTCCAGAGTTGGAGACGCCTCGTACGCCGCCACTGAAGACGGAAATTCCTTCAGTGCGCTAGCGTTATTTCAAGAATTTTTGCAGTTTTGCGGAGAAGTTTTGTTTCTGGGTGGCTGGAATAATGTGTGCATGCTGAATACTCGGGACGGGGAACTTACGGCCCTTGAGACTGAAAATCATGGAGGACCTTCTTCTCCCAGTGCTGCTGCTTGTGGTCGTCCTAAATGTGATCTGAAAATGATGAATCCCTTCAATCTGGCGTGCGACTTTACTATTTCGAAAAATATCGACTATGTGCTCAAGCTCATGAGACATTCTGGAGTGCAGCTAAAGGCGTTTCTAGAGACTTGGAGTGAGAATGGAGAGAAGCAGGCTATGGAACTGTTCGGGGGACTGGAAAGCGTGCTTAAAATAGATGCTCAGACCAGATTAAATATTATTATTGGTTCGGTTGTTGGTGGTGGTTAACTAAAATATGTTATTTAAAATAATAACATTAATTATTGTAAGTTTTTGATTGTTCTTTTACACGTCATGCGACTCTTGTGTACCTGTGTACGACATTTGAAACACTTTTGTAATGGTTCACTTGACTGAATATAATTATTAATTATAAAAATTACTTTTACACTCATGCATATCAATATTGTAAACTACTGTGAGGTTCTTGCATAATACCTGAAGTTATTTTGTAATAAGAATTGGATAAAAGTGTTTTAGACAAGTGGTTTTTTTTAATTTGGTTGGTATTTTGTGACTGGATTATATGTAGATTATCCCATCTCACGTAGGGCTTTAATCTCCATTTGTGATTTTTTGAAATTGTATAAATTCAACGTAACGTCCTTAAATATTTAGCACCTCAATTTCATTGTATTCTTAGATAAACTAAAGTACAAATATGATATGTACAAAAAGGCAAAGTTAAGGTATGTAATAAAAATGTATATTTACTAAACCCTGTACATGTTCTTTGGACTGATTTCAATTGCACCTTGCTCAATAATTTTCAAGATAATCATAAAATTTAGTACACATTCGCAAAATCTTAAAGCTTATCATCCTTAATTAAAACAATTAAGTATTTAGTAATAAACTTTGAATCATGAACCCACAATTTTCAACTAGTTGTGACATAGGGGTAAGGCGAGAAAAATGGATTTACAAAAGACATTTACACTCATTTTTAGGATCCTTATTTAGTAATGATGTATGTAATGGGGGTTGTAATAAAACTGTTCGTAGCCAGTTACTTTATTTCGAGATATGGTAGAGGTGAACAGATCAAAATTGGTGGTGGTGTTTCTGTCTTGTGATATGAGCTAGATATTTATGAGAAATTACTAAAGCTGCATGCTGCATCGGATTTAAATAGTCAATAGTGTATGCACTTTATTCCAATTTTATACAAACAATGTTGTTGAAACAAACGTAACAAAAAGGTAGATAATTTAACAACAAAAATGTTAACACAAACTTTGTGCAGATCAGCATCAGGACATACAACATATTATATATCCAAAAAAAAGGATGTTTGATTGATTTCCTTCCTTGTCCAGGTCAGTAAAACAAAAACAATTTACAATAATAATTAATCTACATTAAATTTCATTTGAAAACTTTAACAACATCAAATTTGAGCACAGGCATATCCTTCCGTTTGAGAAAATGGTGGACGCGCTCACTTTCCCCCTGCCACTCAACTTTCACTTTCAGATCGACGCTTCTCAAATTTTGAAAGCTGGACCAGTAGCATGCCTCATGCACTGCATTAATGTTTCTCCATAAGGCTTCTTGTATATCATTTAAACAGCTTGCCTGACGATGGTCTTGAACCAGCTCCAATTTTAGGTGCTCCAACTGCTCCAGCTCCTTCAAGAAATTTCCCCAGAGGACAACGGCATAATCGTTGTGCTTTATGTGTAGGGACTTGAGACAAGGCAAGGGCAACGTACTTTTCACTAACCTGCCCTGAATGTAGAAACTGGAAGCGTCCAATTCCAAAGACTGCAAGCTATCTTTGAATCGTGACAGCGCAGTCATGATATCTGTCAGCAAGCAATTTTCAGTGCCACTGACCCGCAAGCTTAACTTGCGTAGTTTCCAAGAAACAGAGCCAAGTTGTTGCAGTTGCACGGGACTGTCCAGAATAATTAATAATTCTGATAGGTTTTCCAAGTTAGTTTTCATTATGCCACGGGTCGGCCCGGAGTACAACGGTAATCCCAGTTTTTGAATGTGGCTGTTTTTCTTCAGAACATTTGAGACGAGGGGGTTGGCATTTTTCGTCTGGAACGCTGCCAAATACTTAAAATGTGGAACCTTGAAAATGTCCCCTTCCATCTTCATTTTCCGTTTAAGTTGCACAAATCCGCTAGAAACGTCAAATGCCAGTGACTTCAGATTGGGAAGCAAATGAAACCATGAAGACATACTCTTGAGAATTTGAATGATATCATTCTGCTGTGGTTTCGAGATCCCTGCGCGACCAATGAGAGTGAGGTACCAGACCTGGTCACCAAAAGCATTCAAGTAATCAGAGACATCTTGAGAAAAGTTGATCCACTGATAGCCAACGCGTGATGAAATCAGATGTATTTCCAGATGACGCGTTGGAATGGGATTGTAGGATGGATTCCGTGCCTGTTGCTTCCGGAATGTTCCAGTGAAACGCGAGATTCTGCTGTCGCTGTTCAAGTCATTGCCTTCGCCTTTGAACTTTAAAAGCCCATGACCAAATGAATATTGGGCGTCAGTCCAGTCCGCTGCGACGTGTGGAGCACGGTTTTCCAAGAAATTGTCCACTGAACGCTTCCATGACTTGCAAACGAGTCGACAAGACAGTGGGAATTGTCCTGGCTTTCTCCACTGATTGGAGCCAAATGCTCGGGGTCCTCGCTGAATCAAAATTTTGAGAACCTGGAATGAATTATAAACAACGAAGTGAAAAAAGTTTGCTCGCCACAGAATAGTAGAGGGAGATGTAAAGACTGATTATTTTTTTCTTAAAATTGTAATGATTAAATCATTGCCTCGTTAAACAACAGCAGAGTCCGCTCATCCTTTAAGACTTTCTTCGACCTTCTTTCCTTATGTGGATTACAGGGGGTCCTCAAATCTTGACCCACATCGCACACTGGTACCTGCCAGCAACGCCCCGATATTGGATAGATAGGTCCTCCCACCCTTTCATATTTCTCGCAGTTGTCACCAGTTCTACTCTGATACCGGGATGAGGACGACTAAAATGACCAGATCACAAAACAATGCAGTGATTATGAGAACCAAACAACTGATAAAATTAAAATCGTTCTATATTTTACCATGATTAATAATAAGGATCAACAAAAAAGTCATTCAATTTCTAACCTGATCAATTGCACCTCTGCGACCCTTAATTGCTGCAGACAGATGAGACTCCAACAGTTCAATCTTTTCAGCCAGCACCCTGGTTTCCACATTCCTCTGCTGTAGGATCCTCTTCAGCTCCTCATTTTCCTCCTGGAGGGATTGCAACGTGGCGTAGTCATGGGCTGCAGAAAGATGGTTACCAATAACGAGATTATCGGCGTCGACTCCAGAGCCCATGTTACTTTCTTGTCCAGTTTCCACCCCACTCCATTGCCATTGGTCATCGTTTTCAATGTCAATGTACACTTCATCCAATACATCCTCTATCTCATCGCCATCGCCTCCAACAGGTGGTAAAGATCCTATCCGGTTCTCGACGCTTCCTCCGAATCCACTGGCAGTCCTCATCATGGAGGCGTCACCTTCCACCTCCACCTCTTCTCGTTTAACCACGCTAGCACCAGAATTTCCGTAATTCCATTCGTCCTCTTCAAACTTTATCTTGGCAGCTGGCAAGTTTACGAAAACGTCGTTACGGCTAACTACATAGTTACAATTAAGTGTAGCCAGCGGTTCCTCCCAATTTAACTTTTGCCGTTTCCTTCCCAACTCCTCCTCCCACCTCTCCAGAGCAGACTGCTGCCTATTCCTGATTCTTGTGCTCCTCCTTCTATTTTCCTTGGGGGAGGAGCCTGAGCTCGGTTCATCATCATGGTCACTTTTCTCCATGTCGGCTAACTTAATTGCAATTAAAACACAAAATGTTCAAGTGTTGTTTTCATACTGCTACACATGCTAAAAATGAAACATCTATCATTTGTTTCTTTACTCACAAAAAGAGTGAAAGAGACTCAAGTATTTTGCCGCCGCCAATGCGGGGCATTGGGCATTAAATAAATTATGTATATAGTAAACTCATTTAGATAGCCAGCCCATACTTTTCATTTATTATCATTTTACTGAGTAAAATTTACTCTTGCTTTGTTTAGTGACATGGGGCATTGCGAGAAAAATGAAATTAAAATCAGGGGTTTGTCGCCATCCGGTACGGAACGAATGAGTAAGTACGCATTCATGTCATCAAAAATCTTGCAAAAAATTCTAAACCACTTTCTAAAATATGGTTTCTTTTCATTTTTCAAAAATGCAAAAATAATTGCTTCTGAAATTGTCGTTGTTTCCTTAACATTTTCAGGGCATATGACAAAGCCAGTTTACTAACCTCAGTGTTAATCTTTTATGGAACAAATATTTTTAGTACCTCCGGAAACAGAAGGTAGGTAAACAGTTTGGAAATGGTGAATGGATAATTTGCTATATTCCCGATTCAAGTTTTAAGCAAGCAATGTCTCCTGCAATATATTATCTAATGTAGCATTTGACTCAAATGATTTGAGTACGAAGCTAGTTAACGCTTTACAACAGATAATGATTTATTTTCAAGATCGGATTTGGGAATAAAATATAAATAAATAATTCAATATAACCCCACAGAGTTGACTGTTTCATGACAAATCGAAATTGTTTTAAATTTTTTGCGACGCACAAAAAATATATTTACAACTTGGAATCAGCATGAATGGCAATGACGGGATCGTCAGTCTCATTTGTGATGTAAACGTCTGCTCTTCCATCAGATCCAACAGTAATGGTTGTTCCGCTGCATGAGTTATTTTCCTTGGCTCCGGAAATGACATCACAGTACTGTCCGGCTGGTAGACATGTCTAAATTAAAAGATATAATTTTATAATTATTGCTGCATTTTCCAATCTTGAATTTGATAAGAATGTACATATAAGTAGATTCATGATAAAGCAATGATACACATTAAGTGATTCTTAAGTTACCTGCAAGTTGGCACTCAAAGGAGAATTATCTCCGTTAATGGCGATAAATCCCTTGTCTCCTCTGCAAAACGCGATTTGATTGCTTTGGTTATCCCACCAGTCGTTTAGGGTAGTTCCATGAACAACGTTTCGGAATTGGACCATGTTGTAGATTGGAGACCAACGGTGCTATAAACATAAGAAGCAAAGTTGAAAGTTAATGTTTATGATAATTTGTTATGAGAGCTAGTGTAAAATACAAATAGGCTTTATAAATATTACCTCGCAAATCCAACCATTTCCACAAGACAAGTCAGGATTGATTGTGGGAGGAGTGATTTCACCGTTATTATTGGGTGGTCCAATCTAGGAAACATGAAAACATTATATAAAATTTCAACAATTAAAGAATTCAAGCACGGCAAATTAATTGCTGGGATCTTCCATTAATAATTTTTACCCAATCATTGCCCTCGCCATCCTCCCAGAAGTACGAAGACATGACCCGAGTGACTCCATAAGGATGAGCCAACATGAACGCGGTCGCCATTTTGTACTGCCTGGACAATCGGAACGTGACGACTGAACCACCGCCTCCGTGTCCCCGTTGGTTGTCATGGTTATCAATGAAGACAAGAGCATTGCCGTCGGGATACAGTCCCCACTCCGGTCCCCAGTTGGCCAAATAGCTGAGTTTATTCTGTCCTCGGAACGCTTTTCCCAACTCCACGCCAAACCTGAACTCCGTCACCCTTCCCATGTGAAAGTACTCTGCACCTCGAATCGCTTCCGAGTCGGAGAGATCAATAACTTCCTGGTAGATAAAGGGCCTGGAATTGGCAGAAAAACCATGATCCGTGGGCAGATTATTCAATCTTCCGAAAATTTCGTTCATGTCTGCGGGCCACATGTGCTTTGCAGCGTCAATCCGGAATCCCGCAACGCCGTAGCCAATAAGTCTGTTCATGAAACCAGAAATGTGACCTCGGACGTATTCCTGTCCTTGGTCGAGATCAGTGAGACCGGAAAGGGCGCAGTTTCGAACTTGAACGGGATCTGAGTAGTCTTCAATCTCACCAGATCCGGAGGGACACTTGTCGCGGCTGTTGAAGTCCTGAGCGGAGTACTCGGGAAATTGTCTGCTTCCGCCGTCGTATGGACTGCCTCCAGTTCCTGTGCCAGACATTCCAGATCCTGTCATGTGATTTATGACGACGTCCACATAGATACGTACGCCAACGGAATTGCAACGCCTGACCATGTCTGCAAACTCGGCCTCTGTTCCAGATCGTGTTGTCGTTACGTTGTACGAGACGGGCTGGTAGCGCTCCCACCAGGGGCGCGGTGGATCGTTGACAACCGCGTTTTCAGTCACTGGGGAAACCTGAGAATTTTATAAAATGAGTATAAGTGATTAAATATAAAAATTAACTGATTTGGTATATATTTTAATATTTTTACATTTTAATGAATACGTACCTGGACGCCTCCATAGCCATAAGGAGCCAAGAATCGTTCACATTCTTCGGCAATGGTGCTCCACTTCCATTCAAACAAGTGGACAATGGACTGCCGACCAGGGGCGAAATTGGGATCCCATTGGGCAACCGCCAGCCCAACAAAGCCTAAAATTAGGACTGTTTTCAATTGCATCGCAACAATTTTTTTACCAGTTCGTAAAACGTCTCTTCTGAATCAATTCCTCAAGCAAACTACAATGTAAACTGGAGACAGGTCGGTGTTTTATAGGTGGAGCAAAAATGACATTTCTTCCTGTGCCAACAAAAAGGTTTACGTGCCTGTCAATCAAAATCTAAATTTAATTTGTGATTTGGATTTTAACGCATAATATGCTTTAATCTTGTTTCGTATCTCATGTTGTAACTGATTATTAATAAGACATGATTATGATGATATCTTTGCATTGCATTGTATTTTCGGCTCATTTACGTTCACACGTCATTCAAGATATGGATAAATACCGCAATTCACTTGACAGTGACTGTCGACACTGATTGATTGATCGATCGGGGCGATCGAATATGTCATGCGAGATCAGCATGTGATTTATATGTCCATTTTAAATGTACTGGCATGGGCAGGTATCAATTACTTTGACATGGCAAAAACGTGCCCAGTGGTAATATGCTGGCAGTTTGGTGATTATGCCGTCACCGTTGAAAGTTTCTTTTAGTGCATGTACATGACACATGACAAAGTTGAAAGTAATCAGGTAAATGGATCATGAATTGAATTAGCGGGTGACATGCAAAAGCACACATCCGATGACAACTAGGACACATGATCAATTTAATCTTCTATACAAATTACACACCGCTACTGCCTGTATAATTCACGTCATTTGCGATTTTCCGGAGTGGTACAAAAGTTTATTTGGCGATATCATGTTTGCTATCTATTTTAATGTACACAATATGAAGGTTTAAGACATGGTGCTAATTTAAACTTTTGTGAAACCAAATTAGTTTTACTGTGATTGTCAAAAATTGTTCGCTGGAAATTAATTTAGATTGCTTATCGAACATTCTCTCGCAGTGTGATTAGAAATAATGAGCAAAATAAGGATTTAAATCTGAATCAGTATCAAATGCAAACCACAGCAATGCGAGCCATGTCTCAGCCACTGAGGATTTTTCCAGTAAAGACACACTTTCAACAGAATCGAAGGAACCTTTTGGACGTCATTAGTGATGCAGACCTCCAAAGAGAAGGATTTTTAGCATTGGGGCAAAGTGAGACTATCTCTGTTTCTGATTGTCCTGGTTACTGGGATACTTTTCTTGTTTTCTTGGATTAGCATAAAAAACCAGTGAAGTTTCCCAACACTTTTCGGAGTCCCTAAGCCCAATGATCCGCCAAAGGAAACTGTTTGCCGAAAGTAAACTGCGTCGACTCTGTTTTTAAATGAAAAAATTCCGCATGAATTAGACTATATAGCTGAATGCACTAGTTGCCTTTCTCCAGGATGTAGTAATTGAATGTACGAATGCTAAATGAATTTTTGTATTTAAAAATAAACATAAATACGTCCAATATAATATTTGCACTTGATTTTGAACAGAGGGATAGTTTGCGACTTTTCTTGCTGACAAACAAAACCGTTCTCTTCACTATCCAGCACCCAATAGTTTACCAGTTCAGCACGATTCGAACCGCTGCATTAAGACTAATCAATCAGTTGAAAAAAAAATGGTGTTAAACTACTGCTTCAGTACTTACATTAATTTTAACTATACACGTTTAATAAAGTGTTAGATATTAGTAGCTTTACGCTAAATGGATGTATAGTAATATGAAATGATGCAATGGATTATAGATGTTTTTGACAACTTTACTTATGAAAATATTCCCATGAATTAAAAAAATTGTAGTGTGAATAGTGTATTATGTATAATATTTTTACAACTACGGTCATTACTTTATTTGCACAAAGCTAAAACAAATGTTACATAAAACTACATAACATGTTACAGGAACTATAAACTCGAAATATGTTAATAATCGAAAGAGCAAGGGACATTGGATTGGTTTTAATTAACTACATTCAGTTAGTTAAGATAAATTACCAAAATTTTGACAACAAATTTCAGATCAGGCAAATTCGGACGATTGCAAAAATATTGACAGCAGCGCTTGGTCCCCCACCCCCGCTCATCCTTCACATCAAGATCGACGCTCCTCAGGTTTGGAAAGTTGTACCAGTACCTTTCCTCATGAACCGTGTTGATGTTCCTCCAGAAGGGTTTCTGCCAATCATCCCCAAGGTCTGAAGACGAAACGACCAGGTCCAATTTCAGCGTTTCCAGTTGCTTGAGCTCCTCCAAGAACTTTTCCCAGTGAAGCAAGGCGTTAAGCTTCTCGTCATACCGTTCCTTGTACTTGACGTGCAGGAACTTGAGACCAGGCAAAGGCAACGCCCTTTCTCCCAACTTTCCCTGCATGTGACGAGTTGCCACGTTCAACGATAACCACTGCAAACTGTCTTTGAAGTTTGACAGGGCAGCCATGACATTTTCCAACCAGCAAATTTCTCCGCCACTGACATGTAAACTTAACTTGCGTAGTTTCCAGGACACAGAACCAAGTTGTTCTAATTGCACTGGAGTCTCCAGGACAATTGATAACTCCGACAAGTTTTCCAAGTTAGCAACCATGACGCCATGCGCAAGACGAGCGTTTAACGGCAATTCCAATTTTTGGATGTGTCGGTTTTCCTCTAGAAAGGTTGAAATGAGGAGGTCGTCATACGAAGTCTCAAAAGCTACCAAGTCCCGGAAACGTGGAACCTTCAAAATGCCTTTCCGTAGTTCTCGTTTTAATTGCTTTATATTCCCATCGCAAATGCTGCGGCCGTTAAAAGCCAATGATTTCAGGTTGGTAGTTAATTGAAGCCAAAGCAAAATAATCCTCAGAGTATTAGTTACATTCTTCACCTCTGCGAGCCGGAAAGTGAGGTACCAAACGTGACCACCGAACGCTTCCAAGTACTCCCGCACATCCTTTGAGAAGTGGGTCCAAAAATTGCCACCGTCGCTCCGATACTTATATCCCCATGCGTCGTTCCAGGAAAGGTCAATGCTGACGTGACGCCCTGGCATCGGATTGTAGGTTGGGTCCAGTTCCAGTCCGTTCTTGAATATTTCCAAGAAACGGGAGACTCTGTGTCGGTGTTCATTGTTACGGTCGCCTCCGAAGTGTAAAAAGAATTGGCCAAATTTATATAATGACTGGTCAGGCCATTCCGGTGCGATCTGTGGGCCACGGTTTTCCAAGAAGGTATCTACCGAGCGCTTCCATGATTTGCAGATGAGCCGACAAGTCGCAAGAAAAGACACACGTTTCCTGGCCCGGTAATGGAAGCAGTATTTATGGATTCCTTTTCTCATTAAAATTTCAAGAACCTGTAACGAATTATAAATAATTTGTTTATAGGCAAGCAAGAGTTAAGTGGCTTAACTTAAGTCATCATCCAGGTTGCTATATTAATTAACATAACTGGCGACTTTTCCCCCTGAAATCAGATTGTTCATTACACATTACCTCGTCAAACAATAGGAGCACCTTTCCATCCTCCGAATCCTCATTAACATCGACTGCATCCGGTTCCACCTCGCTTACCTGTGTCAACAAACGAAGCATATTACATAGTATATATGTGACTTAAATTTATTAATTGGCCAACACGTGCCCCGTAAGAGGAAAAAATGAAGGACTGACATTATATAACACGTACCTCGTTCGTTTCCTCCAAATTCTGATGATTGTCACCACCGTCGATTTCTACAGCTGCCAATTCTCCCCTACATCCTCCCATTACCCTGGCGCTCCTCCTCCTGAAGGTACCTCCTTCTCCCTCCACCTCTTGCTTAACGGTCCCATTAGAACTTGATGGGTTTTCTTTCTTGTTAACTGGCAGATTCACCAAAATAGCAGCCACCGGTTTCCCGGAACTCAGTTTTTTCCGTTTCCTTCCTTCCACCTCCGAGCTTTCTCCTCCATCAGATTGTTGCTTACTCGTACTAATCCTGGAGCTCCTTCTCCTGACCTCATTGGAGCTCGATATCGATTGACCTGCGCCACTTTGCTCCATTGTGACTTACTTAATTTTGTCGGATTTAATTATAAGGTGACAAAATTACTGGCTCTAATTCTTCACAAAACTAAAAAACTGACCGTCGTCTACTACAAGTGCATCAGCTCTGCTGATCTGCTCTCCTCCTCCTCTCTTGCGCATCCAGCGAAAAGTAAAAGTTGAGCTGATATTTTTTGCCGCTACCACAGCAGGGGATCGAGCGATTATAATGATAATGATTACTACAGTAATCTGCACTTTTGGAGTCCAAAAGCACGGTATGTCCAAAATTGGACATACCGTGCTTGTGCATAGATTGGTTGCTATGAATAGTGTGGATTTTGGAGACGCTTCATTGTTCCAGAATGCTCCCAAATCGAAAGGTACGCAGACTTGATTCAGTTATTAATCGTTCAATTATAGTCTTTCGTCCCTGAATATCGTTTTTTTTATTTTCCTTTCATAACCGTCATTCAGACAACTTCTGTATGAAGCTATGAAATCTGTTTGGAAAATGAACACAGGTATCCCACTGTGCCCCATAACAAAATGCAACAAGCAATTTGCAACCCAGCTAAATAGGCATATTACATATAACACGCAACTCTATGTTACTAGTTTAATATTTTTGTAATTAATTGACATTGTACTAGGTTATCAAAACAAGCATTCAATTATGATTTAATTTTATTTACTTGCTTTTTCAATTTTCTTCCCCAAAAATGTGGCTTTAAAATCGATTTTCTCACGGTGCCCCTATTACAATTTTCAAGCTAAAATCAGTTTATGCTCACTTCAAAACTTTGTTACATTAAATTAAAAATTAACATCAAGTTTCAGCCCTTGTGCATGTCCTCGTTGCTAGAAATATTGAAGGCACTGGCTCTGCCCACACCATAGAACTTTGAGATCGACGATCCGCAGCCACGGAAACTTCGTCCAGAGTTACGTTGTCTCAAGTACTGCAAGGACATGTCTCCAAAGAGTTCGTTACTTATCCTTTGGAAGTTCCACTCGTCAGCTCCAATTTCAGTTTATCAAGTTGATTGGGATTGAGTACTTTTTTAAGATCAACCTTCAACATTCATTTAAGAAAACATTAACAGAGTGTAGATAAAAGGGACACAACCTTGATGATGGAGACAGCTTACCTATATGAGTTTAATACACACACTGCATATTTCATGATTTTCTAGAAAACGCAAAAAACAGCTATTTACATGTTGAATGTTTTTAACTGATTGCTTTAAAATAAAAAAGCCCCTAAACAATAAAACTAAAAACTACTGACCATTAAGGCCGAAGATAGACTTTTAATTTTCCATTCTTTTGACTACCGAATCTACAGCTAAAAATTACAATTGACCGTTGACTTGTTTTTTAACTGTATACCAATTTCATGGACAACGGAATAAATACATATGTAGGAATGCTTGAATGTTAACCGTGACAACTGTAACAAGCGATCACGTTTTGTTCGTTTACAGGACAAAAACTTGTATTTGTGCCACTACGATGGGACACGGTGCGATATCCGATGTGTGGATACATTTAAAAAAGGGCTTAGCCTTTTGAATGTGCACTGCACCATGCAGCTAGGTGTAATACATGCTCTAGGTAGGTATATATACGGAAGGAAAGAAGTTATATACGTTGTCTCAAAGTGCCCCATGAAAAATGTAGATTGAGTAGTTACCTGTTTTAAGGAACCCTAATTTTAAATAAATCAATGCGTAATTTTAATGATTGATACAATTTTTAACTAATCGCTACTAACAATAGTCAGTTAAGTGTTACGCTGCGTAACTTACGCATGAATACACGACATGCATAATGCAACGCATAAATCCTATGATGAAATATCATATCATGATTTTAATAGCCCTAAGATTTCGATATTATAAATAAAAATGAATGACATAACGGCACATTTAAATGTAACTCGGTGGTTTTTCCAGGAACGCCATTAATTCACAAAGATTGCCCAAGAGATCTCTGGTTCCGGAGTTTCAGGAATCATGAGTAAATAACCCTGGGATTTTTTTTGCATCGGGGCACTTTGAGACAGTCGCTTTTTCATAATCGGTACCTGCCTATTAGCAACTTAAAAATTAGCCACCATTTCTATATCTAGTTGATTGATAATGGAACGTTAAAAAATGTACTGTCAGCAACCTATTTTATTTTATGGAATGTATGGAAGGTATGTAAACTAAACTGTTTGTTCATTCAAAATGTTGAATGCTTGTAATACTTAACAAATAAACGTACAGAAATTATTGTATTTTTTCAGCAAGTAAGTAAAATAAATTATCAACGCGTAAACGAATTCATGAAAGTTTATTTAATTAAAATTAGCATCGACATGTTTTCATTAATGTATAGTTCATAAATACAAATTCATAACAAATTGTGCAAATAGAGAAAATGTCACAATTCACAATAACAAAAACATTTTTATTGTGTAGACGAAAAAGAAAACAACTAAGAATAAATCACTGTTTACTAAAATACAAAGACTTTCGTATTGTTTTGTTCCGAAAAGCATACATCAAACTTGACCGTTGGCAATTCGCCCCGCATGATCAAATGCTGGCCGTGTCTATCCCTTCCGTACCGCTTCACTTCCACCGTCAATTTGACGCTCTTCAGTTGTGGAAAGTTTAACCAGTCAAACATTGCATGAAAATTGTGGACCGATTTCCAAAAAGCGTCAATCTCGGCAGCAGAATGCTCACAGAAGTTGACGTTGAGTTGGTTCAGTACAATTTCCAGCGTTTCAAGTTGTCTTAGCTCCTTCAGAAAATTGCCCAATCGGAGAGCACCACGCTCGTGGGTGAACTGAATACGCAAATGTTTGAGGCGAGGCAAGTCTAACGAGAATTCTACTAGGTTTCCAAAGATTCCACCATACGACATATCCAGCGCAAGATCCTCCAAAGTTTGCTTGAAATTTGGCAGCACATTCATCGCAGTCTCCAAAGTACACCGTTTCATGAAAATGAAAAACAATCCGAGCTTGCGCAGCTTCCATGTAACTCCTCCAAGTCTTTCCATCTCCTCCTTGTATGAGATGGAAATGGACAGATCGGACAAATTTGGAAGGTTCAATTCCAGCCCCTTCGTCCGCAGACAAGTTTGACCAGGAAAACGAGGCAGCTGTAACTTTTGAATGTGCCAATTGCTCTGGAGAATGTGGTAGCTCATAATGCCACTCTGCTCGATCCGAATTGTTGTAAGTTTCAGTAGTAGAGGAAATGGATCTAATGTCTCGCCCTTTTCTCTCATCACGGTCCTTTTCCGGTGGAAGAGGGGAGTGTCACTGTGAACGTCATAGGACAGAGATTGAAGATTTGGAAGACTCCGTAGCCAGTGTAAAAAAGAATCGTAAACTGAAGTCATGGTCTCATTCCGGAAGACCCTGCTGCCACAAAGAGTGAGATGCCACACTTGACTGCCAAACAACTCCAAGTACTCCAGAACTTGATGAGAAAATACATTCCACCTCTGAAACTCATTTACATTCTCCCTACAGTAGGAGGATATGTCAATCTTGAGGTGACGACTTGGAATCGGATTGTACTCTGGGTTCAGCGCCCTTCGTTTCCTGAAAAATGCCGTAAAGTTTCGAATCCTGTTGCCGTTCGGATCGGCAGTATTTCCAAGGTAACGAAATTCCATTTTGGCAGGGCATGGCGTGTAATAGGATGCATAGATGATTGCAGAGGCTCTGCTGTTGGGACTTATTTCGAGGTGAGAAGGATCGCTTTCCAAAAGGGTGTCCACAGAGCGCTTCCAAGATTTGCAGGCCCCGCGACAAGATAGAAGGAAAGACCACACTGCTCGCCAGTCAATTAATCCATTGGGCTTGAGTCCTTGCTGCCGAATCAGCACATTCAAGACCTAGGATATTTGGAACATTCGTCAATGATTACACCAAAATGTGGTGATAGGTGATATTATTTAATTATTAAAAATACTTGAGAATATGCTCGTATCATAACCTCATCGAATAGTCCAAGGAATTCTTGTGCCTTCGGAACTCCACTTGCACCAGCACTATGCTTATCGATTGCACCCCCATTACCCCTTCCTTCGTTGGGATCCATACGACTTGGAATAGCCCTACCTACCTGAGAAAAAAGATACTATTTTAATCATACACAACTGCAGATTTACAAATAACTGCTAAATGCATGCACGAATACTACAATCAATAATTCAATAATGACAATTGAGGATTAACTTGCGTACATTTTTCGATGATCCGGCTACTGCCAAGGCACCGCTTCCGTCATGATAACCTCCCCTGGACGCCCACAAACCCTGGAGCATATCAGAGAGCAGGGCCGCAATAGTCGCGTCCCTTTCCTGCAGAAGTCGGCCCTTCCTTTCGCAGTTGCCACATGAGGAGGAGGCACCTTGATATTCCCGTGATGATGACGCCTAGAGGAAATAACAATTAACAAAATTAGTGATTAACGACTTTAACTGCTTTTGGCAAGAATCCTGAATGCATATACACAATGGACAATAAACTCTCAACTCTCTAGCATAACACATCAATTGAAAAATCTTTGAAGTTGAACCTGTGTGTTGGCCACACTGCTTCCTGGTCCCACGACGCTTCCTGGCGACGATGACGACAATTGAAGTTCCATTAATTGCTTATTCTTCTCAGTGAGCTCCCTGATTTCCACGTCTCTTTGCTTGAGCAGTTTATTCAGTTGCTCAATTTCCTCTCGAACCTTTTCGTATAGTAATTCCAAGGCATCATCGGTTACACGGTTGCGGGAACCTCCAGTTACTGGCACTTGGGAGGACGCACTCAATTCATCCATGACTGACTCTGACTGATCCATGAAGGTTCTTCCTTTTTTACCTATCCGATACTGATGAATTAAATGAATTAGGTTAAGGAAGGAACCAGCAAGTCACAATAGGAACACATCAATTGTTTGTTTACTCAGAGAACGAAGTGAAGCAAAAATGTGTTTGCCTCCGGCCCTGGGGCATTAAGCGGTTCTTTGCGACCATTCTTCTGGCCAAGAAATAACAAAGATGACTCTATCCGGGACTCTTCAGCTCAAAATTAAAAGAACAAAAATGTTTTAAAATAGTTGATTTGTTTCAGTGAATGATTACTGGCGTGGTTATGATTTCCATATTGAAAAATATGTTATTAAAAATATGAAAGCTTTTTTTTCGAGCTAGAAAACAATTGAAAAGGATATGGACAAACGTTGTCTTATTATGCCCCAAACAAAATTTCATTATGTTGCAATAATTAAGCACCTGACTGACACCTACGTATAGTTTTATTTCCAGGATTTCAACGTGTGGGTAGGGTACTGGAACGCCCGATTAGATGAATATACAAGATGAGGATGTCGCGTATCCGCCGAATTATTGTGAGAATGGCAATTTTATTATGATGCCAGTAGATTGTCATTGTTGTCGAATAGATATGGAATAAAAATCAAGTCATGAAGCATTAGGCTTAGGCTAGCTGAACGATAACCAATGGCCTTCGACTTTTTTCTTTAAACAGAAAAAATTAACAAAAACCACTTAATCATGTTCATGTTCAACAATATTATTTCCGTAAATTGTTACTGTCAATTATGAACTTTTGAAATGTACTGCATTATATGACATACTGATATTTAATTTCCAAACTCAGCTTATCAGTTATCACATGTACATGCAACAGACAAAGGAATGAACAAATCTTATCAAACTATATATTTGAACTTAAATATATGTTTTAAATATTTACTGACTACGTAGCATATTCCGCATACTTAAAAACGGGAATAATGTTACAGCAATTCAACCGGGAAACAATACACAAAATCCAAACACTACTTGAAGCTAAATCTAAAGAAGCTAAATGAATAACAATTAGTTTTCGATTCATTAAAACAAAATCAATTCATGTTTCACTTGATCACTTCTTGTTAGCTTTCGCCAGTGCTTCCTGTAGCCGTCTCCTTTCTTTCCGAGTTTCCTTCCATTGAAACCGCTTTCTCTCCACCGCTTCCCCGCGGCCTTTCTCCCGTCGCTTGTCAGACTTTCTTGCTTTCTCCACATCATCCCCCTTCTTCTTTCTCTTTCCCTGCACTTGCTCTTGCTTCTTATCCTTGTCTCGTCGTCCTCTGTTTTCTACCACAAGAGCCTTCTTCAAGCTAACAAATGTGGTTGTGTCATTATCCTCCTCCCTCCCATTCGTCAACCCTTGCTCCAGATAACCTTCCAATTGCTTCGCTGTCTTCCCCATGACCTTGAACGTCTCCGCAATGTTTTCGGATAGCTCAAAAGTCCAGTTGAGTACTAAGGGATGAAGCAGATAAACCCCTGCAGGTTTTGCGGCGGACCCTCCAGGTTTACTCTGTGACTGAACAACAGAGCGCACCAGCAAAACCTCCTCAGATGATAACCTCGTGCAATTTGTGCAGGTTCCAGTACTGCCATTCATCACTTGCCACCTCGATAAGCACTCCCCATCCCTTGTGTTGAGGAACAGCAGAGATCCTGACGCCTTGGCCAGGTTTCCATAAAACGTTAGAAATTCCTGAAAGAGATGAAGCACGTTCAGAATGAATTGGTCGGACTGGAGGTCCTCCGGAAGATGACTGTGCTCCCTCGCCCGCCACTCCTCCGCAAATTCAGGATCCTCGTCAAATCCAATGTCTGCATTTGTTTCGCTGTCCATGATTGAAGTGTGGAAGCGATCTTGAATTTGGCGCGGGGTCGGAATGCACTTTCGGCTACAGAGGAAGAAGATGACCAACCAGTCCAAGTTGTTCGGAAACACAAGGCCGGGGGCGTCAGGAGGGTTGGAGGAGAAGGACGATCCCGTGGGTGTATATTTTGGAAGCGTTCCAGGATTCAGACGACACCAATATCGGGCCAACAGGAGAAGAGGGAAACAGCTGGGGTCAAATGTCCAGAGATACTCCACCAACCGGTTAACTTGCGATTCGACAATGAAGGACTTTCCATTGAGAAGGTGAAATGTTTGCTGGGCTGGGATGAACTGCATTTTGATGCTGTTTACTTTTCTTGGATAATTTGGGGTCTGAATAAATGACGCTCCATTGTTCATGATGACGGACAATACTGAATTCAGTAAGGCTTCCTCGCAATAGTCTTCGCCCACCTTGTAAATCAGCACCAGGAGCTTATCCGATTTGGAGTGGGACCTTTTCAATTTATTGTAGTAATATCTGATAAGGACTATCTTGAGTGATGGTTCATTATCTTGAAGCAGCTTCCGGAGACTTCGAACAACAGTCACGGCTTTGGTGTACTTTTCTTGAGAAATTCTGACCGACTTTCGAGCAAGGGCGATTTCCTTTTGAAGGAGCGTGTCGTTCAGAAAGTTGTCGCCGTCGATTACAAACTCGTCCTCGTGTTCATTTTCAACTTGGGCGTTATCGGGATTCTCCTCATTTTCTGAGTCTGTAGGTACTGGAGTAATGGAGGTGATATCCACTTCCTCATCATCCACAGGAATTATTGGAGGAGGTAGCTCTATGATCTCCTCACCATCGACATCCAAGCCTTGAGGCATGGGTTGCTGTCCGTCGTCAAAAATAAACTCGATGTCATTATTGCCTTGATTATGCCTAGATAGTTGGTTTCCTGGCTTATTAGTCCTTGATAATGTTGTAGACGATTGAAATGGCTGACGAGGTGGCGGTGTTGGAGGAGGCGTGTGACATTTATCCGGAATAATTTGACGAACTGGGAATTGAAAATCATGGTTTAAATTACTGACTTTGAAAATTATGATAATTATCTTCTGACTATACAAATATGTTAAGATGTAAAGGGTAGGGTATATGTAAAAACATAATTATATTTATTGGAAATACTAACGTTCCAACTGCCCAAAGTCCGTTAAGCGCCGGGCCTCCACAAGGTGCTCGTCATCCAATTTAATCACGATAACAGAAGGAGTTGCCGTTGGACGGTTGAATTTCTTACAGGCATCGGTCATAAGGTCCCTAAAATAATTAATAGGAAGCATTAATCGTAATTAATAATTACGAAAATCATTCAAAGTACTTTAGTAGAAATTTTCATATGAACAAAGGCTTCCATTAACTGTTGACTATAACTTATAGTCTATAAGCTTACTTGCTCCTAAACTGCACAACAGCCAAATACGGTTTCTCCTCCCAAACCACAAAATTGGTGACTCCCCAAACGCCCGCCCCGGTTGCAGAACTGCACATTTGCAAAACTGTGACCACGCCCGCCTTGTCCTGTTCCACTTTGACCTGTTTGCTGGCGGTAGCAAATGAGTTGACTAACGGGAAGTTGGAAAACAAGAGAAGGCTCCTCTCCTTCTCATCCAGTGTCCAGCAGTTAACAAAATCCCGAACGCTGCGTCTCAAATGCGTTTTGGTAATCAAGTGGTCCAGCCACTCCCTCAACATGTACTTTGACCCGCACACTTGGCAGCACCAACTTGGCTCTGGCGGTTTCGAAACTGGAGACATTTTTGCAATAAAATAAATAAATATTTTATGGTAATTAATGAAAAATGAAAACATAAACCGCAAAGCTGTCATTCATTGGGATTCTATAAACTGACAGATGAGATAATATGGACACATGGACAATGTACTTTCTGGACAAAAAAGAGATTGAAAGCTTATCTTGGGACTTGTCTCACACGACCACAGCTACTCAATGGTCGCAACAGTTTCTCTTCTATTCTCATTATTGAAAGTCGCATGGGTTTAGGTGCTTCATGAATGCACTTCAATCAAACTTGCTTGCATCAATTGCTATTAATTAATTTAATTGAACGAATTAATTGTTAATGCTATTTGAAAAAATTGTCGGTACAAAAATTCATTAAAGCTTGTCCAATACATTTATTATTATCCAATTCGCGTGTTTAGTTTATAAATGTATGCATTTATAGTTGATAATTATAAATATAAATTCATAATTACTTGTGCAATACTTAGTGTGTTGCAAAAGTCAACATTTTTACAGTCAACAGTACCTTAAACATTAAATCAGTTTAAACAAAAAAAAAGTACAAGAAAGAAGTTAGGCTTGCAACTCAAAAATTTGCGTGTTCATTTTTCCCGACAGCTTCACATCAAATTCCACCTTTGGCATGCCCCTCCGCATGAGAAAATGCTGGTGGTGTTCCTCTTCTCCGAACCCCTTCAATTCCGCAGTTATTCGAACGTTCTGGATGCTTGGAAAGTAGTTCCAGTAACAATGGTCGTTCTTAAAACTTTCAATGTACTTCAAAGTATCCGTTTGCCCATAAGTATCGTCGACATGATTCATTATAATTTCTAGCGTCTCCAATTGCTTCAGTTCTTTCAGAAAGGTTTTCCAGTGCAGATCTCCTCGTCGATGAATGTGCTGAATACGTAAATGTTTTAGGCGAGGTAAGTGTAGAAAGTTCCTTCCCAAATGTCCAGTGATTCCAGCGTATGATAAGTCCAGCGCCAGATATTCCAGGGTATTCGTAGCCCGGAAAGTTGATAACATGTGCAGCACCGTCTCTATGGCACACCGTTCCATGTAAGTGAAGGACAAACTGAGCCTTTGCAGCTTCCATGTGACATTCCCAAGTTTTTTCATCTGCTCCATGCTCGAAATACAAACTGATAATTGAGTCAAGTTTGGAAAGTTCAGTTCCATCACCTTGTTCAAGGTAAGATTTTCGCCAACAAAATGGGAAAGCCTCAGCTTTTGAATTTGCCAATTGCTCGTGAGGATGTGGTAGCCAATGACGCAGTCCTCCTCCATCTGGAATGCAACAAGTTCCTTTAGTTGAGGGACTGGCAGCAATACCTCGCTCATCATCATCCTCACCGTCGTTTTCTCTTGGTAGGACATGGAGGCCTCCATATGGATGCCATAGGTCAGAGATTTTAGATCTGGAAGATGCCTCAGCCAGTTGCTAAAGGAAACGTAGACTTGATTCATGTCTTCTCTTGAGAGAAGTCTGGGGAGATGTAGAGTCAGATGCCGCACTTGTGGTCCAAAGAGTTGCAGATACTGCAAAACGTGGAGAGAAAACACAGACCATGTCTTAAAGGGCAAAAGACAAGAAATGTCAATCTTGAGGTGACGACTCGGAATGGGGTTGTACTCTGGGTTCAGTTTCCTCCGTTTGTCAAAAACTGCCATGAAGTGGCAAATCCTGTTGTTTTCCTTGGTACGCGCCCTATTTTCGCTATCGTAATGAAATTCCATTACGGCTGGACATGGCGTGTAATACTCTGCGTAGATCATTGAAGAGATCCTGCTGCTTGGGCAGATTTCCTGCTGAGAAGAGTCGCCTTCCAGAAGAGCTTCCACAGAACTCTTCCAAGATTTGCATACGCGGCGACATGATAGAATTAGCGACCACTGCTCTCGCCAGTCAATGCATCCGTTAGCTTTGAGTCCCTGTTGGCGTATTAACACAGGGAGGACCTGTGGATCATTTAAAACACGCGTTTTTGCATTCGATTAAAATTAAAACACAAGTTGAAAGTAGGGAAACGAGTGAGTACATATGTGTTAAAGATTTAAAAAAGATATTCAAACCTCGCCGAACAGCTCCAGGATCTTTTGTTGTTGCAAGATTCCATTATTAGTATTCTTATCGATAGCACCACCACCCCCACGTCCGTTTTTGGAGTCCAATTTCACCTTACCTCTTGGAGCCACCTCCTATCACATAAAGATTGACATTTTAATTTTAACACACAACAAATATAACAAGACGTGTAAGCATGGACAGATTAATTAAGACTATTATTGGTTAACTATTGACGTGAAGTAGGCGTTACCTCATGAAGTAAATCTGATCCTACATTCGGGAAACAACGGTCACGGTCACCCTTGGTGGCCCACAAACGCCGAAGCACGTCAGATAGCAGGGCCGCAATAGTCTCGTCCCTTTCCTTCAGAAGTCGATCCTTCCTTTCGCAATTGCCACAACTGGAGGAGGAAGCTTGGGGTTGATGTAACAATGTCGCCTTTAAAATGCGAGATAAAAGATAACCAGAAATAATTAGCAACTAACTTATTAATATAAATCCTTCATGTCAAGATATACCGACTGTCATCAATCGTACTGTAATTTCATTTTTTTTACCTCAGCGCTTCCCTTGGCTCCACGGTTTCCTACTTCGGCGCCGCTGACAGAGGACAACTGACGATGTAACTGCTCATTATTCTCGCAGAGCACCCTGATTTCCACGTCCCTTTGTTTCAGCAACCTCTTCAATTGTTCATTTTCCTCTCGTACGATCTTGGATTCCGATTCCAGGTGATTTTCTTGGGCCGGATTGGTCACAGAATCAGGACCGTTGCTGCGGGCACCTTCAGTCACTTGGAAAGGTACGCGTTGCCGTGTGCCCAATTCATCCATGACGACTGTCAATGGTCAACTGTCACTGTCAAATTTTTCTCTTACTCTCCAGACACAGTTAGCAGTAACCACTAACTACACACAACTACAACATTACTGACTAACAACTAACTAATGACTAATACAATTACGACTATAAAGAAGGCCCTCTTCTTAGCATTTCGGTCTTCGGTCATTAAATAGTTACGTTATGTTACATTAAGTCAATCGGGCAATTGTCAATGACAACTGATTTGTGATGATACACATGATTCTTTGTTGTACTGGTCCTCTGCCTATGTTCTTTGTTTTTTCGGAAGAAATTTAAAATATTGTTGCCGCATTTCGGCTGTTGTACTGTTGGGGTAATGCGCAGAATCGCGTGTGCTGTCTTTTCCATTATCTGCTACATATATTTTTATAACGTTTTAAAGTTTTTAATGTACGACTACGGACGAATGCATAACCACGCGGCAAACTGCAACTGGGATTCTGCTCGCATAATATGAAACTCAGCTGCTTTAGAAACAATACACAGAGGAATTTTAAAATGACTTTGATTGGCGCGTTTCGGCTAATGAGCTGTTGGGGTATGTCAAAATTAGTCAGTACTTACAGCTCTTGAGAGTTTCAGAGAACATACATAATTTAACGGTTTTACTTAATGATGCGCCAGATCCCGTCACTCCTTTGAACTCTTTAACATTTAATTGGTGTTTAAATTAACTTAAGCATGGATGTGGGAATGGGAACGACATTAAGACGTTTGTAACGGCTATACAGGCAGATATGAGAATCGAAAAAGCTATACACTTGCGTTTAACGTTCAAATTCATTTAAAAAGAAAATCTGGAAACTGTTTAGCGATGCGATCATTCATCCTTTAGCAGGACTTTCAACAATGGGTTAAAGAAAAGTTGAAAGTTGTTCGTTATGACACATGATAATAAAGAAGTGCATATTTTATACGAATGCATAATCACGGGGCATCCGGAGACAATTAAAGCTTGATTCTTGTTAGTACTTTTTATTTTCATCATTTATTGACAAACCGAACCGATATAAATATAAACCCAGAGATGTAATAATCACCGAAGGCAAAACCTATGCGTCTTCAAAGTCAGAGTAAGAAGGAGAGTCAAATGAATAGTCAGAAGAAGCAGAGTCGATGGAAAACTCGGAAGAAAGGTCGGATGAAAAATGCATGGGCGAATTGGAATCACTGGCTAATGGCGTAAACACGTTCTCCTTGCATTCCCGTGCATACTGATAAGGAGCCTCGCCCGTTTCAATCACGGTCAGCATTTGCAGACTGGGCAGTTCCTCCCAAAAGCATTTAAAGTTGTCCCAGTCCTTTTTCCCTTCCAAGTAAAAATTAGAGATTGATCTCGTAAAGGTGGTCAGATTCACATTCTTTTCAATTTCACCAACTATGTCCCAGTAATCAACACCCAATATCAGCGTGAGAGTCTGTAGGTTGGGGAGCCTCTTTAAAAACCTCAACTTGAGCCTAGGGTTGATATCCATCACCAAGTTCTGGACGGATCTGACTTCCAGGTCGGATTCCCTTATATCCACTTCCTTAAACCCACTGCCAATAACTTGAATGTACTTGAAGTTGTAAGGCTCTATGCATTCCAGTATCTCCAACACGCCGACATCTCTGGCATCGAAATTCAGGGTGACTTTTTCAGGATCTGGACTATCCTCGCAATGCAAGTCGCTAAAAATCTGGGCAAGTCTGACAATGTCCTCTTTTACTGCGCATACATTAAGATGCAGGTCAGTCAAGTTTGGAAAAAGTGGTCCAAACTTGGGCTTCCACTGGTCCAGGTGAATACCAAGTTTCCGAATTCCGACATGATTCACTGTAGTTGATATTAAAAAATCGAACAGGTCCTTGGGCGTACCAGAGAAACCGGACAGGTCCAGTGTTTCCAGTTTGAACCGAATATCGAGATCGTCTGGGTTCAACGGTAGGCTAATTGCGCTTGACCCTGGATACCATGAATGCCAACCGTCCAATTGCAATGATTTTAAATTTGGAACGAGTTCAAGGCATGCTAACAGCGGCATAATAAAGTTGTCAATAATTAGGTCTTGGTCAGTGCCTTGTTTTGGTTGCATGACCACTCGTAAATGACAAATGGGCTGGCCCAGTTTCTCAAGTAAAGGTTGAGCATCAATTAGCCATACAGAGTGCCGGTCATCGTCATAACCTTTCACATTGACGGGTATTGTGACATGGTGACCAGGAAACGGATTTGTTGGTAAATATTCTGGTATTTCGGCAGGATCCAATAAAACTCGACGAAAGTTTGTTGTTAATGCAATTGGTAGCTCTCTGTAGTTTAAGTGGTGAGGCGACATTTGTATTTTCGTTGGGTTGGACTTGTACGGAATTCGGTCCGGATATGTCTGCAAAGTGGAGTCAATGGAGCTTCTCCATCTTTTTGAAACTAGTCGGCATTTGAGAATGCTATCTATGTCCAAATGCTTTGACAGAAACAGCGGCATTATGTCGGCAATAAGACAGTCAAACTCGTGTCCAACGGACATGCGCCTTAACTGAGGGATCCCGGTGAACAGATTCGAAATATCTGCCGTATCTTCCAGTCCTTCCAGAATGAATTCCCAAAGCTAGACATAATATCAATTAATACATATTTTGTAGAAGGCCACTTAAATGCCAAAGTGGTTTCAGAGTTTCAGTATCGTTTTCTAAACTCACCTCCTCAGGAAAGATGTGAAACGGACAGTAATGATGTGCGACATAATTGTGTTGATGTTGAGCCTCCATTTTAAGCCGAATATTTTGTCTGTTTTCTGATGGGATAGGGAATGAATATTTGTACTAGCACCTTTCAGAGTTTTTGAGTTTTCAATAAAAATGCAAACGTTCAGTTCGGGAATGTCTGTAGTATGAAGAATCGAATAACTTTGTCGATGGTTTAAAACAAGAGACAGTGCCACAGGAAATACATTTTTTATTGATGGTAGGAGAATAACTGATTATTTGTGAGTGAGCAAGTGAGCATAATATACCAAATCAGAATATATCCGATAAACGTTGGATGCTAAAGCACCATGATAATGATAATGTTATCTCTTTACACCAGCGATGTTTACCAAGAATAGATAGATAAGCAAACCAGATCTTTATGCTCTATACCATTACCAATCAGTTAGAGCATTATCGCCTAATTTAGCTTCTTGGCAGCATTTGAGTGCTACCAGAATCATTCAAGTGCTTCCAAGTAACCTTAGAATGCTACCTTCCGCGAGTGGTTGTTTGAGCTCCAGATAACCCTTTACAAAACCCTGATGCATTTGTTCACTTGCTACCTTCACGAAAAAATTAAACACTCCCTTGGACAGCTTATATTAAGATAGGTATTGCAGAACAGTTTTTATTATTTTTAAAATATTCGCAACATGGCAACCCCCGTTGCAAATTTGCATACTAACTAAACCGAAAGCGCTCTTTTCAGTGGTGTATTCAGTTTTCACCTCTGACCCTTAGTTTAGCTTGCAACGCCCTAGTAGCATTCAAGTGCTGCCATGCGTCTTTTGGAAATACCTCATAACGTTAAATGGCAGCATTCAAATGTTCCTGCATGGTAGCACTCAAGTGCTGCCAAGAAGCTAAATTAGGCGATAATGCTCTAACTGCCAATAACAACGTACATAAATGGAAATTGAAAGTGACAACTGACAAGCCAGCGTAACGTGATTCATAATTTGCGTCAATGATAACTTTCCAGGTAAGGTTAATGAACGGACACGGAGTAATTTATAGTGTATAAAGTCAATAAGTCCAGTCAGTAAAAACGATAAAGTGCAATTAAATCGGAGTTTCACATTTATTCCAGTGAATAGATACTACATATAAAAATGGATAACTTCCTGTTCTTTGTGTTAATCTGAAGGCGTTTAACAACCTATTATAAATAACAGATTCTATGTGAGCCAATATAATTTTTAAATTGCATAAATTCCAAAGGTGGTAGCGCAATTTGTGTCCTTCGGGCAGAAGTAAGTCGGTTGGAATTGATCATTTAAAAAAGGATTTTTGTATCATATTGCCCCATTGATTAACCATATCTGCATACCTATGTATATGCACTGATTATGAATTGGTTTGGTAATTTGACTTTGAAGATCAGGAGAAGAATGACTATTCGTTATCATGATGGAGCGGAGTCACCGAATGGGATTTTAAATGCTTCAATAGGATAGTAAAGTGAAAGGATGCAACAAGTGACATGCGATGATGTAATATGATAGGTTAAAGGTTTTGCCATCCACGATAGTTGATAAAACGAAGATAAAGGAAAATATATAAATTATTCGTTTAAATTAAATTATTGACTAGCGCATAAATATTAGAACAAACAAAACATGTGATCGGTTTCGGTGTAGAAACTCAATTTATTGCGAACGGGGCAAACCGAGAAACGTTGAATATTTAGTACATTGATTCGCTCATACTTTCGAAATTACTTAATCCTTTTGGCTGAACATTTCACACTTTAGCTTTTTAGATAAATAAATGGATGCTACCGTCGCATTATAGTGCATTAATGATGAATCTGATGAAGTAAATTCAGTATGTGGGTAAATATGCAAAATTAATTCATTACATTTTATTATTATCAACCCGTTTTTGTCAAATGAATACATATACTTACTACACACTAATTCATAAGTAATTCTGCACTACCTGCACTAGAAAGTGTTACAAATATTTTTTGTGCCGTCAACAGAAAAACAACAACTCACAAAAGGATACAATCAAAAGCACACTATTCCGTATACAATTCATAGATTTCTGTATCACCCTTTTCTGAAATCTTTACATCAAATGTGACTGGCGACATGTTCCACCTTCGGAGAAGATGCTGGAAGTGTATCTCCTTTCCATATCGCTTCAACTCCACCGTTAATTTGACGCTCTTCAGGTGAAGAAATCCGTCCCAGTAAAATGAGCGCTGAAAATTGTGGATTGACTTTAAAAAGTCATCTTTCTCGTTATTTGAAACCTGAGAGTACGGAACATCCAACTGGTTCATTACAATTTCCACTGTTTCAAGCTGCCTTAGTGACCTAAACAACGTTTCCCAGCGGAAAGCCCCGCGGTTGTGTACATACTGCATGCGTAGATGTTTCAGACGATGCAAGTCCAACGACGAAGATTCTAGGTTTCCACAGATCCCAGCATACGACATGTCAAGTGTAAGATTTTCTAGAGTGTCATTGAACTTTGATAACATTTCCAATATGCGTTCACCTAAGTACCGTTCCATGTTCCTGAAGGACAAACTGAGCTTGCGCAATTTCCAAGAAACAGATCCGAGTTTTTTCAACTGCTCCTCGCTTGAGATGGAAATCGATAATTCAGTCAAGTTTGGAAAGTTCAATCCCAGCACCTTATCCACAACAAGATTTCCGCCAACAAAATTGGAGAGTCTCAGCTTTTCAATGTGCAGGTTGCTCTTGAGAATGTGCAAGCCCATGATGCTATCCTCTTCCATCTGGAATGTGGCAAGATGCTTTAGTTGGGGGCTTGACTCCAATTCCAAACAACGCATCACAGTCTTCATGGCACGTTTTTGAAAAGAGGCTGATTCACAGTGCATGCCATAGGTCAGAGATTTTAGATTTGGAATATACTGTATCCACTCGATAAAAGACCCATAAACTCGTAATATCCTCACTAAGGGTAAATTGCTGCAGCCATGAATAGTGAGATACCACACTTTGCTCCCAAACAACTGAAGGTACTTCGAAACGTGCGCAGAAAATGCAGACCATTGCTGAATGTCAATGGGATCTCTGCAAGAGATGTCAATCTTGAGGTGACGCGATGGAATCGGGTTGTAGAATGGGTCCCGCATCCGCTCTTTCATGAAAAATTCCGTGAAGCTTCGAATCCTGTCGATGTTGGGATCAGGAGGATTTCCGTCATTGTCATGAAATTTCAGTACGGCAGGACAAGGGGTGTAATACGCTGCGTAGACCATTGAAGAGATCCTGCTACTTGTGCAGATTTCCAGGTGAGAAGGGTCACTCTGCAAAACGAAGTCCACAGAGCGCTTCCAAGATTTGCAGACGCGGCGACAGGAGAGAAGAGCAGACCATTCTTCTTGCCAGTCAATGTATCCATTAGGTTCGAGTCCTTGCTGTCGAATTAGCACCGGGAGGACCTGGAAAAGATTTAAAACATATAACATATACGTCAACGACTAAAGCAAAAATTAAAAGTTGGGCAAGGTACAAATGTGATAAGATGTAATTAAAATGCTTGAAAATATTCGAACCTCGCCGAACAGGTCCAGGATCTTTTGTTGTTGCAGGATTCCAATGCGCTTGTCGACTGCACCGGCACCCCCACATCCTTCCTTGGAATCCGTGCTCCTGCCTGGAGCCATTCTCCCCGCCTGTTTACACAGATGAAAAAAGGAATAAGAAGGTTAATATTTCAAGCCAAGCGTATAGACTTTGTCATTTGTACTAAGCACATGTCCAGAGATTACGATCACTGATTAATGTTTCCTGGGATACCTTATTCGAAGAATGATCACCTCTGGACGCCCACAAACGCTGGAGAACGTCGGAGAGAAGGGTCGCAATGGTGTCATCCCTTTCCTTCAGAAGTCGGTCCTTCTTTTCGCAGTTAGCACAAGAGGAGATGGAGGAGGAAGAAGCTTGAGGTTGCCTTGACGACAACGCCTGTAAAAAGTAACATAGTATATAACCACATTAGCTACATATAAATGAATAAATTACCGCCAATTAAGAATTATGACTATGACGTACAAACTGTTTTGCTAACTCTCATACCTAGAGCTAATCTCGTCAATTAGCAAAAGCCAATTGCCAATTACTGACTACTGCGAAAATGAAAAACGCTTTATATATTTAAGTTGTTTACCTGAGAATTGGTGACACTGCTGCTTGCTCCAGTGATGGACGACATGGTAAGGTATCGTCCATTTAGGATGTCACGCCCTGAGGGAGTGTCTCCGTTGAGTGTGACCTTGCCTGCTAAATAGTGGGGCCCGTAAACGTGACATGGAGAGGAGGATGAGCGACTGTAAAAGTTGGGTTTTTTGCGTCCCAGAGTAGTTGGGCGACCAGTAAGTTGATTCTGCGCTACGAGGACACTCCTTTCCAAATCCCTTAGCTCCGTCTGCTTCTTCAGCTCCTTATTTTTTTCCTCTCGAACGACTTTGGCGGCCAGTTCCAAGTTATTTTCATCAGGGTGAGAACCGTTACTGCGGGCACCTCCAAATGGCGCCCCCAAACCCAAATCATCCATGATGACTGTTGAATGTAAATTGCACGCACACCTGCAACCTGCGACCTGACACTCCTCACCTACTCTGCTCATACAAGACAAATGACAGACTTCAATTAAGGACCATTTAAACTATTATAAATAAAACAAACAACTATTTTCACTAACAACTAACTAATGGTGAAAAACTGCCAACTTGACTGTCGACAACTGAAATTGTAATGAATGACGGTGGTAAATTAAATACATCAACTATAATATTCTTTGATTCTTTCTCTCCTTCTTACCATTCAGATTGACATAAATTTAACACTTAAATTTAACTACGTAACCAGACAAATTGCAAATTTAATTATTTGTTAGCAACCGGAAACAACGCACCCGCTGTTGTGGGTCGTTAGTTTACCTTTTTCTGTGCTCATTCGCGTCCACTCTGTGGGTGCTTCTCCAAAAAAGCAATGCCCGCTGTGTTTGATGTTTGTCGACTGATCTGATCACGTTCAGGTTGGCAAAAGCTCGAGTTCGAATTTATGCACCTGAAAGCATTGCTTTAGCGGTGCACTATTCTTGCGGATAGCGTACAGCACAAAAATCTTCCCCGCAGCTTACTCAACACACAAGCGGAATGGAACATGTGATTGGTGCAGCTCTTTTTTTTCGGTACAGTACACACGTTCATTCAGCATTTTCCGTACTTTGTACGACTTGTAAACTGTAAGAAAGAAAGCCCAACAGTTAACATTTAAATATTGTTCAGCTTCCTTTCTGGGATCGAATCATAGTTTAAAACCAGGCCATTCTTTGTTCTTGCCAATTAAACTACCTGTTATTAAAATAAAAAAATGCTTTATAAATTGTAGGTAATGTATGTATTTACATATAAACAAACATAAAATAAATGTTCGGAAAAATTGTCAACTGTCGTCGTTTTGTTAACATTTCTTTAGTTTTAAAAACATATTTTTTACAAGTTTCCCATTTTTCCATGAGTATTACGCATTTATCCTTTATGATTCATCAGATTTCTATTGCTTTGGTGAGTGTGACTGTGTGACAACTACGCTACAAGTAATCATTTTATTCTCGCATTACCCCTAAGTATGTACATGTGATCTGAGAAGAAAAGGATATCTGAACCACTATTTCTGAAAACGAGCGTGTTTTCACGAAAATTTTTTAATCTTCTGATTTTTTGCATAAGGCATCGGGACCCCTAAAGAAGTCCCACTGCGGAAGTGGTACCCCTCCGAACCCTCTGTATAAGCAGACATGTGCACATTTACGATTTCAAAAATTCATAAAGTTTGTGCGCTCTGGACGTCACAGTTTTTGTGCAAAGGAGCTGAAAATTAGCAGGCATATGCACAGTGAGCATCGAAAATAGGGTCAGGTTTGCGTTTTTTGAAATTTTGAAATTTAAAAAAGTTTTGGCGCGAAAACTTAATAATTTGAAATCCCGTTGCTAAATTCAAAATGTAACACCAGATTTGGATTCTACGTGCCAGAAACCCATAAAATAAAATTTGTATATCAACTTTGCGCAAATAGAACTCGATAAAATTCAAATAAAAAGCGGGAAAATTTGAAAAAGTGCGTTTTCTCAAAAAGTAAAAAGTATTTTTTAAATATGATTGCAGATTCGGCTTCTACATCAAATATTACGTAATGGCAAATTTTTTTGTTAACGGACTTCGAAATGTTAAAAATATGCCGAGGCCGAAAATAAACTTTTTAAATTCTATTTTATCTATTTAGTATTCCCAGACAGAAATGTTTCAAAAATGACCATTACGTAGTGTTTGATGTAGAATCCGAATCTGCAATCATATATTAAAAATACTTTTTACTTTTCAAGAAAACGCACTTTTTCAAATTTTTGATATACAAATTTTATTTTATGGGTTTCTGGCACGTAGAATCCAAATCTGGTGTTACATTTTGAATTTAGCAACGGGATTTCAAATTATTAAGTTTTCGCGCCAAAACTTTTTTAAATTTCAAAAAACGCAAACCTGACCCTATTTTCGATGCTCACTGTGCATATGCCTGCTAATTTTCAGCTCCTTTGCACAAAAACTGTGACGTCCAGAGCGCACAAACTTTATGAATTTTTGAAATCGTAAATGTGCACATGTCTGCTTATACAGAGGGTTCGGAGGGGTACCACTTAAAATCAGAAGATTAAATCGTGAAAACACGCTCCGTTTTCAGAAATAGTGGCTCATGTGAGAAAAACATTAAAAATTCGTTAAATGAACACATGGTGCTACGATGATAAAACAGTGCAGTGTGCTTGTAAATACACAAGCGTTCCACCACGCCAAATTTTAATGCACAAAATCATAAACATGTTTAAAAAATTACAAATCTTTTCATTAAGGTACTGTTGTCAGACGTAAAACTTCTTTCGTGGTGGTATAAAAATTTGGGTTGGATTCGGCATAAGGGGCGGCACGTAGACAACGTGTAATTTTTAAATGGAAGTGTAGGTAAGGTGGAAAGTCTCCAATTCGTTCTAGAATTCCTCCTGATTGCTAAAAATGATTTCGAGTCGTCTTATAGTAACATAATTATTGAGAAAAAGAAGTTAAAAAATTTCGTGCACGCCCCCTTATGCCGAATCCAACCCAAATTTTTATACCACCACGAAAGAAGTTTTGCGTCTGACAACAGTACAAAAGTAATGGAATGTTAGATATTATCACAGTACCTCATAAAATAAAGAACCGGTTTATAGCATGGCTTGGGAGAAGAATCAGATAATTAAGGATGTGCAGGAGTGGCGGAAGGAAGTGCTAGAGTCGAATATTTGGACGCTTTTTCCAAAGTTGAAGCGGATCGATTTTGACGATCAACGTTTGTGGCAGACCAGAACCAACTGGAAGGAGGAAATGGAGAAGGGCAAGTGAAAGCTGGGTAAGCGATGAGCACTATGTCATTCGTTATACAGTGGTATGAATTAAATTGATTGATTTGTGTATTCATTTATTGTATTAAACATTGGTAGTTTGCTTTAACCTTCAGCCTTTTGACAGACTATTCACAAAAAAGGAGGAACGTAAATAAAATGAAATGTTTTGTTTTGGGTGACTATTATTAATTTTGAATGTTTGTAAAAAAATATATGTTGCAGTTATGTTGTATGTATTTATAAGCAAGCATGAAATAAAATGTTGAATGTTTGGAGAAAATGTCAATTGTCATAGGTTTGTTGAGTTTCTTTAGTTTTAAAAAACATTTTTTCTAATTTATCCATGAATTTTACTCATTTATCCTTCATGATTCATTAGATTTCAGTTCATTACCGTCATTGATAACTTGGCTACAATAATATGTATATCATTTAATTCTCGCACCGCCCCTAACTAAATAGGATCAGAGAAGAGAAGGACTCTGTCTACAATTTTGTAGACTACTTTACTTTAGTACAAAATGCATACGATTGACACGACAAGAATAGAAAGAGCCTTTTCCCTGACAATATTCGTAAGTTTTCGTAATTATTTGAATACTTCAGCTCTGTTTGACTCGTATGAGGTTATTGTCCGAAACTAAAAGCGACAAAGAAAACTGGCAACTACTAGTTATTTGTTATCGTTCACGTAACGTCAGACATTACTCAAACCCGTGGTGTTTCAATTTTTAAATCTTTGAACTTTTGCTACGAATTGGGGCATTATCAGAAAAGTTCAAGGTTGTTCAAACTTACATATTATTATGTACTGTATATTTGCATAATATTGTAACTTGCGTTGAATATATGTGGTTGCTCTAACATGGAGCAATGTCAAGAGCCAGAACAGTAATTGTAATTATGTATTACAAAATTTATTAAAATGCATATTCGGTATTCACTTTGATAATTCTTCTCAAGAGCTTGCGCTGCATGAATCCTCACATTTATTTCTGGCATTGTTTCAATCCATAAACGAGGAATATAACCAAGATTAATCATTAATTATAACTACTCACTTATAACTTTATATCGTCTTCTTCTTATGCTCTTTACCTTTAAAATCACTGGATTTAAATATGGTCAAGTGTCAGTAGAGTTGAAAGGTGCAACACATTAAGTTACTAATTATAATTCATTGACCAATGTAATTCATGATATGCACCAAAATGCAACATTCTTAATGTCAATTTAGAAACTTGTAGGTATGTAGTGTTGAGTCGATGATGTGGCCTTAAAGGATTCAATTAATCAGCAAAGTTTTTGCTCATTTTTAGGATAGTCCGTCAACAAATAGAGGTACGCTGATTTTACTTCCACCAGTCATTACCCAAAGTCAACTTTGAATTCGAAGGAACGGTCCTCATTCAGAAAGTCAGGATGAGTCGACATGGGACAAGGTCATCGTCACGTCTCAGGATCCAAGCCCTCAAGTTCGAGGTTTTGGAAAATCCACTGGTAAGCATTGTTATCTCCAAATCAAATTTTTTAATGTCAATTTGTTAATTTCATAATTTTAATGATGTCGTTGTCCATCCCTCCTCTAGCTCCGTGACAAAATTTTGAAGCATGTCATCTATGATGAGGATAACCTAGTCGACCGGCGCGCTGCATGCACTCTCCGCCTAGTCCAGAAAAGCTGGAACGAGAGCGTGATCAAGATACTTCGCAAAGGCCAAACATTCCTCTACCGCCTTCTCCCCGGAAGGACGGATGGAAAGTTGGAAAGCTCCATGAAAACTTTCGCGTCGTCTTGCGGCATCGACGGGTTGCTTCCTCCGCTCGGGCTCCACAACTTTGCCGACCTGGGCCTCCCCGGAAACGCGGAGCTCTTTTCCAATTTTGCCTCCCACTGCGGAACAGGACTAGTTCACATTGGAGTCCGCATCACGGAGAACGGACAACCTTTCAACGGCACCACACTCCCAATCTCTTGGCCACTCCCGAGCTTGTGGTCAACTTTGGAGCAGTCATGGCGACTTCAGGAGCTAATCATGATCGCCAGGTCTCTTGCCAGTGGATAAAGTCTGTGTTGAGTGGCACCGAGATTTTGGGTGAATTCGAGTTAACGACATTTTCCGGCCCTCCTGCTGCCATTGTGCCTCCCGCAGCATACTCCATAAGTCGATCCTCCTTCCTTCCACACTGGTCAGAATCAGGATGAAAGGTCACAGGATGAACGCCGACTTTATGGAAATGCTGGAAAGGAGCCACCTTCCCCTCTTGACCTCACTGACATTCTCTGTTGGTGACGATGCCTTTGCTGAAGGGCTCCTCTTTCGAGCTTTGGACAAGTTTCGAGCGACCCTGAAATATCTCATAATTTGTCAGTCATTCAAGCATCACCCTCCCCGAAATGTCTCACTGATTCGATTTCCAGTCATGGAGAACTTGAAGGAGATGTCCATCACATCCATCAATGTGGAGCTGGAGCGCAAGCAGCATTATCTAGAAACGTGTTTTCCAAAACTTGACACATTGCAGGTGACCAATCAGACTGTTGGAATGGTTGAGAAGTGGACCAGATCTTCACACTTTGAGGGGGTGACCAGCCTCCAATTGATTTTGGCTGACGAAGACGCTTCAGAAGTTTGGGATATCTTTTTTGTCAGCGTGAGCACGGCTACCATGAGGGGCGTCAACAAAGCGTTTCCCAATTTGCGCAAGCTAGAGATTGCTGTTTCGCAACAGGACATCGGTGGACTGAGCTACATATTCCAGGAAATGAAGCAGTTGACAGAGTTGAAGCTAAGATTATTTGGCGACACCGCACGGGAAATTGAAGGCGCTTGGGATTCCATTCTCACTGGTGTCCCGAGGGAAATGATCGCAGGAGCCCGGGAAGATCCGAGTTTTTGGGAGAAGAATGAACTGAATGACAAATGCGCTGCTTCAATTAGATATTTGTCAGGTAAATTATTTCTTTATTTCTTAAAATCTTTTAAATGAGCAGTGATGTTATCCGTTACTGTTGTAATGGAAATGCATAATTAATTTAATTTTTGTAGAGCTGACGAGCCTTTCGCTGAGAGACCGTCGGAGTTTCCACCTGGATCATATTCTCTTCATGGGAAATGACACCGATGTCACTGAAAATCCCGTTCGTTTCGTTTCTGATTTCACCTTCACCTTTGCGCTGCTCAAGATGCCCCAGTTGAGCGAGCTTCACGTTGAAGGTCCCTTTGAGGTAACTCAATTAAAACTAAAGTTAAATGCCTGCGTGCTATCCATAAATTCTTATATACTATTGTTTACCTGAAATCTAGAATTTAGAACTATTGTAACTGAATAATACATTTTGCCAGGTTTCTGATGACATGATTGAAAAATGGGAGGATAATCATCGGGCTCTTACGTACTTTCACGTATATGGGCAATCTTGAACGTTTTATCTTTAGAATTTTTTTTTGTGTTGACTCCGTTTTTTTCTCTGAATTGTAAATTTCGGTTGAGTTGCTGCAGCTGGATTAAGATGAACTGATAAACTAATTGTAAGTTATGCAATGGGGTAACCGGACACAACGTTTATTTAAGATATAATATTCTCATGCATTTATGAATTATGCGTTTGCATGTTACTTTCTGTTACCAGATTAGCCAATCTTTTTATATCTATAATTTTACTGGTAATTCGATTTAAGGTTTTGTTAATTATCAATTATTATCCATTTGTTCTCGTATCTTTAGTGTTGTAAAGGAGGAAGCGAAGGAAATCGCAATAAAATGAAATGTTGAAGCGCTGTGTGTGAAAATTATTGGAAATTTTTCAACAAGTAGCTGGTTTGAATGAATATTCAAGGACATAACATGTGGTTGCAGATGCGTTTTGTAACATAAATTAAGAAAATAGTTACGTATGGTTGAAAACGCCAACCTTATCAAACAAGTATTTGTGGCAGTATTGATATTGATTCATTACATAATTAAACATTATGAGCTTATGTAATTTTGATGACAAATTGTTAGACTCTGTTTTGCATAAATTAGACAATATAAATTTATAACTTTACATTTGACATTGACTGACTTTCCAAACATTCAGTATTACTAATTGCAATTAATTCATAGTGGTATTAATTCCTCCGTGCATCTGTATTGCTACGCGTTACCCGAACTCCCGAAACTCTTCTTTGGTTCATCGTTTTTGCTCAACGTTGAAATTCGTTGTTTGGTTTCTCCGTGGTTTGGTTTTGGTTGCTGTAGGAAACTAGAAACTAAACTGTTTACCGTCACACGTTGCTCGTACCGACTTTGTCTGTCTGTTGGAGTGATTATTTGTTAGTGTTAACCTTTGACCTTCCCATTCCATAATATTTTACGGTGGTGGGGTAAATTGCAATTACTTAGTTCGAAATGGAGAAAAGTGGTACCGGTCAATCGACATCGCGCTCCCAAAGGGGTAGAATAAGGGTTTGGAATGGGCAGCAATGTGGAGGCGAAGAAAATTCGAAGGAGGGAGAAGGTGCCAGGAAGCGTCAGAAACTGGACTCTAAGAGACGAGTGAATCGTGTAGTTGGTCGTAACGACATGTTTGTAAATTTACCAATCAACAAAATCAAATTTGAACAAGATGAATGGAATTCAGTTTCGTCCGTGAAACAAGAGATTGAGCCTGGGATACAAGGTGCATCCTCCAGTGTCAGTGAGGCCGCCGCCGGGGGAATTGGAGGAGGCGTGGACGATTCATCTACTCCACTTGGAGGCAACAGGCAGGCCTCCAATGACTCGCATGAAATTGATACCGAAGTCAGAACTGTTAAGGAAGAAGTGGATTTTGAAGACGATGACCAACGGATGAGTTTGGAGGAATCCATACGAGAAAATAATCTGCGCTCTGACATCAACTCTGGAATCCCCGTCCTTGATAATCCTTCTTCCGCTGCGTCTAAGGACGACGAGTCGCAATCCAACCGGTGGTGGAAGGAGAATGATGACCTGAAGAAGAAGCTGCAGCATAGGAATGTACAAAATAGGGTGCTTACGGAAAAGATTGTCCAACTGGAACTTCAACAGGAACAGGTGAATGAAGTATTTCTTAGTCTTTTCAATATATTTTTACTGTTACTTTAAATTAGAGTGAATGATTCGCTTTTGCACGTTGCCCCTCATTTTCATTAATTTGATTGCATTTTTCTCTTTGCATGCAAATGTTACAGTCGGCTTTTGCTTCTGGATCCCAGCAAGGTGCTTGCAGTGAATGCGATGTAAAGGAAAGGCGTCTTCAGGAACTGGAACAGGAGGTTGCGCATCTGCGCAAGAGTTTGGAGGAAGCCAGGAGTGCCAGGGTCGAGGAGGTAGTAACAATTTCTGATGACGAAGAATCCAAATCGGTATGCCTTCAACGTAATTAATTTATAATCCTAATAACAGCATTCAGCAAGTGACCTGTGAAAGCTCATAAAATAACATGCGTTTTATGTTTTAAATAATTCCATAAACACGTTTTCGTGATGGTTGGTTACAGGAATGCGACGTGACACCAGAAGGTACGTCCGTGAATGTTAATGAGCAGTTGTTGACGCCCTGTGATGTAGCTCCAGCAACAGCCATTGATAAGCGTATTGAAATGTTACAGAGAGAAAAGGTCCTTAATTTGTTTGATGAGGTACATAACTGTTTTAGTGGATTTTGGCATCTTAATTTTCTACTTCTGTTTTACCAATTGTACGGAAAGTCAAGGTCTTACTTATTTTGTGTGCATGTTGACAGGTTCTCAAGGTATTAATTCAACAAGACCGTCAAAAATTCGTCTACAATCACTGGCTCCTACAAAAGTCGCTGCTGACATCTTGCAGACTCGTTTGCAAGCCGTGGAAGCGTTCAGTGGACACCTTCTTGGAAAGCCTTCCTCCCCACGACTCAGCCAACTGGCCTGGTGCGGTACGCACATACGGAAAAGCAGTTTTAAGATTCGACGGGGAAAACGATGCCCGGTACACTGGAAGAATCTCAAGATTCACGGAAATATTCAAGAAGACGCGGGCCCAAGATCCATCCTACAATCCGATTCCATCGCGACATCTTAAAATAGATTTCGTTACGTCCGTTCGTTGCAAAAGCTTGACCAAGTTTTTTGAGGACGTCTCGGGTTACCTGGAAGCGTTAGGTTCCAATGTTTGGTACCTTACGCTTATCGGTCGTACGGGAAGGATCTGGGAGCCAACAATCCAATGTATTTCGTCCTGGCTTCAGTTGACTCCCAACCTAAAGTCGTTGTCATTTGGCGTTTCAATTGACTGTCGGTATGGACGGCAACTTGAGCTGGAAATGGAGAAGATTCCAGACATTTTCAGAGTGCCCCACTTCAAGGACATGACAACTTTTCGGCCTGAACGGGCCTTCGAATGGGCCGGGCATTTCGTTGCAACGATTCTGACAGAAAACCGGCATATTCAACATTTGCAATTGCCTAGCAACTACTCCGGCCTTGCAGATATAATGGAAACGGATTTAGGAAACTTGTCAGAATTAGCGACGGCCATTAGAGATCAGGAGGAGCTACAAAAACTTGGAACGGTTTCTTGGAAATTGCGCAAACTAAGCTTATCCTTCACTATTAAGAAACCTTGCTCCGTGGAAAGTGTGATGACGGTGGTGTCAAAGTTCAGGAATACTTTGCAATGTCTCTCTTTGGACATATGTAATTACGAGTTCTATGGGAAGTTGGGACAATCTGCGCTGAACCTGCCCGGTCTCAAGCACCTGAGCATCAAGTACAAACAAGGAGATGTGGATTTTCTTTGGGAGAATTTGTTGAAGGAGCTCAAGCTGCTGGAAATTCTCGAGCTGGAGCTGTGTCAGGTCTACTATCGGTCACGATTTTTAAGTTCGGAGAAGGAAGCTTTCTGGGGATACATTGATACTGTTCATGATGCAAAGTATTGGTCCAACTGTCCGCAATTGCGGAATGTCAAGATAACCGTGACGGTTGAAAGGTACGGACCAGAGAAATGCTTCCAGTATTTTCGCAAACGTATCGGTATGCCTGCAGTGAGATTGGATGTTGTTAAAGTTTTAAAAAAGCACCGACTTTGATTATCGAGTAGAGCAGATGAGCTGATTTTTGCCTTTGCTCATATTTCTCAACTTGCCCCAAAACGGTTAAAATACTTCTAATACCTGGATTTCTTCTACTATGGTTGGTATTACCTTGTAAACTAACCGTAATAATTAATTTGTTAGTGGTATGCATTTTATTTTCAACAATTTCAGTAGAATGAAGTTTAAAACAAATTGTGGGTGAATGTTATTGAATAATGAAATACGTTTAAGTTTTAAGGTGATTAATTGGCCTGTTTAAAATAATTGTACATACTTTTGTAATGGTAAATGCAATACACAGGTGCGAGCGAAATAAAATGATTTTTTTGTAATGATATGGAAATTCAGAAATTGTAAAAACTGTCTTACATTGCATCAGTTTAAATTTTAAAAAGTGCGTTTAATCAATAATTAGTCATTTTTCACCACATTTGGATTGCTTGGTTTGGTGACTTATTTATACCTACTATTGTTACTATTCTGATTTTAGGATAATCATTTAAAACACAGTAATTTCGTTGCGTAACATTTTTATTAAAGCGTGCGTTAATTTGAGAACCAAAAAACAAAAATTACATGCATTAGGTAAATACATGCATCTCCATCAATAGTATTTCTGCATTTAACAGCTAATTATATACGGAATGAAAAAAACAAACAAATCAAACTAGCCTTGACAGTCGTACTACAATTACAACATAAAAATAAAAATTTCACTCGGGAAAGTTACTGGCAGAGCTATCAGCAACTACAATGACAGGTTTAACGTCCTCCTCGACCTCCATAGGTGCTGTCGCCACTCCGTCTTCCATTTTTGATCCCACCGCCTCCGCAACAATCGAATCAGTCACATCATCAGCAGATTTTGCAGGAGTCCTCAACACGTTCTCTGGCTGACGTTGTCGACCACTACCGGCGGCACTAGTACGAGCGCGCTCTTCACTGAAATCACAAACAAAATTAATGATTTAATTATTACACAAAAAAACCTGCAACATTTCATCAAAACTTGTGCATATTTTCTTGGAATTATCAATACTGACTGAAAACTTACTGTTCCGATTTTTGATGATCAAGAAGGGCACCCATGCCCCGAAAAAATTTCCCACACTTTCTGCACCCGAAAAGTCCACTGAGCGGGTCATCTTGTCCATGGACCTTTACCAAGTGTTTTTTCAGTTGCTGGACACGTTCAAAGCGCTCGTCACAATGGTCACAAGAAAATATAAGATTGCCCTCACTGGATCCCTCACTATCTGAGCTCGAAGATTCGGAGGAGGAGGAAGAAGTGCCAACATATCTCACGGGTGGCTTTCGTTCCCTCTGGGGTCGTTCAGGTCGCTGCTGCACGCTGGAAAGTCGGGTCGCGGTTCGCCTCCGGACCCGCTTGACTAACCCTCCAGATGCTCGTCGTTTGTTGATGCACTCCTGACTTTGCTCATGTCTCTCGAGATCACAGCGGAAGAAAAAGTACCACTTGCACGGCTTACAGCGATAGCGCCACTCCTTGGTCATTTTGTTAATGTGTACCGTCAAGGATGCCGGTCCGTGGAACACTAATCCGCATTTGCATTGATGGGGTGACATGGTCGTTCCCGTTCCTCCAACAGATTTGCGGATGACCCTGGCGTGGTGTCTTCTGGGCATAGCAAATTTGGTCCTTTGTCTAGACTCATTGACCTGTCGTGCGGACGGTCCACCTGATTCCCGGGTTAATGCAGCACGAAGCCGGTTGCCTGCGGTGGACTCGGACGATTGAGTTTGTTGGTATCTTGTGGAATACTTTGAGCAAGTCGGCAGCTGTGGAGAAGGAGGAGATAGATTATCGACAGGAATCTGGTCATGCCCTGTATTTGTCGTTATCTTCTCATCAGAATCCATATTTTGCACGGGGTCACCGTTAAGGGCACCAGCTTTGGATGGGTTATCTTCTCCACCAGCGGTAGCGATAGGCGGTACAGCGTAAGAAAAATCTCTCCAGGTACGCGTGCCTTGGTACAAATTATCAAACTTTTGAAGCAGGTCATTGCATCCAGCGACCTTATTTTCTGCGGTCTCCAGAACCTCTTTGGCACGATGGACAATCCGCTCGAGAAACGCCACAGGATCCAAGGTCTGGATGTCTTGTTCCGAATACTCCATTTTAATTAAGTCTGCAAGCTTGCGGAGGAGTGAAGTCGTTTGGACACGTTCCTTGAAAAGCAAATCCAGATCTTGCTGCGCCTTGTCCATTATTTCCTTCAGATTCTCCTGACACTTGGCTAGACTGGCTCGAGAAGCAGATAAATCCTTCTTCAGACTCTCCTCCTTCGCAGTGAACTGCTCCAGGCAACCTTTCAACTCTATCATTTCACGCAGTTTCTCCTCCTTTTCAGCAAGCTCCTTCCTGAGGTCCTTGCAGTCCCTCATCAACATTACCTCCCGCTCCCTCGACTCCAGATCCCTTTCGGCGTGCTCAGTTCGAAGATTCTTGCATCTCTCGACCAAGTGTTTCTCCTTTTCCTCCGATTCCTCCAGCAGTTTTGTGAGATTCTCAACCTCTCTCGCCTTCTCCTCCTTGACTGCAACCTCCTTCTCCAGCTCCATCACCATCTTCTTCTTCTCCTGATCGAGGTCAAAGAGCATGACTTTCAGACTTGTCACCACGTCCGTGTCCGTGGCACCACTCATAGTGACAGCTGGACCAACTCACTGTCAACTGTCACAATTGTCAAAAAGCAAAAACAAAACGGTCAACGGTTATAGATTTTAGAGTATTAACTAGAAGAATTAAAAGCTTTATTTGCGCGCATGCGATCTTTTATCTAATTATCAATTTATTAAATGAAATCTAATGCATGTGAAATCAATATTACCTTCAATCTTCTGTAAATGTTAATTAATTAAGTTCCTCCAGTCGCTGCTAAGACGTTAAGAAATCACTGAATGTGAGTTACCTGGCACGCGTAAGTTGGATGGTGTATCCACTGCCCCTCCCCCTTTTACCTTGACATTCAGTTGCTCCCCTGAAAAAAATAACAAAATAACAATAAACAATTAAAAGTACAACTAACTACCAATTGAGTGACACTGATTGACAAGAAACGTTGAACGACATCGTTGATAGTTTGTAGTTGGTAAATTATTAATTGCGTATAAATTCTGATCTGCTCACACACTTACTTCACGAAGCCATTAACTGACTGTTTTTATTAAAAGTTAACTGTCAATTACATTTAACGTCCCAATCACTGACGGACTGAATGACGACCTTCTCAAAACAAGGCAATTATGGCATTTTCTGCGAAAACAACAGAACGATGATGACAGCTGAGCTTTTGGACGAGTCAACTTTCCACCCAAAAGGGGAAACGAAGCATCGTCCATTTCATTTGCTCACTGATGTGGTAGCCGAAAGCCGAAATGTGTTCGTAGCGTGAGCTATTAGTAGGAATATACCTAGGCATTTAATGGCAAATGCATAATTGTAGACATGAAAATGCATGTTATCTAAAATGTTAGTTTTATACAATAGACTTATTGTTACAAATAATTGGGGTCTGAAAAAATATGCCGTTTTATGTATACAGGCTCTTGGCTTTATTAAAGGAGTTCCATAATTTAATTATGCTCCTACATGTACCCCTGAATTTCATACACTACAAATCATTCATTTCCTAAGTATATTCAACAGTTTTTGATGTATTTCATCAGTGGAAACCGTAATGTGTGAAAATTCGATTCAGGGATAATTAGCATTTTCTCTCCTTGGAGTCCAAGGCCATATCTACTTACGAGTTCTATGGAAAGTTGGGATGGGAGAAATCGCATGGGACCTGCACGATCTCAAGCATTTGAACATCAAGTACAAACAAGGAGATGTGGATTTTCTTTCTTTGGGAGAATTTGTTGAAGGAGCTCAATTCAAGCAGCTGAAAACTCTGAAGCTGGAGCTGAATCAGGTCTACGATCGCTCTCAATTTTAAAGTGCGGAGAAGGAAGCATTCTGGAGATACAGTTAACGGTTTGTGACTCATAAATTATGAGGAAAAGTATTGGTCCAACATTCCACAATTGCGGAATGTCAAGATAACCGTGACGGTTGAAAGGTACGGACCAGAGAAATGCTTCCAGTATTTTCGCAAACGTATCGGTATACCGGCAATGAGATTCGATGTTGTTAAAGTTTAAAAAAAAGCACCGACATTGATTGCAATTGCAGAACAGATGAACGGATTTTTGCCTTTGTTCATATTTCTCAACTTGCCCCAATATATGTCAAAATGAATGATTCATGGTGTTACTTTGTAAACTAAACCACAATAATTAATTAGCCATTTGTTAGTGGTATGCATTTTATTTTCAACAATTCCTTTGGTATGAATTTTAAAACAAATTGTGGGTAAATTAATTAATAAACTACGTTAAGTTGTAAGGTGATTAAAGATTAACTGGCCTGCTTAAAAAATGTACATATATGTACTTTTGTAATGGTAAATGCAATACACTGTTACGAGCAAAATAAAATGATTTTTTTGTAATGATATACAAATTCCGAAGTTGTTGAAACTGTTTTATATTGCATTTGCAGTTTGCGGCGGAGCTTTCAGTAACCATAATGACAGATTTAACGTCCTCCTCCTCCATAGATGCATTCGTCACTCCATCCTCCAACGTTTGCCATCAGCCATCATTATTTGTATTCTTTGAAGGCAGAATATCAATACGGAGTTTAATAATGTGCTTCACAAGTAATAGAGTTTAGAGTATTTACATTAGCTCAACCTTTCTTTATAACATGATTAATTGAGTACTTGAGTACCGTGACAATGATAGCAAACATAAGTATTAGCAGTTATTTTCTGAGAGAGTATTTTGATTTTATTATAGTTTTTGTTGTTCATCGTGGACGAGTGGGGTGAAAACAGGGATTCCGCATACAAAACCAGGGGACGCTTTTCAGGAATTTACACATCCAGATTTACGATGTTTATATTTGGTAGGATGAATGGCGCTGCCAATTCTTTTACAAAGCCATTTACACGGTGCATAAATAACCATTCTGAAGCGCATATATATTGAGTTTCGTACGAATGACCAGATAATAGTTTTGCTTCCAAACCATATAAACCGCTCATCTTTGAACTGACCATATTTCTGCAAACTACCCTGCACCCACTCCAAGACAAAAAAGAGGCAATCGATTGCAGACAACACCGAAAACATGATGAATACAACGAGAACATTGTCGCCCAACGCGATTCGTTTCACCCGCTTCCAAAGTAAAATTGTTTGTAACTTTGCATGGTTTGCGTAAACCTGTACAAACTCCCGCCAGTCGTAAATCTTGCTAGCAACGCCTGATTCATCTAGAGCCCGAAATCGTCTTAAGGTCATATCTGGATGCCACGCGAGCATGCGCGCTGTAAGGCCTCGTTTTACTTTGAAAAGCGGATCCTTACTCACGGACACATGTCTCACGCGATCCGAGTCAGCATTACTCTCCAGCACATTCAACGTGAATGAGTCTTTAACCAATCTGATTTCATCACTAGTTGTAGCAAAGGCCGTGTTGTTGCAGTGGCTAACCTTATTCAAGTGAAATGCAGAGTCCACGGATTTGTAGTATTCGTCCGCATTTTCGGGAAAATAGACAAGTTTGTAAAGTTTTTGTATTAAGTCATCGACCTTATTGCCGTTACCTTTGTGCAAGTGTCTCGACCGTTTCAAACTTTCCATCAACTCTGGTTCGTATATTCCACCAGATTTAAAAATGTTTACTTCCGCATTCCCATTTGGCATTTTGCTGACCATATCTGCCAAAGATTTTCCAAGTCCGAACACCACGTCTTGTAGTCGCTTATACGTGTCGCTTAAAACGTTGGGCAACTGCTTCAAAATATGGTGTTGAGAGTTAACCAGAAAATCATTAATATTGGGAGAGTAGATGGTAAAGTTTTGACTGATGAGCTGCTCCCAAGTGTCGATAAGTTTAGGTTGTACGGGTGCGTACAAGTTGCCTATATTCTCGCCCCTATACCCTGTGCTAATCACTATTCCCATGAGAAGCCACGCCGGCACAAAATTACCCAGAACCCATCTTACATTTCCGTTTTCTGAAGCAGAGCCTTGACAAACATCAGCCAGGTTTGAGCCTTGCTCGAGCAATACTCCAATTGGAAACGTGAATACATCCGCATTCCGTAATTCTCGATTCGCAGGAAACATTCGTTTTATAGTTATAATAAACAAAGCAGTTACTGCACAAGAAATTAGGAGAAATGACCAAGTCGTCACGTCAAATATTGACACCAAATCGTGCGCAGAAAAATATCCTTCCACAGCTCCTGCACATGTTATAAATGTCATGAATGAATCATCGGTCACTGCGAATATGCCCCGCTCTTCTATGCTTACTGCTGGATCGAGGTAGGGTAATCTAGTGCTAAGATTGTCGACAAAGAATTGAATGGAGATTACATTAGTGCAGGTATCACTCCGATTTAGAGAAACTACTGAAATGAAAGCGCAAGCAATGTTCTGCTTAACTGACTCAGATAATCCAGCTATAATGTTTAATGTCAAGGTCCCCTTATTTCGTTGTTTATAAGACAGTGCCATTAACTCCTTCCAGTGAAATGCAAATTTATTGCTGACACTCCGATAGAAGGATTCTAGATATTCCCTGTTGTAAAATAGCTCGACGGAATGCAAATAAAATGGAGCGTCCAGGTCCCGATAAAAATCATTGTTACTTACTCCAGGAAACACCAGGAATGCGTTGGTCATTCTATTTTGTGGAACTACAAAAACCAAAATTGTCTGGCCATTGCTTAGCCAATGTGGGTGGTGAAAGCTGGCTTCATCACGGCTTGCAGCGGCATCGCAGTATAGGCTCCATTTGGACCAGTCAGAGCGTTCTGTACTTCGTGTAATTACTGCTTGATACAAACCTGATTTAAATAACTCGTTAGCAGGAAAGTTTGTATTTTTCTCGCCAACATAATGTAAATTCGACTGTCTGTAGATTATACTTTTGAATGAGTTGGGAACCATTTTCAATACCCGGCCTTTCCATGTAACTGGCGGCTGCTTTATTGACCAAGAATTACAAGGGATGATGTGAAATTGTACTGAGCAGCCAATATTCAGCGGATTTTGAGGGATAAATCGAAACTCAGACTGATGAATATCCAGCTGGAACCAGTTCACATTGCAGATAAACCAAGATTGGATTGCCCAAGTCCACAAAGGCTGAATTTGTCTCCAGATGTGTACACTGCGTATAAGTGGTACTAATGACTTGGAAGCAGTGCTAATCGGTCCGACTTCAAAACGGTTAAAGTTGTGGTGGTAATCTTTTCCATGAAATCTATATTCCGCCAGATGGATTAAGCATCCCTTGAATGGTTTGAATATTTCGTCAAGATCAATTTCATCGTTGTATATCAACGCAGTGTGAGCTATATTTGCGCTTTTCTGATGTGACGTAGCAATGACTGAGATATTTGTAGTTAAAACTGAAAACAGTAATGTAACGTTGATAGCGCTTAATATCCTGAAATATACCATTATATATCTTCAACTCTACTAGTTTAATCAGCTCTATACGTTTGTCTTCTAAACATGTATACATGTAACTAAATTTTCTATATCAAGTGCTTTGTTGGAAACGTGCTTCGTTAGATTAAAACTCCACATATGTTTGTAAAGCTCACGTTTGTTTGCACAACTTCCCAGTAAAGAGCTTCTCGCTTACTGACCTGGAAATATGCTATTTAACAGTTCCATTGGACGTAATATATCCCAATTATCTAAACTGAGTTCGTAACGTACGAAGCATTCAGAAAACTGATATGTTATGTGTAATGGTTTGTAATTGATTGCAACTTCCTTACATTTACATAAACCGTTATGTATAGCAGGAAATGCATTTTAAGCCAGTCCCGGTAGACATCAATAACAGCGTAGTACGTGTAAAGTGCACAAATTGCTCCATTGCATCCCTGAAACGATTATTGTAAAACGTCAGGTAGGAACCGAATTAAGGAAGCTATAAAATCCTTGTAGTCGTCTTCACCATCCTTCCTTGATTTTATATGTATACCTGTATAGGTATATATATATATATATATATATATATATATATATATATATATATATATGCATGTGTAAGTTGCATAAGATAGAAGTTACGATTCTGCATTAGAATTACAACGACATTCGAAGTTAGGAAAATGTCAATCTATGTAATTTTAAAATGCAAGCATAATATGACTTTTTGAAGTTATACGAAATTGCAATGTAATAGGTATTTGTTGCCGTACTTGTGGGAGCTGTCTAACATGCATAATTAGCCTAAAAGAGACAAATCGTTTTATAATTGCAAAGCTAGAAACATTCTAGACTAAACGCGCTCTATCGAAAAATAATATAGCATTCAAATTGGGAGATTGAAAGTGCTTTTTAGAAATCGTGAAGCGATTTAACTTTCAGGCAGAAGCAGTAGGCGATAGTTATTGTATGCAATCTGATAATGACAAATATACATGTACGTAAGCAAATTCGTGGCTGTGTTCGGCAGATAGGTAATTTACTGTGACACGTTTTCACGTAACGTATACACATTTAAAAAGTACTGTCCTTATGCATTGTGTAGTGACTTATTAAAATAATTAACTGGAACATTTCATGCGTTCGAAAGCAGTAGACTCTTTGCATATGGCATTTAGCGATAGGGATATATTCGTATGTGGGTAAAATGAAATATGTAAACTCATGCACTGAAGAATCTTTCTTATGAATTGTACATGTGGACATAGGTAGTCTGACCTTTCCCCTGGTGTGAGGAAATTGTTAGTTTTTAAGATAGTATGCCATCTGCGTGCATATCCAAGCTAAAATGTTATAAAAAAGAAAATAAGATTTATAAATAAATATATATAGTAAGAAATAAATATTCAGTTTTCCGTTCTGCTTTATACATAACATATTATTGAAATGGCATGCCTGTTCTGATGAATAGTATATCCTTTGGATCATTGCATTACATTTTGAAGCAACATGCGACAGTCGTGACACGTGTCAACGTTACAACCGTAACTCTCGTCATGCAATGTGAGCGAATGAGTTAATCGGTTAGAAAATTATGTTACATATATATGTGTGTTTCATTGTTTTATTCAGTGGTGAAATACAATAGCAAATACCTACTTCAATATTGTCCATATGCGGCCAAATAAGCAAACACGCATACTTATAATAACATCTTACTTGTTTTCTTGACATGCATCTACAGTCTACGGTTGACAGTGTCGAGAAACGATACGCACTTCGTCTTCCATACCTTTCGTTGTGATTTGTACCTAAATATAGAAATTGAACTCATTAAAGCACTGATAAAACGTTTGGGGTCAGGTTTTCGATGGTACCCATTTAAAACACACACCCACGTCACGTGGCCAACGGAACGCAAAAGGTTACCTTGATATTGTCACAATTCCCTACTTAAATATGTACTCTTACATGTAGCATCAAGTTTGTTGGGAAAACATTCAGCAAAATGATGAGTGATTAGAGATTGCGATTCGTCGTTGTTCATCAATTTGCTCAATGTTTCCCTACGTTTATTTAGGTTCTGTGAATCGTTTGATTGTCAACTAACGGCTATCATCAATGCAAAAGAAATGAGTGTCATTAAACTCGAAAGTATTTTTGCATCCAAATTAAATCACTCATTTCGGGGAAATTATAATAAAAATTTCATTGGAAAGATTATTTTTTTCCGGATAACTGATAATTTATTACGGATGAGAAAATATTATTTTTCCAATAATTATTTTTCCATATGGAATTATGACTTTTTATGGCAAACTTAATTTTCCCTTTTGAACGTGTACGAAATAAGGAAGAAAATAAGATATGTTATTTCATGCTAGTAATGAGTAATAAGCATATGCATATTGTAGCTTAGTACAAACAAGCAGAAATGATGCATTTGTAGCATTTTCGAAAACACAAAGAAGGACAGAACGTAATTTACGCTTATCATCACCATCTAATTAGAATTCTAGAAAAAACAGAAAGCGAAGTAAGTGGCAGCGTAATTTCGATTGATTTGTCTTGAAACTAAAATAAACTTGAAATTAAAATTGCAGAGCAAGAATTGCGACGTAATTCCAGAAGTAAAAATTACATTACTTAAAGCATGTCGACATATGAAATGTGATTGTGAAACTTGAATATTAAAAAATCTCTAGCAAACATATATTTGTTACTGTTAGTTACAGAAGCGTCAGACGTTGGAGGGAAAAAAAAGTTTGAAAACGGTTTTATTACAGTACAAGCAAGCACAAGCATAGGAACACAAGCATCAGAATTTAAATTATCTCATTTTTTAAATAATCCCAGTAAAATAAGTATATCTGGACTGGATTTCTTTTGCTTAATGGGGAATGGGCTTCCGATACTTAGGTTCTTGCTCGAATTCATTTGGCATAAACATAATAGTTCATTGTTAACATTGTAAAAATATCCTAGAAGTCGTAATTCGTTTGAATTTGCCATTACTTACTGTCTTTGCATAACCACATTGGTCAAACCATGCCTGATCCCGTGCTGTTTTGTGCGTGAAAAATAGCGGGCATACAGAAACCACTGACGTCACTGGAAGGTCATGCTTTCTTATTGAAGCTGTTCAAACTTGGGACATTCTGTGAAATTTGTGTCTGTCTTTTACCTAATTTACTCTATGACTTCAAAATTTTTAAACATTAGCAAAATCACTGCTTATATTCCCCTTGCACATTAGTGATTTGACTATAATCGCTTACTTATTTGCTATCCTTCTTGGCATAAACAATTATAAGAACATAACTTAATTCACGAGGAAATAAATGCTGAAACTCGTCTCTTATTTTAATAAACCGAAACTTACATATGGTACAGCCTTAATTGCAGCTAATTAGGTTTATGAACATTCGAATACCTAGAATGTAGCTCTAGTGAGAGTAAACTTTCTAGCGGCAAAAAATATTGAAATTTAGAGAACGTTCTAGAACTATATATCCAATTCCGTGCACATTTAATACCTGAAATCAACAATTGAGCCCACTGGCCAAGTGAAAGTCGCTAATTTATATTATCGCATTACCCTCGTACACTCTATGGAGGGGTCAAAAACCGCCTACATATTTATACATAGTATAATCCCAGCAGCTTATCACGAATTAAATATCATATCCATGGTATACAACGATTATTTGGAATACTGTTGGTCGATAAGAGTTTCCAAATGTTGGCGGTTTTCCTGACTCTGAGCTTGCAAGAGAGAAATTGCCATACCTCTATAACGAAAACAAAACGTCACAAGAACAGATGTTCTTGTGTTGTGCATGAAACATCAGGTCAGCATAGTCGTATACGTTAGCACATTCAACATCGATCGGTGCAGGAGTGATGGCATAGATTTACTTACTAGTGTTGACATGGTAATCAATGTTGGAAAAATTATTGTTGAGCGAACTGTTCGTGTTTGTCACGATTTATTAATTGGTCACGGCTTTATGTCGTAAAACTGAATACGTCCAAGCGAAAGCGATGCGGACAGTTTAGCAGAAGTATTACATCAGTGATACAAGTGATTGACAGCCTCGGTGTGTTGAAACTACATCAAGAGACCACATTTTACTTTTTAAGCAACTGTTTTTATCTACTCTGTGCTTCTTTCAAATACATCATAAACCTCTGTTTGCAATTGAAGAAAAATACTGTAGCATTATTAACGTTGCTACTGGGTTTTTATTTGTTACAGTCTCAGGTAAGTGATGTTATATATAGAATATCCGCTAAAAATGATGTACTTACAACAGCAATATTATTATACTCCGTTGCTATTTAATTCAGCATACCATGGAGCGTTGTAAGGTGAAATAAAATATAACTTACGGTGGCCCTAAATATATATTTACATATAACATTCACTAACCCAATGAAGATTTAACAGGAAAACGTATTGCGTCATACATTGTGTGATATGATAATACGCTGACGCTCACTGATGCAATGATGTCATTCTTATGATTATGTTGACGTGTGTAATGTATACATTTCTGGCAATATTTGTTAACAGTCATTATGTAGCATCGCCTTTCCACGAATATTTGTAATATATTTGTTATCAGTAACCATTGATACGACGACAAGAGTCTGTCAAATCGCATCTTATGTACATGAAGTCAACTTTCTATAGTAAAATATCATAACCTTTAATATTGGCCGTTTCACTTTAAATTATGGAAAGTGTTAAATGGTCTTCGAAATACACGTTTTCGAAAAATATATTTCAGGTAGTTGTATACACAAGCTATATACAACTCCGGTGTGAAAAAATAACTTACAACTTTAAGGTTCTTTGTGTACTAAATAACCGAAATTATAATTGTTTTCATCGATGAAAATAAGTTAACAATCATCAGTGTTACAAGGATTCTACTATCTTCAGTGCATTTGTATATACTGAGATTCAAAAGTAGTTTGTCGGCATAATGAATAGCAAATGACTTGATTGTAATTAACCGGTAACCGTGTTAATATTGGCTCCATTTACCACACAAAGTAGAGGTAATTATTGAATTATTTGAATGGACTTTATTAACTACCGATCGTGTTGAAAACACATCTGAGGTAGTTAATGCTATCACAATCCCGTCTGTCTGTGTGTGTCTGTCTGTTAACACTACTCCTAAACTACTTGACCGATTAATGCCAAGCTTTGTACACAGTCTTCTAAGGTCATGACCTCCATCTTTGCCGAGTTTCAGAAATATTGATCAACGTTAATCGTTAGACACCGCACCAACGTCTGAAAATGCATTCATGTATATGCACCACTCACATCTCATAAAGTATAGCGGGTGAAATGAGACACCCGCCGAATTCTCTCCAAACAAACAATACGACATTGCATGAGTTGGTGTGATCGGTAGTTACATATTAGGGTCATACCCTCCATGTTATATTTACATGAATTGACTGACAAGGTAGTAACTAGAAGATTTGAAGTTTCTACAAATGTGAATATACTTAACGCAAAGTTAAAAAATATAATTAGCTAATCGTATTCGTCTTGCCATTGATAAGAATTCCTAATGTGCTCCCTTTGCTAATTTTTCTGAACACAATGACCGCCATATCTCAAGGGGAATAAAAGAACGGCATGGTGCAAAAATCCGGAAATTCAGAATACGACGTCATTACTGAAATAAAGCTATTTAAAGTTTGGTTCGGTTATTTTATATTAGGTTGTACCAATAAGTAAGTTCACTGAATGCGAAATTTTGGATTCCGGACTTTTGACTTCCTGCACTTTTCGTTTTCCAGACTTTGGCTACAATGTAAAAGAATAGGTATGGGTGATTTTTGAAAATAAATTAGACTCATAGAGTAACCAGATTAAATTACTCAGACTGAGTAACTCAGTCCATGAAAAAATGTAGCACAATGCCCTATCAAGGCCTTGTATCTACAAGGAAACACGACGGTCCAGTGACGTTACCGGGTCGTTGCGGCAACCCCGCAAGTACCACCTCGCATTTTGGTTGGCACAAAGCAACGTACCGTCGGCCGTGGTTTTGTTATGTCTGTTAGTTAGCTTAGATTTTCACTTAAGTTCCAACATCTGCTTTGCTACAACTGTTTCCGGCGGCATAAGATAATATGAATCAGCAAGCATTCTAGAATGTATCGAATGGCGAACTATGTATCTTCAAAAACTTATGCATAGTATGTATAAGGAATGCATTGTTCGACCTATCAACAAGATACAATAGATGATACCTGTAATGTTTAGCACACCTGAAATACAAATGGGTTCGTTCCAATACCGAACAGGAATCAAACCGGCCCACTAACCTAAATGTTTCACGTAGCTGAGAGCACCCCAGCTCCCGTCATATCAGTTGAAATATAAAACGTCAGCAGAACAGATGTTGTCATTTACACGTTCCACATTTTTATATCAATATTGAAGTGTTATTACATTGATTAGATTAGATGACGCAGCTGTACCGCTGTGTGTGTGAGTGAATCTAGACAATTACGTGTAGGAGTAGAATCATATTTTTTTACGTTCCTACTGACATAGTAATTAAAATTGAGTACATATACTTTAGCAGCTAAAGTTTAGCTGTTTGTTGAATTTGTGTGTTGATGATAAAGATGGTAACCGGAAAAAGTACTGACGTGGAAAAATACCTGAAGTCGTTGAACAAATGAATATCATCCTCGATTTACGACAAAATTTTAATTTAACATTTATGTGAAGCCTTTATTATATCGGAGACCGGATTTGTATTTGTGCTTCTGTCGCTATCGTCGATCTTTCTAGTCCCTGAAAACTGTGTAAAAATATTTTAAAAACAACTGAGCTTCTTTGAATTTATCACGGTTTGGGTAAGGAACATTTGTTCATGATAAAACCTACAAATATAGTAAATTAACTCGAAGTCCCAAAAGACGAAAATCTCTTAACGGCGTAATAAGTTTTGCCCCATTCGTGCAAGTACCTTTTTTATGAAACACCTCCCGATAATTTTTTATTTGCTCAAAGCACATGTTAAATTTAGCCTTCACGAATGTGCAAACTTATATATGGAGGTATCCGATATTTAGAAATGGGAAATAGTTAAACATTTGTAATTGTTTGAGCTATAATTCCAGCTTCAAAAAATAAATTTGTTAATTTTGGTAACAGTTTTGATAATTGGTACATTTACAAAAGCGATTAAGTTATAGTTGTTAGTTTCCTGTTATCCAACCAACAAGCATCTGTATTTCGTTTAACAGCATTGTTACAACTTGGTCAAGCAAATTTAAATACTTATGCATATATTAAGAGACCTTGATGAAGATATCATAAGAATATTCCAAAGAAGATATTGTAAATTGAGTAATTCACCAACGGTTATGGAAATTTTCTCTGAAGCAGTAATACCATAAGCATCAATATTACACCACCACCATGTTAGAGTTGAGAATTGTGGCAATGAAAGGAAGAATCATTCCAAGAAGCTAGCAATCAAGTATATGGCAATGTGAGATGTATACACAATAGCTTGCCTATGCATACGTACATAATATTTTGGAAAGTAAGGCTAGAATAGGTTAGAATATTTCGCCTGCACATGCAACTGGCATTTAGTTTGAAGACGAACATGTAGTTATACATTGTAGGTAGAAAAGCTACATTAAGTTGAATGCTTCATTTGCTACATGCACCTGTTCAAAGTACTGTATTGGTTAATGTGTTTTGATTGTGATTCAATGGCGATATTGGAGCCACAGTTTACGCTTCCATCACAATAAACATATGTTTATTATCGAAGGTTTTCTGCATTATGTTGACGACGAAGCGTTATTGCAAAGGGACTATCAGAAGTAATGCATCAACTTACTTTGCACTGATTTCAAAACGATTTGACATTTAATCAGTGTGTTGTATATATATTCCCACTTTCCCAGGGTTCTTACAAAATTTATCAATGTTTCCTCTAGATCCGATATGTCTCTTGAAAATAATGTCAGGCCTCAGTGTTCGAACCACGAAGTTTCACTCTATTCAATTGATAAGTTAGAGTTTTACTTGCTCCAAAGAATGTGCATTTTCAGTTTAGGGTATTAAAAGTAGTGCGATTGGGCAAGGTTATGTCTGTAGGGAGAGTGGAACCGTTGGGCAAAACCGAGTCGTGTACTTCTTTCCTGACGACGTCCGAAGTGAGATACATCGAGTCTTCACGAAACAGCAAATTACGGCATCTTATTTGTCTTGGCCATGGTTATTGAAGCAAGCTGCTTCTGGCTTATCCTAGATATAAGCATATGCTTTCCCGGTCATTGAGGAAAATCGTCGGGAACTAATTTCGCATCTACAGATAGTCCCAAATACAAGCATCATAATCTTCGCTATTAGTTATGTTTTCCAGCGGAGAATGTCGCTGACGCTCACGAAAAAATGCTTTGTATGTGGCATTGGGGCCTCATCATTATTCTCGTAATTAAATGTACAGAAAAACTAATCGAAAAATGTAGCCCCGTTTTTGATGCAAGGATATGTGAGATAGAGAAAACCATAATAGTTTTATCTCTTACCAATACGGAATCCGGCGAGTAATATATCGAAAGAAAGGCCAAAGCTTCATATATGAGCTGATATGGAGCTCAGCGTAATTCGGGCAGTCGCCTTTGAGATATGGCTTCTCAAATTAGATACATTACTTCTGATGCTCCCTACGTATTACAGGTTGTTAATCATCACATCCATTTTGCTTATATTGCACAATGGGTTGCTGTCTATTGTTTAAGTCGGCAAAATTTCCAATCAATTACTATATTGTATTGATTTGTATTGAATAATATATTTAAATCCAAAGGCTTCAAATTCTTTAGAATGCTTTCGATCACGGATCTGCTCGTTATGCGATTTTTTAAAAATTTATCTCGATTCATGAAATCTCAGGGAGACTTCCATAGTATAGTGTCCTCTGATATGCGACCATAAGTTTGCACTTTATAACGAACTTTGAAGTTTTCGTGACGTTTGCGGCACTGCAGTTATAGTATAAAAGGGATTAGTTTCTTGCTCCTTTATCTTATTCTTAGGACGGCAGCCCGAGCCGACAGTCTCCTCCCGTAGCTAGTCAGTGCATAACTAATGCGATCTTAACGGCATGTCACATCACAACATCTAACCGAGTAAAGTCAAAGTAGTTTTATGTGTGTTACTGTCACTGTAAAGAACACCGTGGCGCGTGGAGTGGCGTGTAGTGAATTTTTTTTGATCTGATTTGCTTAGCAACGTGAGTGTTTGAAATTCAAGTCCAAAGTACAAGGATGATTCAGTATTACATTTTTAATATGTGACTTAATTTTTGTTGTCTTTGACAGGTATTTCGGGATCATTATTGTGAAATCTCCTTTTTACTACAATCAGCCAAAATGGGGAGGGATAACCAAGTCAGAAAGCCTATGATGGAGAAGGTAAGAAGTGCTTCTTCAAACCAATTAATTTACCTTGTGCGATATCATTGTCTTAAATTTAATCTAAAACGAGATAAATATCTGTATTATTAGCTCGAAATTATGTATATTGTTTATATTTTGTATAAAGAAGCCTGAAATGGTTGTTCGCTCATCATTGCGCTTGCGCAATAGGACAATTTCCAGAAATGCGCAGCAAAAATTGGAGAACCAAGAAGGTACCTAAATTATAATTTGTCGAAAAAGATCAGTTGTAACACGAGCTTCCTTCACAATATATTTCCGATGTACAATGCGTAATCTTTGATTCATTTTTTTTCGTTGCAGGGAGAATTTACATCGTAACCAAGAGCAGTACAACGAAGGCCGTGGAAATGTCATCATCGCAAACCTGCGGCAAGGAAAGCAGTAAACTCTTATTTGTCCTAGCTCTAGGATTAGTTCCCAATCCAAAGTCAGGTAACTAATCTCCCATCGCGTCTAGTCAACCCAATTTAACTGGAAATTGATTGATATTGATATATGTGCTGTTTATAATAAGTGTTTAATATATGTCTAAAAATTTAATTCATTATTTTTAAAGCAGAGGGAAGTCCCCGAGAAGGTCCAATTGTTCGTGTTGAAACATTGAGTCCAAGGGTCGAGGCCGAGGTATGTCGCATTATTGTTCAAAAACAAGCATAACCGAACTACTTTCTACATGTCATTTATCATTTTGGAATTCAAAATAATTGTTTATCATTTTCAGGCTCGTGCCAGGACCAAGAAGGCTATTCTTGAAATATGCCGAAAGCGATTGTTGGCTTCTACCCGGACACCTAATGTTTCATGCAGCAGAAATCCATTGCCCGTCCACCCAATCTCCGTAGCACAGGATGCAGGAGGAAATGTTCCACTAATTGATTTGGTTTCCTCGGACGAAGACGAGAAATTGGAAGTGGAGGCAGTACCAAAGTCAACCACAATCACCGGTATTAAATCTTCAGACGGTCCCAATCGACAGGAGCCTCTACGACTATCCGGTGTAGAAAACCGCCCGGTGACCAAAAGGAACACAGCATCATCGTCCTCGTCACTCCTGGAGTCGAGGAGATTTGCCTTAAATCCTTTGTTGAGCCAGAACAGCAGAGTTTGTCCAAACCGGAAGCCAGAATTTATGGGGCGGATTTTGCGCTCCCACTTCAAGAAATCTGGGACAGTTGCTAAGGATGACTGCGCGAAGAAGGGATTTATATCTGGATCACATCCTACTGCTCGACATCATGATTCTGGAGAATCGTCTGAAAACAGCGATAACCTCTCATTTAGGGCCATTGACAGCTTATCTACTAGAGGCAAGTTAAACACAACCACAACTCTTTTAAACTAAATTAAGGCGATTGTATTATTTGTTTGGGTATAACTCATCCTAAACTTTATTTTGTCGATTTTATTAGGCAGCAAGTCACAAGTGGGACGGTCATCTTGAATAAAACGTAGGGAATTCCTTTAGTTCGTCCGGAATCTCTCTGTCAAATGGTGCTAACGATGTCGATTAGATACTTTTAATGAATTGATTGAGTGGAGATTATTTACGTGTGCTAGTTATAGTATTATTATGTGCGATGATCACACAGGAATTGTTATTTATTAACTACTTATATTTCCTACAACTTGTTTTATTGATGTCGCTTTTAGTAATTTTCGTTTCATGAATTGTAACCTTCAAATCGATAGGTATGGCATTAATTACAAACGTTCAGTGTTAAATCATGATCCCACAAAAACGCCAATATTTGTATTATATTAATTGTTATTAGCCAATGGCTATATAAATGAACACACCGAGCAGATGAGTTATTAAATATTGAAAACTATTTTAGACAGTGATAAGTAAGTAATCGATGAATAGTATGATGGTGATAAGTACATATTATATGCATGTATATAAGTTCCATTGGCTCGCAAATCATGATAAAAAGGAACATTGTAACTCTTAACTGTTTACTCAAATTACGACTTCGGAGAGGGTTGAGTGGTTTCCGGGATCATACACTTCCGGGAATTTCATTCCTTTCCCATAAGAGACAAAGTAACTCCGCTTTCTAAATTAGCCGGGGTAATTATCTAGTGAACACTTGGCAGTGTCATATAATCTAACTCTCATTGCCCAATAGACTAATTGAAGGGTTGAAAGGTTTGTTAGGTGAAACCATTTTGGAATATATGTATATCCTTTTGAATTTTCCAGTAAATGAATAAAAATACAACAACGATCCGTTGGTCTATAAAATCCAATGATACTAGGGATCATTTGAACATAAATTACAGACTAATGATAGTTCCTTCGTACTGTAAAGCTATTTTGTAGCACCGTTTCTGTCACTCATGATATTGGATTGACATTTATTCTCCTCGATCGCATATTCATAGGCATAGCTAATATTTTTCCTCGTCTCGCAATAGACTTGCGAAATAGAGGAATCCCCAATAGCAATGTCATCCCTAAAAAATATTTTGTTAGACAAATTCATCAGTTTATATTACAAAAACATTTTTCTGTTGTTTCGATGTACTGGTTATATGGCTACTCCAATCGATAACTATCAATACGGATGCTCAAGCCGTATGAGCAAAGCAAGTTATAAACCTTCTATGTCTCTTCATCACCAATTTACGACATTTTGCATCTCGTATTTGGAAATGTTTTGGAAGATGACAACTTCCAGTTTCCATGAAAAAGCTAGGGATTCATCACAAATATGACATATACTATTTTGAACTACAGGCTGCAAATTGAGATGATACTATAGAAGTGAAAGTGTTTTAACGGTAGCATGATATTGAATAAGTTGCGGGCTTTGGCTTCAAATATGTATCTTCTGCGGGGTAAGCGTCTTCCCAACTACAGCGAACATAGCAATTGAATGGAATAATCAAAGTACCGGTAATAGTAAAATTCCGTTTCAAATACCTTCCATCGTCCTTCTCTAGGTCTTCTGCATCCTCTTGAAAATTAACGGCCGTACTTCAATACGGAATGTTAATGCAGAAGTTAAGCAACCTAAAGGAATGATCAGAAACACCGTCACAATGTTTCCGTATAGACGCAAAGTTTCGTCAACAGAATTGCGATACTCGGCGGCCTCTATATGCTTTCACATATTTGGTGGGGCATACGCTTTGACACCTTTCTCACTTCGAAAGAACATTCTACGTTCCCAATTTCCGTCTACTTGGAACCAATTCCAGATGACTGCAAAATATAGGCCTTTTTTGGAACAGTCGGATCCATATTGTTGAATATTTTCCACCCCCTTCGTTTGCCAAAGAAATATTCACTACCTAAACTGACTTTATTGAATTCAATGTTTTTCGTTTCTCGTAATCTTTCGGCTTCTTTCCAAGCCTCCTCCATGGGTAAGAATATAGCCCACTTGTCTTGACATTTATCAAACCTGTGCCATAGCGCTATTCCACCGACAAGATACACTATCGTAGATAAACGTTTCAGTATACGATAAAGATTTTCCACGCTGGCACTAAACATTGGCGGTGACGTACCTTTGCTTTGAGATCGAAAATTTGGTATTTCATGATCGAAGAACGTGAAGTTGTGCTGTAGCATCTCTTGCAGTGTTTTGTAGTGTCGAGGTTGCACAGATAAGGTCAACATGTTTATATTTTCACCCAAATATGCGTTGGTAATTACAATTCCAAGCACCACAAACGGCGTGAGTAGCCATCTGGATTTGTGCTTATAGTGCATGTAGTCTTTGATGATTTTCTGGTGTCCATCCGTAACCAATGTCAAATATGTTTCGTGAGGGAAAGGTTGATAGTACCGATTAAGCCGACCACTTTCGTGGCGGTGTTGTCCCAAATTGATGAAGCTATCCGGGATACGAAGTTTACCAAATTTGTCAATTAGCCCGGCTGAGTTTTAACCAAGTTGGGTGGATGGAGAAATAATTGTGCTGTGCAATACCAGTTTCTCATTTGCGTTGTCCAGTCCTTGATGAATGCTGTATTGAAGATTGAGATGTTTAAGATTGTTCGCGGAATCATCTTTTAAATAGGAACGGATAGAAATACACCATACAATGTTAGGGCAATGCCGTACCGTGTTACTACAACAGGATTTGTAGGAGCTACGAGATGCCTTCCCCGATAGTTGATGACATGAATTAGACACTTGTCGAATAGACGTAGAGCACTATCTAAATCTACAACTTCTATATGATGCGTGTCGTCACGTTCCAACTCTGATAGCGGAAATATTTTTGAAATCTCTACGGGTTTGCTGGTCCGAACCATTTTGCCCGGTGCGACAACTTGTATAGCTAACGCTAATGTTATAAACAAATAATGTCTTAATCGCTTCGAATTAGATTCATCAGGCATTTTGAAAATTATTTTGGGCAATTGCTTCGTGTTCTTCCATAAAAGAAGCCAACCTTAACAAAAGCTCTTAACGAAGAGCTACTGTTTGTTCTTGTGAATATATCTAAAATCCTTTAGTTCCCCTAAAACGAGTAGTATGAATAATTTAGAAGAGGTTTATGTTTTCGGAGCTTTATTTTGGGAAAAGCTTTATTAATGAACTGAAAAGTAATTCTAGAACAAAATGTATCAGGTCTTAATGCTGCAGTGATCTGAGCAAAATCTTTAACAAACGATGCACGAGTACTGCTGACATTCTAAAATTCGTTTCCGTCGATGTGCCGACAAGAACAAAGAAAAAATATATAAACTGCCAACTCGGAGAAATTATAAATCGATTTGGGGCTACGTTTAGAACAAGATTGGGTTGAGATTGAGAGTGAGAAAATCGATATGAATTGGTGTTTTTATGAAGTGTTGTAAGTTGTGACTAATATAGTTGCAATGAATCAATACGTTATGAGTTCAAGGGTAATTGTTTGCTGAGTAGGGATTTTTGCACTATAGTCTATAGATGACTGTGGTCAGTCTCTTTGACAGCTCTCTGTGTTCTAAATTTTCTCGATAATTTGAATGCTGTAATTTAGAACAATAAACTCAAATGTCCCGATGCTACTATGTTGACTTTATAGGTAATATACATTTTTACAGAGATGATGAATATAAGATTATGGATTACGGATTCACATTACATATTTCTTTATGCATCAGCACGGCAATTCTTTGCTGTTTCGTTTGGGGTAAGGTGATACACATCTAGCTTTATTCAATAAAGTAGTGTTAATTTCAGTAAAAAGAACATTAAAATGCCAGTGAAAAGAGAGATGGTTGTTTGTGAACATGCTTGTTGTTAGAAGATTCATAGAGATTTTAATGCTTCCAAAATTACATTATGAACTCATTTCATGAGAATCTATCAAAAATCACGACCGTGACTTTCATGCGAACAGAAAGTACTTTTCTTTCATCATCACCCACCTGCTCGCAAGTGTGTGCAAAATCCCTCCGAGAGAAAGAGCGCTGATTTAGGCAACAACCAACCTTCAAGAAGATCAGACGACATATTTGTTGCCAACATTGGATTTAAAGGGATGTTAATTTTTGGTACTTTTGTTTTATGAACCCTCGGTCCAGTACGTATCATTGCCAAACAGACACTCAGAAATTCTTACAAAACGTGATAATTAAAATAATTGTGCCCAGTTGGTTATTTACCATTGTCTAGAGTGTTTGTGTTTACCTGCACTTGTAAAATAAAAGTCAAAGTTTGAAACTGTTGGTTGGCTTTGCTTAACTACAATTAAACGAGATGGATGATAGAGACGGTCAGCGACCAACGACTTCCACCCGTGTGACGTGGGGAAGGAGGAGCTGGAGTTGGGAGGATGATAAAGCAAGTTCGAATGATGGGGAGGAGGAGGACGACCGGAAACGCCAAAGACGGGATTCTGATAAACGCGCTACTTTTAATGCTACTTTTAATAATGCTTATGTGGCTGACGCTCACGGGAACATTTTTAAACCGGATCGTCGACCTGAATTTGATGGTGGCTTCTTTGGAAGCCAAAACGACGACCCCAAGGATTCTGCGTCAACCGCCACCGCTGCAGAGTTGGAGTCCTTGAGGGAGGAAGTGCAGAAGCTGAGGGGACTCCTGAGGCAGAGGAACGTGGAGAACAGGGTGCTCACTGAAAAGATTGAGCAGTTAGAGTCCAAGCAGCGTTACCCTTCGGTTAGATGGGAGAGAAGTGATTTTTTTGAATGCGTGACATGACTAATTTTTACTTAATTATTAACTAATATTTTTTTACCTCGTTATTTTTTGTCTTTTCAGAATGATCTGGATGAAGGACTTGCACTTTTTCTGTCCCTTCAGGAGGCAATGGCTCAGAGGGTCAGCGGTGATGATCCGCAGGCGTCGAAGGGGAACCCCACGACCATTGTTGATATATCGAAAGAGGTAAGGTAGTAAGGTGTCCATCAAATCAACAGACAAACAGATATTTCACCCTTTCTGTACAATTCATACTGAGCAATTTTAAATACTGATTGCTTGTGTAATTTTATCTCATGGTTGTTCATTTTTGACGGGCAGGTGACTCAAACTAATCGGATGGATAGTAAAGATTCGGTGATGAGCTATGATGATGTCAACAAGCCTAATGAAATCTTGGAGGAGCGAAAGGACCTTGGTTTGCTAAGCCAGGTAAGAAGATGTACTTGATGTGATACAAATTAAATACGTCATTATGTGTTAATTATTGAAATGGTAACTTATTATTTGATGACCTCCTCCACAGGTCCTGCCACTCTTGCTACAACAAGGATCCAAGCCCAACAACAACGACTCCATTGACTGGCAAGCGCTCCGGCCCTTTCTCCAAACTTGTCGCCTCGTCTGCAAATCATGGAAGCGTGACGTGGACTATTTCCTGGAAAGTCATCCTTCTCATCATGAAATGCCGAATAACAGCGAACTAAGCTTACTGGGATATAAGGAAAAGTTTACGCCGTTGCCCGTGAACTTCAACTTTGAGTGCTATGTCCTTGAAAAGGACGCCAACAGGATCCCAAGCTTCACCACAACTTTCAAGGAGCATCAGGCATCCAATCCATCCTACAATCCGATCCCCACTCGACATCTGAAGCTGGACCTTTTGTGCAATTTTACACCCGACATGGCAAGCCCCAACTTCAGACATTGGAAGCGTTTTTCTCACGACGTGCAGGCTTATCTACAGGCGTTTGGGCGGCAAGTTTGGCACCTGACTGTAATTATTCGCCATTCTGACTCGGGAGGCAAGCGGATGATGTACGGCTGCCTGGTTCAGTGGCTGAGGCTCCTTCCTAATTTAAGGGCCCTGTCATTTATAACTCATTCTTTGGATAATTATGAACTAGAAGAGGTGAAAATGCTTGAGGATTTTTTCTCATCGCAATCTCTTCCTCGGTTGGAGCGCCTTACGACTTATCAAATGGAAAAAGTGGACCCCTTCTTCGGGCACCTGCTTCAAAAGACCTACAGCAACAATATTGGCAATTTGGGGCTAATTCAGACTCGGAGCTCTCCCCTTCCTGCAAAGATGATGGAAATGAAATTGGGCAATTTGTCGGAATTGTCATTGGCTATTGATCACAAGGAGGACTTGACAAAACTTGGAACTGCTTCTTGGAAATTGCGCAAGTTGAATTTAACTTTCCATTGCAAGGAAAAGTGTCCCGTGGAGAGCGTGATTGGCGTAGTTGAAAAATTCAAGGACACTCTGCACTCGTTGATGATTGACATGTCCCACTATAAAATTTACGGAAGTTTGGGAGAGAGGCCCTTGAACATGCCCCATCTCAAGCATTTAATCATTCGTTATCGAGAGCGGAATGAAATCCGATGGGAGAATTTGCTGAGTGGATTAAGTGAACTGGAGACGCTGGAGTTTGAGCTGGATCAGATTGGCAGTGCGAGCCTGATGTCGGGCGACAAATTGAATGCCTTCTGGGCGTCCGTCAATAATGCTCATCGATGGAAGTTTTGGCTGGCATTCCAAAGATTGAACGAGGTCAATATTATCGTGAAGGTGTGGTACGGATTCAGCAAGCGCGATCGGTATGATGTCATTCGTCGTGGAATGCCTATGCTGAGGTTTAATTGCATCGTGATCACTTGTTCCGAGGCGTCAAAAACAATGAGTCAAGTGCGACGCCGCGGCACTGGGGCGTCCTGGATTGTGAAGCGATGAAATGGTGAAAATGTCTAGTTTATGATTCTTGTAACAATTGATTATTGTAAAATGTCATGCAAACTGTTTTTGATGGTTTTTGTGTTTGTCAGCTGGCTTTGAAATTAAACGATAACACCAAAAAAACTGACTGAGCTTAATCTTAAATGAATTGTCTCATAGTGCCCCGGCATGTAATTCCTGGCATGGGCATGACTCAAGTACAAAATGGATTTATTTTTACACGAGCATTAATACAGAAATGGTTTGATTGTAATAAAAAATAATGCTAAGTTTTTGGGTTAGTTATTTTATAACTTTGTAACATTTCTCATCCGCATCCTTATCAGGTGGGTTGACCATTAGTTACTGTGCTTATTTAGAACCGTATAGCGGGTGGCTTCTTAACACACGTCTTCAGAATACGAGACCACACCTGGCCTGCTGGACACTCGGAGCCTGGAATAGGAACTGTAACTGATTGTGGCTTCTTCACATTTTGGATTTGTCCTTCAGCAAACACTGGAAAGATACGACATATTCATTTTCCGTCAGAAAAAAATGCAATATAGTATTTCGTGATTGACGACATAATAAAAGACAAATTGTTGCTTACCTGATAGGATAGAAATTAAGAGAAGGGCACGCAGAATCCATGCAAAAACCATATTTTTTCTTTGGAACACCTTTGTGTAAAATATCCAAATTATAAGATACGAACATACAATAGATCAATTAATACGCTTAACACATGAATGAGGTTAATTAAATCTAAACTCACTATCAACTACTGCCGATTTCGTCAATCTCTGTTCTGTTCCAGAAGACAATTAGTGCTACCGTATTTATTTCATTTCGTTCCTAATTCATTAGATTTCAATTGGCAATTCCTACATGATCTTTACAATAAACATAAATCTGTAACATCAACAATTCGGCGAATTTCAGCAAGTACGTCCAAAATATAAGATAATATGATCCATTCGTCATTATCTTGAAAAAATTAATTGGAAGCATTCAATGAACCAATAATACTCGTGTAACTGGTAACGCAGAACAAATAAAAACTGATGTATAATTCCAATGCAAACATGTATTGCATCACGCCGTATGTAAATGCAAAATTGGGCAGGAGCAGTAAAACACGGAAACAAAAAACTGCCAGGATAACATTAGCTTGGATTATACAACTACTTGCTAACTGGATTATAGTTATATCATTCTTTTGACAGATGAGGCAGCACAACGATTGGCTGTATTATGTCAGTGGGTAATAATATTTAGCCAAACTGGACTTAAACTGAGCTGATTAAAAAATAAGGTAATGATGATGATCACATTTATTGAGAGATTTACCAAAGCGTTCCATGAAATGACGCGTAAAACGTATCCACATTTTATGAGCTAATAGAGATATAAAATGCATATGTAAATACACAATAGTTTGTACATGTCGCTATTTGCAAGTCAACCTGGATATATGTCAAGATATTATTTTCATTTCTGTACATGACATAAATACATTCATTTAGATTTCTACTGACCTAAATTATCTATATTGCATTTTTTATAAAAATATTTTGGAAGGCTCAAGAAAGTTTTAGGGACACTGTACGAACTTTGGTGCCTTTTACCGTTTAAATATGAAAGATTTCATTTGGGGCTACGAATCCAAATAATGTTCAATGTGAGAGAGACTGAAGGTCTTTTAATGATGATCTAATGTAAGACACTGCAATCGCAGGATTCCGTAGTTAATGCTTTTAAAACACATTTCATGTGACATTTTGTCAGAATCATGAGGCGTATTTACATACAATCAATCAAACCATGTTCCAAAGTTTGGCAATCCATCCTAAATTGCTGCTTCAATTGGGGTAACCTGGGACATGTCTTGTCTCAAACGAATCACGACCGTACCGTGACTCATGACTGCATACGCTCGTGTTTGCCTCCAAAATGAAAGAAAGGTGCAGTTTCTGTCAACAACCAGGTGCCCAGAAGACGACCGCACATGAGTTGGATTTTTTTATTATAATTCCCGTTGGTCGGTCGGTTAGTTCTCTTCATAATCAGTTCACCAGAGGTTCTGATGTCAATTTACAATTTCTATAAATATATATATACAATACATAGTATAGATTGCGATTATTTACATCTCATAAGAGTCAAGGTTCAAAGGCCGAAGTTGTTGTTGACAGTTACTACATTCGAATTAATTCAAGTAAGCGAGAAACGAGATGGATAAAGGTGGCGAGCGTACAACAGCAACGACTTCCCAACGACCAACCAAGGCAAGGTTGGTTGCGAGAGTCAGATGGAGGCTGAGAGGATGGACGCCTTCATGGAGTCTGTTAACAATGTTCATCGATGGAAGCTATGGCTCAGGTACCCAAAGTTGAGGAACGTGAAGGTAATTGTGAAGCTGTGGAGTGGGCTCGAGAAACACGCTCGGAATCATCTCACGCGTCGTGGAATGCCGATGGTGTGGTTTGATTGTAACGTGCTGAGCTGTTGCAAACCAGTACCGGGAAAATGTCAACTAAGACGTGGCGCCGCTACCTGTCGTGTCAGGCGATGAGGTACAAACGCCAAGTTTATGATTCTTGTAACAATTTTACTGATTATTGTAAAATGTCACGCAAATCATTTGTGTATGTATTTTCGAAAATTAATGATGATTAAAAAAGCACCACTTTTGTAAATACAGATGATATAAAATTGCCTAATTATGTATTATTACTCATTATTACTCAATTGACTTTACTTTCAAAGTTGGAGTTAATAAAGATCGTTTATGCAAAATTTTACTGCACTCAGTCTTAAATTAATTGTCTCACATAGCCCCTGAGATCTGTTTGACGTTCCTCGCATGAACATTTTGTCACACGTTAACACAAGGAATATAGTAAGAAATATAGCATCTATAATTTGTTAAGGACTTAGTACCTACATGAATAGAAAAAACAACCTCTTTGTGATTGAAATGTGAATGGGAATGGTTTTGCCGTAGGATAAATAAAAACGCTTGTCCAGTTCTAATGTAAGTATTTTTTTTAATGATCTATATAATTTAAAAGGCACAAGTAAGACTCGGAAACAAACAGTTCTCAGGATTAGGATAATATTAATATGGACTAAACATTAAGTGCCTACATATCAATATTGCTTTCTGACTGAATTTAATTTGACAATCTTGCTTCCCGGAATATCGCCACGGTTGACTCTGACAACATGATTTTGGCCACATGGACTGCAACAGAGTTGGTTTAAAAAATGAGGTAAATGAATGATAATAATGACCAAACCAAATGACCACACTTACTGAAAATGAGATAAGCACGTTTACGATGTGAGAATGTACGTAATACTATCAACAATTCACGCGATTACATTTATAAAGCACACGTGACACGATTTTATTTTCATATAAATGAAAATGATAAGATGGTTAAGGGTGCTGCAGAGCAGGTAACTAAAATTACGCTATTTGTAAATCTAACTGGATGTATTTATACATATATGTAAATACGTCTGTATATGATTTTGATTCGTTTTTGGGCGCATTCATTCCATATCGTGTTTACCTGACCTCAATTATCTTTTTCATTCTTTATGTGATTTTTCAGGAAGACTCAAGAGAATGCTTAGGGGCATTCTGCAAGTCGAACTTTAACCCATTTTTAACGCAGCACACTCTAATGAGAGGAGTTTCGTTTGTCGGTTTAGTTAGAGTGCAGAGATGGAGATAGCTGAGGACGTCAATCAAAACAATACCAAATGAAAGATATTAAAGGCTAGCGGCAGTTAGTGATTTCACACATTTATTTATTTTCCTTCATAGTTGGATTTGAAAAGCAATTTCTTGTGAGGTAGTTGACAAGATTAGTTATTTTAACTGTTTAGAAACGTATATTGGGCGGCTTCTTAATACATTTCGCCAGAGCACGAGACCACACCTCGCATTTTGGGCACCTGAATCCTGGAATGGTTCTGCCGAGTACATTTCTAATAGGAAACGTCAACGTTGGCTTTTTATGGGTTCCGTTATAACATTGGTTCGCTGCAGTAAACACTGTCAAAAATGCACTTTAATTAGAACATTTTGTTTAAAACAATTAGGTCGGCCGACACTGGCCACTTACCTAATAATACCGCGACTATAATCAAGAGGCGTACACTCCAAGTACCATGCATTTTTAATTTCCCTTCCAAAACGACCTACTAGAAGTTGTAGTTATTAAAATAGACTGATCTTCACAACGCAACGCTTGTGGGGCAAAAGTTTTCAGGCTGATGGTTATACGCAAAACAATTTCCAAATGACGTGTTTCAACTTCGCCAGACTCCGCTCAAATATATATCAATTTTAGATCAAATTAAATTTCAGATCATATGTCAACAAAGGATGCTAATCACCAAATCAAACTTCTAAATATAAATAATCAACCAGTGACGTACGACAGGCTTATTATTTAACTTTTATTATTATTATTAAACATGGAAGCAGGGAATTATATTTAAAACTATTTCATAATGACGTAATGTTCTATATACATAAATGCCATGGTAATGAGATAAAGAAACACGGAAAACAGTATCGGTAAATAATAAGTTGTACGTAATCTAGTTTCGCTGGCTCTATTATCTAATTTGCTATCAAATAGTTTTTGCGATAGCGATGATGTGATATGATCTATGATCATCGATGCAATACGCAAGTTTTACTACACATCCGTGACAAGATATTCAATATTGCTATCGAGCAAGCCATTTGTAACCCGTGATGCAGTAGTGGACGTTTTGAGGTCAACATGAAATGATTCTAATCAGCAGTAATCCTTTTCTACTCATGCTACAACAGTTTTTTTTATCTTACCATGTGCATTTGTATTTCTGGATTCAATCAAGCATAATTTATATCACAACGGAAAGCAAAAATTAATACTAATTAATAAATCCAGAATCAATGGTTATAATTAACTAAGCTCAATTATTATTTAAAATAGTATGTACGCCAAACAAGAACTCTTTTCATCTTATTTCATTATTCTTAATTATTTGACTGAACATTTAATTCATACGTAACAACTAAAAGTTTTTAATGGGGCATCCTGAGAAATTCCTTTTTGTCACATACATACATTTGACCATGCTAATAGTTTTCCTGTTTCCGATAAGCCATGCCATGACAAATCATGGCGGAGTTACGAATTAAGCAACTTTATATTATGCGACACAACTTCATTTAATTGCTATTAGTCATTATTAAGTTGGCATTGAGCAATGTGTTAAATGGAATCATTCCATATTCATTCATTCAATAGTGAAGGCAGAATATTACTATTGCCCGTAATTCAGTACAGTATATACCTGAAAGGCACCGGTGGATCCCCGACAGGAGCTCGAACACCTCCCCCAGGAGCCCCCCTGCAGGAGCTAGTTTCTAGAAGGTCCCTTCTGCATTATCAGGCTCCTGCATCTAATGCCCTTCAAGAGAAAGTCGATGAGCTGAGGAAACGACTCGACGCAAGGAACGTGGAAGTCAGTGAGCTGACAGAGGAGGTTGAGCGACTGGAACAATTAATGCCTATGAGTGGATATTACTATTACAGTTTCATTAAGGTTGAGCTCACTACATTGAAGTTTCATTAATTTAACAGTTTACAGATATAATGCCAACTTTTGAATTTATTCTTAATTATCATCTTCACCGTGTACAGAAGTCCTACGACGGTGCTTGTGGCAACTGCAATGAAAACGAAAAACTTTTAAGGGTCAGAGAACACAAAATTGCTCGTCGACGACTGCGGGAAGTGGAAGGTCGAGCCGCATGGTTGGGCAGAGAAATACCAGTTTCGGAAAGGGTGGGTAGTAAACCTGATGTCATTTTAGCTTTTTCACCTTCATGATTGCAATTTAATATTAACGAGTAACATGTTATTATTATTACTAATGTAGGGCCTCCGTGGAAAGGAGATGACGCCACCGGATGACATGGAGGAGTTGGGGGAACTCGCCACCGTTAAGGGCGGACAGTTGGAGGGAGAGGTGCAAAATGTTCTTTCCTTGTTTGGCGAGGTACAAAAACAAACCAGACGAGACTACTCCTCCAATTATTTTGTCAAAACAAGTCTAATAATTATTCATTACCGTACATATGTGTGAAATCTTTACTAATTTTCTAAGGTGCTCCGGATTCTACTTGACAACCAAAAAGGATCCGACGGTGAAGACAAGGACAACATTAACTGGCGCGACCAGTGGCCTCATATCTTCTTGTCGCCTTGTCTGCAAATCTTGGAAGCGTTCCGTGGACAATCTCTTGGAAAGCCATCCCTCTCATCTTGAATTGGCCCAGCCAGACATTTACGAATACACTCCTTGTGCTGCAGTGTTCAAATATAAAGTAGATCTGCGGCGGGAAAGTAAACTGCAACCGAATTTCAACCGGATTTTTAAGGAACAGCAGGAGGTGGATCCATCATACAATCCAATCCCAACGCGACACTTGACCATTATCGTATATGAAACGGACACGTTGCAAATGTGGTTCAGATATTGCCAGCGCGTCTCGGACTTCCTCAAAGCATTTGGACACTTAATTTGGTACCTCACCGTCAATATTTGTAATGGTAACAGCACCCATTCACCATTTGGAAGTGATGATGAAGCAATTCAAGTGCTTATCACTCTGGTTGGATATGCTCCCAAACAAAAAATCTGTAACGTTTGAAGTAGATATTATGGTTGATGGTCGTATGCAACGGATCGTTGAACGAGAACTAGAGACGAAACAGGACTCGTTCTCTTTTCCCAATTTAAAGGACCTCGTCACACTTCAGATTTCCATTGATTGTGAAGTGAGCCTATTTTTCCACGGGTTTCTGAAGGAAAACCAAAGCAATATTAAAAATTTGAGAGTATCATCGTTATCCTCTCTGCTCGTCCTATCCAACAGCGCAGTGGACATGGGGTTCGAGACCCTGTCGGAATTTTCCACTACATTTCGATCTCAAGAGGAATTGCAAAAACTGGGTTGCGTTTCTTGGAAATTACGCAACTTAGCGTATCCTTCAAAAGTGCACCATCCAAGATGTTATGACCGTGACAGAAAAATTCAAGGACACTTTGGAGTCTCTATATTTGAATATATCCAACTATAACATTAGCGGAAGCTTGGGAGAAAGGAGGTTGGATTTACCGCGTCTTAAGTACTTACGAATTAAGTACGGGGATGAAAATGACTGTGGAGCCCTTCTCTGGAATAATTTCTTGAAGGAACTCAAACAGCTGGAAATGCTGGAATTTGAGTTTTGTTGGAGGGTAAGTAATGTTTCATATTGGGAGGACGTAGTGCAGGCCTTCTGGATATCAGTTGAAGGCGTTCGTGACGCAAAATATTGGACCAACTATCCACGATTACGGAATGCCAATATAAACGCTAAAGTTCGTTGTTACGGAGGACAGCAAAAACGTACGCAGTTATTCCGCCAGCGGCAGGGCATGCCCGAACTGAAATTTAACGTTACTGCAATTGTTTGAGGAGATGGATAGGATTGAAGGATTTTCCATCGTATCGTGTAGTATTATTTTGAGTTCCTTTTTTGCAATAATAAACTCAGCAAGCTAACTTGTAGCAAAGTGGCGGAGCAGGGACACCCTTAACATGCATCTTTCAAAATAGACCACTGAGTACCACTATAAGGAATCGTTTGTTAAAAACAGAATGCCTATACTCCAATCCATTATCAAGTTAGAACATAAAAACCAATAATCAGGTATTGCCGTTAAACGGTAACCGTTACGATTAAAATCCCTTCAGATTTGCATAACGAACACTCAGGGAAGTCGAATGACATGCCACTTGCCCTAAGTGACTTTTAAAAATTTCGAAATCGTAACGGTTTCTAACGGTTACCGTTGGCCGTTATGGCTGCCAAGCTTCTCACATAAAACGCTTGTGGTGACAAGCCGTTCATCGTAAACTGAAGTCCAAAATTCAAGACCATTTAAACAGGACCATTTGAAATCGTCGTCACCGTTCAACCGTAACCGTCAACTTCAAAATGACTGTAAATCTGTGTATTATGTTGTTAGACGAGTCGAATGATATGTCACTTGCCATATGTTGCCATTTAAACAAGTTGACCTCGTAACGGTTTCTAACCGTTGCCGTTGACCTTTGGAGCTGGTCAACAATGTCAGGCAAAGCCCATGTGATGACAAGTCGTTTGCCGAAAACAGAAGTGGAAAATTCCAAACCACGTAAGCAGGAGAGCATAAGGTGTAAAATTATTTGAAATCGCTGTAACCGTTAAACAGTAACCCTCAACCCCGAAATGACCTCATATATGTGTGTTATGGTCATAGACGAGTCGAATGATATGCTACTTACCATATGTTAGCCTTTAAAAATTTTTACCTCGTAACGGTTTCTAACGGTTACAGTTGACCTACGTATTTCAAAATCACGCTGGACCGTTCTCATGTGACCAGTTATCGATTGCCGAAAACAGATTTCAAAAAAGTCAAACCGTTTTTGAGTTAGAGCGCGCACAGACGGACGGACGGACGGACGGACAGACGGACGGACGGACGGACAGACGGACGGACGGACGGACAGACGGACGGACATCTCGATCTTATAAAGCGGCTCCGCCACTTAATAATGATAAAATTCGGAGTGACCTGCGTTTCTCATTGTGATGTAAAGTCGTCATTTTGCACAACGACTGATGATTAGTAAGGAATAGTGTTTACATGAAATAGAGTCGGTGTATCTATGCATGTGTTTGATGAAACTTTTATACTAATGTGATTGAGTAATGAATGATCTTTAAAATTGTCGCTGATAAGAGGCATGGAAGTAAGAATTATTTTTTATTTATTCGATTGTAAAAAAATGTGATTGACTAACTATAAGTCAAATTAAATTTCGCATCAAATTATTTTGTCAATAGTTAATGTATTCGGAAGTTGGAATTAAAATTAACTTTTTGTGAGATACATTCATGAACATTTAGGATCTCTACTACTCAGCTCATTTCTATTTATTTTAATCCCATAGATGCATGGATTTTAATGGGCTGACTATTTTTATGTGCCATTACACAGTATTTATTATCATCAAGCTAATCGCAAGGGATTGTTAACTTAATATATTATGAAAAAACCGTTATCACGACAAAAATTAATGAGCAGTCTCAAGTTTCCCCACACAGCATTTTGGCAGATGCGGAGACCGTTTTCGTATTATCAATCAATAAGTGAACTAAGTAAATAATTATTAATACTAGTTTAAACCGCCCATTCACCATTTTGGTGCAATTATGCATAGATAACTGGTCCATGTAACCATTTGTTAGTACAAATGTTCAAACTTGGAGACCACTGCTGACCCCAAGGACACGGATTTCTTTGAATATAGTCTGTCCCGCCTACGAGTATTAAGGTCCCATTGACATTCATCAGATTCAGGTGCTGCAAGAATTGTCCCACGGCTAGCGCTATTACAAAATGAGTTGCAATAATAATTTTATTAATAATGAAGGTAGCCATTTAATTTAATACTTTGTCAAGAAAATTCTCATGTACGTGCACGATATAACCAAAAAAATCGCTTACTGGATAAAAAGACACTAATAATTAGCAATCTCACGATCCATGCGCCTTGCATCATGCTGGCGAATTTATTTTAAGATTGAAAACATATGAAAAAAACTCGTATGTTCTTAACTTTTGACTGGGGGAGTTAATGGATAACATTTCACGAATGTATGGAACTTTATACTAACTGCTGCTCGTAACTTGCGCTTTGAGTATTCTGTTAACGGATTCTTCTGACATCTGATACTCATTCAACACTTATTAATTAAATTGCAATGGTAAACAGTTTATCGCTTCCTTTCATGAGAATTTAACATTAAATAAATTATGCTTGTTTGTAGTTCCAATTACACGTAATATGTCAACTATATATGAATTGGTCATACAAATTTCCGCAACACAGCATAATAAAATATTTAGTCGGAATTTGGACCGGGAAATGTTGCCAAGCATACAAATACAAATATGTAAATTGGTGATTAATTTTTGTAAATTCCCCAATGATGGAACAACATCAGACTCATAATCCAATACGAATATGTACGTTGCCAATCATTTGTTACGAAGATAGTAAGCTGATTAAAAGTATTCCATAATTTTTAACTTGTACACTACATCAATGGTGGGACGGGTTATGGGAAATGATAAACCTACATGTAATCATAAACAAAGTTTAATTCGTGATCGTGATAATAGAGCCAGCCATACAATTACTTCATGTATCCAGTAATCCAGTCCGTGCCCTACACTCTACACTATGTATTCTACTACTATTTGCTAAAAACTAAAATTGCAAAGAAGTGTTTCATGAGTTTCCACCTAAATGATGGAAACTTAAAAAATACGGTGGCTGTTTGGATGATATCATTATGCTAAAATTTAACTAATTTAATTTTGATAATATAGAATAGCAACTAGAGTTTATTTGCTTTTTCCACATTAGCAGTCTCAACTCGCCCCATACTGCAACATGCGTGTTCAAGGAAAGCCAGTTCGATCCTCGGGGCAATGTGAGAACATAATTTCCCAAATACTCTGCTTGAGTGGCTTGAAAGAAACACTTATTAGCATCCATTTTATGACCTGCTGGCTCTATTCTGTTGTCTGTAAGTAAAAATTGTGTCAAAGAAGGCTAAATGCCGACGATGACGATAATATCATCAATTAGCACAATCGGCTAAACATGACTGTCTCCCAAAATACCTTCCAGACAAAACCCAAACTATGTGGGAGTACATATGAAACATGGGAAGCTTTTTTAGCGTATAGCGTACGACGCGCGACGTGATTTAATTTGGGAAGCATGTACATAAATTGGACCTTCGACTAGTTTAGTGAAGTAATATGCCTTTATCCCATCATGTTTTGACAAAAAGGTTGTTGAAACACCACCACCGTCGTTCTATTATCTTCACATATTCATACTAAACTGTTTTGTAACACTAAAAGATAAACGCTAAAATATTTTATTCTTATCAAAAATCAAGACATCGATACTAATTATCTAACGCAACGGTTACACGAAAGTACGTACAGTACGGCTTAGCTGTTGAGTCAACAAGAACAAGTTTTCATACCATCCAAGCGCGGAAAGAGAAACTTGATTGCTGCTTTTCCTTCTTCATTTTTCATGCACTTTCATACAGCAGCAGCAGAAACGAGCTCACTGGAAGCTGGAGACTCGAGTAGACAGGCGGCTTGTTTTGTTTACTTACATTTTCATTCGTTAATTAATGCAGTTTTTTTTGTGTGTGGCTGGATGAGTGAGCTGAGCATAATCAACTAAATTAACTGATTGTTAGTTTGGCTCCAGACCTGACTGGACACTGTTTTTAATCAACTTTTGCCTTTAATTTAATTACTCATTAAATCAACTTAATTTAGCTTAGCCTGCTCACGCTCTCGTACATCGTAATAATTGTTGATTTAACAAACCTTCTTTTTACGTTACCACTTGTCTTTCATCTTGTGAAATTATTAGCTTGGCAAAGATTGGTTAGTTAGTTGTTGTTCAGTTCATCTCATATACACAAAAGGGCCAGATAAGGTGAATGGTTAATAGTTAATATTTTGTGATTATGGATTAATTTCATTTACTCAATTGTCAATGGTCCATTGACAATAACGCATTGGCCATACAAAGTTTGACTGGTTGCGGGACGTGATTAAATTAGCCGTATACTTACGACTACGACAGGAAACATAATTAATTAATTTACAGTTTAGTTTTCTTTTTTTCCTTGTTAAATTGCAGGTGGGAGTGGCCAATTTTCAATTGCCAGCGGAGGAGTTATGGTGGTGACGGAGGAGGGTAATCCAAAGGAAGGGATGGAGGCTGGGGTAAAGGATGTGAGAGGCGTTAAATATAAATATTGCGTTTCCTCCGCCGGGACGTCATCCAGCGGGCGTAGCAGTGACCCGGGCAATCCCAGTCCCCAAGAAGGACCGGTCATCACTCCCCCTAAAAAGGCGGATGAGAGCATGACGTCAATTGCTTCCGATATTGGTGCAGAAGAGGGTCCTACAGCCACTCCTACTTCATCCCCTGACAAGACAAAAGCTGCTGTCACGGCTGATGATAAGGAAAAGGAACCTGATGCAGAGCTGTCGGCGTGGACGAGAGCAAGATTGGCTATAAAGGATGACGAGGAGGATCCCATGATCGGATATGACCCAATGACTGCTGACTATCTGTGCGACACGGGGCTCACAGAAAATGATCCGAAGGTGGAGTCCAGTGGCATCCGTTTCAAGGAAGGGCGAACTAAGGATGTGCCCTGCAGGTTCCATGACGGCTTCTCCGGCACCTGCTGGAAAGGTACCATGTGTCCCTACGGTCATGAGCGCTACACTGGAGGAAAATTCGCCAGAGGTAAGCTAAATGATAATTAACAACTTGGTAATACCAAGTTGGTATTAATGACTACCCTCATCGTCAGTGTAGTTGGTAGTTATTAATTGCACGTATTTAATTATTTTCCCTGTCTATCTGCTTACTTGCTAGATTATCCCACCTTGGCCTTTGCAGCGTCCAGCAGCAGATGCGTGACATCCGTCCTTCGCCTCCCTCAAAAACCAATTCTCCATAACGAGAGAGAAATCCTTTGCCGAGTGACTCATGTGGTCAGCCCCAGTGAATTTTACATTCGTCCCACAACCCAAGGAGCGCAATGTCCCTGCACTGCCCTCGAAATCGGAATTCACAAAATGCCCAAAGGCGCCGAGGGGGAAGAGGAGGAGGAGGACGAGGGTCATCCAATGGATCCCTACTACTACGGCTACGGTGGCCTGGAGGGACTTCCCGAAGGACTTGCCGGAAACGACGCCCCCGAAATTTTTGTGGCTCCCACCGTCGAGGAAAAATTGCAGTGCCACCTGAACACGGCGTTAAACTACAAGAAGCATCAAGTGGAGACCTATTTGGACAAGGTGGAGTTGGTGGCGGTCCGGGTGGAGAATGCGTGGAGGAGGGCGGTTGTGATGTGGACCCAAGAAAAGAGTGCTTATCAAACCTCCGTGAATACGATGCGGGCGCAGCTATTGGATACGGGCGAAAAGGTCGTTGTGGGATTCAAGGACGTTTGCCGGCTACCTGAACAGTTTTGCAACAGCCAAGCAGCGGTAATCATGATGATAATAATAAAAACTGTAATCAAATCTCGGATTAGTCATTTTATTTAATTTGCATTTATGATTTATTTGAAGGTTTTCCATTGTGCGCTCTTCCGTGTTTCTCCGGTTTGGTTCATCTGGGCAAAGGGAGCCATCCAGCTTTTCAAGGATCTCGTTGAAAACAAAGAGATTCGTGTCATCGTGAAAGACGGGTATTGTTCATAGCTAAATAACTTTGTACTTAATACTGCATTAAAAATTATGGCGTTGTATTGTTCATTATAATTAATTTTGATGACTATTTTCTTTTGGTTCTAGTGCTGAGGACCAAGATGGTCCCGTTCACACGTTTGAGCACGTCCCCTACACAATCAAAATTATGGTACTGGAGGATGAGGAAACTGACCAGTGGACTGACGTCTCCCAAAAATTAATTGATTCCGGCTACGCCATGGAGTGGAACATGCTGCCTTACAGACCTTTCGCGAATGACGTTATTAAAACGGCGCCTCTTGACATTATTTACCAGCCCGTTCCAGAGAAGCTGCCGGACAAAGCCCTGAAGCTGGAAAAGAAGCGTTGCATTTGGAAATGGAAACTTGCTCGACAAAGAAGAAGAGAAAAGTATGGAGATGGTGTTGTTGACAGCGATGATGACGGGCCTGACAACGGCAGCTTTGTCGATCCTGGTGAATGGAGGATTATTAATGGAAAGCGTTATGATTGGATCCGACACTGGGCTGCGAAGAGCGTGGACAAGCCTCAAGTTGTCCCTTTTGAACCGCGCCGTTTAGTGGAGTCGTCGGAGGAGGGGAAGGAAAAGGGTGAGGGGGGCTCATCAATTGTTACCAGTGAACTTGTTTAGTTAGCGAATTCTTCGTTAAATCAATTAATTACCAATGTAATGACTACAATTATGTAAATTCTTGTGAGTGGTGAGTCAAGAGTGAAGGTCTTTTTGTTACTTCACGTATGGTGCTTATTTAAAATACTTGTTTATCTAGTTAGTTTATCATCCAATTAGGTATACGAAAATTGGATACTTTGTTGATTATCGCCTTTCTATTGTTTGGTAACTGCTGTTAATTAAGTTACTTTTATAAACTGTGTACGAATATTGCGACATTTGTATGACTAATTATTATATTGGTGACGGTTTAATTAATGAAATATTACTATGCGAGAATCTTTACGATTAAATGAATTAGATTATCTAACAATTAAACCCAAAGTTCCTGTGTCTTGTGTAATCCACTATTATTATAATGTTCATTATATATTATTCATAAAAAAGACCGCTAATAAGATAAAACCGTATAACTATCAAGATATTTAATATTCATTTTCATTATCATTTATGTACCATTAAAATACAATTAAACGACATCGGATAACGATCGAGTTAATTATCCTCTGAATCCACAGGACCGCCACAGGTCACCCGCCGATGTGATATCCTTCTGCTCAGTTGATGGTTGTCAAGTGAAATGTTTATTCCCAAACAAACAAATAATTTTGTACTATTTTTTTAATTTTCCAAAAATCAAATGTTGAAACCACAACACTTAACCATTGCCACCAAACGAGTTTTACGTGACCATCTCTGATTAAGAAATAAAAATTGAAATTATCCAAGACCCGGGCTCCACAATGTCTCCTTCAACGAGTTATCAACGCAAGCCCACCTCCAATTCATCCATCTCCTCGAGCACCACCGTCTCCTACTCTGCCACCATCAACGCCCCCTCCAGTTGCCATTTGCGATCAGGCCCTCCGGGAAAAGCAAGAAAGTCGATTGTGCCACCGAATCTCCAAGAAAACGAATTGGACTTGGAGTCGATTTCCTTTCGCGTGGGGCAGATCACTTACGATATGGACGGTTCCGGAACCTGGAGCTCATCTTCCAAGACAAGTGATTTGGGTCAAGCCGTGCAAAAGGTGCGGGAGCGGAACAGCCGAATGGGACGAGAGAACAACATGCTTCGAGTGAAGAATGAACTGCTGGCGGACATGATTGCGAGGAAAAATGTTCGAAAGGAGAAAATGGCCAAGGAGCTGGAGCGACTTCGGAAACTGCTCACCACCTCATCATCCCGATTTGGCGTTGGCCATGGCGCAACCTCAGGAAAGTGAAGAAATAATGAATAAGTTGTGATTTTTACTTTTAATTTACTAATTACTGCTTTGTACTAATTGTTTCATTAATGAGTAAATAAAGTGTACTGATTTTTCTCTGTAATCGTAAATATGAATAATTTTAATTACAAATCTGTTAATAAGTACAAGTTATATTTAGCACATAAGACAGAGTGAGCACAACTTTCGCTCCTTCTATTATATATCATCAATTATAAATCATCTATTATAAATCTGTTAGTTAATTTTCATGCAGGACATTATTAACTATAAGTAATTTATACAAAGAGTCGCGATTAGCCCCTGTCTCTTTACATGCATAGGTAGGTAATGTCATTTTTACATCTTTTAATTCTTTTCAACTGTATGTGTGATGTTAAGATGTAAGATGAGGCCAACACAAAGTAGACCATTACATGATACTCATTTAAAAGCAAAAATGAAAAAGTTAACATGGCTTAAAAATCAAATATGAAATGCTCTGCAAAAACTTCATTGATATGCTATGTTTTGATTCTCATTTCATTTTTCAAATCTCCAAACTTTCCGTAAATTCGAGTATCTAAACTTAGTTTACACGTTAGCGTTACACAAAAAAGCAGTGCAATTAAAGACTAATGCCTATCTTTCTATGACCTGTCAGGGAAAGTAATTTCGACGAGAACTCAATTTTGTACACACATTTTACTGGCATTAGAAGGCTCGTTGCGAACGCCGCCGATGGATTTAAAAATTTCATCAGCCAATGAGAAGCCAGATCTATTGGTTTTGTGTTGTCTTTGTTGCTGCTTGCGTAGGCTTCTAGACGGGATCTGGATTCTCATTGGCTGATGAAATTTTTAAATCCATCGGCGGCGTTCGCAACGAGCCTTCAAGAGCCTGTACTCGAAGCCTTTTCTCGTAACAAAAAGACGATTTTGTGCAGACTAGAAGGAGTGCTTGTAAATATACATACATATATAAACTTACTAAAATGTTTGAGCAGAGATTTGGTAAATTACTTTCGAATTGATTTATACTAACTTCATCATTATGTTCACTTTACCCACAATTTTTTATCACTTTGTGATTTTATATGAGAATATACTGCCAATTATCCCACATTTGGTGCGGTAGCATTGGAGTTCACTTGGAACGGTTTCTCCATTTGCATGGAGTGCCGATTCTGACTCTTCACGTCGCCAGTGCGCGTCGCTTCAATTGTGCTCCCTTCAGATGCACGTTTTGAACGAACCACATTACTTTCATTAGTTGTCTCTATTGAACGTAGTTGTTCCTGTTCACTTTGAATCCTGACTTTTCTGGGAACATCCGAAATACCAAATGTAATCAGGGCTGTCAAGGCAAGGACAATATGCTGAAAATGAAAAAGCGACAATTGTATTGTAGAACAAAAATAAAGTCATTTTTAGAATGATATGAATGATTGACAAAACCTTATCGGTAGTTTTCAGCTACTTACTTCAAACAAAACTAAAAAGATTAGCCTTGCTGCTTCAATATGATAATACTTGATGGTAAGCTGAAATGGTGCTAGCTCGTCATCCTTTGGCATTTCATAGTAGCCTCTGTAATAGCATTTTGTGATATCGTTGCCTCTAAACATCCTTTGATTAAAAAGCGCATATCTATTTGTGGGATATTCTAAAACATGAAAAAATTCAATGGTACTCAATATTGTTCATTTCAGCACCAATTCGAAACTGTTTCAAGAATTTGGTGCGCTGTCACAAAACAGCTATTGACCTGATAAGGATGCCTGAATGTATCCCTCTAGAGTCCCGTCCTCGTTTGTGTACTTGTATACTAGCCGCGGAATTATGTCGGTCGTAAATGCAATGATGCAAGCCTTTAAAATCGCACATAAAACAATATATTTTGTCACACAACAAATTTTCATGCAAGAAGCTAGACATAATTCGGATAGTTTTCATACATTTGTCAATATGGCGGCATATGTAATTCCTTGTAGTATACTATACCAAGCTCCAATGTCCGCGGCACGTTCTGCCAAAGGACGTCGCGTCTGGATCACGAGCTTGCGTGCGTCCAGTCTGATCTTCACAGCGTTAATCAGCAGAGCAACCATTGGACCTATGGGGTATGCTGCGGCAAAGATCATGACAAATCCGTATTGCATTGCTATGAAACCACATAAATACATTGAAATTGAACATTACAGAGATAATATGCATTCGAACAATTTGCTTCAATATTCAATTTGACAATTTTGACATACCCATATCCAAATATTCTTTTGACAGCACAAACCGATCTGCTTGTGTCAACGTATAGTCCTGCTCCCATCTAGTAAGATCTGCTCCATCACCGTACTTCGCTCGTCTGCAGCAGTTGGAGGTCTTTCTGTTCAATCAATTTATTCCACAAACATGACTTATCTCAATCATATCACAAACTGGAAAGCATTTTAGTAAAGTTAGACATTTCAAAGTTGAATGTTTTGAAATATGACTTAACCGTATTATGAGTGGAACGAATGTGCAGCATACTTCTCTTCCAATCATAAAAACCCAAATTTGAGTGAATAGCTCCCATTGACATCCAGCTGCACCGCATGTGTCTCCTCTTATTTTCTCGCAAATGTTGCTTGAGTCGTCTCCTGGATGCCGAGCAAACCGACCCTGTAGAATTAGGTGCAGAAATTCATAAGTTTTCATAAATTCCGTAAACATACTATGATATTGCATGGCTTACTTTAAAGAATGCGATATATATCAAGTAGAAGTAGTAGCTAATGAATTCCAGAAGGAATATTTTGAATGTGAAACTGCTCTCGTATTCCTTTTGTGTTCCATTATTCTCTCTATTTGTGAGCCAGATTGCCAATTTGTTGTACACCGTCTATAGTCATATAATAGGTAAACGTAAAACGCAATGTCAAATACACATTTCTCAAACAGTACAGCAATACACTGATAAACGTACACACAATGAGTTTAAAACATGAAAACAGAAGATGAAATAAACTTCACTAAAAATGGAATGAGTTCTTACGTAGCGTAAAATCGTCATAACCAGAAGATGGATAATAGTAGCTGTAAGGGTAGTTATGAACTTGGCGTTATCTTGGAAAAATTCAACTCTAGTGTCCGTCACATCGGTTCTGTCAATTAGAGTGCTGTTCCGTGGGCTATACAATAAACTCATGAGGACAAGTCGGTAGATAATCAAGCCAACAATGATCAATGTAGCGATGAAAAGGAGAAGGATGAAAAGCGTATTGACAACTATCAATCCCGCCGCAGTACTGCAGACGTTTGCAAACGATTCTTGAGACTGGTTAAGATCCTTCTCCTCGGAGTGATTTCGGAGGCCCAATTCCCACGAAATTGTGGTTTGTTTGCGCTTCCAAAATTTCAGGAACGTTGCAGCTGGAAATTAATAAATAACGAAACATTTTGATATGACGGGTTTCATTGTGTTTGCAATTTGAGATGCTGTTCTCATCTGAAATTACCCCAAAGAGCCATAAAGACTCCATAGAATATGGCTGTTGGACTGTCGAACATTCGTGATAGTTTTGAATACGAACACGAATCCTGAAGCTGCCACAAGTCACACTTTCCACATGTTGGACACATGATCGTCTTTCCACCAATGCTGTCACTACAAATTTCCGAACTGTCAATACAAGCAGAACGACGTACAAAAAACCATTAAATTGCAACCTCATGTTCTAGCAATGCTCTGGATTAATGAACTAGTTCAACTCATTCTGTAAATTTTTGCGGCAGAAATTAGTAGTTTATACTAACGTCGGCGTATCGAAGTCTTTGCATGGAATCACAATGCTGAGAACGAAACATAGTATGCCAACAATTGATGCCGGAATTAGCATTGTCGTGTAGAATCCAAGCCAGGCAAAATAGAGGCCCACCTTATCCCCAAAATATTTGTGCACTCGCTCCAGAGGCTGCTTTTTGAACAAATTAAAGAAGCTGGCCCATCCAGTGTAGAGGAGCTATGTTGAACATAAAAACATCATGTCAAAAACTCTGGCTTAAAACACTAACTGCAATTCAATTGAAATTGCTATAAAAATAATATCATGTATGTTTTTCAAATATTTGGTTTTGTTGAGCAAATCGCACTCGTCTATCATTTATTTCTCCATTAACATCCTCATCATAAGCCCCGTCGTGAAGGGGAAATACTGCTTGGAAAAGGCTATCATTTAGTAATCGTCTTATCCCAGTCTACAAGTTTAAAAAAACATTAGTTTTCACCAAGTGAGTTTAAAGATTTAAATTATTCCTTTGAATATTTTTCTTTATTCCACATTATGAACTGCAGTGTTGACTCTAAGGTTTTCTTCAAATGGTGTTTGTGTCAGAATTTTCAGAACAATTTGACTTCGTTGGGCAGATGTGACTAACACACGTTGATCCTTTGTCATGAAACTGAAAAATGCAAAAGCATGCCGACTAACGTGTGCGATGTTATAAATTTAAGTGCCTTGAAATCCAGGACGCTTTAAAATAAATTTACTTGTAAATCGTTATGACTCAACTTACCGCTCAACTTTCTGAGCCGCAGACAGCGAGACTGAATTGAAATTGGATTCGGGCATGATTTTCGTATTTTTGTAATCACATATTGCCACTCGCACATTTCTGCTGTTTCCATCGCGTGCATCTGTAAACTGTATCTCAAAAAGTTATACACCAATCAACGTTTTACAAAGTTATAGATAATTACACATGGTACCATGAAGGAAGCAATTATTTCTACCTCGATATGTTTGTTTAAAGTGGTCCATGGACAATGTATCTTGACGAAACATGTAGTCGTTGGACCTTTCTAAAATTATACGAAAACCATTGATACATAAGATTCAACGAGGTACTTATTTTTGTAGTAGGTTGGATTTTTCCTTGAAAGGGATTTTAAGGTTTGTACCGGATCTGGGTATTCTGTTTCGATTTCCAGCCCTTCAGAGACCAAATTTTGAAGGAAGTCACTTCTTCTCTGATCCTTCGAAATATCATCTTGGTATGTAAGAACAAGGTCAATTTTTCGATTTCCATCCTTGAAATGGAGCGGGCTTCTGTGTTTATGTGGATCCTACGAATAATGAAAAACTTGTATGTTCATGCGAAAAATAAATGATAATTTAGCAGTTATGCTGACGTCTAATTGATTTTAAAACATATTCCAATTGTATGGGTTGTCTCAATTAAAATCTAATTATCTTTAAGACTGGAAAACTAAAAAATACACAAGAAATAAATTTACACTTTAGTCATTCCACTTGTGCCGATTTTGTGCTGAAAATATAGCAGCTCCGTTCACAAAGGATGCTTTACAAGGACACACAATTATAAGTTCACTAAAATGGCGTATAAATGGCCATGCACAACGCTTGTTTAGCTACAAATATAGCTAGCTAACCATGAACAACTGACAGTTGCCGGCATTACTGAGAAAACAATGTTATGCTAGCTTTTGTGATAAATGACAAAGGAGATGGATCATAAGGACATTGTTCAAATTCCCTTGTCCATGTAAATAATTCGGTGGTTTGACTATCTACGTAGCTCCTCACAAAAGAACGTTGTTAGAAAAATCGATAAGACATTGGAAGACATTCCATAAGATCGATATGACATTCAACCTGCTCAATTTATTTCGACGAGTACGTACGTACATAAAGCCGATAAGGATACTGACGCGCAATAAACGTTTCTGCTTCTTATCTGAGCTAGTTTTAAAAGTCGTGAAATGCAGGTGGAAATACTACGCTTATGTATTAAATCAAAGGAATTTGTCAGCAAGTATGAAATAGGATCAAACTTGTGGAGTTCTTGAGAATAATCTCCCGTAAATTCCATGTGTTCTATGTGCTAACAAATAATCACAGCAGAGAAATATATGTGTCATAGATATATGTATTATACAAATTGAAAATTTGAAACGTTACTACTAAAATTCAAATTTTGATTATTCAATAAATACAAAATATATGTCAAGATGTAAAAGCAAAGATAGTTGTTTGTCGAATGAAGCTCGTCTTACCTTATGAGATGAAGTCCAGCTGTTAGCCGAGTGCGAGTGTTCATCGTTACTTGCATCATGATCAACATCTACTTCCACATCCTGTGCCTTGCCTGCATTTTCCTCCACACCGTCCTTGGTGTCCTCACCACCAGTTTCTAAAAGAAGTTTAGAAACATTCGATATCTCACATACACATGAACACTATTAAAATTACTGAAATCTTGTGTTGCTCTACCTGTAATAAGCATTGCGGATTGATGATGGTGGGTACAGGTGCTATGGATAGGATCACCCAACCACAAAATAATTAGTTTTGATTCCCGACATATGAACTATGTTTATGAAATATACGCTTCACTTTTATAATGCATACATTGTGACGATTATTCAACAATAATTGGTCTTTAACTGGAACATAATTAAATCTAGCGACGTACTGAGGGAATAAATGCGATATTTGCTAAGGTTTTATTGTGACACTGCCTTTCTGCACCTGTTCCACTTTACTATCTAAAAGAAAAAAGGAAAGAGTTGAACTTGTGAAGTTGAGCTGCTTGCATGAGCAATAATATAAAAGTTATACAGGATAAAGTACACCTTGTAATAATAAAAAGATAAGTATATGTTTTAGATGTTCACGTATAGTGATACTTTATCACGCCTCGAGCCACCTTGAGTAGCGATTATAGATCGGTAAGTGGTTTCCCTAATGTAGAAACTGGACAAGTAGTCTGCTTGTCGGCATACCATTTCATTATGCTATATCATTCAAAATGTAATGGAAGAATAAATATAGAGTACTCCAATATACAAGTGGAAATGGAATATTATAGGCACAGTATTATGGCTTAAACACAAGGGATTGTTAAAAAGAATACATGTCAAAATTAGTGTTATATATATATATATATATATTACGTGTTCTTGGAGTACTCCATTTATGGAAAACATATAGGTATATTACCATCATTCCAAAAATAATTAATGCCAGTGCGACTAAAAGACCGTTTAACTGATATCGATCTAGTGCTTGTTGAACACAGTATACTTCCACCTTCGCATGCACGAACAAATAAATAAAACTCCGTAAATGAATATGCATGGCAGTGTGCTCTGCTTTCATCACGCCAGTCAAAAACATGACTAAAAATGCGAAGGATCTAAAACCAACAAATGTAATTGGATATATGTAGAAAGACATCACAAATTTTAATTATCAGTTTTGCCGTAAACAGTACCAAGATAGATACAGAATTAAAATGAAACAGTTATATTCGCTGAAAATGTATCTTGCTAAATCAACGGATAGCCAATATTTAAAACAATAAAGCATTTCGTTAACGTCGTAGGAACTACGAGCTGTCGGATTTCTCATATCTGATTGATAAATGAGCTTGTAAATATTTTTAATATTTTAATCGGATGGAAAATGAGCAGACAGAAATTAATTACCGCACTTTGCTCCCATCTTTAATTCGTGACCATAATCATTCATTCTTTGAAATGCGCACCTAAGAAATACACTTACTTACACCATAGCCTTGATGAAATCAATGACGGAAATGAAGGACAATAAAACGCATTATTGGTTTTATGAATAAGAGTTAACACAAGTCATATATGCCATAACAGATAAAGTAATTTCTCAATTGATGCCAAAGGGGAGATACTAAATGTCAGTCGCCTATGACTATACAGTTTGTCAAATTCTGTTAATCCATTAAATCTGCTGCATCAATTATTTTTGCACACACGTACTGCCAATCTTTGATGATGCAATTTTTATTTCCGGTATCAGAATTAAGGGATAACAGAGCTAATACACAATGAAAAATACATAGGAATTTTTATTTTCAAAACAAACTTACTTAAAATGCCCTAATGTTTAGAATTTTTTTCCATTTGATTATAAACTAATTGTAAGTCATATGAGTCCTGATTCCTGATGTCTTAGCAATGAGCCATTTATGCAAGTATTAGTCTGGAATCCGTCTCTCTCCGCTACTCTCATGACGTCGTGCATCTTAAAATTCCTTGTCGGTTGGTTCGGCACCTAATAATCAGAAACTACACACCAATTGATTGACCAATCATGTACATTTGATAATCATGTACATCATGTACACGTAAGGAGTTTCAATCGTGTTGAGGAGGAGAAAACTACATCCATGTCACCGTGTGAAATCTTTGATTCACGGCAGTACATAAATGTGTACATAAGTATTGATAGTTGCCTACCTGTTAATATTTTTAGCTAGTGATGCGGTAAAAATCCTGCTCCTGTTATGACAAGTGGATGGTGCCAACCAAAATTTTGTAGTTTGTTCTCAACACTGATTTTTAAGCATTTACAATCCAATGAATGGATGATATTTATTAATGCTGTATTCCAAATTATACATACAATTTAAGAGCACACAATTAATCTTTTTAATGGTCAATGTAGAAAAACTATGATTCTGAAATTTTCAATATCCTAAGGTGTTGTAACCAATGGGGTCTTCATAGACACATCTTTCCATCAGATCCCCAACACACCTTTCTACAACAGGTACAATGTTTTTAAAACCACCCTGCCATGTTCCCGAACCATTCATGGTCGTAATGTTTTGAGATTTGGTCCGTCGCATAAAATCCAACGACGTCCATCCTTGTCTCGGTCATAACCTTTTGTAGTTCCGCCACAGAAACAGGAAGTGAAGTTTCACATGTATCGGAGCCATCCCCGCGAAACGGTGTTCGTTTTCCTGGCGCGGTCAGTTTATCTAGACTATTCGAGTCGGTGATCACAACGAGAATTTTTCGTAAGTGTACGCCATTCTCATCAGTAATATTTCGGGTCCATCCGATATTATTATCGGCGGCAGTAAAAGCCGCTGCGTGAACGGCATTGTCATGCTCCATCCCACCGAACGTGCCTACACTTTTGGCTTGCTTGGCAAAGTCATCTGCGCTTGTCGTAAAATTAATGCGAAGTTTATAACATCCATCCTTTCTAAAAATATTGGGAAATCAAAAATTAAAATGCGCTACATTTTATCTGACAATGAGTACGTAATTCCATGGTTGGTGGAGCATATTTTTCCTTGAAATTACTTGTTTCTGTGTCCACGGAAATCCGGTTTAGCGAAACCGGACACGTCCCAATTAGAGTTCGTAGTCAACGCAAAGGACGCATTTGGGTATACTGCTTGTAGGTTTGTAATGATTGAATTTGAGCTCTTGATAAAGACGGGAACGTTCTTCTCCATGGATTCCGTCGTATCTAAAACAAACGCAAGCTGGAGACGTTGCTCTTTTATTATCACACATTTTCCATCGCTCTTTGCATTTGAGCTGTCAGCATCTAGTAGAGGATATATCCGCCCTTGTGGTCCCTCCCTCCACAGCACTGAAAGATAACAATAAATTTAACGTACGTATATTGTGTTAACTGGGAAGTAAAATAAAATTCGTTTCGCCATTGCCCAACAGAAGACTAAATAATTTTGAATTAACGGGAACAATCCAAGTGTGTGCTCTAAACAGTTAATTTACTCAACACGGGTAAACAATAGGCTATATCTTACTTTTCGATGATGTTGTCGCAACCAATTTGGAAGGTTTCTGTAATCCTTTTAGTTTCTCACATAAATAAAAGTGAAAATCCGTACAATTCGCGGACTCAAAGTTCCTGGAATGTGCGCTGTTGGCGGTAGTTGCTGGTGTCGTAATGGTACATCTGGATTGTTTTCCCTTGTCAAATTCCTCTTCATCTACAATCCAGTAGATATCGAGATAGTCATAGGCAAACACCTGTTTGCTCTTAATGCCAACTGGTTGTCTGGCCCAGGATTGAACATTAGAATCACGAGCAATGGCATATTCGCGTCGCAACATTCGATAATTCTCGGGACAGTAGAGTATTCCGAAGGGTTGCTACATTATTGAAAATAAATCAGTATTATATGTGCTTAATCACATTTTCGTCTTGGGTACACACTACCTTAAAGAAGTATCTACCTTATATTTACTCCGCAAGATATCAGTATTTCCGACATATCCAAATTCATCGGTCATGGCCGTATCTCTCAGCGCTTTGTCCAAATCATTAATATAAGCCGGTTCCCAGGAAATCTTTCCTTTAACGTAGCAGACGAATATAGAATAGTAATCACGGTTCGAGATATGACAAGTATTGCACAATATACAAAAAAAATTAACTGCATGCACCTACTTTCATTTTTATCCTGATGCTGGCATATTGTCCCTAAATAGTTATTACAGTTTGCCGGGTAGAAGTCAATGAAGCTCCAGCTGCACGCCGGGTTGGATTTGTCTGGACATGGTGACTGAGTTTTAAACTCATACGACATCGATATTCCCACACAGAAAGTGGAGTCCGATTTGATAGATCTCCTCGTCAGCACCTTGCCCTCGATAAATTGTAGGCGACTTGTGGTATTCACTATTTGATTATTAGAGTTGATGAATTGGCCAGATTTGGCATTGTACTTGAGCCCAGTCCAAAAGTGTGACGTAGTTAACTCTAGTCAATCACAAAATCATGCAATAATTATTTAAACATTTTTGCAGTGTTTGTATAAATCCAGATAGTGTGACGGTGAGTACCCCGAGTCCATAGTTTGAGAAACGGAATCAGTTCCTTTTCACTATTTCCTGGTTCCAGTAAAGACAGACCTAATTGTTGGCAATATTTTTGTGCTTCCTTGAATGGCCTCTGTGAAAATTATATTTAGCACAGTGAAGTAATGTTGAAAACCAATACGTCATTTTACTCAATGCAAGTACAATTGAGTATTATAGTAATATATTATCCATGAATTTGTTAGCCTCTTGTGTTCGTGGTGCTAAATGACAAACATGCTGTGTTCTTAATTTTTTGAGTCAGATGGAAAGCACCAGTGTATTGGAAGATGGAAAGGGTTGTTAGGAAGGACTAATACAGAGGCTGACTCAGCGGATAAAAACCAAACTAATCGTCAAAAATAATATAGGTAGAAATATTTTTCCAATGAAAAGTTTGTTGTATGTGATAGCCCTACTCCAAAACTATAGCCTTGCATGGTCGCGTTGATCCTCAACGGATTTCCTCGACTATTGTGGGCGCTGTTCTGTTTCACCTATCTCTCAAGCGTTTCCAAACACCATGAAAATTGCTAGGAGTTTAATTCAAAATTCATCGTTTGAAAGAAATTGACGGCAAAGAAATTCGTGTGGTGGGTGCCACGTGATTACCCAGGGTACTCTGAGTTCAGAATAATCTTTGTTTCATTATGTATAATCAGCACCTTTACATATTGCACCCTATTCGAGCAATGTACTTCCGGTTTAGGGTAATTGAATGTTGCAGAACGTGATGTGAGCGCTGGCTTTGCTTTTCCGGACCAAAATCTCTTCGGGTCACTTCGAAAATAATGCTCACAGATATTTCCATTCTTATATGTACCTTAGTATCTCCAATTAGGATCTATTTGGTGCTCATAATCCGAACCAACGTAATTACCTGTAATAGCATGGTTGGAGCATCGGGTTCCCATTGAGCAAAATGAAGGGTTTGTGTAGTGGATAACGTTTGTACACATATACATATTAGCAATCAGGAAGTGTTCTCCAATCTGTATAACATAATTTGCTGGAATTTCAACTGTTTCAAAATCGAAATTTCGCAACGACACTGTTCGGAAAAGTGTTTAGTGAACATGTTCACGTCTAGGGGAAATTTTGTTGGCATTTTTCAATATAGAGACTTGAGAATCTGCAGAGTTAAAGCCCAGGGGAAGGTTAGGGACTGCCGAAAATATGAAGGCATACAATTCAAAAACCAAGCCAGCAGAAGCCCAGTATCTTGGTTTTTATTCGCTGAGCCAGCCTCTGTATTGCTGTACCACCAACTCGCAAGATGTTCTCATTAGCAGATATTACATAAAATTACCTGATCCCAATTGACGATGAAGGATCTATTACCAAAGATCCAGTTACCTGATGTGAAGTAGTCCAGCATTGCTAAATAATAAATACAAAAAATTGAATCAGTACATATTATATATTTTCCCTGAATACGTTTTTACTGTATACTAATTTGTACCTTCAGATAAAACAAAAGGATCGGGATCGACATAATTGCACTCTGGCAAATTCGATTCGCACATGGCATGTCTCGTCTTTAACATTAACGATGACAGTACATAAAAGGTACAGAAATATATCTTAATAGTACCATTTCTAAAACTACCAGTCATTTTATAATAACTTCATAATTTCACACAAAATAATTTATGCTCACTTGTCTGCTTTGACATGGTCATTCCTCCAAAATTGTTTGGTGTCCACTTAAATATTTACAACGATGAATTAAAATTTAGCACATAACAACACTCTAGCGATTCGCACTCTGATATTGGCAATAATGACAATTTAATACACTTACTAAAATACGCCTCTTTGTTCTTTGTAACCAGGCCACGGAAGGGCAAGAGTTAGGCACTGCTCTTCAGTGGCGCTAGCCATATATTTATTCCTGTGCGATACATGAGAACCGACCCCAGCAGGCCTACGCATCGTAACAAAAATGTTTTTAGAATCAAGATCACCCTCAGCAAGCTATGGATTGAGCATTTTATATATACAAATTCATTTACCGTGGATTTCTGTACAGAAAATGCCCGAGCTTTACAACATCTTTCGTATCGTTTCTCCAGATGTACATATTTTGATTGACATCGTATGTGGCATCCAGCCAGTCTAAAAAAAGTGATGAACTTATGATTGGTTGCTCCTCTGTTGCGCGTATATAAAAGTTTCGAAAAGTTTCAAAAAGTTCTTTTTAACTTACACCAAGAGTCTTTATGCTCCTGGTTTGAGACGATCTTCTCCAATGCTCTGCCAACAACCGCAAGTGTTACAATGTTGGGGATTTTTGCCAAGACCATTCCATTATTGGCACACAGTTCAGAAGCTTCACGGTGTGTCACAAAATCCTTTCTGGACTTATCATGCGCGATATAGAACCGCGTATTGCCAACCCGCTCGAGTAGTCCAACTTTACTAGGACAATCCGCTATTACAGTACGGAAACCTAAATTGATAGATTGTTTCAGTGTCTCCACTTTGCACTGGTTATTCAGAAATGAAATTATAAAAGTAGGAACATTTTTACGTATTTACCTTGTGAAAGCGTCAAAGAAATTATCACCAAATGAATCATATTGGCGTTCTTTTATTTGCTAAACTAAAAAGCGTGTGGATTTCTTTACCTAAGCATGTACTTATTTACAAACGATCTTTACAACTGCATCATATGTTTTGCATCTTCCTTAGTGACCGTACATAAATTCTGATGTGTGGTACATAATGACGTTTTATGGTCCATTCATCTATTGTTCTTGTAAAGATCTTGTCTTTAATTTAATCGGAAGTGCTGTAAATTACACAAACTGAAGCATTCTCCATTCACTGGTAATAGTAACATGTCATGAAACTTTTCAATATAACAATTACATTCAGAAAGACTCGGATAGATGTAGTATTGCACTAGAGATTGTACAGTAGGAGAATGAGCCACCCGAGGTGGAATAAAGTAATAGGAAGAATATTTATAAGGAATTGTGATTTTAAATTTGACACTTGTAATTACCTAAGAGATCACAATTTGAGCGCGGTATAAATGAAAAGGATTGAAATCGTCGACTTGCACAACACTTATTATCGGACCAACTCCATCGCGTCCGCCTGAGAAAAATGGTGCATGAACTTGCGCATTCAGTTACATTCCGAAAATGCACAAGCGTATTGCTTTCTAAGAATACGGTGCAGATCATAATACTCAACGCACATTCAAGCTTGGATTACCGAGGGGCAAACCAAATTAAAATTAAAAGTGACGTGGTCTTACAGAAAAATAGAATACAGTAAACTGAAATACTCGTCATGTCACTTAAAATTCTTACAAAACACAATGCTGCTATTTTTACGTTAGTAATTTTGTCCGCATTGATATGAAGGAATCTTAAAAATTTTCATGCAAAAAAAAGATGCCTATCTTAATGGCATTTTGCATTGTTGGCATTCAATATCATGCAACAGCCAAATGTAGTATTTTTGTTTTTAAATCTGTTTATTTCAAATACTGCCGAGATAATAAAGTGCCACAACAAATATTGCGGCAGTGAAATGCACTACTAATTGTTTAAAGCATTGGACTGAAGGGTGTTCTCAAGAGGCGGCGGCGGTTCTCATCATTTAATGCGGCTGCCTAGTCGGCGTAATTTAGTGCTGCCATTCTCTTGTCGCAAACTTCATTGTCAGTAACTTCCGCATCTAATAAGAAAAAAATCACATAATGCAACTAAGGTGATTTTAGTGGGCATCAATGATTACATCTTAGTGACCATGAATAATTTTGGAGTATTTACTGCAGAAATGCATCGAGCAAAGGTTATGATAATACCGCCCATATGTTCCACTATTCCTTCAGTACGTCCTTCAGTTCTCTCTCTTCATCGTGACAGCCATCAAGGCAATTATCGTTGCACTTTTGGGAGTTAGTGGAAACTATGAGATACCCAAAGACGATTGCAATGGCGATCTTCATTGTGATATATTAAGTTAACCGAGATTCAAATACAGGCGTGATTTAGATAGTATATTATGTAATCCAAAATATAAAATAAACGATTGGCCGAAGATAGAAGCATGAGTACATGTAAATTATCGCTGCTATTATTCTAGTAGCTGCGGATAAGGTTAGCTCTAACGGGTTTACAAACATGGGCAATAAATTTAAACAATTTCAATACTGACTGGTTATAACAAAGGAGCGGTAAATGCCATTTTGTAATACGATTATGATTACGTATTTATCATTAACAAATTGTAAGAAGAAACAACTTTACGTCATTTCATACTGAGCCGCTGTATGTTGTTTGAATATGTACTGCTGGGGGGAACAGGATATTTTCCACAATGTCGTAGTTTCCTTTCTACCGTGACCGCACCCGTCATATGCCTTCAAGTCCATCGTGTCATGCAAGTGCGGATGCATGTACTGCATTTTATAATACAACTTTTCCTCATAATTAAACGTCGACGTAAATTATGAATCCACCCATACACAATAGAGCATCCAATATCCTGGGGAAAATTCGATGCGTTTAACAAACATTTATCTCCATTACCTGTTTTATTTTCCTGCTCTAGTTGCATTTTATAGATTTTCTTCTGAATACATAATGTCTTCACGAATATATTTTTACAGTTATTTAATTCGTGAAGACCGTTATAAAAAGAAAAATACGGATAAACAAAAGTACGCATCAAACCAGTTTCATTACACCCAAACATTAATTTATTTCGTCACCGGATTTCATAAATAAATTAAAATAAAAGTGCGTACCTCATTGATTGTAAAAAATAGGTATCGGTAATAATGTGATCAATATAGAATTGTCAATATAGTTGACGTGAAAGCTGTCTGTAATTTTACAATTTGAAGCATCTCGTGAAGTCGCTACACTGAAGTGTAGATTGTCAAAATATGAGTAAAAATAGAGTAGGCAACATTTACCAGGGACGATGAGTTTAAGAGATGTCCTACGACGGGTGCAAAATACAGGGATTCGGCTGGAACAGTATGCTTACTGATGATATTCATTGTTTCCCATTTGAGTTTTCTTATTTACTACTTCATTCGTATGAAAACAGAAGTCACAAATTTTCTTAACTTCAAAAGCTAGTACTAGTACTGTTGTTCGGCCAGCCATTTAGATCTTATACTTTTTAATATGAGCTCATACTTTTCAAGTTGAATTGGACAGTGGACAAAGAAAACAGATGTGTACATATTATGATTGAAAATGCAATTATCTATTGGCAATATGATTCACACATCTAAAACAATTGGTTTGGATAACGATACGCAACTACAGCGCACATTTTGAAAGTAAACACACGAATGCGAGTTTTTACTACACTCCGCGGTTAATCTAAAATGCTACGTAACTTTATATATTTAATATAAATATTTCATTCATGGTAATGCCGACAACTGTGATAACTGAAACAAACGCATATTGCATTACACATTGTGAATAGACGTTCAAAATATACTGGAGTTTCGAGTAGTTAGTAGGAAAAAAACTGTAGGAATTCAATGCATCAATCACATGGTGAACATTGTTTTTCATTTTGTTTATTTCTAATAACATTTAATATGCCGATAATTATCATCACAAAGCGATGGTAATAGCGAACACTCTGTTGAGCAGTTTGAATGTTGTGATTGAACCGCGTTCAGAACAGCTTACCGTTCTTCATCTGAATAGTCAGAAGGATTTTCAGCATTTGCTCGTTCGCATACTTCATTGTCAGTTTCTTTCGCGCCTGTAATTACAAACACCACATTGCACAGTGATTGTAGTAGTCATTTCCGATCTATTTAGTATTAATGTTTACTACACCAGCTGCCAAGATAAATAAACTGTACTTACGGCAGCAATGCATCCAGCAAAGAGATGGGTAGTACATTCCATCTGTTCCACATTTCTGCTCCTTTAGTACATCCTTAAGTGCACCATTTTCATCGTGGCAACCGTCAAGGCAATTCGGGATACACTTCCTGGAGTTAGTGGAAAGAATGAGGCTTACGAAGATGATCGCAAAGACGATATTCATCTTGGTTTTTAAATATATTAAGTTTCAACACAGATTTATACAGTTATGCTATACCTAGACTGGAGGATTGTGAATGCTTGACTTAATGACAAATGGAAGATTGGCTGAGCAAACCATAAACAATGCTATGGCGGATGTGTGCACCGCAATTGATTTGCGTCATTCCATTGTGGAAACAAAGGACCATTAAATGAAAAGCAATTCCGTGAATCCGTACTTGACGCAATTACTTTACACAGGTATATAATTTTCAGCAACAAATCGTAATACTAAATTACAAGTTTTATTGAATATAAAATTAATCCGCCGCCATAGACCAAACAAGACCATTACTTCTATCGGCCTCTGATCCGCCGACAAGCCAAGCATTTGAGCTCGGGACGTCAGATGTCAATCTGGACGTCAGAATGCACTGTGAATTTTGTTTGCAGCTGTGGTTGTCCAGTACATCGATTTTCATTGTATGTGCTCCAACTATAAAATCGGACATACCTGTTCCTCCCATTCATCCATTGAAAGGTTATGCTATGACAAGCATAAGCAAAATTACTCAATTAATGAATAAAAGAGGCATGTATTATATAAAAATATTTAAAGATGGGAATGTAATATCGGGTCCCTCTAAATTTGCATAATAGTGGGTCAGTAAGTCAGTATGTCTGGCTGTCTGTACGTCTGTCTGCGCTTCTTGGGGAAAATTCCTGGAAGTATATAAAAATTATTTCGGGACCAAGACTTCCGTGATTTTTGGTTATCTATGGCTTCATCAACTTTGTAGCTGAGCGTTAACTTGCTTGGTGATGGCTGTATTTATAGTCAATACAAAATACACGTAAGTACGCGGTGGAAAAAATTCGTATGTATGTACAAAACTTCAGATTAACATGTAGGTCCAATGGATACTAAACACATGCGTGAACATGACATTCGCAATGAAAGTATGTACTGGTAATATTGAAAGTATTCAATTTGCATGACTGAATAAAAACGTTTGCTTGTCGTTAATTGTATGTAATTCGTAATTTTTACTTTACTACGATTATATTATGTTCCGTTGAAGGTTTAAAACATTGATCCTTTAACACACATATTTATGTATTTTTAGTATCCCAAGGTGTTGTATCCAATAGGATCCTCAAAGACACAGCCTTCTATCAGGCTTTTAACGCACTCCTGAACGACTGGTACTATATTACTGAAATTGGCATTCCAAATATGTCCGCAGTGGTCAACTTTTGCCTCAGTATACCATGAATCATCATAGTGCTTTCGAATTTCTTCTGATTGATAAATGCCAATCACGCTTATATTGTTGTTAGACATAACTTTCTTAAGCTCCTTAACTGTGACAGGCAGCGATGTTTCGCAGGTGTCTGATCCATCGCCACGGAAGGCCTTGCGGTTGCCCGGAATTGGGAGTGATGTAATGCTTGTGGCATCAGTTATTACGACAAGTAGTTTTCGCAGTAAAACGCCTATTTCAACACTGTTCACATGACCCCAACCAATACTTTTATCGGCAGCTGTAAAGGCGGCAGCGTGCACAGCATTGTCAGTTCGCCGACCACCCCTTGCCTTTAAACTTGCAGCTTTTTTTGCAAGCTCATCCGGCTTTGTCGTAAATGTTGCACGCCGATTATAGCAGCCGTTTTTCCTATCAAATATTATAAATTTCGATACAAAATTTGTCCCTCGTCATGCATTTTTGTCTTTAATGTATGCTATGTCAAGCAGTTTACTGGTTCGTAATACACTCACTTGTCGGTGTGTCCATTTCCTCTATTTGTGTGTGGAAAGCAGGAATTATCCCAATTGGAGGTTGTTGTCAACGCAAATGAAATATTTGGATATTTCTCTCCCAATTTTGTCATAATTGACTTGGAACTTTCGACGAACTTGGGAAATTTATCTTTCATGGATCTTGTTGTATCCAGAACAAAGGCAAGTTGCAGATGTTGTTCTTTCTTTACCTCACACTTTCCATCACTGATTAAGTTGGTGGTCTCCAACAGTGGGTATACCCTCCCTTGTGGGCCCTCCTTCCATACCACTAAAGCACAGAATAAAGTGTATGTTGGGCTTAAGTTATGTATGTTAAGACTAACATAAACTTTATTCTATGCCACTAAGGTAGGAAGTAATAAAATTTAACTGAAAAATTGTTCATTGAAAACCGATTGTGACTAGTTAAAATTAAATGAAATTGTGTCAATTTAAATATTTTTTGCTTAACAAATGAGTTGGTACTTAAACATATTATACTGACATTTACTAGGAACTTACTCATTTATCATAAATATCAAATTTATGCTTACTTTTTGCAGATTTTCTTGAAACAAGCTGTGACGGTTTGTTCAATCCGTGGATTTTTTCACACAAATAAAAGTGGAATTCTGTACAATCGACTTTATGAAATCTTCTCGTTTGCCCATCGTTCGTTAGAGTTGCTGGTGAGGTAACAGTGCATTTAGAATTCACAGTCTTGTCGAATTCGCCTTCATCCACGGTCCAATATGTTTCATTGTAGTCATAGATAAACAGGTCGTTCACACTTATTCCATTTGGTTGCTTGTCCCAATCCACGTTTGTTCTGTTTCCACTACGTAGCATACGATAGTTTTTCGGACAGTAAAGCACCCCGAATGGTTGCTAATGTGGTTAAAAAAGTCGTATATATCATAAATACGGCAGATAAACTTGAAACGCTTTTTTAAACATGTTTACAAAAAGGGACACACCTTATAGTTGCTTCTTAGGATGTTTGTATTTCCGACAAATCCAAATTCATCCGTCATGGCCGTGTCTGTTAGGGCCTTGTCCACATTTTCCGTATAAGACGGTTCCCATTTAAGTGTCCCTTTCAAATGTGCAAGCAAATAAAAATTAATAATGACTTAGCGATACGTACTGTAAAGGAGTAAATAAAATTCATATCACAACTCCACGAGTGTAGATGGTTTTTTGGGGAATTATAAAATCTGCTCTGGTAAGAAATTTGAACCTTGATATGGTTTAAGATGTTAATATTAAAATGTTAATATTAAAATGTTAATATTATTTTTGATGGTTCCAGTTTATGTACACATGCCCTATCAATATCAGTGGAGAAATGATGATAAAAATGTAAATTTACTTTTGTTTTTATCGTCGTGTTGACATATTGTTCCCATAAAGTTTTGGCAGTTGGCTGGATAAAAGTCCATGAAGCTCCAGATGCAGTCGGGGCTGTTTTTGTCTGGACAAGGTGATTGAGTTCTAAATTCATATGAAATGCTCATGGCTACACAAAATGTGGGGTCCAGCTTGCTAGATCTTTCATTGATTCCCTTTCCCTCAACAAATTTTAGGCGGCCGACATTGTTCACTTCTTCGCCTTTTGAGTTAAGGAATTGACCCGATTTGGGATCATACTTAAGGCCGCTCCAAAAGTGGGAATTAGTCAACTCTAGGAAATTAGAAAATGAGGACGTAATTATTTCAACCCGTTTGTTTTACCGCTATAAACTTTGTAAAGGGGAGCACCTCGACTCCATAGTTTAATGTAGGGTATCAGCTCTTTGTCATTTTTGCCGGGCTCCATTAAATGCAGACCTATATCCTGGCATTGTTTGTTCGATTCTTCATATTGTCGCTATCAAATTATCACAATATTTGTATCATTGCAAAATATTTGCATGCAAAGGTGAAAATATATCATGTACATATTTTGTATTTATACAGATGTACTCACGGGCTCCCAATTTATAAGATATGTCCGATTCGGCATCACCCAGTATCCAGAATTGAAATAGTCGAGATTCCCTGTATACAAAATACAAAAATAGACATCAATAGGCTAACCAAATTACAGTTTCTTTGCAAAAAGAAATGCAACATTTGCATAATAAATTATTACTTATGTCGGATTTATACTTCCCATAACGTCACATCGCCATACCAGCATTGTAATTTTTTTAAATGTACCATTTTAACAGGGATCAGCATCCATTTTCAGTCACGAGAATTTCGGGATATTTAAAAACATGAAAATGGTGGTATGGCGATGTTACGTTACGTGAAGTATAAATCCGGCATTACCCTCGCTTATTTTAAACGGGTCCGCATCGGTCAAGGTACACTCCGGTAAATTGTTTTGGCATATGGCATGACGTGTCTGTTTCAAAAAATGCATAACTTTTTTAATGTCCACCAACGTTTATTAAAGAGGTTGAAACGTAAATTAAACATGTTATATTATTTAGCACTTACTTTCCTACTCCTACATGGCCGTTCGTCCAAAATTGTTTGATGACCGCTGAAATAAGTACAATAAAATTATCATATTATCCAATTAGTGCATGGATGTGGGCTGAAACCCTCTGCATTGTGAGGTAAGCACTGGCAATCGCAATTATTTTTTCCTTACTAAAAGGCCTTTTTCTGGTCCTTGGGTAGCGGCCATGGGAGGGCAAGAGCTAAGCACTGTGGTTCCGTAATGTTAACTAGGTATTGATTCCGGTAAGATACATGCGACCCTACCCCAGCAGGACTACGTCATATTTATAGATAATTAAAAAAACAATTAATTAACATCAAGTTATTCAGCAAGATTATAATTTTAAAACATTCGGATTACCGTGGCGGACGGTAAAGAAAATTTCCCAGCTTTACTGGGTCTTTTGGGTCATTCCTCCAGATGTAGAGGTTTTGAGTGGGATCATACGTTGCATCCAGCCAGTCTACAAAAACAAATAACACATTTTAGTTAATCACTTCAACAATTTTTCGTACTTAAAATAAAAATTAAACATTATTTCTGCTTACACCACGTGTCGTGGTGTTCCTCGGTTGACACAATCCTCTCCAAGGCTCTTCCTACTAACGCAAACTTTACAATGTTGTTAATTTTGGCGAGGACCATTCCGTTTGCGGCACACAATTGAGCCGCCTCCTGATGGGTGACAAAGTCCTTCCTGGACTTGTCATGGGCGATGTAATACTCGGTTTGCCCAACCCGAGTCAGTGGTCCAACCTGCAACGGGCATTTTTTCCCGTCGGCTACCGCCAATACTAAATTTTGAAAAATTACTAGTTGTAATTTCAAAAATATTTGTCAAAACTGAAAAATTCAAGAAATAATAGCGTAAAGTACCTTGGCTCATGGCAGCAAAAAATATTTGTTGCCAAAACATTTTTGCCGTTATTTCTTCTCAAATATAAACGTGTCAAAGGTTTTTTGCCCGCGTAAGTATTTATCAGCACACACACCTTACACTTTCAACTCTCTTTTGCAACTTTTTTTTACAAATAACGAAAAAGTCAGAACTGCCCTTTGCACGCTACATTTGGTTTATGTATCACACCCCATTGTTAACTTTGCAATATTACTTTTTAAAAATAAATAATTCGTATTTTGTTGTTTATGAGATATCGTTCACACACAAAACATAATAAAATAAGTTCAATATTTACTTGCAGAAAATTTATGTTTTTGCTGTGATGTCGGCAACGGTGTTGAGCCGTGTTTAGCTTTGATGGGATATTTGAAGGTGTAATGATTTGGTTGACAATTGAAAATAATGCGATAATGCTACTGCTGTAGAGCTGATGGGATACACATTTCATAATTTATTGAGAGCGACATTTGTCATAGTATGACCGGATCAACGATGATCATAACCCATGAACGCAGTAGTCGTTGGTCTTGCGTCCTAATATTTTCTGTTTAGGACGTTATATTGCATTCTGGTTGCTGATCAAAGGAATATTATGCACACGTGTGTTGTATCTTCTTCTTCTTTGGAACTTCCTTCTTGGCGAAGTTAAGTTCAAGACTTGCTCGCCGTAGATGACAAATTTTATGGTCCATGTTATGTATGATGGTCAGTAAATGATGTGACCGATGTTATAATGACCGAGAGAGGTTTATTTTTAATTTCTATAACTTTATTAATGTAGTCAGTGATATTTAATAACAATTAAATAGGTAGTTATTTTATGTGGTCTGCTCAGCACCAAGTCTACAACAAGAGTCATTCTCCAGAACTCCAGCAGATCTCAATCTCTGGTGTGCAATGCACGCTTCTCTACATTCATGTTTCACACATGACAATGTGGGAGTACTGAGCAACTCAATGGCAATAGAAATATTAATGTACTACACTACATTCCCCTTTTCTTACTTTGACCTTCAGTTATATTTTAAGAAGTCAGGCTTCCTCCGAGCTGTTCTCATGTTGTACCGGCGACCCCCTTGGGCTGGTCCACGGACTGACACAGGAGTCTCGACCTGAACTCCAACTTGCGGATTCTGTAGTGCTGGTATTGGATTGCCGTCCAAGACCACTGGTGACTGCATCACCACAGTACTTGCTGGAGATGGTGTCATGGGTCGTCCTTGACTGCTAGCTTCTGCTTCTGGTGAGCCTCCGGCATTACCATCCTGTCTTTCAGTTTGCGCTGCTGCACCACTGAGCATGTGGTCCACGTGTCTCTTCATGACTCGATTATCCACTTCCACTTGATAGGATACTGGACCAACTGGTTTCTTGACTTTTCCCAAAGACCATTTTTGTTGACCCTTTGAGAACGTTTGGACCCACACCTCTTCTCCAGGACTAAATGTACGGACTGGAGAGCTTCCACTGAACTCCTCCACCGACTTTTCTTGACTGTACCGCACTCGAGAGTTGACATCTGGTCTCATCATATCAAAGAGCGTTCTCATGCTTTTTTTCATCATCAACTCTGCCGGCGCTGCATTGGTTGTGGCATGGGGAGTGGACCGGTACGAGATGAGAAATTGACACAATGACAGGTTTACATCTTCATTGTTTCCAATGCGATCCATAGAACTCTTGAAAGTTCTAACAAAACGCTCCGCTTCTCCGTTGCTTCTGGGGTGATACGCACTGCTTGTAGTGTGACGAACGTGGTTGTCACTACAAAATTTCTCGAACTCCTTTGACACGAACTGTGGCCCATTGTCTGTAACGATTGTCTCAGGCAAACCAAATCTTGCAAATGTTTCCCGAACAAAACTAATCACCTTCTGTGATGTAGTATCTTTCCCCATCCGAAATACCTCTGGCCACTTGGAATAAGCGTCGACTACAATTAGCCACATATTATTCTTGAACGGTCCTGCAAGATCCATATGCAATCTCTGCCAGGCCTTCTCCGGGTATGACCAGGGATGAAGTGGTGCTGTTGCTGGGTTATCCTTGCTGACAGCACATGCTGTGCACGTCTTCACCATCTTCTCAATATCATCATCAACGCCAGGCCACCAGACATATTGCCTTGCAATACTCTTCATCCTCACCACTCCTGGATGAGTCTCATGAAGCTGCTTCAGTACCCTGGAACGGAGCTGCGGCGGCACCACCACACGTAGTCCCCACATCAAAATCCCTTGTTCCACACAGTACTCGTCTCGGTGTACAAAGTATGGCCTTAAGCTCTCCGGTAACTGGTTCTGCTTCTGGGGCCAACCTGCCTGCGTCTGTCTTATCACTGCTGACAAAACTGGATCTCGTGAGGTGAACTGCCTCACTTTCTTGGAAGTAACTGGATTCTCTTCCACAATTTGCTTCACACAGAGATCTGTTTCTTCATCTGCTGTTGAACTTTCTTCCAACGGAAATCTCGATAGCGCATCAGCATTTCCGTGATGATGTGTATTTCTGTACTGGATGTCGAAGTCAAAACCACTAAGGTATAACGCCCATCTGTGTAGCCTGTTTGCTACCAGTGGTGGCAAAGCGCGATTTCTTCCAAATATCGCTAGGAGCGGAGCATGGTCAGTTATGAGAGTAAATCTCTTTCCGAAAAGATACTGCATAAATCTTTTCACTCCAATGACAATCGCAAGGCCCTCCTTCTCCACTTGGGAATAATTTCGTTCCGCTTTGGACAGGGTCTTCGACGCAAAGGCTATCGGTCTTTCACTGCCATCCTCCATCTTGTGGTAGATAAGGCAGCCAACTCCAACTGAAGAAGCGTCGCAAGCTAATCCAATTGGCAGCTTTTGATGAAAGTGACTCAGGACTGGTGCTGAGACGATGAGCTTCTTCACGTGATCAAACGCCTCCTTACACTTCCTGGACCATGACCACTCCACATCTGAACGGGTAAGAGCATTCAATGGCTCGCTGACTGTTGATAAGCCAGGGATGAATTTTGCATAAAAATTCACCAATCCCAAAAACGAATTGACTTCATGAACATCCTTCGGTGCTCTCATTGCCATGATGGCTTCTACTTTTCCCGGATCTGTGCGAATTCCATCTCTTGCGATAACATGACCAAGGAACTTCACACTCGGCTTCATAAATATACATTTATCACGGGAAAGCTTGTAGTTCCAGTCACGCATCCTCGTAAAAATTTCTCTTAACGTTTTGGCATGCTGCTGACTGCTTTGGCCGCTACAAATTCCATCATCCACAAATGAGCCACACATTGGAATACCTCTCAACATGGTATCCATCATTTCTTGAAAAATGGCCGGAGACGACGCGATGCCCTGTGGTAACACATTGTATTGATACAATCCACGGTGTGTGTTCACCACCAGGAACTTTCTGGAAGCTTCCTCCACCTCCACTTGGTGATAAGCATCCGCTCCATCAAACTTGGAAAAAGTCTCTCCGCCGGAAATACACTCGAACAGGTCCTCCACTCTTGCTAGTGGATATTGCGTCACACAAAGCTGATTATTGATAGTTTGCTTGAAGTCGCCCGTGATCCTCACTCTTCCGCTTGTCTTCGGCACTACCACTAGTGGAGACGCCCAATCGGAATGGTCAATCTTGGTGATGACGCCTTGTTCTTCCATACGCTGCAACTCCTTGTCCACTCTATCCCTTATGGAAAATGGAACTGGACGTGCCTTCTGGAACCGTGGAACTGCATCATCCCGTAAGACTATCTTCGCCTTGAAATGTCTTATTCGACCAACTTGAGAATCGAAGACATCACTAAACTCTTTCAGTAATGGCTGCACTGATGAATCCTCCACAACTTGACTGACAGGTGAGCACTGGCTCTGGATGTTTCTCCAGTCCATTTGAAACTTCTTTGTGAGATCTCGCCCAAACAGTGATGATCCCTCCGCTACCTGCATCTTGTGAGTCTTCTGCTGACCGTTGTACTCAATCTGGCAATCGAACTGCCCTCTTGACTGGAACACTTGGCCCGTGTAAGTCTTAAACTTCTTGGCTGACTTCTCTAAATTTGGAGATCCGATCATCTTCCAAACTTCATCTGGAATAAAGCTCGTTCCTGACGCTGTATCCCACTCCATTGTGTGCGCTTTACCGTTGATCTTGACATCAATGTAAATTAGGTCGTCTGAATCTCCAACTTGGTTCACCGATTTCACTCCGTTTCCCCCTTTTCTATTCTTCTTGTTGCCTGATTTCTCTCCAGACCAACAGAAATTCGCAAAGTGCCCCTTTTTGTTACATTTATGGCAAGTTGCATCCTTATGAGGACAATCTTTCTTGGAGTGTTCCTTACCGCAATTAGGACATGATGACGAATCTTGTCTGTACTTATTCCCACCATTCCGCTTGCCAGTAAATATCTTGTTCGTACTGTCCAGTGATCCTTGCATGATGACTGAATTCATTCCGTTGCCTCTGATCATCTGGGTAGACTTATCGGCAGCTTCTTGACACGTCGCAATTTGTACAGCCTTATCCAGCTTTAAATTGTCATCTTCCATCAACAGACTCTTCTGGGCTGATTCAGATGATAACCCACACACAAATTGATCTCTCAAGGATGTATCCAGTTTATCGAATTTGCATGTCACAGCGAGTTTCCGCAACTCTGCTATGAAGGTACCAAAGCTTTCCCCGGGCTGCTGGACTCGCTTATAAAATCGAAACCGCTCCGATATGGCTTTTGGTGCTGGCCTAAAGTGCTCTTTCAACACTTTAATTATCTCCTTCAAGTCCTTCGTCTCTGGCTCATCCGGAGACATCAACTGCTTCAACAGGGTGTAGGTAGGAACGCCCACCGTCGTCAGGAAAATGGCTCTGGCCTTGGCCACTCCGTCAGCATCTGGCTTCCCTGAACTATCCACTAAATTCACTCCATTGGCTGTTAAATAGTTTTGGAACACGCCAACCCATGACTCAAAGTCATCTCCATTATTGTTAAACTGTTCGAGTTTACCCACTGACATAATGGCTGGAATGATTAGATATTCAGTTTATACACTACACAGAAGAACTTGACTAAACTGACTAAAATTCAGAGTTTACTGAAAAAGCGATTTTCTCGTCGCCAATGTTATGTATGATGGTCAGTAAATGATGTGACCGATGTTATAATGACCGAGAGAGGTTTATTTTTAATTTCTATAACTTTATTAATGTAGTCAGTGATATTTAATAACAATTAAATAGGTAGTTATTTTATGTGGTCTGCTTAGCACCAAGTCTACAACAAGAGTCATTCTCCAGAACTCCAGCAGATCTCAATCTCTGGTGTGCAATGCACGCTTCTCTACATTCATGTTTCACACATGACAATGTGGGAGTACTGAGCAACTCAATGGCAATAGAAATATTAATGTACTACACTACAGTCCACATGCGTCTATTGTTCATCACGAAACGATAATACCTTTTTTTAATCATCTACTCTACGTAGTTGTTAAGTGATGCATTGTTCACACACAAGAAATAGTAAAGTTTAATAGCAAGTTTATTAACTACTTTCTTTGTCAAGTTTATATTTTTGCCTTGCAATTGGTGCAGGTGTTAGAGGCGTTGTGTACTGCTCAGGTGTAAGGTGTGATGGTATGCTTAATCGCTTGGTTCTCTCGCGTTGCTGACGGAATGCTAATAACCTAATTTATTGACGGTTTTTAAATAGTATGACCGGATCAATGGAGAAAATGATTCTTCTGCGCAGTAATCGTCGTCGTATACTTGGAGACGTGACATTACATTTTAGATGTTTGTCACAGGAATATAAAATGCAGTACAGTTTTTGAGCTTTAACTTCTCTGCAACAATACCATTTCCAGCGTATGTTATTCAACTTGCATTCTTACGTTATCCTTTTCAATGAAAAGATTGGCCATTTAATTATGCTGGGCAACTGTCTGTAATGGCATGCATTGAGTACAGATCTGCATAATAAAAATGTCTCCATAATGTTATTAGTCTCATATCAGGTCGCTGCTTGAAAAAATCTCAGAATAAAAAACATTATGTTTTGATGCTATTATTTTCTAAAATTCTTTTCTTCCCGAAATCGTATCACAATTATTATGAGCATTCATCGTTGACATTATGTCATTAAGTCGAGGACAAGCAGTAATCTTTCATGATTCATTCTAAGACAATGAATCTTTCATTTGTTTAAGTGTGACGGAAATTCGTCGTTGAACATTTACCTATTGGAGTAGGTATGTATATAATAAATTACCTACTATTATACATCCTTTGCGCTGCTTGTGTGTGGTTATTGTGCTTTGTTAATGAGAGTGAGAATATCATGCACACGAGTATATGTTACGATCATGGTATCATACGTTATGCCATAAATGTGCATACCTACGACTTCAATGTCGTTTTGTCAGAATTGTAAATGGTGTAATGAATATGTAAACATTTCAATGGGTTTGCTGAGATATTAACTGAGCTAGTTGATAACCGTGACCCTTAAAATTGATAATTATACATATTTGTCACTGTGGCATTATGTTATGATTACGAACAAACTGTCCTTTGTAGTTGCAGGATATTATATTGCACTATGAAGTTTTGGTATTCGCCTCTGACTCATTGACTACAAATCCATACAATGAAAACCTGTGACTCTCCAGTTTACTCATATCCTGATATCGGTCATGGGGATGTCATAATAAAATGCGCGATGTTTGGCTCTACTGACGTCGGTAATGAACTGACACTTTGAGAATTTTTGAACCACTTTGAATGTAAATCTTGCCGCCCTATTCTGTTGTTACATAAAATTCCCTTCAATTCGTACAGAAAAGCTATCGGTCATTCAGAATTGAAACGACGATTTTCAATATTTGATATTCCAATAGTTATGCAATCGAGCATGTTTTCAACCTATTAAATTTGTGTAGCAAGCTTTACCAATATTACTCAAAGTATATGAAAGTATCGTGTCTACCTAATCAAATGAAATTGTTATTGCGTCAAATGAAGTTGTGAGCTATGTATGCATATGTGCATACCGCCGTGCAATGGAAACTAGTGTTGCTGTACGATTTTAATAAATAAATATTTTCTTGCGATGTTATTGATTTACCAACCGAATTTAGTAATAATGCAGTAAATAAGTTATGTATATATGTAAGTTATGTAAATGTAAGTTATATAAGTAAATTATGCTGTACTTCACTACTGCAACTTTCTTTCTCTTGCGCGTAACCTGCAAAGTAGCGACAGAAACGTACTTAGAATACAGTATTGCTGTTAGTGAGTGACACAGTATTTCCAGAGTTTATGGGGATCAACAATTTTTCATATATAATTTGATGCACGGTGTTGATGGTTTTAGGTGAGATTGGACAGATAGCTTTAGTAATGTTTGTAATTACGTATTTGCCCCTTCGTCGTTCAGTGTAGCTCTGTTCGTGTTTATAAATATAATATCACAATGGGATCATTACGTCCCACATCCCCCATCATACATTTGTCGAAAACCAAGTGAGGTAACCATGTTGTTTCAGACGCTTATAACGCCTATGTCCATCATATGGTTTAACAAATAGCATTTTTAGGAAGGAACACAATATTCATCGTATAGGACGTTCAAGACTTTTATTACAAACTATGCGATAGTTTGGAATACAAGCGATATGTTAACAGGAAAACACAGTTACTTTTTTCTGATAGCTCTATTAAATATTCATGACCGCTGGCCACTATACTGACCCAATGATACCATGAGATGCAAATATATAGAATCATGTTAGTACTGTAAAGAAGGGAAAGTACTACCTTGATAAATTATCAAGTGAAAGTACATTTCAATATTTCCATTAACTATTTAACGCCTTTTTAAACCTGCGGATTAGATTAGCTTTAATTTATGGAGTAAGAATATTCCTCTTAACATTATCGATCACGACCTAGAAGTGTGTCCTATGATAATACGCAACTTTAAACAGAGGTTAGTTAAGGTTGGAAGTGCTGAGGAAAAAGGTTGCATCAGAGACTCTATATTTTACGTTGTCCATTTTATCCGCATTAAAATGAAGCGAAATAATTACTTGGAAATTTTGTTCATTCTCAATCACATTTTCATACCATTAATTCCCGTGGTATTAACGTTTAAGCCAGAATTTTTTGACAAAAACTATTTCAGATTTTACGAGCAAGAACGAAAATATTCACGCTATTTTGAGAATCCTTACCGCTCCAACGTAAAAGTAATAAATAATCTGAATGCCTTTCTCAGAAATTTTCCTACTTGTCTCACTCATTTGATAAATTACGATGGTATCGATATCGGGGAAGCATCAACCCCTATTGCCCTCTCCAGATATGACGTAGTTAGAAGTACATACATCGTAGAAAGCAAATTTGAATCCAATCACACCAAAATGCACAGCAACCGTGGCAGAATGATTCACATGGAAAGGGCAGTTTCCCGAAACAAAACAAACCCATGGTGCAGACGTCATCCTATTGACATGGAATGCGTGGATATACATTACAAGGATTTATCACCGTCCTCAAAAACGTGGACATGTGAACTCCATCTCTATCTATTTCCACCACAGGATCCATCGTTCTTCGAATTTGAAGAAACCTCACAACAGTTTAAGCTAATGATACCAGGAGCCTATAAACGACTCTTTTGGAATCTGAATCTGACCTCTAATACAGCCAGTAAAGGAGAAGGACTATTCATAGACGGATTCCAGGGAAACGGTGTCATTAGCACTAGAGAGAGATATGATGTCTTCATCGGTGACGGAAATTACGCCTTGATGACTTACTGGCTTCGAGCACTAACTTTCAAGGACAAAACTTTGTTTGACGTCTCGACACCTACAAAAAATTACATATTTGCTTTCAGCTTAAAGTTTAAAAAATATGAATATCTCCAACACCGGATGGTTGTCAAACTCAATAAGCTCACATTATTCTGCAGGCATTGTGATTTCACCGGCATCTTCAAACCTGTTGATATGGGATGGGTATCGGATCGATTGGAGCTGCAGGTAAAAATTGAAAAGTTGACTAGGCTGCACTTGGACAAGGTGATTTACAAATTGTGGCCTCTGGTAGGAACTCCAGTTCCAGCCTTGTATCCTTTTGGAGGTCCCCTGCTGAATACAAAGAGTCGTCACGCCATGAACCACATACTTCAAAATAAGTCATTCGCCTTGGACACTGCGCGCTATGAAATAGAAGGACGCCTTCTTGGCGACGTTTTTGGGAACGCATCATTTCTTACTATGAATGTGTTTGGCTGCTCCAGCATGCCTAAAAATCGAGCTTGCGACGATTACTTTCAACCTCTCATCGTAATGCTACCAACCGGAACTACAGAAGCGGGACATTTCTACCTTCACCAGAGGCACCTGCATTTTGTTAGTTGCGGTAAACCGATCTCACAAGTACTTGGATTCTACTCGCTAGTTTCAATATTTCAGCCGGTCGTTTGGGTTTGTACATGGTTGGCTGTTTTTGTAGCTGCTTTATTTTCTAGCTTCGTATTTGCTTACGATTTGGGATATCGACCAAAAAATAATGAAAAACCGGTAAGCGCACGTAGATCCTCCTACAAACCCATTGCCAGTAGAATGTCATTTCAAAACTTTTTCCATTCAAATCTGTGTCCGAGTATTTTATCTTATTTCAAGGCAATACTTGAGCAGGGTGACCCAATAAGCATGTCCTTGTGGAAGATTCCTGTACTGAAATGGACATTTAGTGGATACTTACTGGCTATGCTTGTAATTAGTAATGCATACAAAAATGAAAACATTACCGCGCTGACATTACCCAGAGCTCCAATTCCTTTCGATACTTTTAAGGCATTGCTGTCGCACAATTTTTCAGTGTATACCAGAGGAACAGTGTCTGGTGTATTCACAACATTTGCTCTGAGAGATCATCCAATAGTAGCAGATGTTTTCACCACCATTGTAGCATTAGTGTCGGCCCTATCGTTCGCCGATGATCATATGCCGAGTGTTTTTAAAAGCGAAATCGAGTCATTTGCGCATCAAGAACGAGCGTACCGAGATTTTTACGCTGACAGTTCGTCAATGTCTAAAGGGTATCATGAGTACATTGATAATTCCGGATTTGCACCGAAATGGGAAAAAATCTTATACGACTCGAGTGAATGTCGTAGAAACAATTCATGTGACGTTCTCAAGGATTGTAATGAGACCGCATTATTCTTACCAGATACAGATGCGAAATCAAAGTACTTTGAACTGAAGAGATCAGGTAAAAATGCATACATAAGCCGGCCGCTTATTACAAACCAATACAGCATCATATTTCTTCGTTGGGTGCATCCGATTATCCTTGCCAGGCTTCAGGGGCTGTACACCTCGGGTATTACAAGATGGTGGGCGGAAATGACAACGGAGTTTCTTCCGAAAATTCGTTCCAAATATAATGCAGACATGCAACCTCACGCATCAAACATGAAAGGTAATATATCCGTCATATTCGTTGTGCTTGGCATTGGCCTTGCAATTACAATTTTCGTATTCTCGGTCGAGTTCATTTCGAAATTTTTTAATCGCAAATTTAATTATGATATTGCTGGATGCTTACGTGTAATTGCCTTTGAAATAAAAAAGTGTGTCACGGTTAAATGCCGTAGATGTCGACAGGTACTGTTAAATTAATCACCAACTTTAGTATGTAGGTACTTTCCTTTGCTATACTGGAGTAGCATAAAATTTAATTACATTACATGTTAAGTAAATTGTTTTAAATTATAGCTAATAGATTATGTTTTGATAATTTTTCTAAAGTATTACGGCGGTTCTAAATGGCACAGATTTCGCTCACCACCAGTCACTTTGAGACTTGATCAACTCTCTCAAATTCTCTCGCTTCGTTGTGTCTTAAATACATGTAAAATGTGAAAGTGAAAGTTATTACAACACAATCTGATTTGTTAAAGTAGAATGAATTCTGTCAGATATTTAGGCCACTTTAAGAAAATATATATACCAGCATAAATGTATATGCATATGTATACCTCTTTGTATACGCAGGTATGCAACTATATTTAACTAATAATATAAAGTTAAATGACCAGAAATTTATCTATGCGATACGTTAAGATAATTCCTGAGAGTACATTTAAAAGTTTGCAACGCATTTCAGTAAATGTTCTAGGAGGATGTCTGTAATGACAAAACTGCTCATTTAGCAATACTAAATAGCAAATCATTGTGTACGAAATGATGGTAAATGTTTAGCATAAACTATTGTCAGTCCAGTACCAGAGGGCGAATTCGCCCTCTGGCCCAAAAGTGCAAATTTGCCCTTTGGAGGGCGAATTCGCCCTTTTGGGAGCAAATTTGCCTTATAAATAAATAAATAATTTTTTCAGAGGGCGAATTCGCCCTTTTGGAATAATTAAAAATCAGCATTATTCGACGAAACATAAAGCTGTGCGCAAAAATGTGAAAAAATGTTGTACATCATCAGAAAAAAATCTCGATTTTCTGATTTTGCTTTAAAAAATGCCGGATTATTCTGTCCATAGTAATATCAATTAATAGGTTTTAAAGTGACTAAAAAAGTAAATTAACTCGAAACGTACGTGTAGAATTTTTTCATTTTTGACAGAATCAAACTTTCGTGATCTTTTGATTTTTGTTTACGTTAGGGCGCGCTGTCTCCAATTAAACGCACAGCAATTGTATACTCGTCATTTAGTACACATTTTTTAACGTAATTGTTTATGGCGTTTGTTATTAAAGATGGCGCATGTTTATAATTACATAACTGCCTCTGAAAAAAATTTTATTTGTATTACCTACCGGAAGCATGAAATGCTTTCAAGGTAGTTTATGCGATTGATATGTTTGGTCTGTCTGTGTGTCTGTGTTCCGTACGTCTGTATAGCACGATAACTTTTGGTAACATTGACCGATTTGGTTCAAATTGGGCATAGAGGGGTACCCCAGGTCATGAAAAATTCGGTATTGATTGTGGGCCCTCCGGGGTCCAACCCCACGGGTATGGTGGGGATGAGGTCACAATGCATCCTATGCCAAAAAATTTATATGCTATCTGATTATTTCATTGTTATCATTTTTGTCCCGGCACTATTGGTCCATTCGCCAACTTTGCCATTGACCCTAGTGGTCAACAAAGGTTTCAAATATATTATTTCGAAATTGATAAAAAAATTCAAATTATGTTGGGAAGTTAACTAATGCCACATTTCTCAATTTCACATAAATCACGCTTCTGGTAGTTTTGTATTTCGGGTTTACACCCGTCCTAGTTTAATTATAAGGCAAATTTGCTCCCGAAAGGGCGAATTCGCCCTCTGGTACTAGACTGACTTTAGTATGCACGCCAATTGATGATAATTATCTAAAATGGTATTTAATACACTCAAGAAGATTTCAGCAATGTAAACAAACTGGTCCTAGATATTGAAAACCGTTTACGGTGAGTGCACGTCATACACATCATATTCGTGGCAACAAATAAAATGACAAAATATGCATTAATAAAGTTTTAAGGTAACTCCTTCCTTAATGTAATAAGATTTAATTCCAAAATTAAATCCAATTTCTTAATCGGAATTACCTATATTACTCATAATTTTTTAAGCATATTCATTGAATACTTTACATTAAACGACAAGCTCTTGCTCTATGACTGTGCTATTTACTGTTAACAGCGGTGATAATGTTGGATTATACACCAAAAGAGAAAGTTCGTATATCCATTTGGTTATATACTTATTAGTAAAAAGTAAACATTCATTAGTGCACGGGAAAGTATGTAAGCAATTATTTATAGCACGAGAGAGATGATCTATTGTTAACAATAAAATTACAATTGTTTATCCTTTGATCATCAATTTTCTTCATCAATTTTTCATAGATTTGAACCTGCAATAAGAAGTTGACTGAAGGGGGAACATTAGTGCAGCTTTGTGCTGAAGGACAATGGATTCGAAGTAAGCATGGTTGTAGTACATGGCCATAGTCGCCAGCAACGATGTATTCAGTTACAGTTGACATAGGGATGACAATTTCTTGCTGTTGAAAACATTTCATTTGTATACACTATAAAAGCGTTTCTCCATCACATGAAGTGTGTAATAATTGTGGTGAAGCCAATAAACCCAAATTGTTACACGGAAAACTTTAGTGCAGTTTACAACGAACAAACAGGTCCCAAAATACCTTGTCCGTTTTCTCTGCCGAAAACTAAACTATAGCAAACACTTAGCGAATCATGTTTGTCTGTCATGTGAAAATATGTTTATTGAAGGTGCTTGTAAAGGAAAATTTCTGAACCTATGCGCATTGTTAGTTTTACAAATAGAAGTATCTCATTTATGGATCTGATAGCGTATCCGTCCAACAAATTGCATGCTAATCTGACCGTCTATTATAGCAATAAAAACCACTTTGACGTCCGTTGTATAAATTCGGTTCCTTTCATGCCCAAAAATCAAAGACTCAGTAAACAAAATTTTCTTTTCTATACAGCTATTGCATGTTATTCGGCATACATGCTAATCCTTATGACTCATTCTATCACATGTAACGAAATGCTAATTTATTTCCGGTGTTGCAAATTCTGAAAACTGTAATAAATGCAAAACTTTATCACTCAAATCTACTCAGCCTTATTTTCAAATTGAGCACTTATACGCCAAAGTACAGAATGAATATTATTTTGCTACTGTATTAAAATGTGTGCAAAGTATTTATTTAAAGGAAACGAGAAGTAGGCAAATGCTATTAAGTTGTTTTATTCACAATAGAAATCCAGATTGAAGTAGGTCAAGTAAATCCAGATTGAAAATTGACTTTAGCGATCCAGAAAGCCTTCTATTCTTTTACAATGCTTCTGTCCGTAAAATTTCTTTTGCAGATCTGCATCAATGTATTATTGAAAAAAATATAAGGAAATATAAATAATATAGCGATTGAAGATAAGATAACTGCATTAGTAATTCATTTCAACATGAGAAAAATACTTGCCGCAAATTATGCATTAGAGGCATGTCTCTCATGATGAAATGAACAACCAATTCATGTTTCTTATGCTGGATCTTCATCTGCAATGCGATATCATCGTGTCACCATTCACATTTACCTTTTCCTCGTCGTCAAAATAGCACTTCATAAATCCCTGGTAGTCTGAGCAGTTGTTCTTCATACTTAACTCTTTTTCTACAAGTAATGTTACAATGTTTTTTCTTCATTTTTTGGCAAGATTCCATACAGGTAGTGGTAACGAAATATTAATGTTGTAGATACCTTTGATTGGTTTTGCGCACTTTTCCAGAGTCTCCTTCAGCTGATCACGAGCTTCCGCTGGATAGTTTCCAATGAATTTTTCTCCGACATCTACATTAATGCGGCCATCCTTGAACTGAAAATGCATTATTATGTAAGTTTATTTTTTAACAAATGAAGAGGAAAACCAATTAAATATCTTCAACTTACCATTTTCTTGTGACCCATGAAACAAGGGTAGAAACACTGGAAAATAGTAGCAGTTATAAAATTGATGAACACGTTGTAATTAGGAATTAGAAATTATTAACATTTGCTCACACTATCATTCATTGCAGCCCTTATTCTTTTCCTTATCGAAGGAGTACTTTCGGTGACACCTTAAATACAAAAGAGATATTCTTTCGAACTTGCATCTCCTTGGCAATTGGCAATGCTTAACACATACATTTAAATTGCATTACTATCGTTAGGTTGCTTTGGTGGAGGGGAGAGATCCATGACACACTCCCCAAGTGCAATGTACTCTAGCTCCGTGTAGTTCACCTTCTTCCCCAAGCACGGAGGATGGAATGCCTCAGAGTTACCCTCCAGAATCTATAGGAAACCACTAATGCAACGTTGATTTATTATCGATGTTTTTCACGTGAAAACAAATTTGTATCTAATTATCAATTATACTAATGGCATTCACCAAAACTGACGCAAATATCAGGGCAGAGGAAACGAGGATAAGAGGAATTGTGCGGTCCATTGCAATTTATAACTTTTATGCGTAGTATTGTTTGTTGTGTCGCTTCACCCGTGTCAACAAATGGAGTGGAAAACCCTTGCAAAGATATCACTCTCAATATTTTCAAAAGTAATATCCAGTGTGATTACTGTGCAATACCAACTTGGAGTACATTACAAAGTCACTAAACGATCATGTTCATTACTTTCCATTGCACACCGGAAAGGTTTCGCTTTACATGCAGTCAATCCACAAAATAGGGAATAAGAGATTCCGTGATCAATAATGGAATCACGAAATTTCTTTTATCAAATAACATCATGAGCAGATTCTTATCGCTGTTATAGTGCGTGGATGGATATATTATTCAGGCAATCCATTTATTTCTGTCATACAAATGCATGTATTTTTTCAATCTGAGAACTAGTTGTCATAATAAAATGATGCGATGAGAGATTGGAATTCCGTGGCGCAATTATAGGTATTGGTATTGTCATTTTGACATGGGATCCTGACAAATTTACAACGCCAAATTTTGTTGTTGAGGTCAATCTATATTACACAGAATTTTGCATAATAATGAAAGCGTGATAGATTTATTACTTTCACAAATTTCGTGTTCAGGTTTCCTTGTATAATGTTGGATCACAGCGTACAAATACACTGATCGTAACCTGCGTAACAAAAATGTTTATGATCAAGGAATATTGGACATTTACAAGTTTATCACAAGTCAAGACTCGTAAATTATTCATCACTGATGTCATTGGTAAATCATCCGTCACATTCAATGTAACGGATCAATTACCAAACGGAACGAAAATATGGTTTAAAATAGCATGCAGCTGCATATTTGAGTCAGTTTGTCAAAATTATTATTTATGAATAGTAGTTGCGAAATTTTCCTGGGACGTTTAGGTGGCTAGATTCATTGTAGCACTGATGGTATTGGTGTTCTTCTGATGTGCTCTCTTGGCCCAGCGATGAAGCTCAAATTACTTTTGACAAGATATTTACCTTTTTAAATTAGATCATGAAAGTACTATTTTTTTTTAATTTTGTGTTGCGCTGCTCTATAACTTATGCCAGTAAAGTAGTCGCATCTCCACAACAAATTATTCACAAAATCGATATATCTGTCTCATTTAATTTGCAGTGATGATGTTGTTCCTCGTGCGACGGCATTTGGTTGAGCTGCTTTGGTGTACAACTGAATGAAAATGTTGGTGCTAGGAATGTTGCACTCGCATTAGATGTTTGCAATTCACTGCCATAGGTCGAATTGATTTCTCCATGGTGTACTTAGTAGAAATATATTGGTATACGCGTTTCTAGGTCCCATGAAATAAATTCCATTCCAAACAGTTTGAGGATTCCCATAAATGGTTACTTTGATACCAAGTAACCGTATATTGATCTGGATATTTTGTATGAAGTATTCGCTGCGGAACAGAAGCAACGAAAACACGTGCTTATACATTTCGACCTCTTACCCCATCCTTCGACATTTCCTGAGACAGTGAAAGCCATCAGATTATTCGTTGTCAGCATTCCAGCAGCGTATAAATTCCATCTTCATTCCAACCAAATCCAGCAGTGTTCACATTTTCTAAAATGCAAGCTATTTTATATGCACTGTTGATTGCGACTAAATTATGTCCCAATACATACACACATGCATTCATATATGCTATACAGTTATATTATTTTATTTAGTGTCTGCTCGAGCCAAATTCAGCTAGGATTTAAAGAATAGTAATATTAAAATGCTGATTATGGCAAACCGCCTATTCTTGCATACCTCAAATATAATATAATATATATTGAGCAGCAGCAAAATATACTGTGTCTTCAATTGACTTTATCCATAACAAATTCTGATAGCATGTAAATATATAGCCGACAGAGTTTGCAAAGATGCAGTAAAAATTTGTACCCCTTACACATAATCCAAGTCCCAAATTTTAAAATTATGTCCCACAACAACGCATGCACATGGAGCACCTCTTCAATGAGACCAATTCCACCTATCACAAGAAGTCCTATAAAAATGTAAAAGACGACAATAACATTGTCCGTCATTGCAATTGCCTTTACTCTCTTGCTCAGTTTAATCCGTTCCACCTCAGCCTCGTCCTTATGGATTTGCAACCACCGTCTCCATTCCACAAATTGCCTTGACAGACCACTCCATTCTAACCAGCGAAAGCGCATTGAGGCTATATCTACTGGCCAGGAGACTCCACCGGGAACCAATCCAATGTTACCAATGACAATTTCGTCTTTTCCACTCGTCACATCCATCCACCTTTCCCTGTAAGTGGAACTGTCTTTGTTCGACAGTAGTCTTAATACCAGCTTCCATTTAGCTTGATTAATTACTGGATTTGTAGCAACTAACGCCGAGTTACAATACTCGATGGTTTTCAAGAAATAGTCAATCCCAATCATTCTCTCAGATTCTCTTACGTTTTCCGGCAACTGTAGTTGTTTAGACAGCTTCATTACCATCATATCTTCTTCAGTTACAACTGCTAGGTCTGTACGGTTGGCGATGTTTGCAATAACCGTTAAGATGTGTGGAATATACAGAGCTTTCACAGCCTTCGGCTTTTGAATTTTTATCCTCTCGTACAAGGAAAACGTTAGATGCTCGACTGCCGTTTCACGACCCTTGTAGCCCATCACTATCCGTGATGCAAAGCTTTCCAGCATTGTTTCTAGCATGTTTGGGGAGAAAATAGACAAGTTTGATTCGGCTAGTTTAGGAAACGTATCAATTAGCCCGGGTTTCAGTGGAGCGACCAGTTGACCGATATTGTTCCCACGGTAGCCGGTACTGACAACGGTTCCAAGAAGAAGCCATAACGGGACAAATGCTAGCAGCCCACTTGATCAAAGAATGGAAACTTCCATCTTCCACCTCGATTTTAGTGGACGATGGAAGAAATGGACGAAAGTGGAAAAAATGAACGAAACGGAAGAAAGTGGACGGAAGTCAATACTCTATGCCTATGAGGCTACGTTTACGTTTGAAACATGATATAGGCAAATGAAATGACAGGGCGAAAACGCTGCGCATAGAAAATTGATTTTGTTCAGTTAATCTTGATCAGTTACAAGTATCCAATTCAATGATAGATTCATAATTTTAACAAAACCTTACTCCAGATGAAATTAATAATGAGTACTCGAACAATTATCTACAAATGACACAGAAACTGACTGTAAAATCGACTATAGGATGAATACTTAATAAAATAATGCAATAAGCAAGATAATTCTGCAGTTTTCATTAAATTGGATGACTCGAGTAATGTTGTTCTAGCTCACTTGAACTATTTTTGCTTTCGTCCACTTTCTTCCACTTTCCTCCAGTAAAAAATTCTGAAAGAATCCACTTTCTTCCACCGGAAGAAACATTTCATCCAGTGGACGGCCATTCTTTGCACTTGATATTGTTTCTTTTCCACAACAATTATCAGCCAGATTTGAGCCAGAGTTCAGACAAAGATTTTGTTGACCGACGAGTATACTTATGTCTTATACTTCATATTAATTTTCCAGGCGCGTGTTATATTTCGTCATCTACGGTCTCCGTTGCCCGTACACGTTTACCTTTTACTTGCGAGACAACACCAATACGCTCACCATTTTATAATGTATAATATCCTTTGTACACTATTTCTTGTCCCACAAAAAATGTTCACCCTTTCACTAAATAATCCTGTACTTTGTTTAAAACTGAGTAACCATTCTTTGTTTGCATATTATGTATATTATAGAGAAAAAGGGATGCTTTCCCCAAAACATTAGGATGCTAAAGCATGCTGTATATCGTTACGCAAAACACAAGAAATCACTACCTTTCGCACTTCGTTTCGTTTACAAGTAACGACGCTGTTTGAAACCATGTCATGGTAACAAACGTTGTAGCGTATATTGACAGTTTTCTCAATTAGTCTAGCAAGGTTCATATTCAAGTGCCTAATATGGAAACAAATACTTTATGAAATACGTACATGCTATGTTAGGATACGGTAGAAACGGATTACTCATTTATTGCGTCATGACGCATTCATTTACATATTTCATATGAATGAAGTTAACCGAATTTTCAAAATCATCTACGTGCTCCTTGTGCTATTAGAATTTGTATGAATGAGCTCTAAGTATCTCACTTTTATGGATGCAATATTTTCATTTACACTTTGTTGATTTATGAAGTCGAATTTATGACGAAATGCTAAATCAAGTAGATCGGGATACTCAATTTCATAAAATATTTATTATTTAAATTCAGCAGTGTTTTTACTTTAAGAATTCTGCAGCATTTTATTGTGCAACGTAACCAATTTTAGTATAGAGAAAACTAATGCCAATTCTCATTACAAAACTGTGACAACCGTTTCCGCTTGTTAATCGATATTATGTAGTGTGGATTATAGAGGCGACGACGATGAATATATACGCAATTTCATGTAACCAGAATCCAGAAGTATTCAAGGTTAACTCCATCGTGCAAAGTCAGCATTACGTACCATGCGCAGTAAATGTCCACCTGAATATTTTCGGCATGGAGTTACAAAAGTACATACCGTAATGCCGAAAGGCATGCTAAAGGTACTTCATTATACGCAACCACCAACCACGCTTTTAGAATTTATAATCCAACTAATTTCTATGGTCGAGATGCTTTTATTTCTTAAAATTGATATCCAAGCTACATCCATATTTTTCTGTTCTCAACACAAACCGTGTTCACTAAGGCATATTTTCCAAAACCGAATCAGTATTCAACTCTTATAGTAACTCCAACTGGTCACCTTGCTCCAACAATTTATATTCAAAGCAGTATCTTTTCAACAGACTGTATTTTCACCTTAAATATCAGCAAAATGGTCACTGTTTTTGACGTGACGTGTTCCAAAAAGTTTAGCCTAGCTTGGGCGTTTAAAACCGCCACGTCGGCGGAATGGTACATGATTCCTCTTAGGCTCCACACTTGTCTTAATAATATTTGCTTCTCAAAGCCTTTCCTTCCACAAACCCGCACAATATTAAGAGGCCATTTCGCACGAACTGTGTCCACACTAGCCTCATACACTTTTACGCAAAGCGGAAATGTAATATGGTTTATCATATGGGCCGAAATTGCAAAAGGCACACAAAGGATATAAAAGAACCACGGGAATACTTTCCATCCTATCAAAATGAAAGTGTTGAGGAGCATCAGCACAAGAAACCCTGTACCTATATAATTTGCTATAGAATATTTCATCATTGAATCGCCTAACTGATGAATAATATGTAACTTATGGTACAACATAATAAGTTTGGGACCAATAACGTGTTCGCTCTTAAAAATATCCACCAACTTCTTTGTTACGGAAAAAGAAATTAACATAGGGATAAAAAATAGGATGATGGTTCTCACTGTCTCAACAATACCAATGAGGCAGAGAATGTACCTCAAAATATTGTGGAGTGGAAATTTCAGGTATGGAATCAAATTAAGGTCACGGAATAAGTACAGGAACGGATCGAGGTTAAACACTATTGCAAACAGTGGTAAGATAAGTGCAAATGGCAGGAAGTAGAGGACAATGCAATTGAGAAATAGTCCGACCACATCAGTTTTAATAGCATCCATAACCGACCGAAACCCTGTGAAATCAAAACAAATCGTCGGAACGGGATGTGAATTACATAATAAATGTGTCAGATGCTTTAATATTTGTTTACTTGCTATTCCGGTCCGTCTTCTAAAGTGAGCAGAGAGCTGACGATGAAACGCGTCCATCTTTCTCAATCTATTGCATACATGAGACTCAAAATCCAGTAAAATATTAACATATGCTACCATCGTGTCTCCATAAAATAGTGCAGGAATATTGTATCCCCAACAGAACACTGAAATGCCGAACACTGTGACATATATCAAAACGAGAAATCCACCGACAGAATTTTCCTTGACCACAAAGTACTTAATAATCTGCTGCAGTGTTGTACCGGCGCAAACAAATGGTACCATGAATAGGTTTACAAAGTAGAAATACTTTAATTTTTTGTGATCTCTATTTACTTCGTATCTCTTTGTAGTCACATTGAAGTAAATTAAGTGAGGATAGAGATATAAGCCGGTTATTTCTTCAAGCAGAATTGGCGCTGCCAGTCGCAAGTGCGTTGTCATTGTGACGTATTTTAAAGAGTTTAGCGGTAATGTAATATTGTGCTGGGCTTTCAGAAGACTCAATGTGAATATAAATCTTTTCAACAGAATTACGTACATATCATGATGCTTAAAATGAAGAAATTCATCATGCTGCATTTCCACTTGCCAAGTACAAAAATAATGTGGCAATCCGAAGGACTCACATGAAAAACATATATGAATGTCATTATAACCGACCGTCAAGAATACATATCTTTGATAAATGTCAACAAAGTAAGTAGAAATAAATGTAAGGAGGCACATTTAAATGAATGTAGTATACGTTGACATAAGCAAATATTATATTTTATAATTGACGAATCCACATTATTTTTCGAGGGCCATCTGGACCGCCTTAATCCAATGATTTCTCACTATTATCAATATGACAATCCCGGAAGTTATTGGATTCCTTACTGCAGTCATTTATGTATTACCTATATAATTTGTGAGGAAACATGGTCTTCCGGGCACTCAAGGTTGAGTTAATAAATATAATCTGTTTGGTTAACAGTTTATTTTTGGTAATTATGAAACTCATATGTTCACTATCAGTTACGTATTCCGTTGAATTGAAAAGGAAGCACATACCTAGTTCAAATTTACATGCTGCTATTAAATTGGACATATATCAATGCACATTTCTGGTGTAGAATATATAGATTCAATTGATGTATATAACATATTATGAATCATTCAAATTGAATCCTAGAACTATATTATTTCCTGCACACTTGCCAATTTGCTTGATTATTACACCGAACCGGTACACTTCCGCTCTGCTTACATTTAATACTTCCTTGCATTTTAAGAAAATCAAGGTTAACCAAAAACTCGTTTTGTTGATGTATATCAACGCATGCGACTTGTTAAACCATGGATTCGACCATGATCCATGGATCCAGGTAGATGCTGTAGAAAGACATCCCCACATAAAGTTCTTATGAACTTAAACTGCTTCCGCCACTTTTACACGAGACGTTCAGCAATAGATATTCCATTTCGAGCAGCGTACACGGGTATCATGGGAATTCCGATACAAATTGTAAAATATCAGGGGCAATTTGAATAAACCGAAATTAAATTCAAAATCTTCAAAATGCTTAGTAAACGGTTTTATAAATTTGCTGCAGCATTTAGCAAAATGTGTCTCCAATTTGGTGCCCAGACGTTACTATTTACCAACTCTGATCTCCTCTTCCATAACACGAAACATGTTAAAGAAGTACGCAAAATGAAACGAAATTACCATATGTTGCTTACTTGGGCATTTTCATCAATTCTGCTAATGCTGAAATATAAAGTTGACAACAATAGGGAGGCATTCCATGGCACTTTGGTATTCTTTCTAGGTGCATTTGCGTGTCTCTTCATTTTCTCCGTTCTACGCTGGTGGCCGGAGGACTTTTGCAGAGCAATAAACAGCTTAATCATGTTCCTTCGGCATCTGCTCAGTAAGTAGTACTCATAACTATTAACTAATAACTGATTGTTGCAGCTATTATTATTATAAATAAGAGCCGTTCCATTTTCAAACAGATGAGTTTATGCCCGATTTTGATACGGAACGGGATACATTGAACATGCTTCTGGAAGGAATATTATGTGGCCTAGCAGGAGCCTGGACATCCATGCTGTTGCTATTTACACTTGTTTGCGCCTACGATCCGCGTAGTGGAATGTTTGTAGGAGCCTGGGTACCAGACACGTACTACGCGTATTTTCCAGTCGGTATTATAGTTACGATGTATCACGCTTATATCATATTTCTGGCAGCACTTAATGTTATATCTGTAATGGGTTTAGTGTTGATATTCGTTTTCTATTTGACCGTCGTACTTACCAAAGAACTTCGACTGGGACAAACAAACTACAGAACCATAGACAGACTAAGAGCAGCTCCGAACATTAGGCATGTGTATAGATCTTTTCAGATTATTATGGCGAACGCAATGTGCTTTATGGGTGTGATAACGTTTGCTGGACACGTGATTGGCACAGTTATTCCAGTTATATGCTTGTCAACTTTAATTCAATACTGGAGTGAGTTACCCGCTTTAAGTAGAGCTGTAATTGTGATAGGGTTGGTGATATCGATAGGGTTTTGGATGTTTGTTTTGGAGATGGGAAAAATATTATTTATTAGGGGTAGTAAAGTTATTATATCGTGGAGGAGATTTGACTGGAAAGATGAAAATGAGAGAAGGGATATGAGAGAATTTATTAGATCTTGTAGATTAGTTCTAATACGATGCGGAAATCAGTTGGTTCTTGGGAGAATGACGCAATTTAATTATATTAAAGGAGTCATGCGTGCCACTTTTAAAATACTTGTGGTGTTGATGAGAAGGTAAATATATATTTCAGCTCACGCCCGAAGTATTTTATCTTTAATTTATGACCTGCATTGCGCGCATACAAATAATACATACAAATAAATCTACATGAACTGACTTGTTTCTTGATGGTTCATGTTAGGAGTCCAAGATTTATTTGGTGAAAATTTGGGTAGGACCATGGAGTCTTTAGTCTCGCAGTGCAGCAAAGTTGTACTTCACAATGGTTTAAATTCACTTCGCTTCACATGTAAATTGATATATTTAAAAGCGATTCTAATTTGCATATATCCGTAGTCGTGTCGATATAAACTGTGATGATGATGGAACTGCAAAGAGAGAAAATGGATTCATTCAAGAAATTATGAATAATAAGTTTCTACGTATATTTTTTGTGATTATTCATGTAAAATCGCGGATGACAAACAATATTGTTTACTACTTTCACATCAGTGCGACTATTCCACATGTAAATGATAGGACTCGAATATAATAGCTCAAAAGCATACACACTTCTTGATATACTGGGTATCAAATCAAATTGTCAATGAAACAATATTTCTTACGGTGAAGTTCGAAATTGCTCGAAAATTGAAATACTTCCGGAGATAATTTGCGTTTACCTCCTTTATGATACACTGCGAAGCGGTTTATTAAATTGATTTTTAAATTACCGCAGGAGAGGGCAATTTACGATTGACTGTGTCCAGTTGAATTCGAACAAATATGCCTTCTATTAATTCATAAAACCCCTTATTCAATCAAGAAAAAACTATATATTTATTTATTCATGGGTAAAATCAAACCAGGACAACTTGATAACAATTACGTACATGCATAACCAGAAATTAGTATAAACCTGGAAAAAACACAACGTGTTAAGAAAATTGTGAAAGATGATCACAAGCATATTCAGATTGTATTCACTGTAACACCAAATAATTTCCGACTGCAGATTTTTGGAAGACGCATTCCTAGTACACGTCATGATATATTTTATATATCATACATATGATAAATGGGATGATGGGAAGTTTGTACATACGGACAAACACGGTGACATCAAATTTTGGTTTAATTTTAGCAACGAAATGGTGGGAGTAACCAAAAAGTCAATTACAGTAACGCATATTGCGTTGCAAGTTTTATTGGGCAGTTACATATGTATGTAGAAAGGCCGGTCGATATTAAACCAGTTTCGCATTCTATTTGACTTTCACAGAGTTTCCATCATTGTACTAAACCTTAACGACAAAATACACAAAATTCTAAATCCCTCGCATGTGCCAAGTTGTAATCTTTTTAACATCTATCTAAAATGGTGCTTTCAGAGGTAGAAAAGCAAATGTTTCAGCTTCACAAATTTCTATTCTGGTTCGTTTTGCCATTGATGGTGAAGTGGGATTCGTCGTATTCAAAAATTATTTGGAATAAACCGTTAAGGAAAACTTTCAGCGTGCTCACACTATTAATTATTTTCTTTCTTGGAATTTTTCATTTCCTCTTTGCAATCCAGTTCGACTTATTTTTCCCCAGTCAGAAGGGACACATGGTTAACAAGCTTATATTCCTTCTCGTGTCTGTAATATGCCTCACGTTTAGCGTATCAGTATTCTTATCAATCAATGATCGCGTTTTAGCTTCCGCAAATGCCATGTTGCGTGAATTCGACGAAATGGAGAAGGGTAAACATTCCAGTCTCTAATAATTGTCTTTAACTATTTTACTAATATCTAACTGCTTAAATCATATACCATTTTCATTTTCTCTCACAGAATATGCATCCATTATACACTGCAGCCGGACTAATCAATTGAATGAGAATCAGGCATATGTATATTTCATCATCGTTCCAGCAATTGCCTTCACTCCATGGCTTGTCACCCTGGGCTGCCTAATATCCGGAGTGGATTTTATTCCATTTGTGTTGGAGGAAGTTCTTCCTGATGCCCGATACAGAAGCTTGAACACAATTTACCTAGGATTTGCCATTCACCTTGGATACTTACTACTGACCAGTCTTGAAATTGGCCGGACAGGTTGCTTTGCTTATTGCTGTTTGGTTATATTAATTCGGAGAATGAAGCATGGAGAACGAATGCTCATGGACAGGCATTTATCTGTAAACAAATTTGTAAGTTACTACAACAGGTTTCGAATAATCGCCTATAACGTTCAAGACGTAATTAATCGCGATGCCTGCATTATACTCACCGTCTACTTTTGGGTTATTGTTGTCTGTGTTTGGCTCGCCGTGAGATCATCGACAGCTGAAGTAGGTGTCGTGATATACTTTATCATTATTGCCGGTATTTCTGTTGCAACAGTTTTGGCATATTATCTGCTGTCCACTTTTTGCAAGTCTCTGGAAATGATATCAGTGATAATACAAATGCGTCGGTTTATTGTGACGTATAGATATTCAAAAGCAAATACGAGAGGTAAACGTATCGATACTCTAAGATTGAAAGCTCTTCTTCCTCTAGTTATAAAATATGGTCCGTTTCTGCGACTTGGAAATTCATTTTTGATCGAATATTCGTTGAATATGTTCTTGCGATCTTGTGATGCTGTCCTAATGTTTAAGCGCTAAGGCGATTCACACATGCACATTCAAACGACGGCGTTCGGTCAGTATCTATTTCTCAATTGGCTTCGGTCGATAAATGTACATCAAGTATTACAACTAATTTATGTTGCATGAATATATTGTATTGACACGATTGACACTTGTATTGTATATCTCCATAAGTTAATTTACTATATGATGTTTTTCCTTTTGCTAACGATACTTATTACATTTGGTGGAAACAGAGAAGAATGAGGTAATAGGTATGTTATACGGACAGTACGTAACAGTCGTAACAGTTATATAACTTAAAATAAATAACCACTTTCAATTGATTTATTACTTAAGTAATATTCGAACGAATCATTTAAGTCGAGCAAAATCATTTGAATGTGCTGATATAACCATAAATTGCATTGGTAACTATTCCGACACAATAAAATTAATGGATGATGTTCATGTAAATGAACGCAGTATGTGGTTCGTCCCATACGACACAATTCGTATGATTTTCAGTACTATTTTTCTTTAACACTTATGCATTCAGACGACGCATATTATGATTAGTATTTGTGAATTATATTATGATGTAGTCAGACTCAAATAATTGTCATAGAATAGCATGGGCAAAAGTTGCTTATCAAGAATAAATCCACAAAATAGCAAGAGTTGAGAAACTATAAAACGTAAGCTTTCTATAATTACAAGTTTGTATTTGATTAAGCTATCCATGCTTGCTTTTATCATTGCATTACTTCATTACATTGCACTGAAAAGTGGGTGTGACGACGTCGACAAAACATGATTAACTGAGGAAATCAATACGAAAATAGTTAGCTAACTTAAATTACGGACATAACGCCTTTATTGCCAATTTGTAAGAATGACGAAATCATCCTTTCGTAATCAAATGCATGTAAATAAATTGCGATCACAAAACTTAAGAATTAAACAGCTTATAAATGTATTGAAACCAATTCTGTTTTCTCATACGGTGTAGCAGTCATATCATAAATAAGTGATAATTCAAGTGAAATGGTGAAGTAAGGTACTCTTAATGCAGTGAAAACTGTCAACACGAATGCTATTAGGCAGCTATGTTCTGGTTACAGATCACAGACAGACAACCATGACGATGACGATATTCAAATTCCCAAATAACGGTAATGTAATCTTTAATTGCTTATTACGTGGCGGAAATTGAATTAGGTATGTGGGAGTTGCGACGGACAATTTATTTTTAGTTTTCAACCCGTCTGTCATACATCCTGCCCAGCATTTATTTCCACATTCACACTTGTGCTACACAAGTAGTGTATGCATGCTTCCTTCAAGCTTAATTTGTCTTGCAAACAAGGTGTTTCAATTCACAAAATCTCATCCAAGGTAGCTAAATAAATTCGGAACATCTTTTGAAGAAATGCTGCTGTCAAGCGTGGAGAAGCGAATATTCCAATTCCATTACATTGTATTCTGGTACCTGTGGCCCTTTCCAATTAAGTGGGATCCTTCGTACTCAACGTTAATCTGGAACAAGCCTCTCTTGAAAGTCATCCCAACCATGTTCTTATTTTTGGTACTTACATTCCTTGGTATAATGCATTTCCTCTTTGCAATAAATCTCCAACTATTTTTCCCAAGTCAACAAGGAAAAATGGTTCACAGGCTGATATTTTTTCTAGTATCTCTTATATACCTAGCGTTTGGTATTATAGTACTATCAACAATCACTAGTCGCGTTATTGTGTCCATCAATGCTTGTTTCATAGAGCTCCACAAAATGAAAACAGGTATAATAAACATTTGTAATTTGGTCATATATCTACGAAGGTTTATATTTTAATCGATTTTACATAAGTCAGAGTTTGCTTTTCGTGCACAGACTTCTCATCTGGCAAACGTCCCAGTGGGATTAAACACTCGAGCACCAATCAGGAGTACGCATATTTTATGGGCATTCCAGCACTTGCTTTAGCTCCCTGGATAGTTTCTCTTGGCTGCCTAGTATCGGATTTAGACTTCATGCCATTTCTGTTGGAGGAGGTCCTTCCGGATGCCAAGTATAGAAGCATGACGACCATTTTCCTTGGATTTGTTCTTCGATGCATTTATCTTCTACCTTGTTCCCTAGAACTTGGACGAACTGGCTGCTTTGCATACTGCTGTTTAATGGTGCTACTTCGGCGAATAAAAGGAGGAGAACGAATGCTTATGAATAGGGACTAGTAACCTGTCCCTAAATAGGGACGTTGGTAAAGATTTAGAGAGCGTGAAGTCGATTCTGTTAATATACATGTAAAGTAAATATACATGTACTTACATATTACATATTTAGGACTCCACGTGATAACTTAATTGCAAATGAACTAAATGAAATGAAAGAACGTTAATAAAATATAAACCCACACGCGGAATTGCAACGAAAATTTGTTGTTCATTTTTTGGCTTAAACAACTTTCACTATGTTAATCAGCGTGCTGGATAGGACCAACTGTCAACTTTTTAGCCAATTCAAATGAAAAAAAATATTTCCCGCCTTTTTCTAATTTTTGGCGCCACGATCATTATGTTTGAAAACGGTTTTCACCATGTTTATCAGCGTGCTTAATTGTACCAACTGCCTGTTTTTTATTTAATTCTGACATAAAATACATTTCCCGCTATTTTATCTTATAGAGGGCGCCACAATCAATGTCAATTGATAAAAATGGCATATGCTGATTCTACGCATCAAAATCTATCTGTGAACAACTTTCAGCGCAATTCAAAAAAGAGTAACTTTACAAACCGTTACATAGTTTCTTCCATAATTTTACCAACATTGTTCAAAAACCGTTAACGTTTTAAAGTCGGTTAACGTAGTTATAAGTGGCAACTTGGCCGTTGTAATTTCTGCACTCATTGGGGCACTAATCAAGAATTATATTTCGAGTTGACGTACGAAAGAAATGCAATTTTCAGTTTTTGACCTTTGACCTCAAAATTGGCAGTGAACGGTTTTTAATTTCGAATTGTGATACCCCCATTGCACCTCCCCATCTTCTTAGCTTCAAAACGATACCTTGTACGTCTTTCTACGATTTGAAACTAAAAAGTTTTAGGAATCACAACGAAAAAATCCAATTTGTATTAAGTATATAGATTTGTCGGTATACAAATTTGTGAGATATTACAACCGGTTTCGAATAATATTTTGTAACATTCAAGACATAATAGACCGTGATGCTTACATATCGCTCAATGCAGCATTTTGGGGTATTGTTGTGTGCGTTTGGATTGTTGTCAGATCCACCTTGGCTGAAATTGGTTTATTGTTATATTTCACTATTGCTTGTGGAGTTGGAGTTTTCACAGTAATAGAATTCGTCATGCTTTCTGGCGTATGTCAATCCCTTGAAATGGTGTCAGCTATGTTACAAATGCGGGGTTTAATTGCAAAGTTCAAGTATACTAGATGGAAAACTCGAGGTAATAGAATTGACCTGCGCAAGTTGAAAGCGCTACGTCCAATAATGCTGCATTTTGGCCCGTATATGCGTTTAGGAAATAAATTTTTAATGGAATATTCTTGGCTACTATGTCTAAGATCATGCGACGCCATACTTATGATTAAGTTTTAACTTTCTTTCAATGTACAGGCTCCTTCTATGGACACGGTATTTCGTTGACTGTCTGGTATTAATTAATTATTTACCTTAGTATTGCATAATTTTGTCAATTACTCTACAAATATTATTACTGGGCGTTTCCAACTTCAAAATATTCGCGCTCCTTAATTAAACAAACCTACAGGATATGAACTTCCAAACTCAAATGAGTGTCATGAATTTTCAATCTCAATATAGGCATTACTTTTCCTAATTTAACAATACATAAGTTCGAAGTGAGTATCTTTTTGTAATTACTTTTGGCTTTCTTTCACCAATTGAATTTTGGTAACATCAGTGCTGTAGAAGGGAAAGTTTGACAATTATAGATGAGGATGAGAATATCCATCTCTTCACAGAGTGCTTAGTGAATATTTGTAGTAAGTTTTCCATCAGTTGTATTAATTTGTATCATTATCTCCGGAACTCTTGCTCTTGACGGGCATGCATTTATAAAATTCTAGTGTGCATGTCTTATACTTACCATTTAGTGCATACACGGGCTATTAATTATGTTCATCGGATCCCTACACGAACAAATAATATGCTGTTGTAAACGGTGTTCCGTATCTGAATATAAGGTGAATGTAATATTTACATAAAGAAATAAAAATGGTTGGGTAAAAATGAGTACATGTAACGTTATTTAATGTATCAATACACCAAGTTAAATTAAATGGATGTCATGAGGGCTTTGTCGACATCAAGAAAAATTGTCTTTTGAAATCTGATTTTTATGACCATTCGTTTTCAGTACTTTATTCTTGGATATGAGAATTGGCGAAAGGAGATTGGGAAGAGCGGAATTTGTCAGCATTCATTTCCAGACCAAAATATGTATATATCCAATTACTAAAAACAAATTGGTTTTGTGCCAACTAACTGATGGGAGGGAAATCACCAGTTTCAAGCAAATAATAAAAATGTTAACGAAAGTTCGTTCATGAAATCTCATGGGAAATTGGATTCATTCAACACATTCATTCAAGGTTATACCTTGAAAGTTTCAATAACTATTAATTTCTAACCAGCAAGAAAAACACATCACAGAATTGACCACAAGTGGTTAGCTGTGTTTCAGCACTTTAATCTTGTAGGTATTGTCGTATAGGTAGTGAGTTACGCACCTCAGCCTTGCTAAAATTGTACATACAATTTATAATTCCAGTCACAACTACGGTAGTGACCATAGAACATTTAAAGTATTCAAATCTCGAAACCATGCTATTGACCAAGGTTGAGAAGTGGATATTTCAACTCCACAACTTTCTATTCTGCTTTGTGTGGCCATTCATTGTAAAAATAGATCCTTGTTACACAAAGTTAATATGGAATAGACCATTTTACAAGGTCATTCCAAACGTAGTCATCATCTTGCTTCTCGGCCTGTTAGGAATCCTTCATTTGCTCTTTGCTGTTCAATTTCAGCTATTTTTCCCGAGCCAAGAAGCAAAGACCGTTAACAAACTTCTATTCATTGTGGTGTTTTTGGTGTACGTGGCATTTGCATTGCTGTCAATATCGTCAATCAATGACCGTGTCTTGGCTTCATTTAACGAGACATTGAACCAGTTTGACATAATGAAGAAAGGTAAAACTACTATCTCTACGACCAGCAATAATCCTACAATTGTGCATTAATACTTCTAGTGCATTAACCAATATATCCTTAATGTATTTCCATATTCCATTTCAAATACGTACTACAATTATTTTTTTATGTCTAGACTGTGCATCCAAAATTAATCGGGTGGACCATGAGAGAGAAGCGCTGACTTATGTATATTTCCTTATTACACCGGGATTTGCCCTAGTCCCCTGGCTGGTTACATTTGGCTGTCTCATATCCGATGTGGATTTTATGCCATTTGCAATGACTGAATTGCTACCGGATGCCAAATGCAGGAACATGTCAACCATTGTGGCAGAATTTGTCATTCATTTTCTTTATGTTTATTTATGTTGTCTAGAGATTGGTCGAACTGCAAGCTTTGCATATTGCTGCTTTGTTGTGGTAATTTGCCGAGTGATTGAAGGGCAAAAAATCATAATGAACACTGAATTATCCGTCAATAAGTATATGACGTACTACAACAGGTTTCGGATAATCATTTATAACGTTCAAGACGTAATAGATCGCGGTGCATATATTGGATTGAATGCAGTGTTTTGGATTATTGTTGGAACTATTTGGATAGTGATCAGATCGAGCCCTTCCGAAATAACTTTAATCATGTATTGTTCCCTCATTTTCGGAGTTGGAGGAGGCACTTTGCTGGGATATTTGGCGTTTTCCACCGTTTGCACGTCCCTGGAAATGGCCTCGGCTTTGATCAACAAACGACAGTTGATTGCTAGGTTTAAATGTTCAAGGAGTCTGACGCGAGGAAATCGAATCGATGCATTGAGGCTGAAAGCACTTCGACCTATAATCTTGAGGTATGGCCCATACATGAGATTAGGAAAACCGTTTCTGGTTCAATATTCTTGGCTGATATGCGAACGGTCAATCGATGCAGTTCTTACGTTTACGCATTGAAAGTATTGACATCATATATTCAATTCTTTAAATAATGTCGGCCTTCGAATTTGTTTACATGTTATTGTGAATAATCATATATATACAAATCGTACAAATTGTACATAAATTAGTTAGCATTTGCACAATTTTATAAAATTGCCAGAGTTTTGCATAGAAGACACGACGTTAAAATATACATTAACCATGATATATGAACTATTATTACGTTTCCCGTTTAGCGAGAATTTAATTTGAAACTCCCCTTTTACTGATAAAAAGTTGAGCTGTTGGGGCTGAGGGGACATTCAAATTTATATGAGTGAGAGATCAATTGGCCTATGCCTTTCCATATCCACTGGAGTGAAGGTAAAGTCGCATTGGGCCACTTGACTTGAAAATTTTAATTAAGGAGTCCTTAATACACTACGTGTAGAAGTCATGAAAGTCTAGTCCGTTTACCAAAAGTAATCTTTACTCTTCTTAGCAGATATTTATTTAGGGAATTCTTGTGTAACGAAATTGAATTTATTTTAAGCAGTATTAAATATATTATTCATGTGTTTCCTAACATATCCCATCATTAAATATTAATGGATTCTTAAAATCTCATGTCTTTACACAACCATCCTAAAATAGCGGCATTTCGTATTAAAATTATAATATTCCGTTTGCGATATGTATTTGGGTTTCCGGACTACCGTCATGATGATATATTCAGCAAAGCCACGCCAAATGCCTTAATTGCATCTTAAGCTTCCTTCCAAAAGATTTAGAATAGAACAAGTGGATGGCTGATCAAATCATTAATACCAATTACACAAGTTGAGCCCTTCAATGTCCGTTTTTTCTCTGGTACGCAAACCTGCTGCGCGGAAAGCGTAATTACATGCATGTGTACGTTAGGATAGCGGGAGAAAAATCAGCCATTAAGGAGGGTCCCGAACTGGAAATATCATTTTTCTAACAAGTTCCAAGTCTTACGTAGTTATTCGGATATTTTAAATTGTCAATAATTCTAGCTCCCACGAGATTGTATCTCGTTAATCAATTCGACATATTATATGGTTTACGGGCAACAACTAAAACCACTCTTCTTCACTGAAGACATCACATCTATTTTTCCGTGTTCTTACACACAATTGGACAGGCAGTTAGCACAGTGCAACGAGTAAATATACTTTAGCAATGTTGAATGTGCAATAGAAACGTTTTGTTCTTGTTATCACGGGTCTTGTCGTTGTGCAGAGTAAACACATATTCAGCAGACATTTGGCTCGCGTATCCATTTTTGTTGCAAAAGCTAACATTCCGATACTATAATACAACTAATGCTCTTTCCCATTTAACAAGACACATTGTGAATCAGTTCTAGAATAACCATTAAACCATTGTGTCATTACTTTGGTGGAACAGGCGAATACAAAATACTCAATCTTGTGAATTCGTTGCATGAAAAGTAGGAATTTAATTTAAATGTCATGCGTACGTGAATGTGATAGTGAACAACGTACATATGTAATTGTAGCGTGAATTAACGACAAATGATGTTCTATGACAGGAAAGCGCGATATGAAATGGAAACGATCAGCAAAATGTTTCACGATAAAGGCACATTGCAAACAAATATTCATAATCTTCCTAAAACATAGTTGGTATAAAAATAACAGAAAAATCAATATATTTTAATTCCATTTCATTTGGTTATTGCAGATATTGCAAATATCCTTTGACAATAGTTTATATAATTGTTAATTTAAGAACTACACCTGAGTTATGAACATAGACTGGGCGACATACATTCCCTTCCTACTGGATTTGTCGTCGACATTGACTAAGAATTGTTTATAACATAATAATATAGATATAGAAAGCGAAGCATCTTAGCCCATATTGTAACTGCCAGGGTCTCAATCTGGATAAAATGTTGCTGACTAAATTAGAAAAGGTGGCATTTCGGATTCACGGCAAGTTATTTTGGTATGCCTGTCCATTTGTTGTCAGGTGGGATAAATCGTATTCCAGGTTAATACAGAGGAAACCATTCATTAAAATTTTGCCCAACCTTGCAATCATTCAACTAATTGGAATTCTCGGAATCTTTCACTTTCTCTTTTCCATAAAATTCAAACTATTCTTCCCTAGCCAACAAGCGAAAGTCATGAACAGGGTTATATTTCTCATCGTATGTGTGGTGTACACGTCATTTAGTTGCGGAATACTACTGGTATACAACCGACGAATTCTAGCTTCGTTCAACGAGACGCTGAAGCTTTTCAACCAAATGGATAAAGGTACAACAGATAAAGAATCCTGTCATTGTGTTAATGATTTTACAATAAATTTGTTTTTTAACTAACCATGTTTTCGTCCTAGAATTGGCGTCGAAACAATATTCCAAAAGTCACAGTCGTGATAATGAAGAAATACTCTACTTCTTGGTGATTCCTATCATTGCTGTAATGCCCTGGTTTATTATTGCAGCATGCCTAATAACCGATTTGGATTTCATGCCTTTTGTATTGGAGGAAATTCTTCCTGACGCCAAGTATAGAAGCATGTCAACTATATACGCCGGGTTTTTTATTCATTTTCTATATGGATTTGTGTGTGCTTTGGAGATAGCCAGAACTATTGGCTTTGTTTACTTATGTCTAGTTATTATGATTGCCAGACTTAAAAAGCTTGAACGAATGCTCGTAACCAAGATTATGTCACCCACAAGATTTGTGAACTTTTACAACAGATTTAGAATAATCGTGTATAACGTTGAAGATTTGGGTAATACCCTGATTTACATTGCCCTCAACGCGGTCTTTTGGTTGATTGTCGGTTGCGTTTGGATAGTTGTCAGGCTGTCCCCAGCTGATATTACATCACTGTTATACTATTCTGTTCTTTTCGGCATTATTCTCATGACAGTGGTGGTATATCTGATGCTTTCGACGGCTTGCCAAAGTCTAGAATTTATGTATAGTGTTATCAAAATGTACCAATTTATTTCGATTTATAATTTGGCAAGGTGCAAGTCACGTGGTAGACGAATGGATGTATTAAGCCTGAATGCATTGCGCCCTATTGTAGTAAAATATGGCATTTACATGCGTCTGGGAAAGGAGTTTCTGGTCGGGTATTCCTGGCTAATTTGCTTGCGCTCGTGTGATGCAATACTTATGTTTAAGCGTTAGATTGGTATAGTTCTCTGTACAATACTTACAAGTACATATTTAGTTGCATCACGCGGAATTGATTCTATTCTCTACTGTATAGGTATGATTTGTACTAGATGGCAAAAGTGTGTTTTAAAGGGGGTGTGATGCAATGTTTGTTGTCAGTATTTAAAATTTCGAAATATATAAATATAATGTAATAAATGTAATATAAATCGAAATTTTCAGCTGAATACTAACAAATAACTCTAGCAAGTTCAAGATTGTAATTAGTTTTAAGTGACAACTGTTTTGGCTGACGTTGCGAATATTGAGAAAATGAATGAGAATACAATCAGCAAAAAATAAAATCATTGTAACATTTCATATTGAATTTAGTTGCGCAACCGTGTCATAAACAATTAACAATCTACGTAAAATCATGGTTTCAGCGCCAGCATTGCAGATATTCAATATTACAGATATCGACTATTACTGCTCATGAAAGCTACAAGTAGTGCGCACATCTCTGGTATAGTACGAAACTCAATTATGAAGGAAATGGTGGAAAATGGTCTACTGTTGTCTTATGCTGTAGAATTGTACATATATGATGATTCATCTAAATTTAAAATCGAGCATGTAGTTATATGAGTTACTTCTCAATTGATGCTGCAAAATATAATGTCTTAATGTTTTGAGATAGAGATTTTTCAATTATATAAACTAAATGAATTCTAGAGAAACAAATTGACTATGTAATGAAAGCCAGAAGTTTAATAGCATTAAACCGAAATACATACTTGTACTTTCTGTACAAGTATGTACTTGTATAAGTACTTGTACTTTCTGTAACGAAATATTTATACACTCTCACTGTATTGGTATGCTTCTCTGAAGATGCGATGGGAAACAATCGGCCTAATATTATAATCGAATCTGATAGGACGTAGGTAGCAATAACTTGTCAATCCTCTTTATTTTTAAATTATCAAATCCGTCAATTATTGTCCACTGCATATCATTATCATTCTTAGTAATCCAAAATCACTCATTTTTCAAACAGTCAACCAAAATAAAATCTTGAGTTGCCACATGTTCGAGTAATTATGGAGATATTGGTTATGTTTTGCATTTACTAATAACTAACATTTATGGTCGAGTCTTGAATCAAGATGAGTTTGTTATCCGAATAATTATTGATGCTATGCTAAGATTCAATGGTTAGCAGCGGATTTAAAACTATGAAAAAGAAATGGAGATTAGGTATGAAATAGGTTGAGTCAGAAGTCAAATTCAAAAAACCATTATAAGGAGCAGTTGTATGAAGACGCTTACTGCAATAATTTTGTCCGTCCCGTAGCATGTATATTGGTATATACCAATATTCTTTCTGAACGCACAATCATATGATTACTCTAAAATTACATACACAAAGTCCTCCAGACCATGAATAGTGGATGTGTACGCGTAGAAATAGCGCATCTACCGTTGGTATGCTGCGGCTCAAACCCTAAAAATATAGTGATGGTGAGTCAACAGAGCTCACACATCATCTTCCAGATTTAGCTACGCATGTAGGTATTACAAGAACAAAGCGAGACAAGCATCTCAGAGTAATTAGGGACATAATCAGTAACAGTGATTAATACAACGATAATACGTCATCCTGAGCACACAACACAAAGATGATATATGAGACAGAGATTGACACTGATGACAATGTAGTGCAGTGGTAGCACGGCCATCCGGTTAATGGTTAGCGGGCGCATAAGCTTCGGTTCGATTCCACCCATTGTCGCTTCATTTTTAGTCTCTGATCTTATAGATCATAACTGGTGGAGAGTGCTCGTAAGATCGACCTACCTTCTCAAGCCAAGCCGAGTAGACTCAAAGTTAAAAGTTAATACAGTAACGCCTCCTTACAAGTAATCAAAGCAATTAATTCAGTGCGACGAAATAAATAATTAGTGACAGAGACACATAAATAGTTCCCAGTTTCAGCGTTAAAAAGGGGCGATAGTAGTGATGGTGAGTCAACAGAGCTCACACATCATCTTCCAGATTTAGCTACGCATGTAGGTATTACAAGTACAAAGCGAGACAAGCATCTCAGAATAATTAGGGACATAATCAGTAACAGTGATTAATACAACGATAATACGTCATCCTGAGCACACAACACAAAGATGATATATGAGACAGAGATTGACACTGATGACAATGTAGTGCTGTGGTAGCACGGCTATCCGGTTAATGGTTAGCGGGCGCATAAGCTTCGGTTCGATTCCACCCATTGTCGCTTCATTTTTAGTCTCAGATCTTATAGGTCATAACTATATCAAGTCAGGTACAACATTGTATGTAACAAATATGTTCATTTACATACTTCAGCAACGTGCTAGCATATGCAAAACATAGAGTGATAGCATGTTACTATCTTTGTACTTCCGACAGGGCCGTGGGAGCCGCAGTAGCACGGCGCCTGGAAAAAACTTGAAAACTGATATAGATAGATAATTTGTTAGCGCTAGAACTATCAACTTGATCCCTATCGGACGATCAGGTCAGAAGTAATGATAAAAGCATAGAACAGTTCCTTAAAAGTAAATATTTTATTAAAAGCATAATGTAGACTACATTATGTTGTACAAATGTTGCACAACCTATCATGTACATGCGCATATCATATCCATATGCTTCCGATAAGTTTTTATATTTTCTTTCTAATGTCTTAATTGGCTAAGTATTTTTTAAAGTAATTTATAGATACCACCTAATATACCAGCGGTTATAATTATGGATACAGACGATTTCAGAAATACGACGGAAAAAGAGCTAATAATAATTCAATGCAAACCTTGAAAACTGGAAATTCCACTTTCCAACAAAGTACTAAAACATGCAATGTACTACCTTCGCATAAAAAATTTAGTTTCAAAAATCTTTTCTTGTCCAAGTATGATAGTATAATTCATTAACAATGTACATACGTATTTCCTGCACAATTTCTGGAATGCAGGACATAATAGGGCAGCCCGCATATTGATTTCTACTATGTGTTGCATACGGAATTCGCAAAAATACAACACGTGTACTAAATGCAATCCATGATCGTCTTAACCGAAATGTATTTCGAGGATGACTGTGTAGTGATTGTATACTTTTATGTATTTATAGTAAAATGGCATACATTATTCATGAATTAATTTTAATATTTCCAATTTTAAAAATTAATGGATCCTTAAAATGGAATATCATTGTACAACCATTCGAAAATACTTGCATTTTCTCGAAAAGTAAGAGTCGCCTTTGTTAAACGTATTTTACTTTCTCCATTTCCATCGGTAATAGATTCATCTGTATCAAGCAAACATTTTCTATTTCTCTTAAACCTTCCTTTCGGATGCCGTGGAAAATAACGACTGATTGACAAGATTATAATTACATTTAGAAAAAAAGTGAGCGTTTCAGCATCCATTCAAGGTTTCTTCTGGTATGTACATTCTCTATTCGGACACGAAATTGCAAGTATATATGTATTCTGAGTATATGTATATATGTAAATATATATATGTATATATGCATTAGTTGCGAAACCAGTCTCAAAGTAGTTTTAGAACTGAAGATTGCATCATTTCCTTCACCAGACCTTTGGCCCAAAATGCACTATAGATTTAGCACAAGCTAAAATTCTGAGTTTATGTAGACAGCGTCCGTTGACATCGCCTTCAACTGTATTTGTGGAAATCTTCTTAAAATTGGAAAACATTTTGAAGCCTAAATCCTCTTGGTACGAGTTAGAGTAAGTACATATAAAATTGTCTTCGACAGCACTCCGTCCCTACTGCTGTATAGAAAGCATCAAAGTTTGTCTATCCGGAAAAATGTTGCTGACAAAATTGGAAAAGATAGCATTTCAGCTTCACAGCATCCTATTTTTCTACGCGTGTCCGTTCCTTGTTAAATGGGATAAATCATATTCCAGGCTAACATGGAATAAACCGTTAATCAAAACTATCCCAAACGTCGCCACAATACTTCTTATTGGCATTCTTGGAGTCTTTCACTTGCTCTTTGCCATGCGATTTAAATCATTCTTCCCAAATCAAGAGGATAAAATCATGAACAAGATTATATTTTTCCTTGTGTCCATGATGTACACGGCATTTTCAACTGCAATGTTATTTTTGTGCAGTAGTCGCATTCTAGATTCATTCAATGCTATGATGAAGCTCTTCAACCAAGTAGAGAAAGGTAAATTATGTATCCATTGACTCAATTTTGACATTTAAACTAATCGTTAATAATCTCTTACATCCTTTCTTCAGAACTTGCTTCTAAGCAATATTCGAAAAGGCAGAACCGCGAAAACCAAGTCATCATCTATTTCCTGACACTTCCTCCACTTGCTTTTGCACCAATGTTGGTTACCGTAGCATGCATTACGACCGATTTGGATTTCATGCCGTTTGTGCTCGAAGAAATTCTTCCAGACGCCAAGTATAGAAACATGTCAACTATATGGGCAGGATTTGTGATTCATTTTCTTTATGCATTTATTTGTGTAATGGAAATATGTAGAACTGTCGGCTTTGTGTATTGCTGCTTAATGGTATTGATTTCCAGATTCAAAAGGTTCGAAAAAATGGTCACTACTACATATGTTTCAATCGACAAATTTGTGAGTTTCTACAACAATTTTCGAATTATCTTTTATAATATCGAAGACTTGGGTAATACTCTGATTTACATTGCCCTCAATGCAATATTTTGGATCCTTGTAGGATGTATTTGGATAGTTGTCAGGTTGTCTCCAGCAGACATTTCATCTCTTTTGTACTTTTCGTTTCTCATTGGTCTTGTATCCTTTACATCAGTGTTATACTTTATGCTTTCTACCGCTTGCAAAGCTCTAGAGTTGGTGCATTCGCTTATCAAAATGTATCAATTTATCGCTACTTTCAATTTGGCACGATGGAGGTCACGAGGTAGAAGAATGGATGTGTTAAGACTGAAAGCGTTGCGCCCTATTGTAGTCAAGTATGGAATTTACATGCGTCTGGGAAACGAGTTTCTTGTCGAATACTCCTGGTTAATTTGCTTACGCTCATGTGATGCAATACTAATGTTTAAAGTTTAGAGCTATGTAATCATCTGTACAATGTTTCAACGTACTTGGCGTCTGTGGTCGAATTTTTTAAAACAAAGTTTGAACTTTAGGGTAGGATTGCGAAAACGATGTTTACGTGTACATACCTTTTAGAATAAGGATAAAAATGTACTCTAAAGCATGATTCATTCGATTAACTCGGTGTCATACAACGCAGAAAAGGACATTAAAGATTAAAGCTTCTGTTTAGGTTTAAAGATTTATTTTATGTATTTGTTTATTTATCTATTTATTAAAGAGTTTGTTAATTTTTTCCATCTTACACATATGCCATGCCAATAATGTAAATTACACAACACACACATAAATTAAATTATTACGTTACTAACATCTATTACATATGTATTACATAACTCTGCGTATAATAGTAAGAAAAATTAAAGCTGTTTCACGTCCGAGAATAATATCGTTTCCTAAGCTACTCCAGAGTCACACATACTGGTTTACTCCAAATACACAATTGTATCGACTTCCTTGTTTGTTAATAGTTAAGCTAAAGAAGCAAATGGGGTTCCTCCCACATATACAGGTAATGGTTAATACCCACACTGTCCAAACACTCTCTTTGGGCAGTCCATGTATGGATTGTAATAAACGTGATTGTGATGAAAAATCTGATTGCTGGGTGTTAATGTTAAATCTGAAAAGTTAATGTTCCTTTCATTTTCATACCTTAGTATTTTCTTAGCATATATTTCCCTCGTTTTAAACAAAATATAAGTAACTCGGGAATGGTTGTATAATGCAATGACAATTATTTTTTTGCAATGTAGCATATATTATGCATGTACATTCGTACTTATCTAATGCAAAAAGTTAATGTATTCTAAAAATACATTGTGTAATGTGATTGCACAACGGTTTTACAAATATAGATACTTCCGCTAAAACTATAGCGGTAGTGATTTCTACTTGTGTTGTATTTACTCCATTTACTTACGTAATAGTGTCTGGAGCAAATGTCATATAGAGCCGTAAACTTTATTCCGCATAGTGCGGATGAGCACCAAAGTTTGGTGACCAAACCGATGAGTGAAAAAAAACTATATTTACACACACGTGTGTAAAAGTTAGCGTTTTTAGCATTATATTTCCTCATGGCGCAATGCATTCTGTGTTAGTCAGTATATTTGAGTATTTTCGAACAACATTGGATAGAATAGGGAAGTCATTTCCTAAAAGCTTATGCCGGTATCCTAGCGCTTGCAAAAGTAACACCTCGATTGTAGTAAATACATATGTTCTCGTATCTGACCGGCTTAACATATTTGTAGGTTTAGAAAGCATATGGAATATTTCAACTGGAATAAAATAAAATATTAGGTTTGATTAAATCAGTGAGTCAAATGGAAGGAAATTTTCTTTCGGCTAAATAACGAAATGACAATTCTTATAATAAAATTAAAATAATAATAGCTAATACCCTAGCAGTTGTAATTATGTAGAAGCATATGAGCGGCTCCATGAAAGCTAATAATAATCCAAGGTCAACCTAGATTTACGGACATCCCACCTTACTAACAAATGATCCTCGTGTCAAGAAACTATCTGAAGTACAAATGTCGCGTTATATCGTACGTGCGTAAAATTGTGTGGTGTATCCTCTTGATCCTTCCTCACCATTCGATATGAAGGCTAAGGCTCATAACATCATTTGGATTGGCTTTCGTCAATCTACTACGTAAAAGAATGGTAAAATTACAACATATTTAGCAACTTCACTGTAACCTTTACTCATCTTAACCGTACTATAAGTGTCTCTAGCTTAAATGGTTATAATACCCAGGGTATTGACATAACATAAAGTATGACATATATTATCCATATATATCTTTGTAAGGTGTGTCCAAGAATAATGAGGACTCACTTCAGTACCAAACAACGGGAACACCTAAACCAGAACTGGTGTTCACGCTTACTTTAAGTCGCATAAGTGAACATGTGCACATCTGGTAAATCTGCTTGCGGCGTTCGGTTCACGCAAGCATGAAATGGACTTGAATCTGTCGCTTTGGGTGTGGCTCTTTTAATCATCAAATGATTGTGTTATGAATCGTGCAATATTTTGCTAATTGACAAACGTAATTCAGCCTTCCAACGGTAAATAAAAATGGTGCCCATGGTTGGGGTATTGTGTTTCAGAGTGAATGGATCTGCCATTTTGATCGGTATTATATGCCACTCACTTCCCACTGATAATAACTATATTTGCACAATATGAATTGTTTAAGCGCAATAACGGCTCATTGATAGTGACTGTTAGCTTTTAACATATTTTCTTTAATTGCTGCGATATTATTTGGATCGACGGTTAAATCCGCGGCAGCTTATACATCAATTAACGAGAGTTCCAGTACTATTAAAATAAAGTAGAGAGAATTTAAAAGTTTATATGATTTTCAAGTATCACGTGGGTATACTAAGCGTCGCGTATGCAAATTGAGCCTGTATTATTATTGGGCACACCTTATATTCAATTACTGAAAGAAATAGATACTTACAATATCAAGCCATTGCACAACCATTATAAACCTGCTGACATTTAGGGTTAAACAGTAACGCTAATGTTTTCTAAATATGTTTAACTTTCTCCATTTCCATTTGGATTCTAGAAAGCCAAGCCACAGTATTCTGGGATTACCCGGATAACACATCCATAAAGGCAATACTAAGCCTGACTATACTATGCTTATTTCCTTATCTTCTCCAGCTTTGACATCCAACATACTATGCATAATTGCCAGCTTAAAAGATAACTTAATTCATACCGTATCAAAAACAATCGCTTCCATCCGTTCTTTTGTATCGACCATCATAACATTTTGCTACAGTAGTGACTAGAAAAGTAAGAGAAAATATTTTTCTCGTTAAGGAAAGCAAAGCTGCCATAAAAAAACTCTGCGCCAACTTGGCTCACCGGAAAAATGTTGCTGACAAAAGTGGAGAAGACAGCATTTCAGCTTCACAACATGCTATTTTGGTACACTTGGCCGTTGATTGTAAAATAGGATAAATCGTATTCCAGGCTAATATGGAATAGGCCATTGATCAAGGCTGTCCCGAACGTTGCAACCGTACTACTTCTTGGAGTTCTCGGACTATTCCACCTACTCTTTTCCAAGAAATTCAAATTATTCTTCCCAAACCAAGAAGAGAAAATGGCAAACAAGATTATATTTCTCTTGGTATTCGTGGTATACACCTCATTTAGTTCCGGAATGGCATTATTATGCAGTGGTCGCATTCTAGCTTCGTTTAATGAGATGTTGCAGCTGTTCAACAAAATACAGAAAGGTACTGTACGAATCTTCTTGATGTCGTCTCAATTATATTACAATTCAAACTATTTACATTCTTACATTCTTGCAGAACATGCTTCTTCAAAACGTCACTCGGACAGTCACCCCGATTATAATGAGTCAGTCTTCTTATTCCTGACTATTTCAGTCTTAGCTTTGATGCCGTGGTGGATCGCGATAGCATGCCTTAGGACAGATTTGGATTTCATGCCTTTTGTGCTGGATGAACTTCTTTCGGACGCCAAGTATAGGAGCATGTCAACTATATTATCTGCTCATCTGATTCATTTTGTATATGTATTTCGTTGTGGTTTAGAAATATGTAGAACTATAGGCTTTTTGTATTGTTGCCTAGTCGTTATGACTTGCAGACTTAAAAAAGGTAAAAGAGCGATTGTCAGAAGCAACATTTCAATCACCAAATTTTTGAGGTATTACAACTCTATTAGAATAATCGTTTGTAATATAGAGGACTTGTGTAATTGTGTGATTTACATTTCGCTCAACGCAATATTTTGGATGATTGTCGCTTATGTTTGGATAGTAGTTAGGTTGTCACCTGCTATTATTTCATACATACTGTATTATGCGATTCTTTTGGGCATTGCCATGTTGGCACTGGTGGTGTATTTCATGCTCTCCACTGTATGCCAGACACTTGAAATGGTGTCAGTCGTTATCAAAATGTATCAGTTTATTGCGCTTTTTAAACGTTCAAGGTGGAAGACAAGAGGGAGAAGAATCGACTTACTACGGTTAAAAGCCCTTCGTCCTATTATTTTAAAATATGGAATGTACATGCGCCTGGGAAACCAATTTCTCATGGTGTATTTCTGGCTAATTTGCCTACGCTCAGGCGATGTAATACTCATGTTTAGGGGTCAGAAGTGTGATGTGTATCCTTGTTTCCTGATATACTTATGCGTATGTGTACTTCATTTATGGGCACAATAAAACAAGCGAAAGAGAATTGTAATCAAATTTGGCTTACATATTTCCCACATCGTTAATTAGTATGATTGGCGGATTTATTTATGGTCGTGTATTGCAATTCTTCATTTGATATGACAACCCTTATTTGTGTTTTGATCAATATTTATGACGTTTTATTGAACATTGTTAAAGTTCCATTGTATTGAAGTACATCGACAAAGTAAATACTTGGCATGGGGATTAACTAAAATCAATTATCCCTGCTTAGAGAAAGCTATTATATCCGATTTAGAGAATATTGAGAAATGACTTAGAAATACAATTAACATTGGAATAAAATCCAATCATCGCATGTACCAATAAAATTTTTTGGCTGCCTAGTGCAATAATCAAAGTACTATTAACATTCTGCATATAATTACAGTTAGTGTTTCAGATTTTGTACTACAACTGTAACTTACTCTTACTTATTTTTCAGCGCTATACTAATTGGAGGTCCTTCACGCTCTTTTAAATTATAATGTAATTTCCACAAAATTTGAAGGCATATATGTACATATGTGACGCAAATGCAGACCGATTTGTTCAGGGCCACTTCAGCCAAGTTAATAATATTTTCCATATCTAATGATATACTTACGTCAGGTAGAGCTAAGCACTACAATTTACTTCTGATCATATGGTTTGCTCCTTCGTATGTCTATAATTTGATTTGTAGCGATGTAATATTGATAAAGTCACATTCCATTATATTTACCAACTTTTAATTGAAACTTGTATATTATGCATCCATATAATACTTTACATAAAACGGAATTAAATACCATTATATTACAAATGTACTTTGCTTGCATATACCTATATATTTTTTATAACGTCAATAGAGCTCTCAAGATGCCCCGCGACAAGCCCCGAATAAACTTTAATACACTCAGCCGTTTAATCACATAAGCTTTCCCATAATTAAACTGAAGGGGGAGACATGACTTACGAAACTTGCTCATCAACTTTTTCTCCCTTTTATTCGCCCACTTATGATATTTCCAGGATGTTAGAACCTTCGTCCCATTAAAATGCAGGGATCCTCCCATTAGTAAAACAGAACACCAAATCATACATCACCCAAATCCCCAACACTGAAGCATAATAAGCGAAGACAAATCCATCTCGCCAGAGTGTTTAATTAGCATGTATATGCAAAATACAAACAGCTTGGTGACCACCGCTTGCGTGGGAAACAATAAATGCCCTGCCACCAAATTCAATTGCTGCTGCATAACCTGAGCCCCACGATAAGCCGCGATGAGAGTTTCAGGTTGTCTTAGCTCAGGAATGGACTTGTACGGCGGTCGATCCATCCGAAACTCTCTCACGAGAAAGGGCACAATGTAGATTCCATAAGCCAAGAAGCCACCCATGAGGTTGAAAAGATTCATGAACATTATGAACACGTAGACCCAGAGTATGAGGTAGCAGGTGGGAATCTTCACAACGGGTGGGGCATCTGGGGGAATTATGTTTCCGAGAAAGAATGGCGCATGTGGGTACAAGTAGGAGGTATAGCAGGTTGCTATGTAAGTCATGAAAATTGCGATGAAGATTGCGACCACTGATATTTCGGCAATGCGAGAAAATCTTGACGTGTTAGGATCGTAATGTGGCAGAAATTCTCCTATTGGGGCAAAACAAGAAAGACAAAATAATAAAAATAGTGCACAGTTTAAAAAAGTCTTTTAATATTTATGAAGTGGCATACACTTACGGTTCATATATCTCAAATAGTAGATGATAAAGTTGCACAACGTCATGCATTCGTCTTGTTTGACAATCATCATGTGGAAGGATGTCATGACCGCAAGAATGGCATAGAAACTGGCAAAGGCAAGATTAAAGGAGTTCAGGTCATCCTCTAGACGAAAGGTAATGCATTGATAGAGAAGGAAAAGTTGGTTAATGATCAGGTGGAAAACGTGAACTCGGATTAGAAAGTGGCTGAGACTTGAAGCGATAACTGTACGGGTTTCCTTGTCGTATGTGTATGGAAGGATTCCAAATGCGGCAGAGCAGGGATATAAAACACCCATCACTACCCACAACCTGTCGCTAAGCATCTTTAAGATTTTCTCAGAATTTATTTTTACTGTTACTGTAGAGAAACTTTTACAGGAGAGAATTAACTGTCATGTATCCCTCACAACTCCCAAGTAACAAAAAGTTGAAATTCCAGTTCGGCTGATGGAACTGTACTGGTCGAACATATTGGGTAGGTAATATTTGCTCAAGGAGACATTCCATTCCTTTTCATGCTTATATCGATACCGGCAGCATATAATGGGTTTGCTCTGTATAATCTTCGACGACCGTCTGTCGGTGATAACCGTAATTGCCTTGCAGATAAACATATATCTTAAAGATTTAAACTATATCTTTTTGAACTATGATAAACGTCAACTATTAATTAAATAGCAAAAGATGTACCTTCACTTTAGATTGTGTAAGGTGGTGATCAATCGTAATTTCAACGTAGTGGTTTATATTTACCGTACATTACGGTCTGTAATATATAATCCTATTATAGGCTCATTTAATCTGACCATTAATAACGGTAGACTAGCAATTTAAATTGTATTGATCGATATTACATGGCCATATTTGATACAGTCTTTTAATTTTGTTGGTAGATTGAAAGTTTTAAAGAAATACTCATTCCATATCGCTTATCGAATGGGAAAATAATCGTTATTACCTATGTGCGTCAATTTTGTATTTTCAATTACAAAGTCAATAAGCATATTATTATTTAGTATTCATAGATACTGAATACATTTAATGAAAAAATAATATTATGGTTAGACATTGTTGCATCATAGCTGCAGATTTAATGTTCTCTCACTGCGTACCAATTTCCAGTTATAATGGATATATAGCCATGTCAAATTCAAGGGTTTACAAAATGCACCAAATTGTTAATACATACAACATACATACAACAGAATATTCCGTATTATTTTAGGTAATTAGAAAATTACCTTCATTTTAAAAATTCATACAAATTACCTTTCCAGTCCTAAAATAGGTTTACTTTCCATTGTCAATTACAACTTTCATCCCTGCCTTGACAATAGTATTAAAGACCTCGTTTGCTCATTCATTTCCTTTGCGAGTTTTTATTTGTCTTTGTCCTATCTAACTACAAAAATGTCCTTGATCTTCTTGGATATCTTTGTGTTCTCACGATTTGGTAATATGAGTACACAGACCAAGAGTTTTATGTGTGCTTACAGATATGTTGAATGGATTACTAAATGGTAGCGCTTATTGCACCGAGGAAATATATTGGAACGGAAGATGTAGGTATGCACGTGATTTGAGATGATGGGAAGTGAGAACAACACCTTCAATCTTGACCTTGTCCTTTGAGATAGGAATGATTTCAATGAAAATACTGGAATTACAAAACCATCAACAAAGTGCTAAACACCCTTCCTTTCCCTCACATACCCACGAACCAGAAAAAACAACTTCGTATGAGGAAGTGAAAAATGAGTTATTCGTGTTTGTGTTTGCTTGTTTATATGGGCGTTGGCCCTTGCCTACCGCCTCCTTCTTCCCATGACTGAATACAATAAACAGTTTTCTAATTTTGAATAAAAGCACCACAACTATCATCGACCTTTCTCCTTATCACCAAATTATTTATTTCGCAGCTGTTATGGGAAAAGGCTAAGAAATCTAACGGAACTGGTACTGTAGTACGTTGATTCCAGTGACCAATTATAAATCCTTTTAGATAATATGGTCTCGCCAGAGTTGGATAAACTGACCTTTTATGAACCATGGATTCCCTTACGGGATGTTTTTAAAAGCATTCAGGGACGCCAGTTCAAAGTCCTTGTAATTCAACGCTGCGACATCAGCTTATCCTAATCTAGGTGAAAAACTTCTTGCTCTGCCAACAGTTACCAGCTTGATAGTTCAGTTTCACGGCTACCAGCTACCACCACTACCGAAAATTCTCAACGCGTTTCCATTCCTGGAGTACTTGGAAGTGAGTGCCGTACACAGAGAGCTAACACGCTGTTTGATGAAGGAGGCTGTAGAAATCAGTATGAGTATTTCTAATAGTGCATCAAATGATGAGATGACCGTCATTTGGAATGTGCTTCCCAAATGTACAATGATTGTGTTTGGGGATAAACGGTTTCCAAGAATTTATTAATTGCTTTCAGTTTCAAAATGATAACATGTACAATTAAATAGCACATGTCGTGTCGCGATAAACTTAAAGTAGACCTAATTAGCGTTCACTTAATTTCTCAATATGCCCCAAATTCTGTCTTCCAAATATGTATCGTATATTTAAACAAAACAAACTTGTTTTAAAACAAGCTTAAAGGTGAAAAGCAAAAAAAAGTATAAACACGTGACCGTCCTATACAGAACTCCCGACACATGAAATGGGACAGCGATAAGATTAAAACAAAATAATTACAAGATCTGCTATTCACAACTTATCGTTCACTTTTCTTTGAACCCACTCATACAAAATTAATGAATTCATACAAAACGATCTGGTATGCATATACATAGTTTAAGATTATCAGGAAATAAATATTTATTTTTCTAAATCAAATTATAACACGGGAATATGAAGCAATAATGAACAATGAAAAATCAATCAATTACAATGTAATCTTCTGGAGCAGGGTGTACTTACCTATTTCAAACTATTTGTGGGGGCAAGTTGTTGCCGAGGTGATTTCCAAGCCATGGGTACGCTCTGTAAATAAATGAAAATAAAATGTATTGAGCTAAATGGACAATCAACTCTCAGGTAGGTATCGGCGTACAAACACTACGCATGTGTATATGTGTATGTGTAGTATATTTTATCTTTTCAAATGACATATATAGTTCCTTGAACCAAAACTAAATGTGTCATACCTTGGGCATGGCACGCAGGAATGTAGGTATCTACAACAAAAAGAAATTTTATGATAGTTTTGATCTGTCATTCCATTATTAGTGAATAAAATTACGTATTTTATCCTAGTTAAAGTTTAAAGCCGCTAAAAGCATAAGAAATGGAATGCTAGCGAATGCGTACTGATACCTTTCTTGATCGAATGGCGTTAACTCTGGCGGGTAAAAGCAAGTATAATTTTCGACACAGGAATTCGGCTTCACTTCAACATGGAAAGGTTCGAAGTCGGCTAAGTTGTCAAGTGGTGTAGGACCACGAATCCATTCCATAGCCCGGGAAACTCCAACAATGTATGTGTCATTCAGGGTGGCCAAATAATCCAGAAACTTATTGTAACCTTCTAATCTTGCCCGCGTTGGTGGCCAAGGCCCGGATAACCATCCTGAATGTAGGAAAAGGCCAAATGGTGCCCTGTTCCCAGTGTAATGATCCTGAAAATTTCGGTATAGGAGGTTGAACGTCTCGTCCGCGTTTTCTGGGACTGGCGTACATACGTCGACTATACGACAACCGTTACCGTCATCACCAATCATCTCAATCATTGGAACGGTCCAGAATCCCGGGTAGGTTCCAATCGCACAAGATCCCCATAAGCAGTCCTGTGTGGACTCGTAGTCATTTGTGTAGGGCCACAAGCCAGGCGTTCGGTAGCTCGTCGGTCTGCTACACTCCCAATCGAATCCGGCATTGCTCAAAACGTTGTATAAGGTGTCACTACCTATATTGTATGGCGCTCTCATACCCCTTATATCCGATTCGGGTATCTTGGCAAAGTGTGACATTTGCTCCCTTTGTTCCACAATTTCCTTATACCACATCGTTTCATTTAATATGGACCAGTAGTTGCCAGAAGCGGAATCTGTGATGCTGTGAAGTGCAATATCGTGCCCATCTCGCCACAACTCGTGAATCATGGAATAGAAGGTGTACTCATGACTAATGAAAAAACTGGCCGTGATTGGGTGGCCATTTGGATTCTTCCGGTCCTTGAAAATTCGTTCCTTGTAAAAATCAAAGTTGTCCATGCTCACGGAATCATCAAATGTAAGGAATACCAACTATTTGCACAAAATAATATGCAATTTTAGAAGACTTTATTTGTTGTATATCAGACACTATCAAAAGGTCGATTAAATAAATTGCGTACCTGTGGAGTAGATTCCACCGATAAGCCTCCCGGAATATCAAAACCACTGCACCGACAATCTGGAAGTTTGCAGGAGTCAGGATCTGCAGGGCAAGGGGGAGCGGGGTTCAACATTTTGACCCATCAACAGGACGGCATTTGATGCAATGGCAATTAAAGCCATGCTCAAAGCTAACGAAAAGCTGCCGTTCATTTTGGTCGTCGTTTTAACTGGGACCCAGTTGGTTGGTACGTGTGCTCAAAATGATGCTACGTTTCCATCTGATATAAAATCACAGGACAATTTGGCTATTTATTTTCAATTCTCTGTTTACCATATTATGCATTTTCTTATCATCGGACAAAAATTATCGATTTTCACATAACCCAGAATCAATCATTTCTTGACATGCATTGACGTCAAGTTATTTCAGTTATTGATGTTATTTGCGTCAATTCGCATTTCAACGAGTTTAGACTTGCACATTAAAACATTAAAAGTAAAATTGGCAATGGGTAAAATAATTGCAAGATAAGTAATCAGGAAATCGATAAATGTAGTCTATATTCATGCGTTGCCAATTAAATAATGCCCCTTCAAATTTGTTTTGTCTGCAAGGATCACATCAGGGAAATGAGATAAATACCATACTTGAAAATAATTTTGAAACTACAGACAATTATAACACGTAAATCATTGTGTTTACGTAAACATTGTCCTCAGTTTGACAGTAATTTCCGCCTCAGTCTTGTATCTCTGTAGATAATTGACATGAGTAGGTACGATATTATGGCAGCTCACTCAAGGTTTCCAGATTTCCAGTTGAGATTCTTTAAGAGAGTAATTGAATGCAGCGAAATGTGACATATTGTGTCTCATACATCCCCAAAATAAATAATAATAATAATGAATCTTTATTGTCAAAATGGTTCCCACATAACCAGTGGCATATTACAGCATTGACTATTTACAGCAAGTAATTAGCTTAAATAAGTACATTTTCATACTAGGAGTATTACACAAAATAGTAACGCTGGTCATTGTGGTCAAATAAAGGTTGACATTATTTTAATTGTGTCCCTAATGGTCCAAAAGAAACAGCAAAATCAGAACATGTACATGTTTCTCTAAATTGGTTAACAATTATGATTACGGATGTCGAAATAAATGATTTACTGATTCGATTCGGCATATAGGTGCGCTGTAAATCCCAAATCTCTTTCGGCCATGCACAAGCTTGTTTTCTAACTGATGACAAATTATTAGGTTGCTTCTGTGCGTGGAATTGTCTTTGTACATATATAAGGTTAATTCGGCAAATTGTCATAATTGTGTGTCTCACCATGCCCCAGGATTAATCGTTAAAAACTTGACCCTCAAAGTTGAGCTCTCAACAATACAAACTAAAAATGAACTATTGATGTGGTTTTAAGTCGTCTATTGTTTCTGCGGTTCCTCGTTTTATGACAAAATGAGATGAGTTGAGTAGATGATCATCATGATGACGATGAGAGCTTCTAAACAGTTTCCTAACCACATTGGCTTCAGAGCAATTTTTTACCGAGTATTTGTAACGTTGACATGTGAGGTTATCTGGAAGTTGGTTATCCAACTAGTTAACTGTTGCAGCAGTTAGTTCAAGGTCACCCTGTCACAATAACTAGGAAAATTATAAAAAGACCGTTAACTTTTTTCAAACACTTAAAAAATACATAAATCAGGATTGACGAATTGGAGCCAGGAATTATGGCAGCGCTTCCCTACTTCACCCTGGAAAATGAATTGGAGGAGGAATGCCAACGCTCGGAGGTACACAGCGGAGGTGGTTGCGAAAACACGGCGTCGGCGACTGCAGCAGGCGTTAAAAATCCTGAAGCCCAAGTGACGTTGATCGACGACAATGGAAGCGCTGATGACGCCGTGCCAAATCCATTCCATACATTTACAGAACTGGTATTAATTTTAATTGAACACTGCAAACTAATTGGATAATGATTTGATATCTCCCTAAGGTCAACAGTCACAATTGACATTAACATTTTGATTCTCTCAGTGCCACTTTAAAATGTAATGCGCAATTCTAACATTCGAGCAAAGACTGATTTAAATGTTGATCGCATATTTGTACAGATTTGGGAGAATATCATTGGAAAGCTGTTGGATCCAAGGGACGTCTGCAATCTGATGGAGGCGTTTCCTCCTCTTGCCGAGCTAACCAACAAGACTGGAGCATTGTTTGAAAAGGTATGCTAAAATACGTAAAGTACACCGATATTCATTTCTATATATTTTTTACCAACAATAAACAATTGAAGAATATTTAATTAACCATGTTGTATTTACTATCCTGTCCAGATTCTTCCGTTGGTCTTCAAGGATTTGGACAAGAAGGACGTGCTGTCTTGCCGCACCGTATGCAAATGGTGGAAAACTTCCGTCGACAACTTTCTCCAGAATCATCCCTCCCATCAACCCTACGATCCCGAATCATCTTTAAAAGTGGAAACTGACTATTGCTATCGTACCCTGGAATGGAATGGCATCAAGTCCATCGTCCTTAAAGGGGCACCGGGCTTCCGAAGAAAACTCTTGGAAATCAGGACCAGGAGGAGTCAAAACATGCAACCCTTATCATTAGTAGGTAAATCCGTTTTGTTTGATGTTGAGGAGGAACGACAAGAAGGATGGTATCCGTCCGACTCCATTACTGACTACTACTACGAAACCCTGGAGCAACTTTTAACGGAGATTGGGACTGACATCCTTTACATTAAGCTGCCATTAGTGTCCTCCCGGACAGATTTTTCTTGTTGCGGTGTTGGCGGAGGGATGTACCCTGGATTCCAAAGGTGCCTCTCAAAACTACCTAATCTCAAATCACTCACGATCGGAATGTCCGCGCATTGTTTGCACGGCTTGTGCTCAGTTCAAATGGCTGAGGCGAGTCTGCACATGATGAGGAACCTTTGGCCTTTGCCCGATTTTCTCAGTTTGGAAACACTCAATCTTATCAATTGTGAGTATCACCAGGACCTGTTCATCGAGCCCTTCTTTCATCACTGCTTATCCAAGTACTCGGCTCAGCTCCGGAAGTTGTCTATCGACGTGCACGTGTACGTCCGTGGACTCCGCCTCCAAAGACTGACGGAACTGGTTCTAGTGGATTCAGAACAGCCGATTGCGTGGTCCATTCCGCTAATTTTGGAGGATCTTACTGCACCGCACTTGGAGAACCTTGAATTATGGAAACCACAAGTTCCACTAGTCGAGATATTTACCGCAATTGAGGATACATGCTTGAAAGTGAAGTTGTTGACCATCTTTAGTTGCGAATGTCGTAAAATGTATCCCTCCGAACGCGACGTTCTGCCAACTCTGTCGGATGTCGTGGCGTTTCGATATTACCACCTAGGGCGCAAACTGCCACCCTTGTACTTTCTCAAGTTTTTGCCCTCCTTGGAGCATTTGAAAGTTTTCAAAAAGCGCTGCTATCACGGGGAGAAAGAAGATGTGGTTGGAATGGAGCTGGGCAAGTTTAGCGTGGAGGTTGGCTCGGGGCGAAAGGAGGTGATTTGGAAGCTCCTTCCCAAACTGAAAGTGCTGGATTTCAATGGAAAAAGATGTGACAAGGCAGAGGAGGTCTCTACCTGTGAAGGGACTGTTTGGAGATGTACTTGATTCCTTATTCTCACACCTTGATCTTTTATGTCTATCCTTGTGGTCTTAATTAATTAGATCGTGGTTACTCTTATATTTGATAACTAATATAGCTTTCTTACGTTTTATATAATTTACATTGTTACATTCTTTAATATAATTGTTGACAAATAAATAGAGGAAGTAAACTTAAATCCTTTCAGACTTTTAATGAGAATGCAACTAAGTACGAAATGCTCTCTGATTCAAAACGGACACACGACACTTTTTGCATGGGGGATAATAAAGCTCATATGAATTGCTCCGTCATCATGATCACCTTGTTATCATCCTTACTTGCCCAATTCAATGGCATATTCGGACTGGTTCGAGGATAAGCTACGGCTTCAATGATAACCCAAAAGCTGTACATTTTGGTGGGGCCTCCTGAGAAATGCAATTTTGCTTTCTCATGGATACTGATTGCTGATCTTGATATCAACAATAAAATATGTACCTAAATGTTTTTCTGTGTACTAAAAACAAGTGGTTGAAATTTTTTATAAAATAATACTGATATGCTTTTAGTTTAAACTCTAATTATCGTAGAATGTAATTTTATGAAACGTGTTTTTCTCCGTATATCACTTCTGATAACAGATTTCCGAATATGTCAACACCCCCCGCTTGTAGGAGGCTGCCAGGCAGTGTCAGTGGAGGTCAGCATCGTGACGTCGCTACTGCCCAGCTCCCGGCCACTCTGGTTGTTCCCCAGTCCAGCTCTGCTGATAACATAGATGTGAGAAGGCTTCCCCAGTTTCCACCTGAGGTATGTAGTATGCACATTTTCATGTACCTATTGTTGGTGCGTTGCATGGCTTATCATTTGATGGACTCAAGATGGAAGAGAAAAAGTAGTTTAGGCCAAATAAAATGTCGTATGTAGCATAGAGTATGTATTTTGTATGTATAATTTGCTATTTGTATGTAAAATCATGTAATAGTTAATTTATTATAAAAACTGTAATTTTAGCAATAGCGCTTTGAAACTTGTTGAGGCGATGAAGTAGATGTAGGTGAACATATGTACCAAAAATTAGAATTACTAACCATCTCGCAAGCAGTTAGAATTAGTGTCAAAGGTCAACTGCTATTATGCATAGAAAGTAGCATAAGACAAGTCGTTGTTGTAACTAGTGTAGTCGTCAAGGAAAGTAGTTGTTAGTTTATTTATGTCAACGGAATGTCGGTTGCGTGTTGGAGAAGAGGTCATTAGAGGTCATTTGGAAAGAGGAAAATTCGGAGTATATAAGGAGCCGTGTGAGTCGTTGTAATTAGTTAGTCTTTTGTCTTCTGATCAGTAAACTGTCTGACAGAAGTATTGTAAACGGTTGGTATTGCTAATCTTATGTTATGAAATTCTTTGTAAAAACACTTCGTTACAGTTTGAGTTGAAATAAAAGCATTTGGGTGAAAAGTACGAATCTTGTCAAAATTCAAGTTATTTTAATTACGGTTAAAGTTAAAGACAGTTAAAGTTAATTAATCCATCATCACTACTGATCATATCTCACTGAGCGTCGTAATAAGTGGTCCTTCGAACTACAGCGGAATCGGCACTACGGTACAGTCCAGTGAATTACTGAGTAAGTGTTCAGGATATGCCAGTGGTGACGCGGGGAAAAGGAGCTAGAAACCAACAAGATCAAGAAGTTAACAACGGCACTGCTGGGTCCAGAGAGTTAAGGAACTTGTACTGGCCACTGGATCATCGTCAGCAAGAAAAGGAAATTGGTATGGGAGACACGGCTCAGCTGGAAGGTCAAAATCCACGACAGCGCGACAGTGTCGTGCAAGCGGATGCTAGCACGGGGAGGGGAAATCAGGCTGTCGACCTCACAAACGGGAATCCACCACCCCACAATAACGGTAGCAACGCATCTCAGCGGTCCAAATCCAATGCATCATCCAAAGCTGCAAGACATCGGAAATTGGAAAAGGAAAAGAAAATGGCGGCCCTGAACGAGCAAGAACGTATGGCTCAAGCGGAAATTCAACGCATCACGGATCAAAAGCGTCTATTGGAACTGCAGGCTCAAGTTGAAGATGAGGACGAAGAAGAGGAAAACGGATCAGACGTTCTCAGTATTTCTTCGGGTAAACCAGACGTTGACAAATGGGTCAATGAAACAACAAAAATTGGGGTACAAGTCTACGGACATGAAGTGCAAGAAGAGCAAGAAATGAGAAGACACGAAATCCCACCTACAAGAAGAAATGCTACGGAATCGGACTGGATAGCGGAACGGATAGCGGCCAGCTTTGAGAAGGCTGTTCAAATCATGAGACCAGGGGACGACATGAGGATGTTTACTGCACGTCAGACTGGAGCCAGGGATCTCCCAGAGTTTCATGGAAATCCCGATGAATGGATGGGATTCAAGAACCAGTTGATTTCTTCCACCAAAATGTGCAAGTTTACAAACGAAGAAAATATCATCCGATTGAAGAAAAGTCTGAGAGGTAAAGCCAAGGAAGCTGTCATGTACATGCTGAGTGCATCGTGCGATATCAGAGATATCATGGAAACTCTGGAGAAGCATTTCGGAAGACCAGAGCAAGTAATCCGGAAGTCCATCGAACGAGTAAGGAATATGTCATCGCCTCAAGACGGAGATTTCCAGTCACTATTGGACCTGTCATTAGCTGTGAAGAACCTTGCATATTCTGCGGATTCTCTGAATATTCCTCAATACAGGAACAACCCTCAACTAATAGAAGAGATAAGGAAAAAATTGCCGTTTGTTCAGCAGATAGAATGGGGAAGACACTTGGAAAAATGCGGTGTGGAAGCAGACTTGATGGAGATGTCGAACTACCTGGGTGATCTAGCGTCAGCAGTGACTCACGTGTGTGATTCTGGAATGACTCAACCGAAGAAAACTCGATCTAAGGACCAGTGCTTCGTAGTATGGGAGAAAGGATGTCGTCTTGAATGTGAAGAGAATCACAGTCTGGGAAGCTGTCCAAAATTCAAGAAGATGTCGGCTGAAGAAAAATGGGACACAGTACAGAAGTTTAAGTTATGCTCCGGATGCCTGAGAGGTGGTCACTACCGGAGGGATTGCCGACAATTGAAGAACTGTGGAAAGGACGGTTGCAGAGCTCAACACCATCTACTGTTGCATGATGGAAATTGGAGGAAACAAGAAGTTAAGAAAGAAGAATCAACTGAAAGTCAAGAGGAATCAAGTGCAAGTCAAGAGGAATGCAGCAATGTAGTATCTGTATCGCGTAAACCAACAGGGAATGTACTGATGAAGATCGTCCCGGTGAAGCTGATCGGACCAACGGGGACAGAGGTGACTGTCAACGCGTTTCTTGATGACGGATCATCTTGTACTTTAATGGAAGAAAGGATCGCGGAGAAACTTGGATTGGAAGGAGAACGCGAACCGCTGAATCTCAACTGGCTTGGTGGTAAAAGGGAGACCTTCGATAAGTCAAGAGTCGTGTCGCTGCGAATTCGGGGAGTGGACGAAACCAAGGAGCATGACTTGATGTACGTCCGGACAGTAAAGGACCTGAATTTACCAGTTAGACCAATGGCCGAATATAAAGAGTTGAAGAAATGGAAACATTTGGAGTCAGTACCATTCCCGGATATCCTGCCAGAAAGACCCTCAATTCTGATTGGTGCTGACCATAGTCACTTGCTGCTGCCCAGAGAATTCCGAGAAGGAAAGAGATCAACCCCAATCGCAATCTGGACTTACTTGGGATGGGTTGTTCACGGACCAAACAGTAGACCCGAGTATATGAAGAAAAATCGACATTTGACCATTGCGATACTAACGGATGAAGTGGACGGCACCGAAAATGAAGTACCGAAAGTTGAAAAGAAGAATACGAGGAAGAACTTAATCACTGGGAGGGGGACGAATATAAAGATTACGGCTCAGAAAGACATCGTGGGACCATTCACTACTCAGGAGAAACGCGGATGGACAATGGACAAAGGAGTTATTCAAGAAAGGACAACGCTCCGGATCAGTGATTCAAACATATTGAATCACGGGGAGGGGAATGTTGGTGCGTTGCATGGCTTATCATTTGATGGACTCAAGATGGAAGAGAAAAAGTAGAGTTTAGGCCAAATAAAATGTCGTATGTAGCATAGAGTATGTATTTTGTATGTATAATTTGCTATTTGTATGTAAAATCATGTAATAGTTAATTTATTATAAAAACTGTAATTTTAGCAATAGCGCTTTGAAACTTGTTGAGGCGATGAAGTAGATGTAGGTGAACATATGTACCAAAAATTAGAATTACTAACCATCTCGCAAGCAGTTAGAATTAGTGTCAAAGGTCAACTGCTATTATGCATAGAAAGTAGCATAAGACAAGTCGTTGTTGTAACTAGTGTAGTCGTCAAGGAAAGTAGTTGTTAGTTTATTTATGTCAACGGAATGTCGGTTGCGTGTTGGAGAAGAGGTCATTAGAGGTCATTTGGAAAGAGGAAAATTCGGAGTATATAAGGAGCCGTGTGAGTCGTTGTAATTAGTTAGTCTTTTGTCTTCTGATCAGTAAACTGTCTGACAGAAGTATTGTAAACGGTTGGTATTGCTAATCTTATGTTATGAAATTCTTTGTAAAAACACTTCGTTACAGTTTGAGTTGAAATAAAAGCATTTGGGTGAAAAGTACGAATCTTGTCAAAATTCAAGTTATTTTAATTACGGTTAAAGTTAAAGACAGTTAAAGTTAATTAATCCATCATCACTACTGATCATATCTCACTGAGCGTCGTAACACCTATACTCTCAAATCTCCCCAATCATGAAACAAAGAATTATAATATGTTTTGTTCATGAAACAACGCCTCTTCCTATTTCACCAGGTGTGGTTAATGATTCTAAACCAAGTGGAGGGAGCCATGGACATTTACGCCTGCAGTCAAAGTGGCCGCTTCTTGAATCAGTTGCTGGAACCGGACAAGGAATGCTGGTGTTTCGAGTGCATTCTTCCCCTCATCCTGCCTCATTTGTGCCTCCGTGACTCTCTCAACTGTCGCCTTGTCTGTGGAGATTGGAGGGAGGCTTTGGACCGCTTTGTACAAGATTATTCCGGTCCTCATCCCGATTTGTTCAAGGAGGAGGATGTGATTTTGTATGATTATCCTATGGAAACTGTCAAATCCGCTACGTTCGGCTCACTGAGGAAGGAGATGGTTTTCCATGCACCGAATGCTCTACAACGTGTCATGTCCCGATTCCAAGGCTGTCGTTTAATTGGATGCTTTGTGAAATTTGAAAGCTACCAGGATCAGGGTTACTGGGATGATGGGGACAAGTTCCTGAGAGCATTTGGTCAACAAATTGTTTCATTGACCTTGTGCGAAGCTTTTACTGTGTTTACGACCACCGAACTCTACACGTACGTTGTCTTGTTGCTCCGTGCATGCTCAAGTCTGAAAGAGCTGCGTTTAAGGCTTCGGTATTCCTCCGGACGCCCTCGTGACCAACCTCTCGACTCGTTGGTTCTTCATGGACTCCCACTTCCGGTGATGCCCAGTTTGGAGAGTATCGACGCGGACCTTTCTGACCACAATACCGTATATCCGGTGATGGAAGCCCTTTTCCTGAAATATGCTCCGCAGCTGAAGAGGGTGCATTTCACTTTCGAATGGCGTGCGGAAATTCCTTTCGGATTTACCCACTACTTTCCCGGAGCGCAAAATTTGACCGAGTTGAATCTGAACGTTTACCCGCAACCGGATAGTATTACTGTTGATAGTCAGGTTGACTACCTGCGAGATCTCCTCCAGATTCCATCCCGCTTTCTCCGGAAGTTGAACCTGTGGCTGTGCAAATATGTCAATCTGCATCTAAACACCTTACTGGAGCTGTGCGAGATGTTCCCTTTGACAAATTTGAGGGTGGTGGGAGTGTTGGACGACATCCGTCTCTTTGGACATTTGGGAAGTGGCCGGATCCAGACTATGAAGTCACTCGAGTTCATGGACGTCATGGGAGTGGAGTCGTTCAATTTTCTGGAATCGTTTCCCTCCTTGGAGTACCTTCGGTTGAATGGCATATATTCCACAAGGGCGGCTTGGGAGAGAAGTAGGGACCCGACTGGAACGCCGAGGTATGGTGTTCGGAATGCTGTCCAAGAGTCTGTACAAATACGTCAGTATTTGTATCCAGAGTCGGATGAGGAGTCGCTCAAAATGTACGACTCGAATGTTTGGCGCATTTGTCCCCGTCTCAAGATGATCGACTTCACTTTCTGTTGGAGAGGCGAGTGGTACTGGAAGGAAAACAAGCAGGAATATTATGAAAACGAGAGTACCGGGAGGAATTGTCATCGCGTCTACACCAGACAAGGATTTTGGAAATACCAAGGATTCTAAGGGAAGAAAGCTAACGAACGACTTAACTATTAATGCCAATCACTTTTATAAAATCCAATACTTGCCAACTAAACTGAAACAGTTTAAGTAATGAAATAACGAATTTGTCTCGAAAATTAATTGTCAACTGCTGCTGCACTAATAAAAAGTTTATGTGAATGCCTTATCTTGAATGTCTCAAAAGACCCCACTCTTGATTTTATTAAACATATTATGCCAAAAGTAAAGTATGTTTTTGTATGAATTTTGGAAACTATATAATATAGTATGTTCAAAATATTACGCAAAATGCATTAACAATTAATGGGCAGTAAATACTGTTGCTGCACTACTCACGCTTCCTATTTTTGTATCAATATTTATTTGCTAATTGACTCATTGACCTGTCAGCGTAATGACCCAGGATGGGGTGCTGACTTGTACCCAACTAACTAACTTATTTTGTACTTACTGACAACAATTAGTTACATTTTGTTCATGTTTCCCTTAAAAATTGCATACAAATGATAACTATTTCTTCCAGTTTGAGTGAAAAGATTGGGAGCCGTTTTGTCCATTGACGCAAAAATTGGGGCTTTATACATTTGTCATTTCTTGTTCAGCTTCAGTAATCAACCAGTCAGAGTCATTTTTTATTTAGTGTTCCGTTCCTCATGGTGCATGCATTGCATGAATGGTGTTAATTACGCAGTTGTTAAAAAAATCAACAGTTAACTTACTTAAAAGAAAATATTAGACAGTATTGTTTGTGAATTGTCCGTTATTGTAGTTGTGGTAAGCTCACTTGATAATATTGATTTTACTAATTCTGATTTTATATAACTATTCGAGTTTGGTGTCATTTTGCCATTTGTGGTTCTGTGCCAGAGACTCTGGCATTCTGTGTGTATGTTGTCGGTGTACTATTTTCTCATGACTTTTTTATTGATTGTTAATTACAGATTGAAAACAGGGAGCAGAAAGGAGGGACAAGATGGAGCGCAAGGAAGAAGAAGTTCCAACAAAAGATGAAGACGATGACACGACTTTTGAAGACGATGTCTGGAGTCTAGTTAGTTCCTCGTCATCTGCTGACGACAATCATGATAGGAGTGGCTCCCATGAAAGGTCATCAAGTTTCAAGGAAAGTGGCAGCGAGGGAGCAACAAGTCCACAGGAAGTACCAGACAACAAGAATAAAGAAGATGACATGTTGGAAGGGCAGGAGCCAGGGAAGGCGGTGGAAGGGGACAGTGTTGCGGGATTAAATCACATCCTTGACCACGCTCGATTCTTCCTCATCAAAAGCAACAACGCCGAGAATGTAGATATCGCAAAATCCCTGCGTGTTTGGTCAGCGCCACCGGAAACGGAGGAAAAGTTGGATCAGGCTTTTAAGGAGACCATAAATGTCATCCTCATTTTCTCGGTGAAGGAAAGTGGCAAGTTTTGTGGATTTGCCAGGCTGGCTTCCGAGTCGCAACGGGGCAGGGGAAAGCCGAAAGTGGATTGGGTCCTTCCCGTAGGTGTTCCCAAGCGAGCCCTTCTTGGAGGAGTTTTCCGGATCGACTGGATTTCTAAGGGTTATTTATCGTTCGCCCAAACGCGCCACCTGTACAATTCTTGGAATCACGAGAAGCCCGTGAAAGTTGGACGAAATGGACAGGAAATTCAGCCGAGAGTCGGGCAGGCACTGTGTCGCCTATTTCCGGTGGACTCCAAAACGGACTGGGATATCGTTTTGAAGAGGAGCAAGGATGCGGGTAAAAGAGTTGAGGAGTCAAAAGTTGGATCCAGGGGAGCAGGAAGGGCCATGTCTCCAATTCGAGGACCACCAGTTGCGGCATTATGGGTTGGTCGTCGTCGTTGGGATGCAAGAGGAGGGTCCCTAGCGGATGACGACTGGAGCAGTGCCAAAAGGTCAAAAGTCTCGTCGGATAATCACTACAATTATCAACCGGCCATGTACAAAGATAGAAGCATGGAGAGGATGACCCCAGAACCGCGATATCCACAGGCCTTATCACAAGGGTACTCGTACTATATGGATTACACACCAGCACGGGATTATCATTGTAGGTCTCCACCTATGCTTCCTTACGCTTATCCTCCTCCGCCACCGTTTGATTCACTGCCACCTCCTCCTCCGAGGTATTATGATGGCCTGCCAATGCCCACCACCGAATTTCCCAGGCGCCGCCACGAGTTCCGGCCCCCGAGTGAAGTAACCAATTACTCCGGGAGGAAAACGGAAACCAGATCCCGATCCAGACGTCCATGAATGATTACAATTTCTGATTTAATAATTATCAGTTATATGGCTTATGATTAAAATTGACTGCAAATTATTAAATTAAAGTGCGTAAATGTTAAATCAAATTAATTTAACAATAAATAAAACTATATGTTTCGTTTCAACGTTTAATTTCATACAAATTTTAAGGCGCATGAACAACATGATACAATTTCATACATTTGCATACATTAACTTGATAGTAATAATAAGTAACATAGAATGCGTAAAACAGTAAACTATACAATAATTAACAACTAGCAAATGTGAAATGGCAAAGTTCTCATAATTTTCATCCCTTCAGCGCTCACTCATCTCTCCACATAGTCTGGAAATATATCAGATGACTGCAGTCGATCCGCTTCAACTTTGGAAAAAGAGTCCAGATATTCGACTCCTCGTTCCCCTTCCACTTGCACCACTCTTGAAACCCTTTAATGACCTGCCTCTCCTCAAAATCCTCCGGGAAGACCCGTCTGTTCTCATAATACTCCACACCTGTGGGGCGAAATGAAATCTCAAGAAATTCGAGGTCCTCCATCGGGAGCATGCAGTCCAGAGAAGTGTACGTGCACATTTCCAGTTTTAACTTCCGGACCAATGGAAGCTCCAACCGGAGGTTGGAATACTCCTCCACAATCCACTGGTCAACATCGCTTCTCATAATGCACGGAAACTGGATCGCCACTTTTTTCAGCGAGTTCGCCCACTTGTCTCGGAGGATCTGGAAAATTGTGCGCAGTTCCTCGAGAGGACAGAGGAACAGATTCAGGTTCAGTTTCTTCAACGGCCAAATTACCTCCAAACTCCGTAAACGCTCGACTTCCTCTGCTGTGGTTATCTCCGTTGATAACTGACTCAAATTGGGCATGGGCACACTGCATAGGTCATATGTCGCTTTTTCTGTAAAGTTTCGCTCCACTTCCAACATAGACACGTGACCGTTTTGGCGAATGAGCTGGTTGAGTATTGGAACAGGGAGACCAGCCGCCTTGATGAAGTCGAGACTGTCAATTCTTGGGAGAAGATTTAAATCCACGTCCGGCCATGCTGACATGTGAACGCGTGTCGTTCGAGAATGTCGGATCTCAAGCACCTTCAAGTTGGGCATCAGCCTCATCCACCCTCCGAGTCTGGAGTGGAGGACGCCAAGAGTGAAGAGGCAGTCCCGGTCCTCCAAAACACAGTGCCAAATGTACACTCCGTATTTCGAAAGGAAGTTGGATTTGTCGTTCCAGAACCGCTCCAGCCGACCCATGTACCCCTCATAGTCTCTGTAATGATAACTCGTCCGAGAGGAATCAAATGTTACTGATCTCGACAAAAAGGGATATCTGTCTAGAGTGCCGCCAGAATGGATGCCATGGGAGTGTTCAAAGTGACGGTCAAACATTTGAAAACGAGCGTTGCGATTTTCTTGGAGTGAAAACTTGACTTGAGTCCAAGATCCAATTTGACGTTCTGGAACTCCAGTGATGTCGAGTCTGGGCTTGTCCTTGGTCATTATGCAATGGCTGGGATGATTCTGGTAAAACTCCTCCACTCCGGTGCTCCAAGTGCGGCAGACCAAACGGAATTTTAAGATGGTTCGGAACCATGGGCCAGTGGAGAGTCGAGTAAGTTGGATGATCTCAGCTTGTGTCTTGTTGCGACGTGACCCAGGATCCGCAACAGATTCATAGTCCTGGCGAGTCATTTCGTACTCCATGTAGACAGGGTCGAGATCATTTTCGTACTTGACCCCAAGTACCTCCCAGACGCTGGGGAACAGGAAATGAACGCGTCTGGGAAGGAGAAGCTCTCGGAAGAATAGGGACGCGTTGTTGACATTCTCCGTGACGCGGGGCTCCATGGCGTCAAATATTGAATCCCAGACCTGAGAAAAAACAGAAAAAAATATTAGCTTAATCGTGTGAAAGTGAAGGATCAAGGGTCAATCCACATTAAGATTGTTTCACTCCTACTAATCAATGAGCACACACAATTATAATTTAATTTCCTAGTTCTCACCTCTTCTGGGAAAATGTTAAGCAAATTATGTGCATCCACATCCGTCCTGAGTTCCTCCACCATCAAAGCAACTGAGTCAGAACTCGATCCTAATTGTTCCAAATCACTGGAGCACGCATCGCCTTCGACCGCCTCCAAAATCTTCTTCTCCTCTTCTCCTCCTCCTCCGCCATGGTCGTTATCCTCAGGTCGGTTCTTCCCACTTCTCGGTCCTCTTTCCATTTTCTCAATCAGCTCCTTTCAATTTATAATCTAAAATCGATTATGAAATGAATCGGAAATTAATTAACTGCTAAAACAAACCATCAGACGTGGCCAAAGCACGCTGCAAACCTCAATGATGACAAATCTAACTGACTGACAGGAAAAATACAAATTAAATCTTTCAATTAAAACTCAACTTAACGGATTTGCTGGTCTTTTATTGTCGGTGATACAGACTGAGCGTCGTCTGAGCACTTGCTTAATTATGGCAAGAATTTCGTAATTTAATTAGGTAATTTATTTGTTGCAGAGTGACTGGTCCTGTCCTGCCTCACGCTTTTCATTTTTCTTGTTTATGTCGTTTCGCCGTGAAAGAGTTTGCTCCTTGAAGTTAGAAAGCTGACGCTAACAAGTTAATTTGCAACTTTTACTGTATTTTTTAATGCGAATTGTTGTTATTGGCAAACTACAGCTAGCAAGTAAAGTAGGTTGCATGCAGTGCAGTAGTTAAGATTAACAACATTATTAAGTGGCGGAGCCGCTTTATAAGATCGAGATGTCCGTCCGTCTGTCCGTCTGTCCGTCCGTCCGTGCGCGCTCTAACTCAAAAACGGTTGAACTTTTTTGAAATCTGTTTTCGGCAGTCGATAACTGGTCACCTGAGAAGGGTCCAGCGTGATTTTGAAATACGTAGGTCAACGGTAACCGTTAGAAGCCGTTACGAGGTCAAATTTTTTAAATGGTAACACATGGCAAGTGGCATATCATTCAACTCGTCTATGACCATAGCACATAGATATGAGGTCATTTCGGGGTTGACGGTTACTGTTTAACGGTTACAGCGATTTTAAATAATTTTACATTTTATGCTCTCCTGCTTAAGTGGTTTGGAATATTCCACTTCTGTTTTCGGCAAACGACTTGTCATCACATGGGCTTTACCTGACATGCTCACCAGCTCCAAAGGTCAACGGCAACGGTTAGAAACCGTTAAGAGGTCAACATGTTTAAATGATAACATATGGCAAGTGATATATCATTCGACTCGTTTAACAACATAATATACAGATCTACGGTCATTTTGAAGGTGACGGTTACGGTTTAACGGTTACGACGATTTCAAATGGTCCTGTTTAAATGGTATTGAAGTTTGGACTTCAGTTTTTGATAAGTGGCTTCTCACCACAAGCGTTTTATGTGAAAAGCTTGGCAGCCATAACGGCCAACGGTAACCGTTAGAAACCGTTACGATTTCGAAATTTTTAAAAGTCACTTAGGGCAAGTGGCATATCATTCGACTCCCCTGAGTGTTCTTTATGCAAATCCGAATGCATTTTAATTGTAACGGTTACCGTTAAACGGCAATACCTGATTTTGGGTTTTTGTGTTCTAACTTGATAATGGATTGGAATATATGCATTCTGTTTTTAACAAACGATTCCTTATAGTGGTATTCAGTTGACCATTTTGAAAGATGCATATTAAGGGTGTCCCTGCTCCGCCACTTTGCTACATGTTAGCTTGCTGAGTTTATTTATAAATATTTTAAAATCATTAAGAGTTCAAGGTAATTACGGAGTGGCTGTATGTAATACAGAATGCATAAATTCACAATTTACGCTAAATTAGCGTCGCTAATAGATAAGGTAGGTACGTAAAATGAGTGCAGACTTGGGGTGACTCGAGACATACCGAATACTTATCAAAGGGGTCAGAAATTGAATATTACTAACTAAATTAGACAATAAACATTAATTTTTGATTTCACAGCACATTTTATGAATAAGTAACATTTAATTTTAAACATTTATTGTATTACATAGGTCCATATGACACATCGTTTTGAATGTTTTTTATTTCATTCAATCATTCAATAATCAACATGTTCATACATTAAATTAATTAAATCATTTAAACTAAATGTAACAAGATCTGAAGAGACAATGTTGATAGCTAAATCTCCAGTGAATAGTTAATAACAATCAAACCAAACCGACCTAACCAAAATGTATGATAAAAGTAACTGTTGAAGAGCATATTGAAAGAATGCTTATTGTTGACGTTGGCTTACTCTCGAACTTCTCCTCAGCTCCGTTGGGGTCTTCGGTTTCTCCTTCTTCGTTTCCTTCTCCTTCTCCACCGCTCTCTCCCAATCGGATCTCGTCTGCCAGTCGTCTTCATCGTAGTAGATGATCTTCAACTTAGGAAAAAGTGTCCAAATGTTTGACTCGGGCGTCTTCCGCCGCCATATGACCACATCCTGAATGACTTGCGCCTTGTCAAATGCATCAATAAATTGAGCCGTTACCGGATCTTCAATAAAGTTGAACTGGTTTTGCGAGATCTCAAGAATTTCCAAAGTATCCTTCATCGGAAGAATGAAATCCAAAGATGAGTAGGTACGAACTCCCAATTTGAGGCGGCGCACCTTTGGAAGTTCCAGCCTCAGAGCGCAGTAGTCCCGCATAATTCGTTGGTCACATTCAACCCGAATCACCCTGGGCAAGGAGATGGCCAAGTCAGTAAGCGTGTTTGCCCACTTGTCCTGAAGCAGGGAGAAAATTATAGGCCACTCCACAAAAGGACGACAGTCCTCAAAGTTCACGTACAGCTTATTTAACGGCCATGTGACAGGTAAAGTTCCCAAACGTCCAAAATCTTCCGCCCTGTTAATCTTCACGGAGAGCTGGCTCAAATTAGGCAAATGGGCGCTGTAAATGTCATAGTTGATCTTCTTTACTATGGCTATACTTTCTCTCACTTCCAACATGGACACGTGGCAATTTTGGTGAAGAAGGTGGCTGACAATGGAACTGGGAAGACCTGTCGTCTTGATGCAGACAAGGCTCTCAATTCTCGGAAGAGGATTCAACTTCATTTCCATTTCCAGGCCGGGCAATTCGTCTGGACACTGGCTGACTTGTTGCGTAACGCGCGCGAGCGTGTATTCAATGTCAACAACCTTCAAGTTGGGCATCAGTTCCATCCACTCGCGAAGTTTGGAGTAATAGGCGATTCGACTGTGAAAGCGGTCACTGATCCTCAAAACGACGTTCCAAATATGGTGACCGTAGTTAAGAAGAAAACTGGATACTTCATTCCAAAATCGCTGGCATTTAGCTTGAACTTCTTCCTCTCGTATATATGATCCGTAAACATTAAGCGCATCAAATAACACGACCTTTGAGATAAATGGGCTTCTTGTTGTGGCCGCCCCAGCGCCGTGAGTCTGATCAAAGTGGGCTGAAAACTTTTCAAACTTTTTCAATTTCAACACAGAAAAGTTGACTTCATTCCACAATCAAATCTTGGGCTCATCATCATTCCCTGCTTCCATATCGGATAACCTCCAGTCCTGCAGATCCTCCGCCATTTTGTAACGATGATGGGAGTGTTTCCGGTAGAAGGCATCCACAGCTTCATTCCAAGTCTTACAAACCAAGCGAAACTTTTGGATGATTGAGTACCACGGAACATTTGATTTCCGGGTCAGCTGAACAACTTCCGCTTCACTCAGCAGAGGTGACAGGGACCAATGAGATGGTCTCCTCAGTCTCCGCTGAATTGACCTCATGTCATACAACTGATTAGCATGGTAGTCTTCGTCAGTCAGTTTGTACTCCATATAGGCCGAGTCCAACTCCCTTTCGTATTTAATCCCCAGAATCTCCCAGACTTTGGGAAACAGGTAGACAACCCGTTTCGGAAGCAGAAGCTGGCGGAAGAATGGGGATGCGTGACTCAGATTCTCGAGCACGTTAGGATCCATGGTCAGCGTGGCGTCAAAAATTAAATTCCAAACCTATAAAAAATGATAAACGACAGATTAATTATGGTTGTCCTACTTTTCTTGAACCACTTACTTAACTCTAAAAATCATTGCTGGTAGTGGTAACTTATCTCACCTCTTCCGGAAAAATATTGAGCAAATGCATGGCGTCAGCATCTGAACCCTTGTCCTCTCCCTTACGAATCCCAGGAGTCACAGCAGCGTCCGTACGCAGGTGCAAGTTATTAGAACCAGCTTCTTCTTCATCCCCTATCGTCGCTAACATTACTTTAGCCTTTTTGCCCTTCATAGATCGCTCCAGATGAGCGTCCATTTCCTGTTTCCTCCTCGTACCTCCCATTTCTCTCCTTGATTTAATCACAAATTAAATCTGGATGCAGCAATTTTTTGCTGTGAATAGAAAACTTTATTAATTACTCAACGAATTTGTCTCTTTGTTTGCATGAAGAAAAGTAAAGGATAAATTGAGAAAGAACAACAATCCAATTTGCACTGCACTCTAAATCAACCCACATTCTACACTACAGCAACCTGAAGTGTGCAAGTTTTTGAAATTGGTGAGTAATATTGTGAGCCGTGAGCCAAAGATGACTTATATTTTATATATATAAGTATATTGATGGGGAAGATACTTTTCCCATGATGTTGCATTGCCGTTGTGTATGATATTTCATATTCCACAAAAAAGGATGTAAAAATCATTTTAAAATATAGACAAACGTTGCTTTTAAGCTTTCAATAAAAGTTCATATTAGTCATTATTGTCATATATAGTTATATACAAAACGTTAACGAATAAAAGTCCTACCTTCTAATTTTAATCTCTGCGAAGCGAACTGACACAAGCGGCGACAAAAGTTATCGCAATATTCACCGGTAATTCTGTGGCTAATGAGACGCCGTAGGGGGTAATATGAGAAACCTTTCAAATATTTCTTCCACGCCCATGTATTTTCTGATACTTATCACTTTGCAGAGAATAATTTAGTGGGTTGAACATGCCAGGATTAAATTAGACTCCATGATGTAAAATTGCATGTATGTATAAAAAATGTATGATATAAATGGATACCTATTATATATTATACTATACAATTACATATATAGGAAGTCATTTTTGCGGATCCTTTTTATTTCATAAAACACACACCAAGCCCATACATTTCAAATGAATTACTGTAATTTTATAGGAATAACAACGCCGATATAATGACATATTATGATACAATATTGATATTTTTATAAGCAAGTTATACACACACCCCTTATGTGACTCACGACGGTCTTAGTATTTATAATCTGTATTAATATAAAATTGTAAAAATTAACATAAATGTATACATCAAAGTAAATTCATTTAAAAGAAACAAAATTCAAGAGACATTCAGTTTTCATTTTTGTTCAATCTCGCACTTCTCCTCGATCCCGCAGCCCGTGTTTTGAACCTATCTTCCCTCTCCTTACGCTTATCCGCCTTTTGCCGCTTCTCCATTGTTTTCGCCCAGTTGGTCCGAGTCTGTGATCCGTACTGATCCTCATATTCGATCCGTTTCAATTTTGGAAAAAGTGTCCACATATTCGTTTCGGGTATTTTCCCCCACACCTTTGGCCCATGTTTAATGATTTGTGCGTCCTCAAATGCAGCAGTTACTTCAGCTCTCTTGCGAGAGTGCCGTACCGAACAATACTCCATGTCTAGAAATTTCAGGCTATCCTTCATCGGAAGTATGAAATCCAAGGATGAGTAATTCTGCATTACGAGTTTTAGACGCTGCAGGAATGGAAGATTCAGCCTGAGACTGGAGTACTCCCTCACAATTCTTTTTTCATCGTCAACAATTTTCGTCTGGGGCAAAATAATGGACAAGTTTCTAAGCGTGTTTGTCCACTTGTCCTGAAGCAGGGAGAAAATTATAGGCCACTCCACAAATGGACAGTTCTCATCAACGTCAAGATACAGTTTACTTAACTGCCAGTTAACTGACGAAGACCCCAGACGACCAAAGTCCTCCGCCGCGGTAATCCTCAAAGAGAGCCGTCTCAAGTTGGGCATTTGGACGCTGTAAATGTCATAGTTATCCTCCAAATTAAACCATCGTTGGACTTCCAACATGGACACATGACAATTTTGGCGAATGAGGTGGTTGAAGATAGGACCAGGGAGATCAGTCGTCTTGAGGTAGACGAGGCTCTCAATTTTTGGAAGGGGATTTAAATTAATTTCCCGTTCCAGCCCGAGCAATTCGTCTGGCGACATGCTAACATGTGGTTCCCCAACAGTTCCAGCAGTACGATTCTGATGTGGCTCGTGTCGATAGTACCGAATGTCAAGGATCTTCAAGTTGGGCAACAGTTCCATCCATTCTCGAAGTTTCGAGTGGAAGTCGACTCGACGTGGAAAGTAGTCCTGAATCTGCAAAGTGCAGTTCCGGATGTGCTGACCATACTTGAGAAGAACATTTGAGATTTCGTTGCGAAATCGCTGAGCTAGGGGCGTCTCGTCCATATCCTCTCTAATTGGAGCTTCAAATGTCACGATCCGCGACATGAATGGACTTCTCGTCATGGTGACCCCAGTGGTGGAGTCAGAATGGGTCCGATCAAAGTGCTCTGAAAACTTTTGAAATTTTTCTGGACGATGCTCCTCAAATTTTACGTCAGTCCACGAACCAATGTCGTGGTGAAAATACTTTTGTTTGAGATACTTTTCAGATTGCTGGTATTCCTCGGGATCATCCTCCATTTTGTACTGGCGAGGATGGTTCGTGTAAAACTCGTCCACGGCTTGGCTCCATGCCTTGCAAACCAAACGGAATTTTCGGATTGCTCGGAACCACGGAAACCATCTTTCTCCCTCCGCCGTTATCGAGATAAATCCTGATGACCTATATGAATGAGCTTCTCGATAGTAATTCTCAGTCAGGCCGTCGTCCGCGTAGGCAAAGTTCATCTCCCTTTCGTACTTGACCCCTAGGATCTCCCAGACTTTTGGAAACAAATAGAGAACCCGTTTCGGAAGCAGGAGGTGTCGGAAGAATGGGGATGCATGGCTGACATTCTCGAGGACGGTGGGATCCGAAGCTACAGCGGCGTCAAAAATTAACTGCCAAACCTAGAATTAAAAGAGAAAAAATAATTGGCATTTCGTTAATAAATGGATTGACATGACATGACAATCCAGTAGAATCAAATCAAAAGTTGACCTATGAATATGGAACTTCTTCATTGCCTTGATGCGATTGCTTTCAAAATTGTCTTATCTTACCTCTTCCGGGAAAATGTTAAGCAAATGCTCCGCATCCTTATCTATCCTCCCAATCTCAGCACTAGCCACAGGGTCGTCGGTAGCGTCCGAAGGCAAAGGCACATTGTTCGCAGCTAAAACAGCTTCATCATCGCCCATCGTCACTGTCTCCACTTTAGCCTTTTTGCCCATCATCGACCCCTCCGGATGGCCTTCCAACTCCAATTGTTTCCTCCTTGCCCCTCGCATATTTTGCTCCTTTTGAATTAATTAATTATTCAATCAAATTATTAATTGTGTATTTTTTAACGAAGTAAACGAAAAAATATAAGTAGAATCAGCACAACAATCGTAGTGAATTCAATGAAGCCAAACAACAACAAACATCCGTGCACGGTTTTGTTGGGTGAGCCAGATGCCTTGCCTTCCTTGGATGTGATTGGGAAGATCTTTGTCATGTCCAGGTGCAGGTATTCAATAAGGCGGAACAATGGGAGCCGGATTGGAAAGTGGGGATGTTGCTCGCTCTTCGTTACTCCTTGTCTTGTCGTGTCCAAACACGGTTAGCGTAAGTGCACGTTGCGCAGCTTGCTAGAAAAAGTTAGGGAAGGGAAAGGGAGCCCTTTTGCTCGTACTCTATCCGCGCCATCAATGAGCTAACTTGCAGAAGTTTTAGCTAGCAGAAGTATACGGCCGAAGTTTGGTTGGACCCTCAGTTAGTCAGTTAGTACAAAGTAGGAATAGGTAGGTATTACCTACTAGGTAAGTTATTCCGGAAGATGATTAATTAATGTCAGTGAGATGCAAGCAGATGTAAAAATGTATATTTTTGTAAATGTCAACTATGCAGCATAGTCTATGCTCGGTTTTCCTAATATTTTCATATATTCGGTTATAGTGTCAAGAACTGTTAAATTGGGAATGAAATGACCATTGCCATCGTCACCAAAAATAGATGAAAACTATACAGGATCTTTGTCAAGTTGACTCATAATGTTGTTTCTGGTGTCTGTATTGATGGAAATCTTTATAATTCTTTAAATGTTAAGTGTGGAGCTTCCGTCTGAAATCGTAAAAATATTTAAAAGTTTTAATTGAGGCTCCTTGATTACGGTTGTTGGAGCTCCTAGTAATTTGCCATTTGCTGATCTAGTTGAATTATCTGCAATAGAAGAACGTTTTGGGACGAAAGGAGAAAAGCAGTTTTGATCACATTACTGTTTCTTTCTTTTTTACTTAATGCAATATAATTATTGCTAGTTGTAAATAATTTTTACGGCCGGTTATGATGAACTTTGAATAGTTTGCACTTTGCAGTATGCTTTCTGACAATGAGGTTACGTCTATGATAGACGGTCTATCGTCGGGATGAGTGTGGATGATACATTGTTTTAATACGTTTCCGTGTCAAATGACTGCGACTGCCATCATCGGTTAAAGTGCCAATAAGTCAATAATTATAACAAACTTTTTCTCTTTCTTTGGACATTATGGGGCACCCTGAGAAAATTTAATTTATCTGAATGTATATTGAAAATAGACAGAATATTATTGCAGATTTATTTACATTTAATTAATATAATATGTGTTGCTGAACAATAAAACAATATACTTAGTTTTTAGTTTTACATAATGTTTGCTAGCACATACATACATACTATAAAAAAGTTTTAAAAGCACGAAACGACATGAATGATTTTCTGGATTACATACAATGATTAATAAACAACAATGTGGAAAGTTTCCACTGGAGACTGTAGCTAGAAATCCTTGGCTTGAATGCTTAAATGTATATATTATATAATTTTGCATTAAATAATCCATCTGTTCCTTACGGTCAGATGTTCTCCCATCTCCAAAAGTTTTCATCCCCACGAGTTTTCATGTAAAGTAAAATCCTAGTCCTTGGTTGACCTACTTAAATATATATGGAAATGTTAAGGAACATGTTAACGGGTAATCATTTTGTTAGAATTCATAATTGACTGAAGTAGACATTTCTACTACCATTCATTAAAAATAGTATTAAATGGATATATTAATCATTGTTTAATGCCTACTTTGCAGATCCCATGCCCGAATGACGATTTCCTTTGGAAATTGCGTCCGCAGCTGTCTTTAAAATATCTTTCCAAGGAGTCAAGGTAACCACATTTAACGCACCTTGTTGTTGGCCCTGTAAAATAAATACCCCAAAAACTAATTTACATACTATATGATCTCACAAAACCGACCATGTCATTTAGTTTAATAAGACATTTTAGTGTACTGATGACAAATCTCAATTTACCCCGTTACTATCAGTATCTCCTTCAGCATTCTCGGTTTCGTCCGCTGTGTTTCCTTGTCTCCGGGATGAACCAGGCTCCTCAGCGTTTGCTGCACTTCTTCGTTTCCTATTGTCCATGTAGTCCTCAATTGGCTTGACGGAATGGCGGAAACGGTAATGCATACGCTCCGAAAATGCTTCCTCTAATTTCATCCGCTTTTGCCTTTCCCGTTCCAAGGAAGCCTCAAGTTCGGCCGCTTCAGCCTTCAAAGCCTCACACTCCTCCATATATTTCGTCGCACCCTCCTCAAAATTCTTGGACCTCAGTTTGGCCGAGTCCACATCCACCCGCAAGCCGTCAATTTCCGTTTCTCGATCCCTGGCATTTTGTTCCAGTGTTTGTCGTCGTTCAGTACCCTCAATGACTTGAGTCTGCAGATTGCCAATTTGTCTTTTGTATTTCTTCAACAATTTCTTTGAAGATTGCCGCTCGTCGCTGAGTTCTTTGTGGGAGCGTTCCAAATCAAGAATCTGTTCGTCTCGGTTCTGAAGCGTCAATGTCAATGCCTCCAGATCAGAAACGGTAGAACCCATTTCACTCTTTGTTCGATCCATTTCCTCTTGCTTTGCCTCCAGCTCATTTTGGATTTCGGTCAAACCTTGATCCCGATTTAGTAGCTCGGTCTCCAAGAGAGATGCCTGGGCTTGGTAAATTGATACCGTTCCCTTCTGGGTTTCGTTAGTGTCAGCCATAATCTGGTTTATGCTTTTCTGTTCTTCATTGTTACGCTTCATTTCATCGACCTGGTCCTGAAGGGCAACTCTTTTGTTCTCCAATTCCTGGGCAGGACCCCGCTTCAGTCCTAAACCACCGTAAATGTACTGGTCAATCGCTTCGCAATTTTGTATAATGTTTTTGCCAAATTCGGCCATTTCTGAAATGCGAAAGGACACATTGAATGTTGAGGCGGTAGAGCCGGGTGGGCGCTCTGTCACGTTGGGACTTTGAAGAAGATATCGATTCACGCCTGCGGCGCTTGTACTTGTATTTCCTGGTGGTAGAGATTTAGGAAGAATTGGCCGGAAACGGAGCTGGCTCTGGGTCTAGTCGAAATATTCACTGCATAGTATACATGCACACTTTTCATACATTTACGAATTATGACAATATAGACGATTACCACAGGCTGTTGGTCACTATGACCGGCATTCACGGAATGAATCTCTGGTAACTGATCGCTCATGTTTGTGGAAGGAAAGTTCATCCCAATCTGTGAAGAAGTAATATATAAATACCTATGTGCTATAAATAATTTGTGTAAGAAAATCTTTTTAAAGTATTTAAAAAATTACAACACTTGCATTCATTTACTATGACCCTCCCTGGCCCAATATGCTGCTTTCATTCTTTGTTAACATGGTAGTAAAAGTTAATGATCTATTGAATACTGCTTAGACAATGAAAACTATATTATATTCATCTGAAATAATGCTCGGGAGCAAAAAAATTTAAAGTAGACATTTCTACGTACTTTGCATACGTGATTTCTGCCATGAAAAGACTCAATGATTTAATAACAATACAAGAACGATTGACCAATCGAATATAAAGCACTTAGGTAGATGACTTGATAGATGATATCTCAAAATGCATGTACAATTTATGGTAATGAGATGTTCTCAGAGAACTGTTAACCAATTCAAAGGTCCTGTGACGCCGTTACCTCTGTATGGGTATGTATTTGATAAGTAATACCGGTCAGTTTTTTACATCTCCGCTAAAAATACGAATCACAGATTGCAGGCAGCAAGTTCCTATAAACTTGTTGAATGCATACCACCCTACTGTGTTTGTTGACTTTACTTCCCCCGTACTTCGTTTACGTCACCGTTTACTACTGCGTAATATGCTTACTGTGTTTTAATCTTACCACCACTGATCTGGTCGCCTTTTCAAAACACTATTTAGACACGACTTCCAAAACGATTGATTTGCAGCGCTTCTATAGTGTCACGCATACAAAAATTTTAGTAGCGAGGGTAAAGGGTAACTGACTGCATTTTTGTGTGTCCTAAATTGGCACTCGTGTATCCGTAAATATTGCTTACATGGCATTTGTCGTATTTCACAACTTTTTCAATTGTGTTCTATTTCAATACAAAATATTACAATGGCCTATTGTGTGGTTTTACGAATTCCAATTTAAGCCTTTACCGAGAAATTTAGAACGACAAGACAAAGGACAATATAAAACAGCATTGTTTCAAAATGACTTTTCGAATCTAATCTTTTGCAAGTTCCATAATAATCAAGTTCACTGTAACTGCAACTTGTGAAGAATTCCAGTGGGGCATTGTAAGACAATGGCCCGAGTGCCTGATCATCTTACCGAAATCTCATTATTTTAGGTAATCTCTTATGGAAAATGTGGAAAGTGTATTTGTACAAAAATCACAAGTGAGTTTGCTCATGTATTTTATCACGCGACATTTGCAATATGACCTAGATTCATATCCTAATTAATGACTGAATTACAATTATAAAACATCTTAAAATGCAAATATGAAGATATTAAAATGTCTCAGATGATGATGTGGTGAGGGTTAATAAAGGTAACAGTTTATGGAAAAAAAATTACAACCACTCTTTTTTAAAGCACTTTTTTATCAAATTGGTTTTATTAGACGAATGTATTTATCGTATTATAATTAAGTCATAAGTTCTCTCGGTGAGTTAATGATTGAGATGATGTTACAATACTACAGTTATTCAGTAGTTACAATAATACCTAAAAATCACAAGTTACTGACAAGATTTTTGATGAGATACAACTTTAATCTAAAATTAAATGTGGGTATTCACAGATTAAAGCCTTACAAGTTGAGTGAGAGACATTCGTGATAAAAATTATATAAATGTATTTCTATATCGATACAACATTTATCATGCACGGCACATTCCCTTAGCCTCCTTTTAATTAAAAAAATACCTCTTAATTGTATACCAGTTTCATACTTACATACCTATTCAGTCTTTGCCTCTACTACACTTTAATTCACGTATTTACACATGATGCAGCTGATTATATTACATCACAGTTGACAGTTTTGAATTTAATTACAAAAAAGTGTTTAAAACTATCTTAATTAATGATCCATGCTATTCAATTTTAATACTTTGACATTTGCTTGAGGTACATAGCTTCTTACACAATACTTAATCTAGTTTGCCCATCAATCTTGAGCACATCTTCCAAACTTCCAAACAGTTCCATTGCCAGCTGCTCGCCATTTTCGCTCCAAGTCTCCAGAAACGCCCTCAGCTGCACTCCGCTGTGCTTCATAAGCTTGAGCACGTACTTTATATTTTTCGAAATGGAAAAGTCACACGCAAGATTGAAGGGGTTCATCATTTGCAGGTCACAGCTAGCACGACCACCAGCAGGAGAAACACCTGCACGTGCAGAAGGCCCTGCACGATTTTCAGTCTCCAGCGCTGTAAGCTCCCCGTCCCGAGTATTCAACATGCACACATTATTCCAACCACCCAGAAACAAAACTTCGCCGCAAAACTGCAAAAATTCTTGAAACAGGGTCAGCGACTTGAGCGCCTTCTCTTCTTCTGTGGTGGTGGCAGCAGCGTCTCCAGTTCTGGCTGATATCCACCTCCGGGCGAACTCAGGATCGGGCGTAAAGCCAACATCAGTTTCCTTCTCCACGTCCCTCAAAACGTCGTGAGCCCTTCCCTGAATTTCCCCAGGTGCTGGTATTATCTTCCGGTGCGCGAGAAAAAAGATGACAAGCCATTGCAAAGTGACTGGCTCGGGCAATTTGTCAGCAGGAGGGGCGGCAGTGAAGTTAAAGAAACTGGTGCTTCCCGTAACGTCTCCAAACGACACAGAATTGACTTTTGTCCAGTAGTAGGCCAGTGACATTAAAGACTCACAGCGGGGGTCAAATGTGCACAGATATCGGAGCATGCGGCGCATCTGCACCTCCATAATGTAATGACGCGAGGAAGTGACGAGACGAAACTTGACGCCATTCCGCTTGTACTCCATTTTCCATTCCGAGTTGGGGAGTGACTTTGCAAGTACTCGAAAGTCCTTTCCTCCTTTTTGTGGACTGAAGACGCTGTTGATTGTGAAATTGGGCACGTCTTCAGCGGTGTTGTCAATGTAACAGAAAATGAAGATTTCGTGATGGAAGGTGGAGGGATTGTTGAGCCAGAGAAAGTAGTTTCGGAACATGACCACATTTATCTCGGGGTCGGGATGATACTGCGCAAATGTTGCCTTCAAGGCGGTTGTCATCTCCATAACGTTGCTATATTCCGAGTTGGCAATGACAAGGGCGTTCTGAACACGTCCGAGTTGGGACAGGATGGAGTTATTGTTGGTGGGAGCCGGAGGAGGTGTTGCTGGTGTTGGAGGAAGAACTGGAGGATGAGCTCGAGTAGTAGAACTTGATGGCATTTGTTGATGGCCGCTGTTTTCGGTAGTGGTCGAAGTCGGAGGTGACTGAGATGATGATATGGTTGCGTTTTTGGAAGAGTTTTGAGCGGAATTTATCTTTTCCAGACAGTACTCGGCAGCGTTTCGCCTTGCCTGCATTCTTGACATGGCCGGTGGTGTGTCCTTGTAGTCGATCCCGTTCACTCGTACTGTACACTGGTATTCCGTTACATATCTACCCTGAAGCGAAGCTAATTTGTAGTCGATACAATTTAATACTGGTTTTCGCCAGCGTTTATGCCTCGCGAGTTCCATGAGTTTGGAGACTGGGATCCTCATCACCATCACCGCCACCGTCGTCTTTTGGTAACTTGCTGGGGTTCTCTCTGCCGGCGGCTTGCCTTTGCGTTGGGGAGGTGTCCTCTGCTGACCGTTTTCTCTGGCCGTCTTCATCAGTCCGCGAACCAGAAGTGGATATCGACATCAAATCTTGAAGGCAAAATGTGGCAGCATTTCTTTTCGCTTGATGTGGGTTATCGGCTGGAGGGCCAGATGATGCGCTCGGCGTATACTCCCTACCATTAATCGTAACGCTGAAAAGGAACTTGATGGAAGGTGACAGATTAGCCATGTAGGATGGGAGGGGCTTGTAGTGAGGGCCAGTCCAGCCATACTCTACTGCCAGTTCCTTCAACTGAGAAATGGGATCATCCGTCAAAGTAATCGTCCTTGATAATTTCGGAGAACGCAGACTGCGGTTATCTGGCTGCTCGATGATCATTACTTCGTCAGATGGCTTCTCCACCGCTGCTGGTGTGCTGACGGATCTCCTTGTGGCGTTGGTTGATCGTGTCCTCACCGGGCTACATAATGTGATGAGGTCTGGAGGAGATGACGTCGGAGGGGATGGAAGGACTGGCGGTGGCGACGCCACCGCCACATTTTCTGTCTTCTTTGCTGCATCTGACGAATCCTCATCCCGGATCTCCCCTACTTCCAGTTCCTCCTCTGCCTCTGAGTCGCTTGTCTCATCTTCCACAACAATCAGAATGGGTGGCACCTTAGTAGATTCAGTGCCGCCTACCTCTCGGATCCCTTCTTCGTCATCTAAAATCATTACAGCCGCAGAATCTTCATCTTCTTCCGATTGATTACCCGATGAGGATGACTGTGAGGAGGGCGATGGGGCCACTTGCACTTTTGGTGGAATCATTTCAGACACTATAAAAAATACACAAAAAGTAATGAACACATTACAAACCCCAAATGCCTTGTCAAACTTAACTGCTACACTTAACTCACGACAACTTACACTGAATCTGGCTAATGTCAATCAGTTTCCTAATTTCCAGCAAGTGGTCATCATCCAACTTCCCTCGATAAAGTTTCTCGCCTTCCCTACGCGCTTCCAAGTTCCTGAGCGCCAACTCCATCGCCAACCTGGAACATTTTATAAAACACAAAGTAAAAGGTAGCAATTAATCAGTCAGTTAACTTCCAACTTCGGGTATTTTATAGTCAAGTTAATTAGTGCAACTTTTTATATACTATGCAGACACGTGACTCACTCGTTATTAAATTGGATGAGACCCATATATGGCTTTTCTGTCCAAACCACAAAGTTTCTGACGCCGTATGCTTTGTAGGTGCAGCATTTCTGGAGGAGCGTGACCACTCCAGCTGAGTCCTGTTGACGCTGGATTCCCTGCTCATCCGTGGAGGTCACGAGCGGAAAGCTGGAGCAAACCAGAATGGAGCAGCGGCGTTCCCACGGGCTACACCCGACGAAATCAAAATGCCGTCGGCTTCTTCGGAGATGCGGCTTCCGGGTCAAATGGTCGATCCAATCTTCGGCACCGTTACCAGGACCGCAGATGCAACAGGGGGCGTAAGTAGACATACTGGCTGCTGACCTTCAACCTTTTACTTGATCGATGAAAATGATTGGAAGAACCGATGTCACACTTGCAACTAAAAAACCGCCACCCCTGTAAAAGATTAAGCACAGACAAACACAGACACATTAGTTAATTAATCAGTTGCTGGGAGATTAAATTCAAATAAAAATATAATATTTCAATGACTCAAGATAACAGCTTATTCATTATTCATTACCACACTCACTGTTGAATACTGACTTGACTACAGACTGGACCACTCTGGTGACTTGCACTGATAATACACAAATTATTAATTACTACTTACTTTAGCGTTCCTACCTTAATTATTAAAATTAGTTGTTTTTCGCAATTTGTTATAAAAAATACAAACAGCTACAAAAAGGCAGACGGCTAACGAGAAGTCAAGTCAAGCTTGCAGTCTGTTTGTTTTTGTCGGTTGAATGAAAGACAGGGAAGGAGAAGAAACCAGTTTCGCGCGCTGGACATCCGGAGACTCCAGGTTGGGTTTGGGGGCGACTGGAAAACTGAGAATGGTACAATACAAATATCATGGGCTTTGTTGCTTTGATTGTTGGGTTTTGTGAGATGAATGCAAGTTACTTTAATCGATTCTGGGCATTAATCATTAAAGTCGTGCCATTTAATATTAAAATGAGATTAGCTTGCCGCTCTATGATTATTAAATCACAATATTTGTTTTATTTATTTTTTACAAACTAGTGCATTCAAAAATGATGCTATTCAATCTCCTCATATTTTAGCCCCGTGTCAACCAGCACAGTAACCACCCAGGGGTCTTTCCCCAATTGTCCACTTTTCAATATCTTCACTGCCGCTGCAACATTTGCACCTGACGTGTATCCCAAATAGAGCCCCTCCTTCTTGGCAAGCAACCTCTTGTACTCCACCGCTTCCTGATCCGTCACACTCATCGCCTCGTCCAGTGTCTCAAAACTGAACAGCTCCGGCACCTTCCCATATCCCGATCCTTGTAGCAAATGCCGTGGCTTCGTGATCTCATGCCCTCCAATTGGCCGGGATCCTTCCGGTTCCACGGCAAAGCACTTCACATCTGGCTTCACACTTTTTAGGTATCTCGAAACACCGCAAAAAGTTCCTGCGCTTCCAACGCAGGCGACAAATGCGTCAATTCTTCCCCCAGTTTGCCGAAATATTTCAGGTCCTGTCGTTTTGTCGTGACTGGAGTGCTTATTGTTAAACTGGTCCACGTAAAATCCTCCAGATTCTTTGACTATCTTCCCGCACCGGTCCACGGCTGCGTTGATGTCTGCCAATGTTACGTTTCCAGGCGTTCCATCCATCTGGTCAACGAGTTCTACGTTGGCTCCGAGAGCTCTCATCATTTTAGCCCGCTGCGGATCATTTCCTTTTGATATAGTCAAGGTCAGAGGATGGCCCAGCACTGCGCACACAACAGCCAGTCCGCTACCTTGATTTCCACTTGTCATTTCGACGACATGACCTCCAGGCTTTAGTTTGCCTTCTGTCAGGGCTCCTTTAATCATTCCGTAAGCTGCTCGGTCCTTAATGGAACCACCTGGCAAAAATATCAGAAATCATTATTTAACTTCCCATATCACTTTGGAAAACTTTTTTGAATGGCTGCTTTTAGCTACTTACCAGGATTCATGAATTCACATTTTGCAAGGAGCCTTCCGGGACCCGGCCAAATTCTGTCCAGAGCAACGAGGGGTGTGTTGCCGATAAGCTCCAGAGCCGACGCCTTGATATCCGTTGTGTCTCCAGCAGTACTCATCCTTCCCCCTTAAAAATCTACTACGGGTAATCAAACTGTTAATACGTGTGCATTAAGGGAATGTGAGCGAACGTGAACTGAAAAGAAACAAAGCTTGTTAATTTATATCACTTCACTTGCTCACTTATGCATAGACGCACATGAAAATGATGAAAGAGGATACAAAATATTTCTCATCCTTAACACACCAAGAATGGTGAAGATGTCGATTTTTTCTCATGTGTTCTGAATCTTTAGGCTAGGATCAATCTCCAGAGCGTTCCATCATCATACGGCAATTTGGGAGAAACTTCCAGTGGCGACTGGACATCACTCTGAATGTTGCATAAGAAGGCAAGTAGAGAAAGATCATAAGGTTATCTTGACCAGTTTCACTTGAATGAGCTATCTCGCAATGTTAAGATTTGAATTATATGCATTCGTCAATAAATAACTTGACTTTAGAATCAATTTGTAAGTGTAGATTAAATAACTATTACAATAAAAATCTCAGGTGAAATGGAAGTTAATTTGCTATTGTAATAGTTTTTACGTTGTTTTAAAAACACGAGAGAAGTCAATGTAAAAAATATTAGATGATTAGTTATACGCAAAAGTATTTTTTTATTTTAAGCGTATTCTTTTTTTTGGCATATTTCATGATTATTAATACATGAAGAAATCAATTAACTGAAAATGACCTTATCCGGCAAAGCATAATCCAGCTCATGTAATTCATTTATTTCATTTCCCATTTTTTGCAATACCTAGAAGAAAGGGGTATCTTGAGACTTGTACTTAAAAATACTAAAAAATGTTACAGTTTAGTATAAAAAATATCTTGATAGATTCTGGTTAAATGACAATACAACAAATATTGTTCACTTTTACAAACAGATGTGACTATGACTAATTAATTTTCTAAACAAAAAGTAAAAGCATTACTTTTTCTCACGAATTATCTAACAAAAACTGGCAATTTGTTAACATTCTTTTTTTGTACGTTCTCTTCATTTCATCCAGTTCGCATCATCGTCCTCAGCGCCAATCTAATTTGTTCAAATCCCTTCGTTTCTGCCTCACATCCTCTGGAATCTGAAATTGAGCTTGCATGTGACATTCCAGGATTCCACTGGTCCACCTCCACCGAATGCATTGCCGTGATTTATGCGGCGTTCTTGTCGGCGTTCCCGGTCTAAAAATATAAAATGGAGAACATTAAGTTTCCAGATTTAAATTATATTTTGCAAAAAAATACTCTTTTGAATATTATGTGCCTAACTTCTAGTTTTGTTAATACATACCTGTTGAAGAGGGTCCTGCGCAGGTTCCCAAAAATATGACATCGTCCAGACTAGTTGCAACAACGGGCTTTGGTTGACCAGCGGTAATAGCGTGACCTCTTGAGCTATGGCGGTGTCGTCGACCTAAAATGTTCCAACAAATAAATTGATTGGCTACTTCAAGATATTTTTTCTAACAGATTTTCGCATGATTTTAAAATACTCTTGAAATTTCTATTGACTTACTTTTGTTGGAATTTGAAGATGGTTTAGCGCAACTCTCCAAGAAGACCACGTCGTCGTCATCCTGCTCATCGGCTGGAGTAGTTGGGTCATTTGACATTTCCAACAGATTCCAGTGGAGAAGGGCATCTGTGTCTTCAGCTGGAGTCGCAACTTGTGATCCAGTAGTCGCCCGAGTAGGATAATCTACAGGAGATTGGTCCACGCCCTCCTGTCCCAAAGTCATCTCTCTATTGCTCAACCCACAGTAGAATGCGGGATTCGCCCGAAACTCCGTTTCAGTTCGTTTCTGCCTCAAATATTGCTCCAGGCTCCATCTGGTCATTTTGGAAGTTTAAACGATACTGATGATATCCCTCACTCAGAAGAGTTTTAAATAGGATCAGGGAATAGCCTTACAGCTTACGATAAAATAATTAATTGAAAATAATCGTTATAATCAACTCTTTCAAGTAAAGCTCAGGCATGAATGAACAGAGAGAGTGCCTTTAAATTGAGGAGAAATATTTTTTGGTGAGAAAACCCGGAGGAAAGCTTGGAGGAGGAAGTTGTTAACCGGAGCACTTCCAAAAACGTATTAAAATTCCACTTTCTCTGCAGCTCCCTTTTATACAAGGAGGGCCATTACTGATTTTTCGCTCGGAGTAATATATTCAACAATCGAAGCTGGGTAGCGTAGTGGCGGTTTTGCGCACTTGTCAATTAACGTTAGCATAATTATCAACTATGTAAAATTAGCTTCCGTTTCGATATCCATCCTCCTCCGTAGGATATAAATGATCAATTGCATACACTCGTTTTCTCCTTCGCATTGCATTCGCGATTGCATTCCACCATCCAACATACAAAAAGTAATGTCAATACGATTCAAATGCTAATTGTGCATTCGTTCTTCACCATTTTTGATGACCTTTCGCAAACAATGACAATGAGTAGTTCGAGTTTGCGTATTACGCGTATGTCACCATTCGTTAATTAAAACTTGCGTCTTTTCATTAAAGTTGCTACTTGCATAATATATGGTCCCATAATGCATTATAATATCTGGATAGCCATGATTTATGATTTTGAATACTACGATGATGACGTGTAAATGTCCCAGCTCCCCATTCGGATGAGGTCCATATCATAGTACACCAAAATGCAAATATGTGGTTTGGCCAATTGTGACCATTGTCATATACATGGATATTTGGACGGGTGTTGCAGTTTTGGTCGAAAATGTGCAAACTGGATGTGAGTGAATGGTAAAGCCCAAGATAAATTAATTGTAATTTATTACTGGCAATTTAAATAATTAAATTATGCATTATTGTTTAGATTGGCCTTAGTCAATTATTGTCATCTCATCAGTTTTCTTTCATCTTCATTTCGCTAATTATTAATTACTTAATGGTTTTAATTATTGTACTTAAATACCATGTATTTAACATCACAATCAAAGAGAACTTCATCCAGAGAACAATGGGAATCCAAGTCTGGTGAATAAAGAATGATGTGAGAAACAATTACTAACCACCAAGTTATCAAAATTAATCAGACGGAAGATTCACACAGTCAAATATTCAACGCAGCTACGTAGTAGTGGCTTTGCACTACATTGAGATTGACACATATAAGTATAATTAGCAATTATGTAGAATTAACTTCCGTTTTGAAATCCGGATGCCAATTGGCAGCTCGATCTTTGTCATTGTTGTTTATTCTTCACAATGGTTGCCATTGAATAGTTTGAGTTGGAGCGCATTAACGGTAGCCATGATGCGATTAAGAACTCATTTTAAATTGTATCTTTCTGTTCTTTTTTTGCGTGCTATATGAATAAAAACTAGTAAATCTAAGAGAGTCATAATTTTGATTATGTTATGAATAGAAATAATGATGACATGCCATGGCTTCACTTGACATTCCGAAAAGCGTCCACTTTTCAATCAAGTAGGAATGAAATGAGTATCACAATACCCCATATGAAATTTGCAATGGTCACCCCAGTCACCCGTCATGTCCAATGTTGGACATTTGACCGTGTGTGTCCATATTGATGAGTGATCAGTATCACATGAATGGCTTCAATTTTTGTCAATATGCATATTTTAATTTATAGCAAAATCAAATAAGTCGTCAAGGAAACAATGGGAATCTGTAAGTGAACAAAGAAGGATGACAGCAACGACAAATGAAGCAAAAGGCAGAAACTGCATATCACTGTAATTGTGGCAACTGTCAATTTTTAATTTGCTTTTTTATTCTGACGTGATATGATGACATATTATGACAACCATAATTATCTTGTATTATTAAAAACTAAGGTGTTTCGAAATGATGCTCTTCAATCTCCTCATATTTTAGCCCCGTGTCAACCAGTACCGTAACCACCCACGGGTCGTCCCCCAACTTTCCACTCTTTAGCAGCTCCACTGCCGCTGCCACATTAGCACCCGAAGTGTACCCCACATACAGCCCCTCCTTCTTGGCAAGCAACCTCTTGTACTCCACAGCCTCCCGATCCGTCACACTCACCGCCTCGTCCATCGTCTCAAAACTGAACAGTTCTGGAACTCTCCCAATTCCAGATCCCTGTAGCAAATGTCGTGGCTTGGTGAACTCACATCCTTTTATCGGCTGCAGTCCTTCCGGTTCAACAGCGAAGCACTTCACATCCGGCTTCATACTCTTTAGATATTTTGACACTCCCGAAAAAGTCCCTGCGCTTCCCACGCACGCGACAAAGGCGTCAATTCGTCCTCCCAGTTTGCTGAAATATCTCAGTTCCTGTCGTTTGGGCGTGGCTGGAGGTGGCGAGATGGTTGTTAAATTGATCCACATAAAAGCCCCCAGACTCTTTGACTATTTCCACGGACCTTTCCACCGCTGCATTAAGATCAGAATATGTTACGTTCCCAGCCGTCCCATCCACCTGGTCCACGATTTCTACATTTGCTCCAAGAGCTCTCATCATTTTTACTCGCTGGGGGTCATTTCCCTTCGATATTGTTAAGGTCAGAGGATGACCCATCACCGCGCACACAACAGCCAATCCACTCCCTTGATTCCCACTTGTCATTTCTACGACTTGACCCCCAGGTGTAAGTTTTCCTTCTGCAAGGGCCCCTTTGATCATTCCATATGCTGCTCGGTCTTTAATGGAACCACCTGAAAAAAAAGTTATCCGAACTCATTATCCCTGTTGCAATGTCACCTCGGCTTTACAGCGAAACTCTATTGAATGCCTAATGTTAGCTACTTACCAGGATTCATGAATTCACATTTTGCAAGGAGCCTTCCAGGACCCGGCCAAATTCTGTCCAGAGCAACGAGGGGTGTGTTGCCGATAAGCTCCAGAGCCGACGCCTTGATATCCGTTGTATGTTCGGCCGTACTCATGTTTTCTTTAAAAAAGCGAAAAATATGCAACCTGTTTACAAGAAGTAGATGAAGGAAAGACGGGCGACAATGCACTGAAAATTAAATGAAACTTGTCAATTTCTAATACCTCTTTCATTCATAATTGATAGTCATACACGTGTGGAGATAAAAGTATCTTTCATTCCATCAAATTACTTTGGATTTTCAGGCCAAAAACCATCGTCAATCGTACCATCATAATGTCAAAATGAACTGACTGTCGGTGGTCAACGTTCCTGATGTTACGTAGTAGGCAAGGTAAAACCTGTTTTCAGTGTCATCAAAACTGAATTTGTGCTAGAACTGCTTTAATATCTATTCTTGGGTGGTTGTGAGTACAGGCGACGCAAAGATCATAAGGTTATATTTTTCTTTTCACTTGAATGGGCAGTCTCGTTATGTTAACGTTTTAAATATTTTATGTAGTATGCTCTTATGATCATGCATGCATTTAAACTTTTTACTCAATCTGTAAGTTTAGATTAACCTACTAATGAAAAGTAAATGTTTTTACATTTTAATCGAAATGTAAATAGTAATATTATTACTGTTGTTTGAATGAGCTTTAAAAACACGAGATGAGATGAGATGTCAATGTAAAAAAATGCTACAAGATCAGTTTTGCGTAAAAGTAATTTTACATTTTGGTTACGAGCATATAATTTTTTAACATATTTCATGATTACTGACACACCAAGAGAACATTCAGACGAAATTGAATTTGTGCGTTAAAACATTAATAATCCAGTTCCAGTTTGCTTTATTTTCGCATGCGTAGTTAGTACCCAGGAGGTTGGGGCAACCTGAGACGTGTACTTAAGAATACATACTAGAGTTAGCGTTTACCTAGTACCAGCATATTGTAAAAAAATCTGCGTAATTAACAAAAAAAATAAGATTACTGAATTCAAAAAAAACAAATATAAACTAAGCAGTACTTTTGACATTCATTAAACAAAATTTTGTACTTTGTTATTTTTTGTACTTTTTCTGCATTTATGTCAGTTCACCAATTTTTGTTCATTTTATTCAAAATCATCAAGGTATCTCTTGCTTCTTTTTCTTTCGTCATCGCTCCTTAAAGTCATTCCAAATGTAGCACTGCAAACATTAAAAAACAAAATAAAATTAATGAAACAACGAGAAACAACAAAGAAATGGATTCAGCCCTATCAATGATTCATGATGCATATATGTACATAATTCATACCGATTTTCCTCCTGCATCCTCTTTTGATCTTTCAAATACCACTCCCTCCACTCGGGTAGAGCCATCAATCGCTTGTCATGCCTTCCCAGTCCCGACCGGTACGGCGGAGGTCGATGCTCTACTTCCTCTGACGAACTTGTTGATTGACGACTTGGCATACTTCGGCCCAGTGTTGTCACTGGGACTTCTCTGAGGTCTCTATTAGACATGGTCACTTGACCCTTGCAAGTATCGCCATCGCCTGGAACCTTCTCTTGATCCTCATCAAATTGTCCGAGAAGTCCAGTCATTTCCTCGAACTCCGGAATTGAGTTTGCATTTCTCATTCCTTGAGTACTGGATACCCTTGATGACTGCACTGGTTGAGCTATGGCATCGCCGTGGTGGTGTATGCCGCGAGCTTGTCCCCGATCTAAAATGTTCAATAAAATAGTAAAAATTAAATTTCTTACTTTAATTTTCTTTTGCAAAAATACTCCTCATAACATGAACCTTACTTACTTTCATTAGAACTTGATGAGGAGGGTCCTGTGCATGCTCCCAAAAATAATACGTCGTCATCTCCATCTTTCTTCTCCTCCTCCACCGCATTTGGATCAGTCCTTGAAGCTGCCCCTAGGAAACTGGCGGCAGCAGCTTGACCTCTTTGTACGGCTCTGTGACCGCGTCTTCGACCTAAGACGTCCATAGCATAAAAAATAGATTTGTTTTAATTATTTTTATTTTTTGCAAAGATTTTCACACGAAACTATCTCTTTAAATGTGGAATATGTACATTTTACACTTACCTTTGTTAATAGTTAAGGAAGAGCCTGCGCAACTTTCTAAGTATACAACGTCCTCGGCTGGAGCTGTATCATTTGACGAAATCTGCAACAGATTCCAATTCAAAAGGTCATCTTGGTCTTGGTCATTACTTGGAGGCACCCGTCGTGACCCAGTTGCGTCACTTGTGAGAAACGGATCCACGCCTTCCTGTCCCAATGTCAACTCTCTGTCGGCTAAACCACAGAATACTGCAGGATTCGCCCCAAACTCCCTTTCATTTTGTTTCTTCCTGAAATACTCTGCCAGAGTCCACCGAGTCATTTTGAAAATCGGAATGTAAAATAACAATTAAGATTTCTCATTTAAAAAACTATTTAAAATGAAATCCGGGGATTAGCGTTTCAGCGGACACAATGTTCAATTGGAAGTAATATTTTGAAACACCTCAAGTAAAGCTTTCAGGTGTGAGTGGACAGAAGTGGCTTTCATCAGAGGAGAAAATTTCTTGTTGCGAAAACAAGAGAGAAAGCAAGTAGTGTTTGGAGCACTTCCAGAAACGTATTAAAATTTTTACTTTCTCCGCAGCTCCCTTTTATAGGAATAAGACCATCCCCCAATTTTTCACCCGAGCTACATATTCAAATCGAAGATGCCCTGCGTAATGGTGGTTTCACACTAAGTTAACGTTATCATAATTAGCAATTATGTAAAATTAGCTTCCGTTTCGATGTCCGGATGCGCGCGTCCTCCTTACTCTGGCGGATAGAGCCGATCAATTATATACATATTTTCCCTCCTCCTAAGCTTGCATTCCATCCAACAACCAAAAAATTAATGTAAACTATATTTAAATGCTAATTGTGCTTTCGGTCTTCACAGTTTTGGTGATTCTTCACTCACAAAAAATGACAATGAGTAGTTCGAGGTCGAGGATTAAACGTTTGTCATCATTCAAAATTGTTCATTAAGAACTGCGTTTCTTAACTTTCACATGATAAATTCATATTGTTCCCATAATGCACACTAAATCTGGACAATCATGGTTCATGACAAATTGATATGAATGTGAATGCTATGATAACGGAATTACTGTGTAAAAATATACTATCCCCTCATTCAAGTGTGAATGAGATGAGTATCATAATGCCCCAATATGCATATCAGAAATTAGTTTTGTCAATGGTCATCTCATTGTTGGAAGTTATATGTCTTGGTTGGGATTGGCTGTGTATGGTGGGGCAAAGGTATATTAATTGTAAGTAGTTACTGGTAATTTAAATAATTAATTATGCATTATTGTGTAGTTTGCTTGTAATCTGCTATTGCCATTTCTCATGTTCTCTTTAATCTATTTCAACAAAGCGAGTGATTAGTATTACCTTAACTAATGGTTTCAGTTGACATAAAAATCATTTTGAATTGATAGCACAATCAAATCAGTCGTCATGGGAATAATAGGAATTAAAGCCTTGTGAGCAAAGAAAAATGACGGGAGCAGCAATGAAAGTCGTCAATGACCATGCGACGCTGATGCATTTTCTGACCCATTAATGTGTTAATTAACAAACTTGAATGGTGACACGCGTAATGCTCAAACTCGAACTACTTATTGTCATTGCTTGCGAAGGGCCATCAAAAATGATGAAGCACGAATGCACAATTAGCATTTTAATCGTATTGACATTATCTTTTTGGATGTTGCATAGAATGCATTCGTGAATGCAGTGAGAAGGAGAAAACGGGTGTATGCAATTGATCATTTATATTCTCCGGAGGATGTGCGCTTCCGGATATTGAAACGGAAGCTAGTTTTACATAGTTGATAATTATGCTAACGATAATTGACAATTTTGCAAAACCGCCACTACGCTACCCAGCTTCGATTTTGAATATCTGAATATGGTACTCGGGGGAAAAATCAGTAATGTCCCTCCTTGTATAAAAGGGAGCTGCAGATAAAGTGGAATTTTAATACGTTTTTGGAAGTGCTCCAGTTAACAACTCGCTCCTCAAAGCTTTCCTCCGGATTTTCTCACCAAAAATCTTTATCCTCAGTTTAAAGGCACTCTCTCTGTTCATTCATGCCTAAGCTTTACTTGAAAGAGTTGATTGAAACGATCATTTTCAATTAATTATCTTATCATAAGCTGTAAGGCTATTCCCTGATCCACTTAAACACTCTTTTGAGTGAGGGATATCATTATTATCGTTTAAACTCAAGACTTCCACAATGACCAGGTGGAGCCTGGAGCAATATTTGAGGCAGAAGCGAAATGAAAGGGAGTTTAGGGCGAATCCCGCATTCTTTTGCGGGTTGAGCACGAGAGAGATGACTGTGGGACAGGAAGGCGTGAACCAATCTCCTTGAGGCAACTACTGGATCACAAGAGGCGACTCCAGCTAAAGACACCGATGCCTTTCTCCACTGGAATCTAGTACAAATTTCGACCAATGATCGAATTCCGGCCAACGAGCAGGATGACGACGACGTGGTCTTCTTGGAAAGTTGCACAAAACCATCTTCAAATTCTAACAAAAGTAAGTCGGTAGAAATTTTAAGAATATTTTAAGATCATGCGTAACTCTGTTAGAAAAAATATCTTGAAGTAACCAATCAATTTTTATTTTGGAACGTTTTAGGTCGACGTTGCCGCCACTGGTCAAGAGGTCACGCGGTTGTCGCTGGTCAACCGAAGGCAGCTTCAGCGGTCGGTCCAAATCTGGACGATGAGGCAGAGAAGAATGGCAATGATGACGTCATATTTTTGGGAACCTGCGCAGGGCCTTCTCAAATAGGTATGTATTAATAAAAGTAAAAGTTAGGTACATAATATTCTAAAAGAGTATTTTTTGCAAAATATAATTTAAATCTGGAAACTTAATGTTCTCTATTTTCTATTTTTAGATCGGGAACGCCGACAAGATCGCCGCGTAAATCACAGTGATGCATTCGGTCGAGCAGAGGAATCCTGTCGCCAAATTCCTGGAATGGCACACGCAAGCTCAATTCCATGAATGAGAAGGGGCAGAGAATTCTAGAGATTTCAAGAGATTTCTAGAGCAGAAACGAAAGGATTTTAAGTACGTTGGTTTTGGGCTGAAGAGGATGACCCGAACTTGCTGAAACGAAAAGAAAGTACAAAAAATGAATATAGCAGATTGCCAATTTTTGTTAGATAATTCGTCAGAAAACGAGAAAAGTAATGCTTACATTTTATTTATAAAATCAATTAGTAAATGAGCTCTTGTTTTTTAAGTCAACAATATTTTCTTGTATTGTCAATTAGCCAGAATTTATCAAGACATTTTTATACTAAACTGAAACATTTTTAGTATTTTTTAGTACAAGTGTCAAGTTACCCCGTTCTTCTAGGTGCAACGCATGTGAAGTGACAATAAATGAATTACTTGAGGTGGATTATTATTTATTTACCATAAAAGTTAATTTGCAGTTAATTATTCTTTTAAGGTATAAAAAATCATGAAATTTACAAGATTTCATTGTTGATAGCGAATTAAATTTTTGCAAGTGTGTTTCAATTAGTAATCACTGGTCATTACATTGCATTCAGTTACATTCACAATATTAAATTGAGATTGGGATGTTGTAATGTTTATTGCTTTCAAGCCATTTTATTGCAAAGTGAAATTGTAGTACATAAATTAATATATAAATAATTTTAGCGCTTTCTGCAGTCAAAATGTATCGCTTAATATTTCAGATACCTACCTTTGTACATAAGCACAATGAACAGTTTTTCTGCATATTAACAAATAGCTCAAATCAATCCTTGCTTTTGACAGATTGCTGAGAGAATGATATCTCCAGATACCCCAAATTTATTCGATTGATACGTTCTGTTTGCTTTATCTATAACTTTCTCTTTTCACCTTTCCAGCTAGAAGCATTTGTGTGCGTAGTTAATACATGCACAGCAAACAGCCAACTATCAAATGACCTTAACATGCTTGTAATGATTTTATTGTGCGCCGTGTATCCCGCCAACTGCCAACATGCTCTAACGCTTTTTCAGTTTTACTTTTCATCGCTAAAAACATATTTATGGTTAACGCTGCTGCCTCTACCTTGACAGTATTAATGACTGACTGCACATTAATTTGGTACGTAAAATTAATTACCTAATTTATTTATTTGAAGAAAAAGTTATGGCATTTATATGTACACCATATTTTTATAGCAGCAATGAAGTGGCTTTATTAAAAAATGCAATGATTTTTTAAATTTTGATACTGTCTGAATAGTTTACTGAAGAATGGGTTTATGGATTTTCTATACTTCGAGCTCGTATCCAAATCAGTTGTTGTTCATGGCTTTAGCTGTCTTCATCCCCTGCCCCTTCGATGACGTCTGCTCCGCAGCAGTGACCAACTGATAAATGTGGAGTATCTGCGGTAATTTGATTGCGCATGTAATTATTATAAATTACAACGCGTTATACTTACGCCAACAACGATAAGAATGATTCCCATCAAAACCAGGAACAAGTATTTTTTTTTAAATTTCTGAAACGTATTTAGTTGTAGGCAGAAGAAGATAAAAAGATATTCTCTCGGTTGAATAAAACGTTAGAGTGGATAGCATGACTGCTATATGAGAAATGAATATTATGGTTTGCTACAACATCCTTTGCTGCTTTGCAAGTTGTGAATCCTATCATAATACGGTTACTCAAGTAAACGTACTGCAATTGTGATGACTACGTCAGTTTATGGTACGATTTAACGTTTTACACATAATGCCACAAATGTCTCGTTATGACATTCGGCTCGTGAATACACTACATGTTCACTAAAGCAACGGATGCTAAGGTATTTTACATACATAAGTATATACATACGTCCAAATGGGCTCAAACATTACGTGCAAATAATAATTGTGTCACCAAATTCATCACACAGCTACGACTTGTGGGGCGTACATTTATGGATTTGGTCATTAAAATCAAAACTCTATGTCCTCAACAACAGATTAATATTTTGTTTATCGCTTACATAAAATACTATATATCCTTAATTTTTAAAAATCAAGAATGTTCTGCTTCGCTTAGATTTAATTGATGCCGCCAGCTCAGATAACTCTTAAGCACAGCTTCTCGTTTTTAAAGTGAAAGTACGAGTTGGTATTAGTTTATGCTATGCGCGATACATTTTGTAAGGTTAAGTGAAACGTCAACATTCTTAACATTTTTCCTTTCCGGAAATGAATTAAAGACATGTTTTAACTCTGTTTGCTCCCGGATGCTTAACCCTTTATTAAGTACGGACACGAACTAATCACAAATTTTTTAAATAATAAATCTATAATTGCAACGTAAAATATGTATTCTACGTTTATGGCCTTTTCTTTAGCGGGCCAGTATTCTGATTTCTTAATTGTCTTGAAACAGATGAACCGCAACTTTTGATGCCTCCCAAAATTCGTTGACCTATGGATATTATATTAATGTTAAGACACATTCGGTGGCCTTTCGTTTGTAGCGTTGCAAAATTTCCAATAATATCAATTTGTTTCAAGAGATTTATACAAGTCCGACCTCTTTCTACTATATGATTCCCAATGTGCCAATTAAGCTGCAACGTGCGCTTAAATGCAGGTTCGCCTATAAATACAATAAGACTGAAAGCAAGGCCTGCTATTAGCACCACAAATATTACCAATATGTTCCCGCTCATTGTTGGTTTTTTCAGCTGCGCCCCTAGTGATTTGCCTGAAATAGACCCGTGGCTTTTACCAATAAAATCTTGCCACCAATCAAAAACGTATGCTGCCTGTAAAGACTTTAGTCTTGTAATTATGTATGGCGGGACGGTCCCAAGAATCCGAAATCCTTGATATGATTGAAAAAAGGATTCCTTCCCAATGTCCATATGGGAAAATTTTTTAGGATCCAGTTGGGCCATATGTTTGAAGTATTTCCTACTCATGTATGCAGGCAGCACTACCGCTGTTTTGTTGCATTTTGCCAGACTGTTTATAATGTTATGTTCATCACGGAGTAAGAGCGCCTTCTTGAAACTTGTGTACGAGCGATTTTTATTGTGCAAAAGAGCTGATTCCACACGACGACTTGTGTTCAAGTCGACTTCTGTTAGGTAATGCAATCCCGAATTTGTCGTAAGTCGTCTATCAGATTCGTTTTGGGCTGCTACAGTGACCGTGTATCTTAGCTCAAGTTCACTTGTTACAATAATTCTGTAATGCGGTTCGCATATTGTTATGGAATGTCGATTCCGCTTAATCCCGACCGCGTCTTTAAAGTACTGATAGTGGTACGAATTGATGCTAATCTCCGCAATTCTGGAGAAAATCGTAAAGTTATCTACAAGTAACTGCTCAAGTGTCTCATATGGCATTTCGGTTCTCGGAGCTATCATTCTGAACACGTTGTCACTTTTGTATGCATTATTTAGCACAAGTGCTGCCAGGGCAAATGTAATCGTGACAATTCTGAAACTCATTTGTTTAATAAGTTCGTTGGTCAGTGGATTATCCAATCCAAGTAGAATTCTAAATACGGCATCCAAATTACGGAGATATGTGACTGCACGAGGTGCACTCGATTTCTCTGCTATGATTGGTAGTAATGGTAGCAATACAGCTATGATTACAGTTATGTACCAAACATGGTAGTCGTAGACATTGACCAGTTCCTTAAACGGGAGAAGTGGAAGGCCGCGGTGTCCGCAGCTAAGAAATCGAATGGAATGAACATTGTCTGGAACTGTCAATGTCCAAATTGCTCCATCCAGAAAGTTTCCTGAGAAACGGAATGTGAGTAAAGACATTTTGAACTTGTGAAATTCTATCATGTCCACTGTAGATGGAATCAATGTAAATTGGCCATTTAGACACTCCCAATGACCTGTTTCCAATGAGACCACAAAGCTATAATTTCTAAAGGCAGATAACCACTCGTGCACGTACGCCATAGATAAACGTTCTGTTGTCGAGGAAAAGTCTACTTTGACTCGTGTCTTGTGGAAAAAATTGCTTTGACATTTCATAAGATTATTAATAACTTTGTCATCATATGCGGCAAAATCCATGTACCAACCCAAATGGATCCTCTCATTTGGAGAAGGACACGAAAGAAAACGCTTACTCATGTGTTCCAAACCCAACAGGTCTTCGACATTTAAGAACTTCCAGTGGGTCTTGTGATCACAAGTAAAGCAGAAACATAGCAAACGGAAACTTACTGCGGTATGTGTTTCAGGAATCAAGGAAGTAACAGATTCAAAAGTATTGCTGCCAACTTCTAGGTAAATAACTAGTCCGTGTGATATTTGCACAGAAAGAAACTCCAAATAGCGGGCATCTCCTTCTGCGACCATCGCCTCGTAGCCACGCTCAAAACCGGCTAAATTGCGATAAACAAATATACGGAGAGTTGGTCTGTTTGATGGGAGTAAAAGAAAATATACGTGCTCGAATTCATGATACCAAAATATTCTTGGATATATTTGCTGCCAATAGTCAGGCGCATCGTAATACTTTAAGGGATGAAAAAGGGACATCTGAACCTCGCAGTTCCACGGTTTTGTGTGACTACTAAATTGATGGTAACGTAATTTCACACAGTAAGCCTCCCGATTAGATTCAGAAGTTCCGCTGAGATATATGGAATAATTGCATTCTATGGGGTGTATTTCGAGTTCATAGTCAGATCTTGACACCGAATCTGTTATAATTTTAGTAATGTTTGTGTACGGCATTACCCACTGAAAGACTTTTCTCCTACGATATATCTTTTTCCCATACATAAATCTTCGTAGCACAATTGGATGCACTAGTGATGTTGTATCGACGCCGGCAACATTATCGATAACAATTAGGCAATTTTGTTGACGCAACGCTGCAGCAATTAAATTTAAATCAAGCTGTATGGAACGTGGAACAGGAGGCACGAAATTAAGCTCATTGTTGTTGTCAACATATTGTGAATTCTTATCTTCTTGAAGCGAAATGTATTCAATGCTTCCCGCGAAGACATTTTCCAAAAGGTTTAGAAGCACAATCAAACGGTACATAACTGGCTTCATTGTTACTGATCAAGTGCAGATATTTCAGATTTTTGAATGCCTACCAGCACGATAGATGTCTTCGTATTTTATATTAGCAGTTTTCCTCAGAAGTGATTTTAAAGTTATTGCCTGCAAACATATCCGAAATCTTAACATATCTTTTTAAAAACACCAGCCGAATCTTTGACATTAAGTTGCGATTATTAGAAATAAGATAAGTCCAACCAAAGACACAGATTTCGTAGTGCTGACGTGTGTGAAAAAGGCTTGTTAGATATCGATACTTTAACTCTGTTTACTCTGATGTGGTATTGATTTTTGCCCCTCTATAATTTAACGGATCTAAAACAGGAAATTGGTAGCACAAATGTGTGCGTGCATGCAATATTGCTACCAGTTTTTAATAAGTAAAGAAATCGAATCTATGTCTCGGACAATACCCCAACAAATGCTTTTAGTACACATGCATGGATTTCAAGTGAGCTTTATCTTCAGTAAATATATTTACACCAAATAGTATGAAAAGTTTAACTCGCTGAAGCATGATATCTTACAATGTATTTTCTCATATTGTTTATTATTTATGGTTAGAGTTGATCTTTATATTGTTCCCAGTGTATTGGGTTTGTGGTCTCCGTATACTGGCTGGGGAATCCCGTGTACTGCTTTGGTGGAAGCGGAAACGCGTAGCCAATTTTGACTATTTCTTTAAATAAATATTACATTAACGAGCATCGCTCGCTACTGCAAAAGAGGAACGCCAATTATATCATGCATTCACATAACTTTCAGGTTAACCGTACTGTTGTCAAGGTCCGGTTAGGCATAATAATTGATATTTTGGGCGTTGACAAACCGAACAAACATTTCTCATGTTTTGTCTCGGGATGCAAAAAATGCACAGTAATATGAAGTAGTTCGTAGGTTACGTATGTTTATAATGTCCTGGTCTGGCGATTTGTTTTGGTTGTATTGACGGTAGACTTTTAGATGGATAATTTATTGTGTTTAAATTGACATTTACAAAAAATTAATAGCATCCTATTAAAAAGAGTATTTGACAAAACGTTGGGTTCGAAATTAATTTCGGTAAATTTGACAATTGTAAATTCAACCTATTACCAGCATGTTGCAGAAAAACCCCAGTAGGTGCATAACATATTAAATGGATTGACTTTATTTCATCTTACTTTACATTAACGTTATCTCATTTACAAGGATTAACCAATTATTCTTATATAATCATCCATGTCTCATACAATTTAGAAGCCGCCATGAGAAGCAGATATGCCTCCGTGCTCAACTGAGTTCTCGCTCCCACAAATGCACATTTTATCAGAACGTCTATGCTAGAGAGAAAAATGGTAGATGATATCACGAACTTTATCTGGTGAGAGGAAACGATTTGCACTTCGAGTAACATCATTCGAAGCTCTAGTCTATATTCACGAGCTGAAGCGCATTTGTTTTGAGATATGGCACAACATATTGGATGCAACATTTATGAAAATCGCTACGTATATAATGTCCACTAATTGAAATTGCCAAATTTATATCGCAACGAAAACAAAGAAGTAAGTATCAGAGCACTTAACAGATTGTCAATATTGAAAATTTGTTTCGAAATTTAATATGCTTTTGAACATAGTTGAACATTACGGGAGTTTCGAAACAGATAATAACAAATAATAATACTTCATTGATCTACTCTGTTTTGCCGGCCACCACAATCTGAATAATTTGAGTGCATTGTTTGCGAGATTAGGTTATGCACTATCTGCTGCGTAGCACAAATGCATGACTCTTTAATGCGCCAATTTTAACGAACATTATATCACTTTGAAGTAGTGGGTTCAAATTGAGGTGCACTTGTATTCAACTCATACCAGAAATCGTTATTTAAAAACTACACATAAAAGGTACAAGTGCACACAAGTTTATGTGATGGTCACTCAATGACTCCATGATGTTTAACATCAAATGTATCCATTATGTTTCTTTCGTTGCGGCATACTACATTCTTATTGTATTCCGGCTGTAGCGCTGGTCAGCAGATTATAAGGGCATGTTCGATTTTACAAATGCGATTCTTCGATC
>CM023200.3:35232995-35355865 GCA_004115045.4 Sinella curviseta | reverse complement strand
AGATTATCAGGAAATAAATATTTATTTTTCTAAATCAAATTATAACACGCGAATATGAAGCAATGAACAATGAAAAATCAATCAATTACAATGCAATCTTCTGGAGCAGGTTCGACTTATCTATGTCAAACTACTTAGGGGGCAAGTTGATGCCGAGGTGATTTCCAAGCCATGGGTAAGCTCTGAAAAAAAAATATATTGAGTTAACTGGACAATCAACTCTCAGGTAGGTATCGGCGTACAAACAATACGCATGTGTATAAGTGTATCCGTAGTATATTTTATCTTTTCAAATGACATATATAGCTGCTTGAACCAAAACTAAATGTGTCATACCTTGGGCACGGAACACAGGAATATAAGAATCTGAAACGAAATGAATTTTGTGATAGTTTTCATTTGTCACTGGATTATTAGTAAATAAAATTACGTATTTTATCCTAGTTAAAGTTTAAAGCCGCTACAAGCTTTACTAGAAATGGAATGCTAGCGAATGCGGACTGATACCTTTCTTGATCGAATGGCGTTAACTCTGGCGGGTAGACACAAGTATAATTTTCGGCGCAGGAATTCGGCTTCACTTCAACATGGAAAGGTTCGAAGTCGGCTAAGTTGTCAAGTGGTGTAGGACTACGAATCCATTCCATGGCCCGGGAAACTCCAACAATGTATGTGTCATTCAGGGTCGCCAAATAATCCAGAAACTTATTGTAACCTTCTAACCTTGCCCGCGTTGGTGGCCAAGGCCCGGATAACCATCCTGAATGTAGGAAAAGGCCAAATGGTGCCTTGTTCCCAGTGTAATGATCCTGAAAATTTCGGTATAGGAGGTTGAACGTCTCGTCCGCGTTTTCTGGGACTGGCGTACATACGTCGACTATACGACAACCGTTACCGTCATCACCAATCATCTCAATCATTGGAACGGTCCAGAATCCCGGGTAGGTTCCAATCGCACAAGATCCCCATAAGCAGTCCTGTGTGGACTCGTAGTCATTTGTGTAGGGCCACAAGCCAGGCGTTCGGTAGCTCGTCGGTCTGCTACACTCCCAATCGAATCCGGCATTGCTCAAAACGTTGTATAAGGTGTCACTACCTATATTGTATGGCGCTCTCATACCCCTTATATCCGATTCGGGTATCTTGGCAAAGTGTGACATTTGCTCCCTTTGTTCCACAATTTCCTTATACCACATCGTTTCATTTAATATGGACCAGTAGTTGCCAGAAGCGGAATCTGTGATGCTGTGAAGTGCAATATCGTGCCCATCTCGCCACAACTCGTGAATCATGGAATAGAAGGTGTACTCATGACTAATGAAAAAACTGGCCGTGATTGGGTGGCCATTTGGATTCTTCCGGTCCTTGAAAATTCGTTCCTTGTAAAAATCAAAGTTGTCCATGCTCACGGAATCATCAAATGTAAGGAATACCAACTATTTGCACAAAATAATATGCAATTTTAGAAGACTTTATTTGTTGTATATCAGACACTATCAAAAGGTCGATTAAATAAATTGCGTACCTGTGGAGTAGATTCCACCGATAAGCCTCCCGGAATATCAAAACCACTGCACCGACAATCTGGAAGTTTGCAGGAGTCAGGATCTGCAGGGCAAGGGGGAGCGGGTTCAACATTTTGACCCATCAACAGGACGGCATTTGATGCAATGGCAATTAAAGCCATGCTCAAAGCTAACGAAAAGCTGCCGTTCATTTTGGTCGTCGTTTTAACTGGGACCCAGTTGGTTGGTACGTGTGCTCAAAATGATGCTACGTTTCCATCTGATATAAAATCACAGGACAATTTGGCTATTTATTTTCAATTCTCTGTTTACCATATTATGCATTTTCTTATCATCGGACAAAAATTATCGATTTTCACATAACCCAGAATCAATCATTTCTTGACATGCATTGACGTCAAGTTATTTCAGTTATTGATGTTATTTGCGTCAATTCGCATTTCAACGAGTTTAGACTTGCACATTAAAACATTAAAAGTAAAATTGGCAATGGGTAAAATAATTGCAAGATAAGTAATCAGGAAATCGATAAATGTAGTCTATATTCATGCGTTGCCAATTAAATAATGCCCCTTCAAATTTGTTTTGTCTGCAAGGATCACATCAGGGAAATGAGATAAATACCATACTTGAAAATAATTTTGAAACTACAGACAATTATAACACGTAAATCATTGTGTTTACGTAAACATTGTCCTCAGTTTGACAGTAATTTCCGCCTCAGTCTTGTATCTCTGTAGATAATTGACATGAGTAGGTACGATATTATGGCAGCTCACTCAAGGTTTCCAGATTTCCAGTTGAGATTCTTTAAGAGAGTAATTGAATGCAGCGAAATGTGACATATTGTGTCTCATACATCCCCAAAATAAATAATAATAATAATGAATCTTTATTGTCAAAATGGTTCCCACATAACCAGTGGCATATTACAGCATTGACTATTTACAGCAAGTAATTAGCTTAAATAAGTACATTTTCATACTAGGAGTATTACACAAAATAGTAACGCTGGTCATTGTGGTCAAATAAAGGTTGACATTATTTTAATTGTGTCCCTAATGGTCCAAAAGAAACAGCAAAATCAGAACATGTACATGTTTCTCTAAATTGGTTAACAATTATGATTACGGATGTCGAAATAAATGATTTACTGATTCGATTCGGCATATAGGTGCGCTGTAAATCCCAAATCTCTTTCGGCCATGCACAAGCTTGTTTTCTAACTGATGACAAATTATTAGGTTGCTTCCGTGCGTGGAATTGTCTTTGTACATATATAAAGTTAATTCGGCAAATTGTCATAATTGTGTGTCTCACCATGCCCCAGGATTAATCGTTAAAAACTTGACCCTCAAAGTTGAGCTCTCAACAATATAAACTAAAAATGAACTATTGATGTGGTTTTATGTCATCTATTGTTTCTGCGGTTCCTCGTTTTATGACAAAATGAGATGAGTAGATGATCATCATGATGACGATGAGAGCTTCTAAACAGTTTCCTAACCACATTGGCTTCAGGGCAATTTTTTACCGAGTATTTGTAACGTTGACATGTGAGGTTATCTGGAAGTTGGTTATCCAACTAGTTAACTGTTGCAGCAGTTAGTTCAAGGTCACCCTGTCACAATAACTAGGAAAATTATAAAAAGACCGTTAACTTTTTTCAAACACTTAAAAAATACATAAATCAGGATTGACGAATTGGAGCCAGGAATTATGGCAGCGCTTCCCTACTTCACCCTGGAAAATGAATTGGAGGAGGAATGCCAACGCTCGGAGGTACACAGCGGAGGTGGTTGCGAAAACACGGCGTCGGCGACTGCAGCAGGCGTTAAAAATCCTGAAGCCCAAGTGACGTTGATCGACGACAATGGAAGCGCTGATGACGCCGTGCCAAATCCATTCCATACATTTACAGAACTGGTATTAATTTTAATTGAACACTGCAAACTAATTGGATAATGATTTGATATCTCCCTAAGGTCAACAGTCACAATTGACATTAACATTTTGATTCTCTCAGTGCCACTTTAAAATGTAATGCGCAATTCTAACATTCGAGCAAAGACTGATTTAAATGTTGATCGCATATTTGTACAGATTTGGGAGAATATCATTGGAAAGCTGTTGGATCCAAGGGACGTCTGCAATCTGATGGAGGCGTTTCCTCCTCTTGCCGAGCTAACCAACAAGACTGGAGCATTGTTTGAAAAGGTATGCTAAAATACGTAAAGTACACCGATATTCATTTCTATATATTTTTTACCAACAATAAACAATTGAAGAATATTTAATTAACCATGTTGTATTTACTATCCTGTCCAGATTCTTCCGTTGGTCTTCAAGGATTTGGACAAGAAGGACGTGCTGTCTTGCCGCACCGTATGCAAATGGTGGAAAACTTCCGTCGACAACTTTCTCCAGAATCATCCCTCCCATCAACCCTACGATCCCGAATCATCTTTAAAAGTGGAAACTGACTATTGCTATCGTACCCTGGAATGGAATGGCATCAAGTCCATCGTCCTTAAAGGGGCACCGGGCTTCCGAAGAAAACTCTTGGAAATCAGGACCAGGAGGAGTCAAAACATGCAACCCTTATCATTAGTAGGTAAATCCGTTTTGTTTGATGTTGAGGAGGAACGACAAGAAGGATGGTATCCGTCCGACTCCATTACTGACTACTACTACGAAACCCTGGAGCAACTTTTAACGGAGATTGGGACTGACATCCTTTACATTAAGCTGCCATTAGTGTCCTCCCGGACAGATTTTTCTTGTTGCGGTGTTGGCGGAGGGATGTACCCTGGATTCCAAAGGTGCCTCTCAAAACTACCTAATCTCAAATCACTCACGATCGGAATGTCCGCGCATTGTTTGCACGGCTTGTGCTCAGTTCAAATGGCTGAGGCGAGTCTGCACATGATGAGGAACCTTTGGCCTTTGCCCGATTTTCTCAGTTTGGAAACACTCAATCTTATCAATTGTGAGTATCACCAGGACCTGTTCATCGAGCCCTTCTTTCATCACTGCTTATCCAAGTACTCGGCTCAGCTCCGGAAGTTGTCTATCGACGTGCACGTGTACGTCCGTGGACTCCGCCTCCAAAGACTGACGGAACTGGTTCTAGTGGATTCAGAACAGCCGATTGCGTGGTCCATTCCGCTAATTTTGGAGGATCTTACTGCACCGCACTTGGAGAACCTTGAATTATGGAAACCACAAGTTCCACTAGTCGAGATATTTACCGCAATTGAGGATACATGCTTGAAAGTGAAGTTGTTGACCATCTTTAGTTGCGAATGTCGTAAAATGTATCCCTCCGAACGCGACGTTCTGCCAACTCTGTCGGATGTCGTGGCGTTTCGATATTACCACCTAGGGCGCAAACTGCCACCCTTGTACTTTCTCAAGTTTTTGCCCTCCTTGGAGCATTTGAAAGTTTTCAAAAAGCGCTGCTATCACGGGGAGAAAGAAGATGTGGTTGGAATGGAGCTGGGCAAGTTTAGCGTGGAGGTTGGCTCGGGGCGAAAGGAGGTGATTTGGAAGCTCCTTCCCAAACTGAAAGTGCTGGATTTCAATGGAAAAAGATGTGACAAGGCAGAGGAGGTCTCTACCTGTGAAGGGACTGTTTGGAGATGTACTTGATTCCTTATTCTCACACCTTGATCTTTTATGTCTATCCTTGTGGTCTTAATTAATTAGATCGTGGTTACTCTTATATTTGATAACTAATATAGCTTTCTTACGTTTTATATAATTTACATTGTTACATTCTTTAATATAATTGTTGACAAATAAATAGAGGAAGTAAACTTAAATCCTTTCAGACTTTTAATGAGAATGCAACTAAGTACGAAATGCTCTCTGATTCAAAACGGACACACGACACTTTTTGCATGGGGGATAATAAAGCTCATATGAATTGCTCCGTCATCATGATCACCTTGTTATCATCCTTACTTGCCCAATTCAATGGCATATTCGGACTGGTTCGAGGATAAGCTACGGCTTCAATGATAACCCAAAAGCTGTACATTTTGGTGGGGCCTCCTGAGAAATGCAATTTTGCTTTCTCATGGATACTGATTGCTGATCTTGATATCAACAATAAAATATGTACCTAAATGTTTTTCTGTGTACTAAAAACAAGTGGTTGAAATTTTTTATAAAATAATACTGATATGCTTTTAGTTTAAACTCTAATTATCGTAGAATGTAATTTTATGAAACGTGTTTTTCTCCGTATATCACTTCTGATAACAGATTTCCGAATATGTCAACACCCCCCGCTTGTAGGAGGCTGCCAGGCAGTGTCAGTGGAGGTCAGCATCGTGACGTCGCTACTGCCCAGCTCCCGGCCACTCTGGTTGTTCCCCAGTCCAGCTCTGCTGATAACATAGATGTGAGAAGGCTTCCCCAGTTTCCACCTGAGGTATGTAGTATGCACATTTTCATGTACCTATTGTTGGTGCGTTGCATGGCTTATCATTTGATGGACTCAAGATGGAAGAGAAAAAGTAGTTTAGGCCAAATAAAATGTCGTATGTAGCATAGAGTATGTATTTTGTATGTATAATTTGCTATTTGTATGTAAAATCATGTAATAGTTAATTTATTATAAAAACTGTAATTTTAGCAATAGCGCTTTGAAACTTGTTGAGGCGATGAAGTAGATGTAGGTGAACATATGTACCAAAAATTAGAATTACTAACCATCTCGCAAGCAGTTAGAATTAGTGTCAAAGGTCAACTGCTATTATGCATAGAAAGTAGCATAAGACAAGTCGTTGTTGTAACTAGTGTAGTCGTCAAGGAAAGTAGTTGTTAGTTTATTTATGTCAACGGAATGTCGGTTGCGTGTTGGAGAAGAGGTCATTAGAGGTCATTTGGAAAGAGGAAAATTCGGAGTATATAAGGAGCCGTGTGAGTCGTTGTAATTAGTTAGTCTTTTGTCTTCTGATCAGTAAACTGTCTGACAGAAGTATTGTAAACGGTTGGTATTGCTAATCTTATGTTATGAAATTCTTTGTAAAAACACTTCGTTACAGTTTGAGTTGAAATAAAAGCATTTGGGTGAAAAGTACGAATCTTGTCAAAATTCAAGTTATTTTAATTACGGTTAAAGTTAAAGACAGTTAAAGTTAATTAATCCATCATCACTACTGATCATATCTCACTGAGCGTCGTAATAAGTGGTCCTTCGAACTACAGCGGAATCGGCACTACGGTACAGTCCAGTGAATTACTGAGTAAGTGTTCAGGATATGCCAGTGGTGACGCGGGGAAAAGGAGCTAGAAACCAACAAGATCAAGAAGTTAACAACGGCACTGCTGGGTCCAGAGAGTTAAGGAACTTGTACTGGCCACTGGATCATCGTCAGCAAGAAAAGGAAATTGGTATGGGAGACACGGCTCAGCTGGAAGGTCAAAATCCACGACAGCGCGACAGTGTCGTGCAAGCGGATGCTAGCACGGGGAGGGGAAATCAGGCTGTCGACCTCACAAACGGGAATCCACCACCCCACAATAACGGTAGCAACGCATCTCAGCGGTCCAAATCCAATGCATCATCCAAAGCTGCAAGACATCGGAAATTGGAAAAGGAAAAGAAAATGGCGGCCCTGAACGAGCAAGAACGTATGGCTCAAGCGGAAATTCAACGCATCACGGATCAAAAGCGTCTATTGGAACTGCAGGCTCAAGTTGAAGATGAGGACGAAGAAGAGGAAAACGGATCAGACGTTCTCAGTATTTCTTCGGGTAAACCAGACGTTGACAAATGGGTCAATGAAACAACAAAAATTGGGGTACAAGTCTACGGACATGAAGTGCAAGAAGAGCAAGAAATGAGAAGACACGAAATCCCACCTACAAGAAGAAATGCTACGGAATCGGACTGGATAGCGGAACGGATAGCGGCCAGCTTTGAGAAGGCTGTTCAAATCATGAGACCAGGGGACGACATGAGGATGTTTACTGCACGTCAGACTGGAGCCAGGGATCTCCCAGAGTTTCATGGAAATCCCGATGAATGGATGGGATTCAAGAACCAGTTGATTTCTTCCACCAAAATGTGCAAGTTTACAAACGAAGAAAATATCATCCGATTGAAGAAAAGTCTGAGAGGTAAAGCCAAGGAAGCTGTCATGTACATGCTGAGTGCATCGTGCGATATCAGAGATATCATGGAAACTCTGGAGAAGCATTTCGGAAGACCAGAGCAAGTAATCCGGAAGTCCATCGAACGAGTAAGGAATATGTCATCGCCTCAAGACGGAGATTTCCAGTCACTATTGGACCTGTCATTAGCTGTGAAGAACCTTGCATATTCTGCGGATTCTCTGAATATTCCTCAATACAGGAACAACCCTCAACTAATAGAAGAGATAAGGAAAAAATTGCCGTTTGTTCAGCAGATAGAATGGGGAAGACACTTGGAAAAATGCGGTGTGGAAGCAGACTTGATGGAGATGTCGAACTACCTGGGTGATCTAGCGTCAGCAGTGACTCACGTGTGTGATTCTGGAATGGCTCAACCGAAGAAAACTCGATCTAAGGACCAGTGCTTCGTAGTATGGGAGAAAGGATGTCGTCTTGAATGTGAAGAGAATCACAGTCTGGGAAGCTGTCCAAAATTCAAGAAGATGTCGGCTGAAGAAAAATGGGACACAGTACAGAAGTTTAAGTTATGCTCCGGATGCCTGAGAGGTGGTCACTACCGGAGGGATTGCCGACAATTGAAGAACTGTGGAAAGGACGGTTGCAGAGCTCAACACCATCTACTGTTGCATGATGGAAATTGGAGGAAACAAGAAGTTAAGAAAGAAGAATCAACTGAAAGTCAAGAGGAATCAAGTGCAAGTCAAGAGGAATGCAGCAATGTAGTATCTGTATCGCGTAAACCAACAGGGAATGTACTGATGAAGATCGTCCCGGTGAAGCTGATCGGACCAACGGGGACAGAGGTGACTGTCAACGCGTTTCTTGATGACGGATCATCTTGTACTTTAATGGAAGAAAGGATCGCGGAGAAACTTGGATTGGAAGGAGAACGCGAACCGCTGAATCTCAACTGGCTTGGTGGTAAAAGGGAGACCTTCGATAAGTCAAGAGTCGTGTCGCTGCGAATTCGGGGAGTGGACGAAACCAAGGAGCATGACTTGATGTACGTCCGGACAGTAAAGGACCTGAATTTACCAGTTAGACCAATGGCCGAATATAAAGAGTTGAAGAAATGGAAACATTTGGAGTCAGTACCATTCCCGGATATCCTGCCAGAAAGACCCTCAATTCTGATTGGTGCTGACCATAGTCACTTGCTGCTGCCCAGAGAATTCCGAGAAGGAAAGAGATCAACCCCAATCGCAATCTGGACTTACTTGGGATGGGTTGTTCACGGACCAAACAGTAGACCCGAGTATATGAAGAAAAATCGACATTTGACCATTGCGATACTAACGGATGAAGTGGACGGCACCGAAAATGAAGTACCGAAAGTTGAAAAGAAGAATACGAGGAAGAACTTAATCACTGGGAGGGGGACGAATATAAAGATTACGGCTCAGAAAGACATCGTGGGACCATTCACTACTCAGGAGAAACGCGGATGGACAATGGACAAAGGAGTTATTCAAGAAAGGACAACGCTCCGGATCAGTGATTCAAACATATTGAATCACGGGGAGGGGAATGTTGGTGCGTTGCATGGCTTATCATTTGATGGACTCAAGATGGAAGAGAAAAAGTAGAGTTTAGGCCAAATAAAATGTCGTATGTAGCATAGAGTATGTATTTTGTATGTATAATTTGCTATTTGTATGTAAAATCATGTAATAGTTAATTTATTATAAAAACTGTAATTTTAGCAATAGCGCTTTGAAACTTGTTGAGGCGATGAAGTAGATGTAGGTGAACATATGTACCAAAAATTAGAATTACTAACCATCTCGCAAGCAGTTAGAATTAGTGTCAAAGGTCAACTGCTATTATGCATAGAAAGTAGCATAAGACAAGTCGTTGTTGTAACTAGTGTAGTCGTCAAGGAAAGTAGTTGTTAGTTTATTTATGTCAACGGAATGTCGGTTGCGTGTTGGAGAAGAGGTCATTAGAGGTCATTTGGAAAGAGGAAAATTCGGAGTATATAAGGAGCCGTGTGAGTCGTTGTAATTAGTTAGTCTTTTGTCTTCTGATCAGTAAACTGTCTGACAGAAGTATTGTAAACGGTTGGTATTGCTAATCTTATGTTATGAAATTCTTTGTAAAAACACTTCGTTACAGTTTGAGTTGAAATAAAAGCATTTGGGTGAAAAGTACGAATCTTGTCAAAATTCAAGTTATTTTAATTACGGTTAAAGTTAAAGACAGTTAAAGTTAATTAATCCATCATCACTACTGATCATATCTCACTGAGCGTCGTAACACCTATACTCTCAAATCTCCCCAATCATGAAACAAAGAATTATAATATGTTTTGTTCATGAAACAACGCCTCTTCCTATTTCACCAGGTGTGGTTAATGATTCTAAACCAAGTGGAGGGAGCCATGGACATTTACGCCTGCAGTCAAAGTGGCCGCTTCTTGAATCAGTTGCTGGAACCGGACAAGGAATGCTGGTGTTTCGAGTGCATTCTTCCCCTCATCCTGCCTCATTTGTGCCTCCGTGACTCTCTCAACTGTCGCCTTGTCTGTGGAGATTGGAGGGAGGCTTTGGACCGCTTTGTACAAGATTATTCCGGTCCTCATCCCGATTTGTTCAAGGAGGAGGATGTGATTTTGTATGATTATCCTATGGAAACTGTCAAATCCGCTACGTTCGGCTCACTGAGGAAGGAGATGGTTTTCCATGCACCGAATGCTCTACAACGTGTCATGTCCCGATTCCAAGGCTGTCGTTTAATTGGATGCTTTGTGAAATTTGAAAGCTACCAGGATCAGGGTTACTGGGATGATGCGGACAAGTTCCTGAGAGCATTTGGTCAACAAATTGTTTCATTGACCTTGTGCGAAGCTTTTACTGTGTTTACGACCACCGAACTCTACACGTACGTTGTCTTGTTGCTCCGTGCATGCTCAAGTCTGAAAGAGCTGCGTTTAAGGCTTCGGTATTCCTCCGGACGCCCTCGTGACCAACCTCTCGACTCGTTGGTTCTTCATGGACTCCCACTTCCGGTGATGCCCAGTTTGGAGAGTATCGACGCGGACCTTTCTGACCACAATACCGTATATCCGGTGATGGAAGCCCTTTTCCTGAAATATGCTCCGCAGCTGAAGAGGGTGCATTTCACTTTCGAATGGCGTGCGGAAATTCCTTTCGGATTTACCCACTACTTTCCCGGAGCGCAAAATTTGACCGAGTTGAATCTGAACGTTTACCCGCAACCGGATAGTATTACTGTTGATAGTCAGGTTGACTACCTGCGAGATCTCCTCCAGATTCCATCCCGCTTTCTCCGGAAGTTGAACCTGTGGCTGTGCAAATATGTCAATCTGCATCTAAACACCTTACTGGAGCTGTGCGAGATGTTCCCTTTGACAAATTTGAGGGTGGTGGGAGTGTTGGACGACATCCGTCTCTTTGGACATTTGGGAAGTGGCCGGATCCAGACTATGAAGTCACTCGAGTTCATGGACGTCATGGGAGTGGAGTCGTTCAATTTTCTGGAATCGTTTCCCTCCTTGGAGTACCTTCGGTTGAATGGCATATATTCCACAAGGGCGGCTTGGGAGAGAAGTAGGGACCCGACTGGAACGCCGAGGTATGGTGTTCGGAATGCTGTCCAAGAGTCTGTACAAATACGTCAGTATTTGTATCCAGAGTCGGATGAGGAGTCGCTCAAAATGTACGACTCGAATGTTTGGCGCATTTGTCCCCGTCTCAAGATGATCGACTTCACTTTCTGTTGGAGAGGCGAGTGGTACTGGAAGGAAAACAAGCAGGAATATTATGAAAACGAGAGTACCGGGAGGAATTGTCATCGCGTCTACACCAGACAAGGATTTTGGAAATACCAAGGATTCTAAGGGAAGAAAGCTAACGAACGACTTAACTATTAATGCCAATCACTTTTATAAAATCCAATACTTGCCAACTAAACTGAAACAGTTTAAGTAATGAAATAACGAATTTGTCTCGAAAATTAATTGTCAACTGCTGCTGCACTAATAAAAAGTTTATGTGAATGCCTTATCTTGAATGTCTCAAAAGACCCCACTCTTGATTTTATTAAACATATTATGCCAAAAGTAAAGTATGTTTTTGTATGAATTTTGGAAACTATATAATATAGTATGTTCAAAATATTACGCAAAATGCATTAACAATTAATGGGCAGTAAATACTGTTGCTGCACTACTCACGCTTCCTATTTTTGTATCAATATTTATTTGCTAATTGACTCATTGACCTGTCAGCGTAATGACCCAGGATGGGGTGCTGACTTGTACCCAACTAACTAACTTATTTTGTACTTACTGACAACAATTAGTTACATTTTGTTCATGTTTCCCTTAAAAATTGCATACAAATGATAACTATTTCTTCCAGTTTGAGTGAAAAGATTGGGAGCCGTTTTGTCCATTGACGCAAAAATTGGGGCTTTATACATTTGTCATTTCTTGTTCAGCTTCAGTAATCAACCAGTCAGAGTCATTTTTTTATTTAGTGTTCCGTTCCTCATGGTGCATGCATTGCATGAATGGTGTTAATTACGCAGTTGTTAAAAAAATCAACAGTTAACTTACTTAAAAGAAAATATTAGACAGTATTGTTTGTGAATTGTCCGTTATTGTAGTTGTGGTAAGCTCACTTGATAATATTGATTTACTAATTCTGATTTTATATAACTATTCGAGTTTGGTGTCATTTTGCCATTTGTGGTTCTGTGCCAGAGACTCTGGCATTCTGTGTGTATGTTGTCGGTGTACTATTTTCTCATGACTTTTTTATTGATTGTTAATTACAGATTGAAAACAGGGAGCAGAAAGGAGGGACAAGATGGAGCGCAAGGAAGAAGAAGTTCCAACAAAAGATGAAGACGATGACACGACTTTTGAAGACGATGTCTGGAGTCTAGTTAGTTCCTCGTCATCTGCTGACGACAATCATGATAGGAGTGGCTCCCATGAAAGGTCATCAAGTTTCAAGGAAAGTGGCAGCGAGGGAGCAACAAGTCCACAGGAAGTACCAGACAACAAGAATAAAGAAGATGACATGTTGGAAGGGCAGGAGCCAGGGAAGGCGGTGGAAGGGGACAGTGTTGCGGGATTAAATCACATCCTTGACCACGCTCGATTCTTCCTCATCAAAAGCAACAACGCCGAGAATGTAGATATCGCAAAATCCCTGCGTGTTTGGTCAGCGCCACCGGAAACGGAGGAAAAGTTGGATCAGGCTTTTAAGGAGACCATAAATGTCATCCTCATTTTCTCGGTGAAGGAAAGTGGCAAGTTTTGTGGATTTGCCAGGCTGGCTTCCGAGTCGCAACGGGGCAGGGGAAAGCCGAAAGTGGATTGGGTCCTTCCCGTAGGTGTTCCCAAGCGAGCCCTTCTTGGAGGAGTTTTCCGGATCGACTGGATTTCTAAGGGTTATTTATCGTTCGCCCAAACGCGCCACCTGTACAATTCTTGGAATCACGAGAAGCCCGTGAAAGTTGGACGAAATGGACAGGAAATTCAGCCGAGAGTCGGGCAGGCACTGTGTCGCCTATTTCCGGTGGACTCCAAAACGGACTGGGATATCGTTTTGAAGAGGAGCAAGGATGCGGGTAAAAGAGTTGAGGAGTCAAAAGTTGGATCCAGGGGAGCAGGAAGGGCCATGTCTCCAATTCGAGGACCACCAGTTGCGGCATTATGGGTTGGTCGTCGTCGTTGGGATGCAAGAGGAGGGTCCCTAGCGGATGACGACTGGAGCAGTGCCAAAAGGTCAAAAGTCTCGTCGGATAATCACTACAATTATCAACCGGCCATGTACAAAGATAGAAGCATGGAGAGGATGACCCCAGAACCGCGATATCCACAGGCCTTATCACAAGGGTACTCGTACTATATGGATTACACACCAGCACGGGATTATCATTGTAGGTCTCCACCTATGCTTCCTTACGCTTATCCTCCTCCGCCACCGTTTGATTCACTGCCACCTCCTCCTCCGAGGTATTATGATGGCCTGCCAATGCCCACCACCGAATTTCCCAGGCGCCGCCACGAGTTCCGGCCCCCGAGTGAAGTAACCAATTACTCCGGGAGGAAAACGGAAACCAGATCCCGATCCAGACGTCCATGAATGATTACAATTTCTGATTTAATAATTATCAGTTATATGGCTTATGATTAAAATTGACTGCAAATTATTAAATTAAAGTGCGTAAATGTTAAATCAAATTAATTTAACAATAAATAAAACTATATGTTTCGTTTCAACGTTTAATTTCATACAAATTTTAAGGCGCATGAACAACATGATACAATTTCATACATTTGCATACATTAACTTGATAGTAATAATAAGTAACATAGAATGCGTAAAACAGTAAACTATACAATAATTAACAACTAGCAAATGTGAAATGGCAAAGTTCTCATAATTTTCATCCCTTCAGCGCTCACTCATCTCTCCACATAGTCTGGAAATATATCAGATGACTGCAGTCGATCCGCTTCAACTTTGGAAAAAGAGTCCAGATATTCGACTCCTCGTTCCCCTTCCACTTGCACCACTCTTGAAACCCTTTAATGACCTGCCTCTCCTCAAAATCCTCCGGGAAGACCCCTCTGTTCTGATAATACTCCACACCGGTGGGGCGAAAGGAAATGTCCAAAACCTCGAGACCCTCCATCGGGAGCATGCAGTCCAAAGATATGTACGTGCACATTTCAAGCTTTAACTTCCGGACCAATGGAAGCTCCAACCGGAGGTTGGAATACTCCTCCACAATCCACTTGTCAACATCGCTTCTCATAATGCATGGAAACTGGATCGCCACGTTTTTCAGCGAGTTGGCCCACTTGTCACGTAGGATCTCGAAAATTGTGCGCAGTTCCTCAAGAGGACAGAGGAACAGATTCAGATTCAGTTTCTTCAACGGCCAAATTACCTCCAAACTCCGTAAACGCTCAACTTCCTCTGCTGTGTTTATCTCCGTTGATAACTGACTCAAATTCAGCATCGGCACACTGCATAGGTCATATGTCGCTTTTTCTGTAAAGTTTCGCTCCACTTCCAACATGGACACGTGACCGTTTTGGCGAATGAGCTGGTTGAGTATTGGAACAGGGAGACCAGCCGCCTTGATGAAGTCGAGACTGTCAATTCTTGGGAGAAGATTTAAATCCACGTCCGGCCATGCTGACATGTGAACGCGTGTCGTTCGAGAATAGCGGATCTCAAGCACCTTCAAGTTGGGCATCAGCCTCATCCACCCTCCGAGTCTGGAGTGGAGGGCGCCAAGAGTGAAGAGGCAGTCCCGGTCCTCCAAAACACAGTGCCAAATGTACACTCCGTATTTCGAAAGGAAGTTGGATTTGTCGTTCCAGAACCGTTCCAGCCGAGCCATGTACCCCTCATAGTCTCTGTAATGATAACTCGTCCGAGAGGAATCAAATGTTACTGATCTCGACAAAAAGGGATATCTGTCTAGAGTGTCGCCAAAATGCATGCCATGGGAGTGTTCAAAGTGACGGTCAAACATTTGAAAACGAGCGTTGCGATTTTCCTGGAGTGAAAACTTGACTTGAGTCCAAGATCCAATTTGACGTTCTGGAACTCCAGTGATGTCGAGTCTGGGCTTGTCCTTGGTCATTTTGTAATGGCTGGGATGATTCTGATAAAACTCCTCCACTCCGGTGCTCCAAGTGCGGCAGACCAAACGGAATTTTAAGATGGTTCGGAACCATGGGCCAGTGGAGAGTCGAGTGAGTTGGATGATCTCAGCTTGTGTCTTGTTGCGACGTGACCCAGGATCCGCAACAGATTCATAGTCCTGGCGAGTCATTTCGTACTCCATGTAGACAGGGTCGAGATCATTTTCGTACTTGACCCCAAGTACCTCCCAGACGCTGGGGAACAGGAAATGAACGCGTCTGGGAAGGAGAAGCTCTCGGAAGAATAGGGATGCGTTGTTGACATTCTCCGTGACGCGGGGCTCCATGGCATCAAATATGGAATCCCAGACCTGAGAAAAAACAGAAAAAATATTAACTTAATCGTGTGAAAGTGAAGGATCAAGGGTCAATCCACATTAAGATTGTTTCACTCCTACTAATCAATGAGCACACACAATTATAATTTAATTTCCTAGTTCTCACCTCTTCTGGGAAAATGTTAAGCAAATTATGTGCATCCACATCCGTCCTGCGTTCCTTCACCATCATAGCAACTGAGTCATAACTCGATCCTAATTGTTCCAAATCACTGGAGCACGCATCGCCTTCGACCGCCTCCAAAATCTTCTTCTCCTCTTCTCCTCCTCCTCCGCCATGGTCGTTATCCTCAGGTCGGTTCTTCCCACTTCTCGGTCCTCTTTCCATTTTCTCAATCAGCTCCTTTCAATTTATAATCTAAAATCGATTATGAAATGAATCGGAAATTAATTAACTGCTAAAACAAACCATCAGACGTGGCCAAAGCACGCTGCAAACCTCAATGATGACAAATCTAACTGACTGACAGGAAAAATACAAATTAAATCTTTCAATTAAAACTCAACTTAACGGATTTGCTGGTCTTTTATTGTCGGTGATACAGACTGAGCGTCGTCTGAGCACTTGCTTAATTATGGCAAGAATTTCGTAATTTAATTAGGTAATTTATTTGTTGCAGAGTGACTGGTCCTGTCCTGCCTCACGCTTTTCATTTTTCTTGTTTATGTCGTTTCGCCGTGAAAGAGTTTGCTCCTTGAAGTTAGAAAGCTGACGCTAACAAGTTAATTTGCAACTTTTACTGTATTTTTTAATGCGAATTGTTGTTATTGGCAAACTACAGCTAGCAAGTAAAGTAGGTTGCATGCAGTGCTGTAGTTAAGATTAACAACATTATTAAGTGGCGGAGCCGCTTTATAAGATCGAGATGTCCGTCCGTCTGTCCGTCTGTCCGTCCGTCCGTGCGCGCTCTAACTCAAAAACGGTTGAACTTTTTTGAAATCTGTTTTCGGCAGTCGATAACTGGTCACCTGAGAAGGGTCCAGCGTGATTTTGAAATACGTAGGTCAACGGTAACCGTTAGAAGCCGTTACGAGGTCAAATTTTTTAAATGGTAACACATGGCAAGTGGCATATCATTCAACTCGTCTATGACCATAGCACATAGATATGAGGTCATTTCGGGGTTGACGGTTACTGTTTAACGGTTACAGCGATTTTAAATAATTTTACATTTTATGCTCTCCTGCTTAAGTGGTTTGGAATATTCCACTTCTGTTTTCGGCAAACGACTTGTCATCACATGGGCTTTACCTGACATGCTCACCAGCTCCAAAGGTCAACGGCAACGGTTAGAAACCGTTAAGAGGTCAACATGTTTAAATGATAACATATGGCAAGTGATATATCATTCGACTCGTTTAACAACATTACAATTACAGATCGACGGTCATTTTGAAGGTGACGGTTACGGTTTAACGGTTACGACGATTTCAAATGGTCCTGTTTAAATGGTATTGAAGTTTGGACTTCAGTTTTTGATAAGTGGCTTCTCACCACAAGCGTTTTATGTGAAAAGCTTGGCAGCCATAACGGCCAACGGTAACCGTTAGAAACCGTTACGATTTCGAAATTTTTAAAAGTCACTTAGGGCAAGTGGCATATCATTCGACTCCCCTGAGTGTTCTTTATGCAAATCCGAATGCATTTTAATTGTAACGGTTACCGTTAAACGGCAATACCTGATTTTGGGTTTTTGTGTTCTAACTTGATAATGGATTGGAATATATGCATTCTGTTTTTAACAAACGATTCCTTATAGTGGTATTCAGTTGACCATTTTGAAAGATGCATATTAAGGGTGTCCCTGCTCCGCCACTTTGCTACATGTTAGCTTGCTGAGTTTATTTATAAATATTTTAAAATCATTAAGAGTTCAAGGTAATTACGGAGTGGCTGTATGTAATACAGAATGCATAAATTCACAATTTACGCTAAATTAGCGTCGCTAATAGATAAGGTAGGTACGTAAAATGAGTGCAGACTTGGGGTGACTCGAGACATACCGAATACTTATCAAAGGGGTCAGAAATTGAATATTACTAACTAAATTAGACAATAAACATTAATTTTTGATTTCACAGCACATTTTATGAATAAGTAACATTTAATTTTAAACATTTATTGTATTACATAGGTCCATATGACACATCGTTTTGAATGTTTTTTATTTCATTCAATCATTCAATAATCAACATGTTCATACATTAAATTAATTAAATCATTTAAACTAAATGTAACAAGATCTGAAGAGACAATGTTGATAGCTAAATCTCCAGTGAATAGTTAATAACAATCAAACCAAACCGACCTAACCAAAATGTATGATAAAAGTAACTGTTGAAGAGCATATTGAAAGAATGCTTATTGTTGACGTTGGCTTACTCTCGAACTTCTCCTCAGCTCCGTTGGGGTCTTCGGTTTCTCCTTCTTCGTTTCCTTCTCCTTCTCCACCGCTCTCTCCCAATCGGATCTCGTCTGCCAGTCGTCTTCATCGTAGTAGATGATCTTCAACTTAGGAAAAAGTGTCCAAATGTTTGACTCGGGCGTCTTCCGCCGCCATATGACCACATCCTGAATGACTTGCGCCTTGTCAAATGCATCAATAAATTGAGCCGTTACCGGATCTTCAATAAAGTTGAACTGGTTTTGCGAGATCTCAAGAATTTCCAAAGTATCCTTCATCGGAAGAATGAAATCCAAAGATGAGTAGGTACGAACTCCCAATTTGAGGCGGCGCACCTTTGGAAGTTCCAGCCTCAGAGCGCAGTAGTCCCGCATAATTCGTTGGTCACATTCAACCCGAATCACCCTGGGCAAGGAGATGGCCAAGTCAGTAAGCGTGTTTGCCCACTTGTCCTGAAGCAGGGAGAAAATTATAGGCCACTCCACAAAAGGACGACAGTCCTCAAAGTTCACGTACAGCTTATTTAACGGCCATGTGACAGGTAAAGTTCCCAAACGTCCAAAATCTTCCGCCCTGTTAATCTTCACGGAGAGCTGGCTCAAATTAGGCAAATGGGCGCTGTAAATGTCATAGTTGATCTTCTTTACTATGGCTATACTTTCTCTCACTTCCAACATGGACACGTGGCAATTTTGGTGAAGAAGGTGGCTGACAATGGAACTGGGAAGACCTGTCGTCTTGATGCAGACAAGGCTCTCAATTCTCGGAAGAGGATTCAACTTCATTTCCATTTCCAGGCCGGGCAATTCGTCTGGACACTGGCTGACTTGTTGCGTAACGCGCGCGAGCGTGTATTCAATGTCAACAACCTTCAAGTTGGGCATCAGTTCCATCCACTCGCGAAGTTTGGAGTAATAGGCGATTCGACTGTGAAAGCGGTCACTGATCCTCAAAACGACGTTCCAAATATGGTGACCGTAGTTAAGAAGAAAACTGGATACTTCATTCCAAAATCGCTGGCATTTAGCTTGAACTTCTTCCTCTCGTATATATGATCCGTAAACATTAAGCGCATCAAATAACACGACCTTTGAGATAAATGGGCTTCTTGTTGTGGCCGCCCCAGCGCCGTGAGTCTGATCAAAGTGGGCTGAAAACTTTTCAAACTTTTTCAATTTCAACACAGAAAAGTTGACTTCATTCCACAATCAAATCTTGGGCTCATCATCATTCCCTGCTTCCATATCGGATAACCTCCAGTCCTGCAGATCCTCCGCCATTTTGTAACGATGATGGGAGTGTTTCCGGTAGAAGGCATCCACAGCTTCATTCCAAGTCTTACAAACCAAGCGAAACTTTTGGATGATTGAGTACCACGGAACATTTGATTTCCGGGTCAGCTGAACAACTTCCGCTTCACTCAGCAGAGGTGACAGGGACCAATGAGATGGTCTCCTCAGTCTCCGCTGAATTGACCTCATGTCATACAACTGATTAGCATGGTAGTCTTCGTCGGTCAGTTTGTACTCCATATAGGCCGAGTCCAACTCCCTTTCGTATTTAATCCCCAGAATCTCCCAGACTTTGGGAAACAGGTAGACAACCCGTTTCGGAAGCAGAAGCTGGCGGAAGAATGGGGATGCGTGACTCAGATTCTCGAGCACGTTAGGATCCATGGTCAGCGTGGCGTCAAAAATTAAATTCCAAACCTATAAAAAATGATAAACGACAGATTAATTATGGTTGTCCTACTTTTCTTGAACCACTTACTTAACTCTAAAAATCATTGCTGGTAGTGGTAACTTATCTCACCTCTTCCGGAAAAATATTGAGCAAATGCATGGCGTCAGCATCTGAACCCTTGTCCTCTCCCTTACGAATCCCAGGAGTCACAGCAGCGTCCGTACGCAGGTGCAAGTTATTAGAACCAGCTTCTTCATCCCCTATCGTCGCTAACATTACTTTAGCCTTTTTGCCCTTCATAGATCGCTCCAGATGAGCGTCCATTTCCTGTTTCCTCCTCGTACCTCCCATTTCTCTCCTTGATTTAATCACAAATTAAATCTGGATGCAGCAATTTTTTGCTGTGAATAGAAAACTTTATTAATTACTCAACGAATTTGTCTCTTTGTTTGCATGAAGAAAAGTAAAGGATAAATTGAGAAAGAACAACAATCCAATTTGCACTGCACTCTAAATCAACCCACATTCTACACTACAGCAACCTGAAGTGTGCAAGTTTTTGAAATTGGTGAGTAATATTGTGAGCCGTGCGCCAAAGATGACTTATATTTTATATATATAAGTATATTGATGGGGAAGATACTTTTCCCATGATGTTGCATTGCCGTTGTGTATGATATTTCATATTCCACAAAAAAGGATGTAAAAATCATTTTAAAATATAGACAAACGTTGCTTTTAAGCTTTCAATAAAAGTTCATATTAGTCATTATTGTCATATATAGTTATATACAAAACGTTAACGAATAAAAGTCCTACCTTCTAATTTTAATCTCTGCGAAGCGAACTGACACAAGCGGCGACAAAAGTTATCGCAATATTCACCGGTAATTCTGTGGCTAATGAGACGCCGTAGGGGGTAATATGAGAAACCTTTCAAATATTTCTTCCACGCCCATGTATTTTCTGATACTTATCAGTGATAAGTTATCACTTTGCAGAGAATAATTTAGTGGGTTGAACATGCCAGGATTAAATTAGACTCCATGATGTAAAATTGCATGTAGGTATGTATAAAAAATGTATGATATAAATGGATACCTATTATATATTATACTATACAATTACATATATAGGAAGTCATTTTTGCGGATCCTTTTTATTTCATAAAACACACACCAAGCCCATACATTTCAAATGAATTACTGTAATTTTATAGGAATAACAACGCCGATATAATGACATATTATGATACAATATTGATATTTTTATAAGCAAGTTATACACACACCCCTTATGTGACTCACGACGGTCTTAGTATTTATAATCTGTATTAATATAAAATTGTAAAAATTAACATAAATGTATACATCAAAGTAAATTCATTTAAAAGAAACAAAATTCAAGAGACATTCAGTTTTCATTTTTGTTCAATCTCGCACTTCTCCTCGATCCCGCAGCCCGTGTTTTGAACCTATCTTCCCTCTCCTTACGCTTATCCGCCTTTTGCCGCTTCTCCATTGTTTTCGCCCAGTTGGTCCGAGTCTGTGATCCGTACTGATCCTCATATTCGATCCGTTTCAATTTTGGAAAAAGTGTCCACATATTCGTTTCGGGTATTTTCCCCCACACCTTTGGCCCATGTTTAATGATTTGTGCGTCCTCAAATGCAGCAGTTACTTCAGCTCTCTTGCGAGAGTGCCGTACCGAACAATACTCCATGTCTAGAAATTTCAGGCTATCCTTCATCGGAAGTATGAAATCCAAGGATGAGTAATTCTGCATTACGAGTTTTAGACGCTGCAGGAATGGAAGATTCAGCCTGAGACTGGAGTACTCCCTCACAATTCTTTTTTCATCGTCAACAATTTTCGTCTGGGGCAAAATAATGGACAAGTTTCTAAGCGTGTTTGTCCACTTGTCCTGAAGCAGGGAGAAAATTATAGGCCACTCCACAAATGGACAGTTCTCATCAACGTCAAGATACAGTTTACTTAACTGCCAGTTAACTGACGAAGACCCCAGACGACCAAAGTCCTCCGCCGCGGTAATCCTCAAAGAGAGCCGTCTCAAGTTGGGCATTTGGACGCTGTAAATGTCATAGTTATCCTCCAAATTAAACCATCGTTGGACTTCCAACATGGACACATGACAATTTTGGCGAATGAGGTGGTTGAAGATAGGACCAGGGAGATCAGTCGTCTTGAGGTAGACGAGGCTCTCAATTTTTGGAAGGGGATTTAAATTAATTTCCCGTTCCAGCCCGAGCAATTCGTCTGGCGACATGCTAACATGTGGTTCCCCAACAGTTCCAGCAGTACGATTCTGATGTGGCTCGTGTCGATAGTACCGAATGTCAAGGATCTTCAAGTTGGGCAACAGTTCCATCCATTCTCGAAGTTTCGAGTGGAAGTCGACTCGACGTGGAAAGTAGTCCTGAATCTGCAAAGTGCAGTTCCGGATGTGCTGACCATACTTGAGAAGAACATTTGAGATTTCGTTGCGAAATCGCTGAGCTAGGGGCGTCTCGTCCATATCCTCTCTAATTGGAGCTTCAAATGTCACGATCCGCGACATGAATGGACTTCTCGTCATGGTGACCCCAGTGGTGGAGTCAGAATGGGTCCGATCAAAGTGCTCTGAAAACTTTTGAAATTTTTCTGGACGATGCTCCTCAAATTTTACGTCAGTCCACGAACCAATGTCGTGGTGAAAATACTTTTGTTTGAGATACTTTTCAGATTGCTGGTATTCCTCGGGATCATCCTCCATTTTGTACTGGCGAGGATGGTTCGTGTAAAACTCGTCCACGGCTTGGCTCCATGCCTTGCAAACCAAACGGAATTTTCGGATTGCTCGGAACCACGGAAACCATCTTTCTCCCTCCGCCGTTATCGAGATAAATCCTGATGACCTATATGAATGAGCTTCTCGATAGTAATTCTCAGTCAGGCCGTCGTCCGCGTAGGCAAAGTTCATCTCCCTTTCGTACTTGACCCCTAGGATCTCCCAGACTTTTGGAAACAAATAGAGAACCCGTTTCGGAAGCAGGAGGTGTCGGAAGAATGGGGATGCATGGCTGACATTCTCGAGGACGGTGGGATCCGAAGCTACAGCGGCGTCAAAAATTAACTGCCAAACCTAGAATTAAAAGAGAAAAAATAATTGGCATTTCGTTAATAAATGGATTGACATGACATGACAATCCAGTAGAATCAAATCAAAAGTTGACCTATGAATATGGAACTTCTTCATTGCCTTGATGCGATTGCTTTCAAAATTGTCTTATCTTACCTCTTCCGGGAAAATGTTAAGCAAATGCTCCGCATCCTTATCTATCCTCCCAATCTCAGCACTAGCCACAGGGTCGTCGGTAGCGTCCGAAGGCAAAGGCACATTGTTCGCAGCTAAAACAGCTTCATCATCGCCCATCGTCACTGTCTCCACTTTAGCCTTTTTGCCCATCATCGACCCCTCCGGATGGCCTTCCAACTCCAATTGTTTCCTCCTTGCCCCTCGCATATTTTGCTCCTTTTGAATTAATTAATTATTCAATCAAATTATTAATTGTGTATTTTTTAACGAAGTAAACGAAAAATATAAGTAGAATCAGCACAACAATCGTAGTGAATTCAATGAAGCCAAACAACAACAAACATCCGTGCACGGTTTTGTTGGGTGAGCCAGATGCCTTGCCTTCCTTGGATGTGATTGGGAAGATCTTTGTCATGTCCAGGTGCAGGTATTCAATAAGGCGGAACAATGGGAGCCGGATTGGAAAGTGGGGATGTTGCTCGCTCTTCGTTACTCCTTGTCTTGTCGTGTCCAAACACGGTTAGCGTAAGTGCACGTTGCGCAGCTTGCTAGAAAAAGTTAGGGAAGGGAAAGGGAGCCCTTTTGCTCGTACTCTATCCGCGCCATCAATGAGCTAACTTGCAGAAGTTTTAGCTAGCAGAAGTATACGGCCGAAGTTTGGTTGGACCCTCAGTTAGTCAGTTAGTACAAAGTAGGAATAGGTAGGTATTACCTACTAGGTAAGTTATTCCGGAAGATGATTAATTAATGTCAGTGAGATGCAAGCAGATGTAAAAATGTATATTTTTGTAAATGTCAACTATGCAGCATAGTCTATGCTCGGTTTTCCTAATATTTTCATATATTCGGTTATAGTGTCAAGAACTGTTAAATTGGGAATGAAATGACCATTGCCATCGTCACCAAAAATAGATGAAAACTATACAGGATCTTTGTCAAGTTGACTCATAATGTTGTTTCTGGTGTCTGTATTGATGGAAATCTTTATAATTCTTTAAATGTTAAGTGTGGAGCTTCCGTCTGAAATCGTAAAAATATTTAAAAGTTTTAATTGAGGCTCCTTGATTACGGTTGTTGGAGCTCCTAGTAATTTGCCATTTGCTGATCTAGTTGAATTATCTGCAATAGAAGAACGTTTTGGGACGAAAGGAGAAAAGCAGTTTTGATCACATTACTGTTTCTTTCTTTTTTACTTAATGCAATATAATTATTGCTAGTTGTAAATAATTTTTACGGCCGGTTATGATGAACTTTGAATAGTTTGCACTTTGCAGTATGCTTTCTGACAATGAGGTTACGTCTATGATAGACGGTCTATCGTCGGGATGAGTGTGGATGATACATTGTTTTAATACGTTTCCGTGTCAAATGACTGCGACTGCCATCATCGGTTAAAGTGCCAATAAGTCAATAATTATAACAAACTTTTTCTCTTTCTTTGGACATTATGGGGCACCCTGAGAAAATTTAATTTATCTGAATGTATATTGAAAATAGACAGAATATTATTGCAGATTTATTTACATTTAATTAATATAATATGTGTTGCTGAACAATAAAACAATATACTTAGTTTTTAGTTTTACATAATGTTTGCTAGCACATACATACATACTATAAAAAAGTTTTAAAAGCACGAAACGACATGAATGATTTTCTGGATTACATACAATGATTAATAAACAACAATGTGGAAAGTTTCCACTGGAGACTGTAGCTAGAAATCCTTGGCTTGAATGCTTAAATGTATATATTATATAATTTTGCATTAAATAATCCATCTGTTCCTTACGGTCAGATGTTCTCCCATCTCCAAAAGTTTTCATCCCCACGAGTTTTCATGTAAAGTAAAATCCTAGTCCTTGGTTGACCTACTTAAATATATATGGAAATGTTAAGGAACATGTTAACGGGTAATCATTTTGTTAGAATTCATAATTGACTGAAGTAGACATTTCTACTACCATTCATTAAAAATAGTATTAAATGGATATATTAATCATTGTTTAATGCCTACTTTGCAGATCCCATGCCCGAATGACGATTTCCTTTGGAAATTGCGTCCGCAGCTGTCTTTAAAATATCTTTCCAAGGAGTCAAGGTAACCACATTTAACGCACCTTGTTGTTGGCCCTGTAAAATAAATACCCCAAAAACTAATTTACATACTATATGATCTCACAAAACCGACCATGTCATTTAGTTTAATAAGACATTTTAGTGTACTGATGACAAATCTCAATTTACCCCGTTACTATCAGTATCTCCTTCAGCATTCTCGGTTTCGTCCGCTGTGTTTCCTTGTCTCCGGGATGAACCAGGCTCCTCAGCGTTTGCTGCACTTCTTCGTTTCCTATTGTCCATGTAGTCCTCAATTGGCTTGACGGAATGGCGGAAACGGTAATGCATACGCTCCGAAAATGCTTCCTCTAATTTCATCCGCTTTTGCCTTTCCCGTTCCAAGGAAGCCTCAAGTTCGGCCGCTTCAGCCTTCAAAGCCTCACACTCCTCCATATATTTCGTCGCACCCTCCTCAAAATTCTTGGACCTCAGTTTGGCCGAGTCCACATCCACCCGCAAGCCGTCAATTTCCGTTTCTCGATCCCTGGCATTTTGTTCCAGTGTTTGTCGTCGTTCAGTACCCTCAATGACTTGAGTCTGCAGATTGCCAATTTGTCTTTTGTATTTCTTCAACAATTTCTTTGAAGATTGCCGCTCGTCGCTGAGTTCTTTGTGGGAGCGTTCCAAATCAAGAATCTGTTCGTCTCGGTTCTGAAGCGTCAATGTCAATGCCTCCAGATCAGAAACGGTAGAACCCATTTCACTCTTTGTTCGATCCATTTCCTCTTGCTTTGCCTCCAGCTCATTTTGGATTTCGGTCAAACCTTGATCCCGATTTAGTAGCTCGGTCTCCAAGAGAGATGCCTGGGCTTGGTAAATTGATACCGTTCCCTTCTGGGTTTTGTTAGTGTCAGCCATAATCTGGTTTATGCTTTTCTGTTCTTCATTGTTACGCTTCATTTCATCGACCTGGTCCTGAAGGGCAACTCTTTTGTTCTCCAATTCCTGGGCAGGACCCCGCTTCAGTCCTAAACCACCGTAAATGTACTGGTCAATCGCTTCGCAATTTTGTATAATGTTTTTGCCAAATTCGGCCATTTCTGAAATGCGAAAGGACACATTGAATGTTGAGGCGGTAGAGCCGGGTGGGCGCTCTGTCACGTTGGGACTTTGAAGAAGATATCGATTCACGCCTGCGGCGCTTGTACTTGTATTTCCTGGTGGTAGAGATTTAGGAAGAATTGGCCGGAAACGGAGCTGGCTCTGGGTCTAGTCGAAATATTCACTGCATAGTATACATGCACACTTTTCATACATTTACGAATTATGACAATATAGACGATTACCACAGGCTGTTGGTCACTATGACCGGCATTCACGGAATGAATCTCTGGTAACTGATCGCTCATGTTTGTGGAAGGAAAGTTCATCCCAATCTGTGAAGAAGTAATATATAAATACCTATGTGCTATAAATAATTTGTGTAAGAAAATCTTTTTAAAGTATTTAAAAAATTACAACACTTGCATTCATTTACTATGACCCTCCCTGGCCCAATATGCTGCTTTCATTCTTTGTTAACATGGTAGTAAAAGTTAATGATCTATTGAATACTGCTTAGACAATGAAAACTATATTATATTCATCTGAAATAATGCTCGGGAGCAAAAAAATTTAAAGTAGACATTTCTACGTACTTTGCATACGTGATTTCTGCCATGAAAAGACTCAATGATTTAATAACAATACAAGAACGATTGACCAATCGAATATAAAGCACTTAGGTAGATGACTTGATAGATGATATCTCAAAATGCATGTACAATTTATGGTAATGAGATGTTCTCAGAGAACTGTTAACCAATTCAAAGGTCCTGTGACGCCGTTACCTCTGTATGGGTATGTATTTGATAAGTAATACCGGTCAGTTTTTTACATCTCCGCTAAAAATACGAATCACAGATTGCAGGCAGCAAGTTCCTATAAACTTGTTGAATGCATACCACCCTACTGTGTTTGTTGACTTTACTTCCCCCGTACTTCGTTTACGTCACCGTTTACTACTGCGTAATATGCTTACTGTGTTTTAATCTTACCACCACTGATCTGGTCGCCTTTTCAAAACACTATTTAGACACGACTTCCAAAACGATTGATTTGCAGCGCTTCTATAGTGTCACGCATACAAAAATTTTAGTAGCGAGGGTAAAGGGTAACTGACTGCATTTTTGTGTGTCCTAAATTGGCACTCGTGTATCCGTAAATATTGCTTACATGGCATTTGTCGTATTTCACAACTTTTTCAATTGTGTTCTATTTCAATACAAAATATTACAATGGCCTATTGTGTGGTTTTACGAATTCCAATTTAAGCCTTTACCGAGAAATTTAGAACGACAAGACAAAGGACAATATAAAACAGCATTGTTTCAAAATGACTTTTCGAATCTAATCTTTTGCAAGTTCCATAATAATCAAGTTCACTGTAACTGCAACTTGTGAAGAATTCCAGTGGGGCATTGTAAGACAATGGCCCGAGTGCCTGATCATCTTACCGAAATCTCATTATTTTAGGTAATCTCTTATGGAAAATGTGGAAAGTGTATTTGTACAAAAATCACAAGTGAGTTTGCTCATGTATTTTATCACGCGACATTTGCAATATGACCTAGATTCATATCCTAATTAATGACTGAATTACAATTATAAAACATCTTAAAATGCAAATATGAAGATATTAAAATGTCTCAGATGATGATGTGGTGAGGGTTAATAAAGGTAACAGTTTATGGAAAAAAAACAGTTACAACCAATCTTTTTTTAAAGCATTTTTTTATCAAATTGGTTTTATTAGACGAATGTATTTATCGTATTATAATTAAGTCATAAGTTCTCTCGGTGAGTTAATGATTGAGATGATGTTACAATACTACAGTTATTCAGTAGTTACAATAATACCTAAAAATCACAAGTTACTGACAAGATTTTTGATGAGATACAACTTTAATCTAAAATTAAATGTGGGTATTCACAGATTAAAGCCTTACAAGTTGAGTGAGAGACATTCGTGATAAAAATTATATAAATGTATTTCTATATCGATACAACATTTATCATGCACGGCACATTCCCTTAGCCTCCTTTTAATTAAAAAAATACCTCTTAATTGTATACCAGTTTCATACTTACATACCTATTCAGTCTTTGCCTCTACTACACTTTAATTCACGTATTTACACATGATGCAGCTGATTATATTACATCACAGTTGACAGTTTTGAATTTAATTACAAAAAAGTGTTTAAAACTATCTTAATTAATGATCCATGCTATTCAATTTTAATACTTTGACATTTGCTTGAGGTACATAGCTTCTTACACAATACTTAATCTAGTTTGCCCATCAATCTTGAGCACATCTTCCAAACTTCCAAACAGTTCCATTGCCAGCTGCTCGCCATTTTCGCTCCAAGTCTCCAGAAACGCCCTCAGCTGCACTCCGCTGTGCTTCATAAGCTTGAGCACGTACTTTATATTTTTCGAAATGGAAAAGTCACACGCAAGATTGAAGGGGTTCATCATTTGCAGGTCACAGCTAGCACGACCACCAGCAGGAGAAACACCTGCACGTGCAGAAGGCCCTGCACGATTTTCAGTCTCCAGCGCTGTAAGCTCCCCGTCCCGAGTATTCAACATGCACACATTATTCCAACCACCCAGAAACAAAACTTCGCCGCAAAACTGCAAAAATTCTTGAAACAGGGTCAGCGACTTGAGCGCCTTCTCTTCTTCTGTGGTGGTGGCAGCAGCGTCTCCAGTTCTGGCTGATATCCACCTCCGGGCGAACTCAGGATCGGGCGTAAAGCCAACATCAGTTTCCTTCTCCACGTCCCTCAAAACGTCGTGAGCCCTTCCCTGAATTTCCCCAGGTGCTGGTATTATCTTCCGGTGCGCGAGAAAAAAGATGACAAGCCATTGCAAAGTGACTGGCTCGGGCAATTTGTCAGCAGGAGGGGCGGCAGTGAAGTTAAAGAAACTGGTGCTTCCCGTAACGTCTCCAAACGACACAGAATTGACTTTTGTCCAGTAGTAGGCCAGTGACATTAAAGACTCACAGCGGGGGTCAAATGTGCACAGATATCGGAGCATGCGGCGCATCTGCACCTCCATAATGTAATGACGCGAGGAAGTGACGAGACGAAACTTGACGCCATTCCGCTTGTACTCCATTTTCCATTCCGAGTTGGGGAGTGACTTTGCAAGTACTCGAAAGTCCTTTCCTCCTTTTTGTGGACTGAAGACGCTGTTGATTGTGAAATTGGGCACGTCTTCAGCGGTGTTGTCAATGTAACAGAAAATGAAGATTTCGTGATGGAAGGTGGAGGGATTGTTGAGCCAGAGAAAGTAGTTTCGGAACATGACCACATTTATCTCGGGGTCGGGATGATACTGCGCAAATGTTGCCTTCAAGGCGGTTGTCATCTCCATAACGTTGCTATATTCCGAGTTGGCAATGACAAGGGCGTTCTGAACACGTCCGAGTTGGGACAGGATGGAGTTATTGTTGGTGGGAGCCGGAGGAGGTGTTGCTGGTGTTGGAGGAAGAACTGGAGGATGAGCTCGAGTAGTAGAACTTGATGGCATTTGTTGATGGCCGCTGTTTTCGGTAGTGGTCGAAGTCGGAGGTGACTGAGATGATGATATGGTTGCGTTTTTGGAAGAGTTTTGAGCGGAATTTATCTTTTCCAGACAGTACTCGGCAGCGTTTCGCCTTGCCTGCATTCTTGACATGGCCGGTGGTGTGTCCTTGTAGTCGATCCCGTTCACTCGTACTGTACACTGGTATTCCGTTACATATCTACCCTGAAGCGAAGCTAATTTGTAGTCGATACAATTTAATACTGGTTTTCGCCAGCGTTTATGCCTCGCGAGTTCCATGAGTTTGGAGACTGGATCCTCATCACCATCACCGCCACCGTCGTCTTTTGGTAACTTGCTGGGGTTCTCTCTGCCGGCGGCTTGCCTTTGCGTTGGGGAGGTGTCCTCTGCTGACCGTTTTCTCTGGCCGTCTTCATCAGTCCGCGAACCAGAAGTGGATATCGACATCAAATCTTGAAGGCAAAATGTGGCAGCATTTCTTTTCGCTTGATGTGGGTTATCGGCTGGAGGGCCAGATGATGCGCTCGGCGTATACTCCCTACCATTAATCGTAACGCTGAAAAGGAACTTGATGGAAGGTGACAGATTAGCCATGTAGGATGGGAGGGGCTTGTAGTGAGGGCCAGTCCAGCCATACTCTACTGCCAGTTCCTTCAACTGAGAAATGGGATCATCCGTCAAAGTAATCGTCCTTGATAATTTCGGAGAACGCAGACTGCGGTTATCTGGCTGCTCGATGATCATTACTTCGTCAGATGGCTTCTCCACCGCTGCTGGTGTGCTGACGGATCTCCTTGTGGCGTTGGTTGATCGTGTCCTCACCGGGCTACATAATGTGATGAGGTCTGGAGGAGATGACGTCGGAGGGGATGGAAGGACTGGCGGTGGCGACGCCACCGCCACATTTTCTGTCTTCTTTGCTGCATCTGACGAATCCTCATCCCGGATCTCCCCTACTTCCAGTTCCTCCTCTGCCTCTGAGTCGCTTGTCTCATCTTCCACAACAATCAGAATGGGTGGCACCTTAGTAGATTCAGTGCCGCCTACCTCTCGGATCCCTTCTTCGTCATCTAAAATCATTACAGCCGCAGAATCTTCATCTTCTTCCGATTGATTACCCGATGAGGATGACTGTGAGGAGGGCGATGGGGCCACTTGCACTTTTGGTGGAATCATTTCAGACACTATAAAAAATACACAAAAAGTAATGAACACATTACAAACCCCAAATGCCTTGTCAAACTTAACTGCTACACTTAACTCACGACAACTTACACTGAATCTGGCTAATGTCAATCAGTTTCCTAATTTCCAGCAAGTGGTCATCATCCAACTTCCCTCGATAAAGTTTCTCGCCTTCCCTACGCGCTTCCAAGTTCCTGAGCGCCAACTCCATCGCCAACCTGGAACATTTTATAAAACACAAAGTAAAAGGTAGCAATTAATCAGTCAGTTAACTTCCAACTTCGGTATTTTATAATCAAGTTAATTAGTGCAACTTTTTATATACTATGCAGACACGTGACTCACTCGTTATTAAATTGGATGAGACCCATATATGGCTTTTCTGTCCAAACCACAAAGTTTCTGACGCCGTATGCTTTGTAGGTGCAGCATTTCTGGAGGAGCGTGACCACTCCAGCTGAGTCCTGTTGACGCTGGATTCCCTGCTCATCCGTGGAGGTCACGAGCGGAAAGCTGGAGCAAACCAGAATGGAGCAGCGGCGTTCCCACGGGCTACACCCGACGAAATCAAAATGCCGTCGGCTTCTTCGGAGATGCGGCTTCCGGGTCAAATGGTCGATCCAATCTTCGGCACCGTTACCAGGACCGCAGATGCAACAGGGGGCGTAAGTAGACATACTGGCTGCTGACCTTCAACCTTTTACTTGATCGATGAAAATGATTGGAAGAACCGATGTCACACTTGCAACTAAAAAACCGCCACCCCTGTAAAAGATTAAGCACAGACAAACACAGACACATTAGTTAATTAATCAGTTGCTGGGAGATTAAATTCAAATAAAAATATAATATTTCAATGACTCAAGATAACAGCTTATTCATTATTCATTACCACACTCACTGTTGAATACTGACTTGACTACAGACTGGACCACTCTGGTGACTTGCACTGATAAATACACAAATTATTAATTACTACTTACTTTAGCGTTCCTACCTTAATTATTAAAATTAGTTGTTTTTCGCAATTTGTTATAAAAAATACAAACAGCTACAAAAAGGCAGACGGCTAACGAGAAGTCAAGTCAAGCTTGCAGTCTGTTTGTTTTTGTCGGTTGAATGAAAGACAGGGAAGGAGAAGAAACCAGTTTCGCGCGCTGGACATCCGGAGATTCCAGGTTGGGTTTGGGGGCGACTGGAAAACTGAGAATGGTACAATACAAATATCATGGGCTTTGTTGCTTTGATTGTTGGGTTTTGTGAGATGAATGCAAGTTACTTTAATCGATTCTGGGCATTAATCATTAAAGTCGTGCCATTTAATATTAAAATGAGATTAGCTTGCCACGCTATGATTATTAAATCACAATATTTGTTTTATTTATTTTTTACAAACTAGTGCATTCAAAAAATGATGCTATTCAATCTCCTCATATTTTAGCCCCGTGTCAACGAGCACAGTAACCACCCAGGGGTCTTTCCCCAATTGTCCGCTTTTTAATATCTTTATTGCCGCTGCGACATTTGCACCTGACGTGTATCCCAAATAGAGCCCCTCCTTCTTGGCAAGCAACCTCTTGTACTCCACCGCTTCCTGATCCGTCACACTCATCGCCTCGTCCAGTGTCTCAAAACTGAACAGCTCCGGCACCTTCCCATATCCCGATCCTTGTAGCAAATGCCGTGGCTTCGTGATCTCATGCCCTCCAATTGGCCGGGATCCTTCCGGTTCCACGGCAAAGCACTTCACATCTGGCTTCACACTTTTTAGGTATCTCGAAACACCGCAAAAAGTTCCTGCGCTTCCAACGCAGGCGACAAATGCGTCAATTCTTCCCCCAGTTTGCCGAAATATTTCAGGTCCTGTCGTTTTGTCGTGACTGGAGTGCTTATTGTTAAACTGGTCCACGTAAAATCCTCCAGATTCTTTGACTATCTTCCCGCACCGGTCCACGGCTGCGTTGATGTCTGCCAATGTTACGTTTCCAGGCGTTCCATCCATCTGGTCAACGAGTTCTACGTTGGCTCCGAGAGCTCTCATCATTTTAGCCCGCTGCGGATCATTTCCTTTTGATATAGTCAAGGTCAGAGGATGGCCCAGCACTGCGCACACAACAGCCAGTCCGCTACCTTGATTTCCACTTGTCATTTCGACGACATGACCTCCAGGCTTTAGTTTGCCTTCTGTCAGGGTTCCTTTAATCATTCCGTAAGCTGCTCGGTCCTTAATGGAACCACCTGGCAAAAATATCAGAAATCATTATTTAACTTCCCATATCACTTTGGAAAACTTTTTTGAATGGCTGCTTTTAGCTACTTACCAGGATTCATGAATTCACATTTTGCAAGGAGCCTTCCGGGACCCGGCCAAATTCTGTCCAGAGCAACGAGGGGTGTGTTGCCGATAAGCTCCAGAGCCGACGCCTTGATATCCGTTGTGTCTCCAGCAGTACTCATCCTTCCCCCTTAAAAATCTACTACGGGTAATCAAACTGTTAATACGTGTGCATTAAGGGAATGTGAGCGAACGTGAACTGAAAAGAAACAAAGCTTGTTAATTTATATCACTTCACTTGCTCACTTATGCATAGACGCACATGAAAATGATGAAAGAGGATACAAAATATTTCTCATCCTTAACACACCAAGAATGGTGAAGATGTCGATTTTTTCTCATGTGTTCTGAATCTTTAGGCTAGGATCAATCTCCAGAGCGTTCCATCATCATACGGCAATTTGGGAGAAACTTCCAGTGGCGACTGGACATCACTCTGAATGTTGCATAAGAAGGCAAGTAGAGAAAGATCATAAGGTTATCTTGACCAGTTTCACTTGAATGAGCTATCTCGCAATGTTAAGATTTGAATTATATGCATTCGTCAATAAATAACTTGACTTTAGAATCAATTTGTAAGTGTAGATTAAATAACTATTACAATAAAAATCTCAGGTGAAATGGAAGTTAATTTGTTATTGTAATAGTTTTTACGTTGTTTTAAAAACACGAGAGAAGTCAATGTAAAAAATATTAGATGATTTGATTAGTTATACGCAAAAGTATTTTTTTTATTTTAAGCGTATTCTTTTTTTGGCATATTTCATGATTATTAATACATGAAGAGATCAATTAACTGAAAATGAACTTTTCCGGCAAAGCATAATCCAATCTAACTCATGTAATTCATTTATTTCATTTCTCATTTGCAGTACCTAGAAGAAAGGGGTATCTTGAGACTTGTACTTAAAAATACTAAAAATGTTGCAGTTTAGTATAAAAACTATCTTGATAGATTCTGGCTAAATGACAATACAAAAAATATTGTTCACTTTTACAAACAGATGATTGACTATTGACTAATTAATTTTCTAAACAAAAAGTAAAAGCATTACTTTTTTCACGAATTATCTAACAAAAACTGGCAATTTGTTAATATTCATTTTTTTGTAGGTTCTCTTCATTTCATCTAGTTCGCATCATCGTCCTCAGTGCCAATCTAATTTGTTCAAATCCCTTCGTTTCTGCCTCACATCCTCTGGAATCTGAAATTGAGTTTGCATGTGACATTCCAGGATTTCCCTGGTCCACCGAATACATTGCCGTGATTTATGCGGCGATCTTGTTGTCGTTCTCGATCTAAAAATACAAAATGGAGAACATTAAGTTTCCAGATTTAAATTATATTTTGCAAAAAAATACTCTTTTTGAATATTGTGTACCGAACTTCTGTTTTGTTAATACATACCTGCTGGAGAAGGTCCTGCGAAGGTTCCCAAAAATATGACATCGTCATTGTCATTCTGCTGCTCCCCGTTCGCCACATTTGGACCAGTTGCTACAACGGGCTTTGGTTGACCAGCGGTAATAGCGTGACCTCTTGAGCTATGGCGGTGTCGTCGACCTAAAATGTTCCAACAAATAAATTAATTGACTACTTCAAGTTTTTTTCTTGCCAATTTTCGCATGATCTTAAAACACTCATTGACAAAAATTTCTATTGACTTACTTTTGTTGTAATTTGAAGATGGTTTAGTGCAACTCTCCAAGAACACCACATCGTCGTCATCCTGCTCATCGGCTGGAGTCGTTGGATCATTTGAAATTTCCAACAGATTCCAGTAGAAAAGGGCATCTGCGTCTTTAGCTGGAATCGCATCTTGTGATCCAGTAGTCGCCCGAGTAGGATAACCTACAGGAGATTGGTCCACGCCCTCCTGTCCCAAAGTCATCTCTCTATTGCTCAACCCACAGTATAATGCGGGATTCGCCCGAAACTCCGTTTCAGTTCGTTTCTGCCTCAAATATTGGTCCAGGCTCCATCTGGTCATTTTGGAAGTTTAAACGATACTGATGATATCCCTCACTCAGAAGAGTTTTAAATAGGATCAGGGAATAACCTTACAGCTTACGATAAAATAATTAATTGAAAATAATCGTTATAATCAACTCTTTCAAGTAAAGCTCAGGCATGAATGAACAGAGAGAGTGCCTTTAAATTGAGGAGAAATATTTTTGGTGAGAAAACCCGGAGGAAAGCTTGGAGGAGGAAGTTGTTAACCGGAGCACTTCCAAAAACGTATTAAAATTCCACTTTCTCTGCAGCTCCCTTTTATACAAGGAGGGCCATTACTGATTTTTCGCTCGGAGTAATATATTCAACAATCGAAGCTGGGTAGCGTAGTGGCGGTTTTGCGCACTTGTCAATTAACGTTAGCATAATTATCAACTATGTAAAATTAGCTTCCGTTTCGATATCCATCCTCCTCCGTAGGATATAAATGATCAATTGCATACACTCGTTTTCTCCTTCGCATTGCATTCGCGATTGCATTCCACCATCCAACATACAAAAAAGTAATGTCAATACGATTCAAATGCTAATTGTGCATTCGTTCTTCACCATTTTTGATGACCTTTCGCAAACAATGACAATGAGTAGTTCGAGTTTGCGTATTACGCGTATGTCACCATTCGTTAATTAAAACTTGCGTCTTTTCATTAAAGTTGCTACTTGCATAATATATGGTCCCATAATGCATTATAATATCTGGATAGCCATGATTTATGATTTTGAATACTACGATGATGACGTGTAAATGTCCCAGCTCCCCATTCGGATGAGGTCCATATCATAGTACACCAAAATGCAAATATGTGGTTTGGCCAATTGTGACCATTGTCATATACATGGATATTTGGACGGGTGTTGCAGTTTTGGTCGAAAATGTGCAAACTGGATGTGAGTGAATGGTAAAGCCCAAGATAAATTAATTGTAATTTATTACTGGCAATTTAAATAATTAAATTATGCATTATTGTTTAGATTGGCCTTAGTCAATTATTGTCATCTCATCAGTTTTCTTTCATCTTCATTTCGCTAATTATTAATTACTTAATGGTTTTAATTATTGTACTTAAATACCATGTATTTAACATCACAATCAAAGAGAACTTCATCCAGAGAACAATGGGAATCCAAGTCTGGTGAATAAAGAATGATGTGAGAAACAATTACTAACCACCAAGTTATCAAATATTAATCAGACGGAAGATTCACACAGTCAAATATTCAACGCAGCTACGTAGTAGTGGCTTTGCACTACATTGAGATTGACACATATAAGTATAATTAGCAATTATGTAGAATTAACTTCCGTTTTGAAATCCGGATGCCAATTGGCAGCTCGATCTTTGTCATTGTTGTTTATTCTTCACAATGGTTGCCATTGAATAGTTTGAGTTGGAGCGCATTAACGGTAGCCATGATGCGATTAAGAACTCATTTTAAATTGTATCTTTCTGTTCTTTTTTTGCGTGCTATATGAATAAAAACCAGTAATTACTTCATAATGCACATTAAATCTAAGAGAGTCATGATTATGATTATGTTATGAATAGAAATAATGATGACATGCCATGGCTTCATTTGACATTCCGAAAAGCGTCCACTATTCAATCAAGTAGAAATGAGATGAGTATCACAATACCCCATGTGAAAATTTGCAATGGTCGCCCGTCATGTCCAATGTTGGACATTTGACCGTGTGTGTCCATATTGATGAGTGATCAGTATCACATGAATGGCTTCAATTTTTGTCAATATGTATATTTTAATTTATAGCAAAATCAAATAAGTCGTCAAGGAGACAATGGGAATCTGTAAGTGAACAAAGAAGGATGACAGCAACAACAAATGAAGCAAAAGAGGCAGAAACTGCATACCACTGTAATTGTGACCACTGTCAATTTTTAATTTGCTTTTTTATTCTGACGTGATATGGTGATATGATGACATATTATGACAACTCTAATTATATTGTACTATTAAAACTTAAGGTATTTCGAAATGATGCTCTTCAATCTCCTCATATTTTAGCCCCGTGTCAACCAGTACCGTAACCACCCACGGGTCGTCCCCCAACTTTCCACTCTTTAGCAGCTCCACTGCCGCTGCCACATTAGCACCCGAAGTGTACCCCACATACAGCCCCTCCTTCTTGGCAAGCAACCTCTTGTACTCCACAGCCTCCCGATCCGTCACACTCACCGCCTCGTCCATCGTCTCAAAACTGAACAGTTCTGGAACTCTCCCAATTCCAGATCCCTGTAGCAAATGTCGTGGCTTGGTGAACTCACATCCTTTTATCGGCTGCAGTCCTTCCGGTTCAACAGCGAAGCACTTCACATCCGGCTTCATACTCTTTAGATATTTTGACACTCCCGAAAAAGTCCCTGCGCTTCCCACGCACGCGACAAAGGCGTCAATTCGTCCTCCAGTTTGCTGAAATATCTCAGTTCCTGTCGTTTGGGCGTGGCTGGAGGTGGCGAGATGGTTGTTAAATTGATCCACATAAAAGCCCCCAGACTCTTTGACTATTTCCACGGACCTTTCCACCGCTGCATTAAGATCAGAATATGTTACGTTCCCAGGCGTCCCATCCACCTGGTCCACGATTTCTACATTTGCTCCAAGAGCTCTCATCATTTTTACTCGCTGGGGGTCATTTCCCTTCGATATTGTTAAGGTCAGAGGATGACCCATCACCGCGCACACAACAGCCAATCCACTCCCTTGATTCCCACTTGTCATTTCTACGACTTGACCCCCAGGTGTAAGTTTTCCTTCTGCAAGGGCCCCTTTGATCATTCCATATGCTGCTCGGTCTTTAATGGAGCCACCTGAAAAAAAAGTTATCCGAACTCATTATCCCTGTTGCAATGTCACCTCGGCTTTACAGCGAAACTCTATTGAATGCCTAATGTTAGCTACTTACCAGGATTCATGAATTCACATTTTGCAAGGAGCCTTCCAGGACCCGGCCAAATTCTGTCCAGAGCAACGAGGGGCGTGTTGCCGATAAGCTCCAGAGCCGACGCCTTGATATCCGTTGTACGTTCGGCCGTACTCATGTTTTCTTTAAGAAAGCAAAAAATATGCAACCTTTTTACAAGCGAGTAGATGAAGGGAAGACGGGCGAAAATGCACTGAAAATTAAATGAAACTTGTCAATTTCTAATACCTCTTTCATTCATAATTGATAGTCATACACGTGTGGAGATAAAAGTATCTTTCATTCCATCAAATTACTTTGGATTTTCAGGCCAAAAACCATCGTCAATCGTACCATCATAATGTCAAAATGAACTGACTGTCGGTGGTCAACGTTCCTGATGTTACGTAGTAGGCAAGGTAAAACCTGTTTTCAGTGTCATCAAAACTGAATTTGTGCTAGAACTGCTTTAATATCTATTCTTGGGTGGTTGTGAGTACAGGCGACGCAAAGATCATAAGGTTATCTTTTTCTTTTCACTTGAATGGGCAGTCTCGTTTTGTTAACGTTTTAAATATTTTATGTAGTATGCTCTTATGATCATGCATGTATTTAAACTTTTTACTCAATCTGTAAGTTTAGATTAACCTACTAATGAAAAGTAAATGTTTTTACATTTTAATCGAAATGTAAATAGTAATATTATTACTGTTGTTTGAATGAGCTTTAAAAACACGAGATGAGATGAGATGTCAATGTAAAAAAATGCTACAAGATCAGTTTTGCGTAAAAGTAATTTTACATTTTGGTTACGAGCATATAATTTTTTAACATATTTCATGATTACTGACACACCAAGAGAACATTCAGACGAAATTGAATTTGTGCGTTAAAACATTAATAATCCAGTTCCAGTTTGCTTTATTTTCGCATGCGTAGTTAGTACCCAGGAGGTTGGGGCAACCTGAGACGTGTACTTAAGAATACATACTAGAGTTAGCGTTTACCTAGTACCAGCATATTGTAAAAAAATCTGCGTAATTAACAAAAAAAATAAGATTACTGAATTAAAAAAAAAACAAATATAAACTAAGCAGTACTTTTGACATTCATTAAACAAAATTTTGTACTTTGTTATTTTTTGTACTTTTTCTGCATTTATGTCAGTTCACCAATTTTTGTTCATTTTATTCAAAATCATCAAGGTATCTCTTGCTTCTTTTTCTTTCGTCATCGCTCCTTAAAGTCATTCCAAATGTAGCACTGCAAACATTAAAAAACAAAATAAAATTAATGAAACAACGAGAAACAACAAAGAAATGGATTCAGCCCTATCAATGATTCATGATGCATATATGTACATAATTCATACCGATTTTCCTCCTGCATCCTCTTTTGATCTTTCAAATACCACTCCCTCCACTCGGGTAGAGCCATCAATCGCTTGTCATGCCTTCCCAGTCCCGACCGGTACGGCGGAGGTCGATGCTCTACTTCCTCTGACGAACTTGTTGATTGACGACTTGGCATACTTCGGCCCAGTGTTGTCACTGGGACTTCTCTGAGGTCTCTATTAGACATGGTCACTTGACCCTTGCAAGTATCGCCATCGCCTGGAACCTTCTCTTGATCCTCATCAAATTGTCCGAGAAGTCCAGTCATTTCCTCGAACTCCGGAATTGAGTTTGCATTTCTCATTCCTTGAGTACTGGATACCCTTGATGACTGCACTGGTTGAGCTATGGCATCGCCGTGGTGGTGTATGCCGCGAGCTTGTCCCCGATCTAAAATGTTCAATAAAATAGTAAAAATTAAATTTCTTACTTTAATTTTCTTTTGCAAAAATACTCCTCATAACATGAACCTTACTTACTTTCATTAGAACTTGATGAGGAGGGTCCTGTGCATGCTCCCAAAAATAATACGTCGTCATCTCCATCTTTCTTCTCCTCCTCCACCGCATTTGGATCAGTCCTTGAAGCTGCCCCTAGGAAACTGGCGGCAGCAGCTTGACCTCTTTGTACGGCTCTGTGACCGCGTCTTCGACCTAAGACGTCCATAGCATAAAAAATAGATTTGTTTTAATTATTTTTATTTTTTGCAAAGATTTTCACACGAAACTATCTCTTTAAATGTGGAATATGTACATTTTACACTTACCTTTGTTAATAGTTAAGGAAGAGCCTGCGCAACTTTCTAAGTATACAACGTCCTCGGCTGGAGCTGTATCATTTGACGAAATCTGCAACAGATTCCAATTCAAAAGGTCATCTTGGTCTTGGTCATTACTTGGAGGCACCCGTCGTGACCCAGTTGCGTCACTTGTGAGAAACGGATCCACGCCTTCCTGTCCCAATGTCAACTCTCTGTCGGCTAAACCACAGAATACTGCAGGATTCGCCCCAAACTCCCTTTCATTTTGTTTCTTCCTGAAATACTCTGCCAGAGTCCACCGAGTCATTTAGAAAATCGGAATGTAAAATAACAATTAAGATTTCTCATTTAAAAAACTATTTGAAATGAAATCCGGGGATTAGCGTTTCAGCGGACACAATGTTCAATTGGAAGTAATATTTTGAAACACCTCAAGTAAAGCTTTCAGGTGTGAGTGGACAGAAGTGGCTTTCATCAGAGGAGAAAATTTCTTGTTGCGAAAACAAGAGAGAAAGCAAGTAGTGTTTGGAGCACTTCCAGAAACGTATTAAAATTTTTACTTTCTCCGCAGCTCCCTTTTATAGGAATAAGACCATCCCCCAATTTTTCACCCGAGCTACATATTCAAATCGAAGATGCCCTGCGTAATGGTGGTTTCACACTAAGTTAACGTTATCATAATTAGCAATTATGTAAAATTAGCTTCCGTTTCGATGTCCGGATGCGCGCGTCCTCCTTACTCTGGCGGATAGAGCCGATCAATTATATACATATTTTCCCTCCTCCTAAGCTTGCATTCCATCCAACAACCAAAAAATTAATGTAAACTATATTTAAATGCTAATTGTGCTTTCGGTCTTCACAGTTTTGGTGATTCTTCACTCACAAAAAATGACAATGAGTAGTTCGAGGTCGAGGATTAAACGTTTGTCATCATTCAAAATTGTTCATTGAGAACTGCGTTTCTTAACTTTTACTTGATAAATTCATAGTGTTCCCATAATGCACACTAAATCTGGATAATCATGGTTCATGATAAATTGATATGAATGTGAATGCTATGATAACGGAATTACTGTGTAAAAATATACCATCCCCTCATTCAAGTGTGAATGAGATGAGTATCATAATGCCCCAATATGCATATCAGAAAATAGTTTTGTCAATGGTCATCTCATTGTTGGAAGTTATATGTCTTGGTTGGGATTGGCTGTGTATGGTGGGGCAAAAGTAAATTAATTGTAATTTAGTTACTGGTAATTTAAATAATTAATTATGCATTATTTTGTAGTTTGCTTGTAATCTGCTATTGTCATTTTTCATGTTCTCTTTAATCTATTTCATCAAAGCGAGTGATCAGTATTACCTTAACTAATGGTTTCAGTTGACATAAAAATCATTTTGAATTCATAGCAAAATCAAATCAGTCGTCGTGGGAATAATAAGAATTAAAGCCTTGTGAGCAAAGAAAAATGACGGGAGCAGCAATGAAAGTCGTTACTGACCATGCGACACTGATGCACTTTCTGACCCATTAATGTGTTAATTAACAAACTTGAATGGTGACACGCGTAATGCTCAAACTCGAACTACTTATTGTCATTGCTTGCGAAGGGCCATCAAAAATGATGAAGCACGAATGCACAATTAGCATTTTAATCGTATTGACATTATCTTTTTGGATGTTGCATAGAATGCATTCGTGAATGCAGTGAGAAGGAGAAAACGGGTGTATGCAATTGATCATTTATATTCTCCGGAGGATGTGCGCTTCCGGATATTGAAACGGAAGCTAGTTTTACATAGTTGATAATTATGCTAACGATAATTGACAATTTTGCAAAACCGCCACTACGCTACCCAGCTTCGATTTTGAATATCTGAATATGGTACTCGGGGGAAAAATCAGTAATGTCCCTCCTTGTATAAAAGGGAGCTGCAGATAAAGTGGAATTTTAATACGTTTTTGGAAGTGCTCCAGTTAACAACTCGCTCCTCAAAGCTTTCCTCCGGATTTTCTCACCAAAAATCTTTATCCTCAGTTTAAAGGCACTCTCTCTGTTCATTCATGCCTAAGCTTTACTTGAAAGAGTTGATTATAACGATTATTTTCAATTAATTATTTTATCGTAAGCTGTAAGGCTATTCCCTGATCCACTTAAAAACTCTTTTGAGTGAGGGATATCATCATTATCGATTAAACTCAAGACTTCCAAAATGACCAGGTGGAGCCTGGAGCAATATTTGAGGCAGAAGGGAAATGAAAGGGAGTTTAGGGCGAATCCCGCATTCTTTTGCGGGTTGAGCACGAGAGAGATGACTGTGGGACAGGAAGGCGTGAACCAATCTCCTTGAGGCAACTACTGGATCACAAGAGGCGACTCCAGCTAAAGACACCGATGCCTTTCTCCACTGGAATCTAGTACAAATTTCGACCAATGATCGAATTCCGGCCAACGAGCAGGATGACGACGACGTGGTCTTCTTGGAAAGTTGCACAAAACCATCTTCAAATTCTAACAAAAGTAAGTCGGTAGAAATTTTAAGAATATTTTAAGATCATGCGTAACTCTGTTAGAAAAAATATCTTGAAGTAACCAATCAATTTTTATTTTGGAACGTTTTAGGTCGACGTTGCCGCCACTGGTCAAGAGGTCACGCGGTTGTCGCTGGTCAACCGAAGGCAGCTTCAGCGGTCGGTCCAAATCTGGACGATGAGGCAGAGAAGAATGGCAATGATGACGTCATATTTTTGGGAACCTGCGCAGGGCCTTCTCAAATAGGTATGTATTAATAAAAGTAAAAGTTAGGTACATAATATTCTAAAAGAGTATTTTTTGCAAAATATAATTTAAATCTGGAAACTTAATGTTCTCTATTTTCTATTTTTAGATCGGGAACGCCGACAAGATCGCCGCGTAAATCACAGTGATGCATTCGGTCGAGCAGAGGAATCCTGTCGCCAAATTCCTGGAATGGCACACGCAAGCTCAATTCCATGAATGAGAAGGGGCAGAGAATTCTAGAGATTTCAAGAGATTTCTAGAGCAGAAACGAAAGGATTTTAAGTACGTTGGTTTTGGGCTGAAGAGGATGACCCGAACTTGCTGAAACGAAAAGAAAGTACAAAAAATGAATATAGCAGATTGCCAATTTTTGTTAGATAATTCGTCAGAAAACGAGAAAAGTAATGCTTACATTTTATTTATAAAATCAATTAGTAAATGAGCTCTTGTTTTTTAAGTCAACAATATTTTCTTGTATTGTCAATTAGCCAGAATTTATCAAGACATTTTTATACTAAACTGCAACATTTTTTAGTATTTTTAGTACAAGTGTCAAATTGCCCCGTTCTTCTAGGTGCAACGCATGTGAAGTGACAATAAATGAATTACTTGAGGTGGATTATTATTTATTTACCCTAAAAGTTAATTTTCAGTTAATTATTCTTTTAAGGTATAAAAAATCATGAAATTTACAAGATTTCATTGTTGATAGCGAATTAAATTTCTGTAATTGTGTTTCAATTTGTAATCACTGGTTCACATTGCATTCAGTTACATTCACAATTTTGAATTGAGATTGGGATGTTGTAATATTTATTGCTTTCAAGCCATTTTATTGCAAAGTGAAATTGTAGTACATAAATTAATATATAAATAATTTTAGCGCTTTCTGCAGTCAAAATGTATCGCTTAATATTTCAGATACCTACCTTTGTACATAAGCACAATGAACAGTTTTTCTGCATATTAACAAATAGCTCAAATCAATCCTTGCTTTTGACAGATTGCTGAGAGAATGATATCTCCAGATACCCCAAATTTATTCGATTGATACGTTCTGTTTGCTTTATCTATAACTTTCTCTTTTCACCTTTCCAGCTAGAAGCATTTGTGTGCGTAGTTAATACATGCACAGCAAACAGCCAACTATCAAATGACCTTAACATGCTTGTAATGATTTTATTGTGCGCCGTGTATCCCGCCAACTGCCAACATGCTCTAACGCTTTTTCAGTTTTACTTTTCATCGCTAAAAACATATTTATGGTTAACGCTGCTGCCTCTACCTTGACAGTATTAATGACTGACTGCACATTAATTTGGTACGTAAAATTAATTACCTAATTTATTTATTTGAAGAAAAAGTTATGGCATTTATATGTACACCATATTTTTATAGCAGCAATGAAGTGGCTTTATTAAAAAATGCAATGATTTTTTAAATTTTGATACTGTCTGAATAGTTTACTGAAGAATGGGTTTATGGATTTTCTATACTTCGAGCTCGTATCCAATTCAGTTGTTGTTCATGGCTTTAGGTGTCTTCATCCCCTGCTCCTTCGATGACGTCTGCTCCGCAGCAGTGACCAACTGACTGATAAATGTGGAGTATCTGCGGTAATTTGATTGCGCATGTAATTATTATAAACTACAACGCGCTACACTTACGCCAACAACGATAAGAATATTCCCATCAAAACCAGGAACAAGCATTTTTTTAAAAAAAATTCTGAAACGTGTTTAGTGTTTAGTGTAGGCAGAAGAAGATAAAAAGATATTCTCTCGGTTGAATAAAACGTTAGAGTGGATAGCATGACTGCTATATGAGAAATGAATATTATGGTTTGCTACAACATCCTTTGCTGCTTTACAAGTTGTGAATCCTATCATAATACGGTTACTCAAGTAAACGTACTGCAATTGTGATGACTACGTCAGTTTATGGTACGATTTAACGTTTTACACATAATGCCACAAATGTCTCGTTATGACATTCGGCTCGTGAATACACTACATGTTCACTAAAGCAACGGATGCTAAGGTATTTTACATACATAAGTATATACATACGTCCAAATGGGCTCAAACATTACGTGCAAATAATAATTGTGTCACCAAATTCATCACACAGCTACGACTTGTGGGGCGTACATTTATGGATTTGGTCATTAAAATCAAAACTCTATGTCCTCAACAACAGATTAATATTTTGTTTATCGCTTACATAAAATACTATATATCCTTAATTTTTAAAAATCAAGAATGTTCTGCTTCGCTTAGATTTAATTGATGCCGCCAGCTCAGATAACTCTTAAGCACAGCTTCTCGTTTTTAAAGTGAAAGTACGAGTTGGTATTAGTTTATGCTATGCGCGATACATTTTGTAAGGTTAAGTGAAACGTCAACATTCTTAACATTTTTCCTTTCCGGAAATGAATTAAAGACATGTTTTAACTCTGTTTGCTCCCGGATGCTTAACCCTTTATTAAGTACGGACACGAACTAATCACAAATTTTTTAAATAATAAATCTATAATTGCAACGTAAAATATGTATTCTACGTTTATGGCCTTTTCTTTAGCGGGCCAGTATTCTGATTTCTTAATTGTCTTGAAACAGATGAACCGCAACTTTTGATGCCTCCCAAAATTCGTTGACCTATGGATATTATATTAATGTTAAGACACATTCGGTGGCCTTTCGTTTGTAGCGTTGCAAAATTTCCAATAATATCAATTTGTTTCAAGAGATTTATACAAGTCCGACCTCTTTCTACTATATGATTCCCAATGTGCCAATTAAGCTGCAACGTGCGCTTAAATGCAGGTTCGCCTATAAATACAATAAGACTGAAAGCAAGGCCTGCTATTAGCACCACAAATATTACCAATATGTTCCCGCTCATTGTTGGTTTTTTCAGCTGCGCCCCTAGTGATTTGCCTGAAATAGACCCGTGGCTTTTACCAATAAAATCTTGCCACCAATCAAAAACGTATGCTGCCTGTAAAGACTTTAGTCTTGTAATTATGTATGGCGGGACGGTCCCAAGAATCCGAAATCCTTGATATGATTGAAAAAAGGATTCCTTCCCAATGTCCATATGGGAAAATTTTTTAGGATCCAGTTGGGCCATATGTTTGAAGTATTTCCTACTCATGTATGCAGGCAGCACTACCGCTGTTTTGTTGCATTTTGCCAGACTGTTTATAATGTTATGTTCATCACGGAGTAAGAGCGCCTTCTTGAAACTTGTGTACGAGCGATTTTTATTGTGCAAAAGAGCTGATTCCACACGACGACTTGTGTTCAAGTCGACTTCTGTTAGGTAATGCAATCCCGAATTTGTCGTAAGTCGTCTATCAGATTCGTTTTGGGCTGCTACAGTGACCGTGTATCTTAGCTCAAGTTCACTTGTTACAATAATTCTGTAATGCGGTTCGCATATTGTTATGGAATGTCGATTCCGCTTAATCCCGACCGCGTCTTTAAAGTACTGATAGTGGTACGAATTGATGCTAATCTCCGCAATTCTGGAGAAAATCGTAAAGTTATCTACAAGTAACTGCTCAAGTGTCTCATATGGCATTTCGGTTCTCGGAGCTATCATTCTGAACACGTTGTCACTTTTGTATGCATTATTTAGCACAAGTGCTGCCAGGGCAAATGTAATCGTGACAATTCTGAAACTCATTTGTTTAATAAGTTCGTTGGTCAGTGGATTATCCAATCCAAGTAGAATTCTAAATACGGCATCCAAATTACGGAGATATGTGACTGCACGAGGTGCACTCGATTTCTCTGCTATGATTGGTAGTAATGGTAGCAATACAGCTATGATTACAGTTATGTACCAAACATGGTAGTCGTAGACATTGACCAGTTCCTTAAACGGGAGAAGTGGAAGGCCGCGGTGTCCGCAGCTAAGAAATCGAATGGAATGAACATTGTCTGGAACTGTCAATGTCCAAATTGCTCCATCCAGAAAGTTTCCTGAGAAACGGAATGTGAGTAAAGACATTTTGAACTTGTGAAATTCTATCATGTCCACTGTAGATGGAATCAATGTAAATTGGCCATTTAGACACTCCCAATGACCTGTTTCCAATGAGACCACAAAGCTATAATTTCTAAAGGCAGATAACCACTCGTGCACGTACGCCATAGATAAACGTTCTGTTGTCGAGGAAAAGTCTACTTTGACTCGTGTCTTGTGGAAAAAATTGCTTTGACATTTCATAAGATTATTAATAACTTTGTCATCATATGCGGCAAAATCCATGTACCAACCCAAATGGATCCTCTCATTTGGAGAAGGACACGAAAGAAAACGCTTACTCATGTGTTCCAAACCCAACAGGTCTTCGACATTTAAGAACTTCCAGTGGGTCTTGTGATCACAAGTAAAGCAGAAACATAGCAAACGGAAACTTACTGCGGTATGTGTTTCAGGAATCAAGGAAGTAACAGATTCAAAAGTATTGCTGCCAACTTCTAGGTAAATAACTAGTCCGTGTGATATTTGCACAGAAAGAAACTCCAAATAGCGGGCATCTCCTTCTGCGACCATCGCCTCGTAGCCACGCTCAAAACCGGCTAAATTGCGATAAACAAATATACGGAGAGTTGGTCTGTTTGATGGGAGTAAAAGAAAATATACGTGCTCGAATTCATGATACCAAAATATTCTTGGATATATTTGCTGCCAATAGTCAGGCGCATCGTAATACTTTAAGGGATGAAAAAGGGACATCTGAACCTCGCAGTTCCACGGTTTTGTGTGACTACTAAATTGATGGTAACGTAATTTCACACAGTAAGCCTCCCGATTAGATTCAGAAGTTCCGCTGAGATATATGGAATAATTGCATTCTATGGGGTGTATTTCGAGTTCATAGTCAGATCTTGACACCGAATCTGTTATAATTTTAGTAATGTTTGTGTACGGCATTACCCACTGAAAGACTTTTCTCCTACGATATATCTTTTTCCCATACATAAATCTTCGTAGCACAATTGGATGCACTAGTGATGTTGTATCGACGCCGGCAACATTATCGATAACAATTAGGCAATTTTGTTGACGCAACGCTGCAGCAATTAAATTTAAATCAAGCTGTATGGAACGTGGAACAGGAGGCACGAAATTAAGCTCATTGTTGTTGTCAACATATTGTGAATTCTTATCTTCTTGAAGCGAAATGTATTCAATGCTTCCCGCGAAGACATTTTCCAAAAGGTTTAGAAGCACAATCAAACGGTACATAACTGGCTTCATTGTTACTGATCAAGTGCAGATATTTCAGATTTTTGAATGCCTACCAGCACGATAGATGTCTTCGTATTTTATATTAGCAGTTTTCCTCAGAAGTGATTTTAAAGTTATTGCCTGCAAACATATCCGAAATCTTAACATATCTTTTTAAAAACACCAGCCGAATCTTTGACATTAAGTTGCGATTATTAGAAATAAGATAAGTCCAACCAAAGACACAGATTTCGTAGTGCTGACGTGTGTGAAAAAGGCTTGTTAGATATCGATACTTTAACTCTGTTTACTCTGATGTGGTATTGATTTTTGCCCCTCTATAATTTAACGGATCTAAAACAGGAAATTGGTAGCACAAATGTGTGCGTGCATGCAATATTGCTACCAGTTTTTAATAAGTAAAGAAATCGAATCTATGTCTCGGACAATACCCCAACAAATGCTTTTAGTACACATGCATGGATTTCAAGTGAGCTTTATCTTCAGTAAATATATTTACACCAAATAGTATGAAAAGTTTAACTCGCTGAAGCATGATATCTTACAATGTATTTTCTCATATTGTTTATTATTTATGGTTAGAGTTGATCTTTATATTGTTCCCAGTGTATTGGGTTTGTGGTCTCCGTATACTGGCTGGGGAATCCCGTGTACTGCTTTGGTGGAAGCGGAAACGCGTAGCCAATTTTGACTATTTCTTTAAATAAATATTACATTAACGAGCATCGCTCGCTACTGCAAAAGAGGAACGCCAATTATATCATGCATTCACATAACTTTCAGGTTAACCGTACTGTTGTCAAGGTCCGGTTAGGCATAATAATTGATATTTTGGGCGTTGACAAACCGAACAAACATTTCTCATGTTTTGTCTCGGGATGCAAAAAATGCACAGTAATATGAAGTAGTTCGTAGGTTACGTATGTTTATAATGTCCTGGTCTGGCGATTTGTTTTGGTTGTATTGACGGTAGACTTTTAGATGGATAATTTATTGTGTTTAAATTGACATTTACAAAAAATTAATAGCATCCTATTAAAAAGAGTATTTGACAAAACGTTGGGTTCGAAATTAATTTCGGTAAATTTGACAATTGTAAATTCAACCTATTACCAGCATGTTGCAGAAAAACCCCAGTAGGTGCATAACATATTAAATGGATTGACTTTATTTCATCTTACTTTACATTAACGTTATCTCATTTACAAGGATTAACCAATTATTCTTATATAATCATCCATGTCTCATACAATTTAGAAGCCGCCATGAGAAGCAGATATGCCTCCGTGCTCAGCCGAGTTCTCGCTCCCACAAATGCACATTTTATCAGAACGTCTATGCTAGAGAGAAAAATGGTAGATGATATCACGAACTTTATCTGGTGAGAGGAAACCATTTGCACTTCGAGTAACATCATTCGAAGCTCTAGTCTATATTCACGAGCTGAAGCGCATTTGTTTTGAGATATGGATGCAACATTTATGAAAATCGCTACGTATATAATGTCCACTAATTGAAATTGCCAAAATATCGCAACGAAAACAAAGAATTAAGTATCAGAGTACTTAACAGATTGTCAATATTGAAAATTTGTTTCGAAATGCTTTTGAACATAGTTGAACATTACGGGAGTTTCGAAACAGATAATAACAAATAATAATACTTCATTGATCTACTCTGTTTTGCCGGCCACCACAATCTGAATAATTTGAGTGCATTGTTTGCGAGATTAGGTTATGCACTATCTGCTGCGTAGCACAAATGCATGACTCTTTAATGCGCCAATTTTAACGAACATTATATCACTTTGAAGTAGTGGGTTCAAATTGAGGTGCAATTGTATTCAACTCATTCCAGAAATCGTTATTTAAAAACTACACATAAAAGGTACAAGTGCACACAAATTTATGTGATGGTCACTCAATGACTCCATGATGTTTAACATCAGATGCATCTATTATGTTTCTTTCGTCGCGGCATAGTACATTCTTATTGTATTCCGGCTGTAGCGCTGGTCAGCAGATTATAAGGGCATGTTCGATGTTACAAATGCGATTCTTCGATCCCGTAATTAAACTTGATGTTTTACATGTAACTATTTTCCATTTATCTTCAGTACATAGTCCTCCTCGTGTTAGAAAGTGATAAATGAATGCACGATGTTGTTTTCTATGCCCTGTCTCTCTTAGCATAAAACGAATTGATCATGCCGTCAGGTCTAGCAATAACAACGAAACTGTGTTTTGGACAATGTCGTCGCAAATGGAAAGACCTAGCTTAGCAGTTGCCATACCATAAGCCCCAACGCCCACACCAATTTCCGGCGTAGCCCTAATAATTCGTATTACTTCTTTATTGCATCCAGCGTAAAACTTCCAGGATTGTGCAAACCGAAGCCCATTCTTCCTTATCCGATCCGCCATGTAGGTAAGTACTAACGCAGTTACGCAACAAGTAGTTGTAACGATGGGCATTACGATATACAACAACACGTTCAAATTATCGTACATCTTCAGGGTGCTGTATGCCGCGCAAGTGGCCAACAAAATGCCGACAAATATAAAAACCGTCAGAAATGACTGACATATTTCTACAACCATCGCTAAATACAAACGAAGTATTCTAATGTGCTGATGGAATCGGAAAAACGTAACCATAGGCATTTTTAGTGCAACTGGTTTAGTGTTTCCGGCACACGTTTCTTCTTAATAAATTATCATGTTTTCTCCAAAGACCATGCAAATGATGATTGTTGTCATTAAACTGGACACAATTGGTATTCCAGCAGAGAATTGAACAAAGGAGGCTAGCAGTTTAAAATGTAAACTGTTTCCAAGGATTAATTGCGTTGGTGTAAACGTTAACGCCAACGGTGCAAGAGCAGTAACGCCTGGGACCATAGTGACTAGTGCAGCAAACCCATATATAAATAGTTGAAGCATCTTCTCGAGCACTGGGCTTGAAAACACTGTCGTGTGATAAGTTGTAAAAGTACCTATATTTACCAAGTATTGAATCAGTTGATTGTGACTACTTATTTCGTGGTAGGATGTAATATCCAGCGTAGTCATACACACATATGCGCCATATAGCACCAGCTCGTCAAAATGGTAAATCATGTAAGAGTCCAATTGTAAAAATGCCAGAGTATACGATACAGCGCGAAGCAAAATGTAGCATGCACGACGCATACGGCGTACGCCCGGTAAAGTTTCAAGCATCTTTTGGAATAAAACGGATTTTCCAGCAAACTTTGAGTGGAACCCTGAGTTGTGTATGGAAGGCCGAGTAGGATGACGGGTCTTAACACTTGATGAACCCTAAAGAAGCCCTTAAGTGCCGACATGGTTGTTGACGAAATATTGTTCAGCCTTTTATTGTGTCAGTGTTCACGATCCGGTTCTGATGCATTTGCTGAAGTAGCACAATATACTAACTGAGTGAAAATGATATGGTTTGCAGCTGCTTCAGTGAAGTATTGAAGACAAACGAATTGCGCTTTGGGAAATGTTTTCCGATAATCATACTGACCGGCAATTACTTTAGAAAGCATTTCATAGCAGACTATCTAGTAACATGTCATGTAAGGTACGTAAATTATTTTGTGCAAAACGTTGTAGTTTATAATAATTATGGCAAATTGAGTTTACTTCAGTTTAGCTGTTGAGTAGCTTATGGTAGGCTGCGGAAAATGAGACGAAAATATGGCGAAAACGTCTATGTGAATTGGTATATGTATATATATATGATCAGAATATACGTAAAGATATAATTGGCGATTCAACAATTGCTATAGACTGAGCATTAAATGTGACTGGACTTTGCAGCATTCAATTGAGCTAAATTATGCATACATCGGTTTGAAATCAAATGCATTAGTACAATAGCTACGGAATGTTTACTACAATCCATGGCTTTTTTACAAGACTTTATTGTACGGTATTAGCGTCGGTTCCGTTTATCAGTTATGTTTATTTCAATCCACAAAACAAATGCTCATGCGATTTACTAGTGAAGGTGCTCAAACGAATTTCAGCCCCTTAACTCCATATCCAACGGCAGGTAACAATGACATCTTATTTAAAGAAACGGAGATCACAAAGCCCTGAAAATATTGCGCACGTTAATAACATATTTTAGGCAATCTATTTTTATATAGCAATAATAAAACATAGATCCCATCTAAGGGAAGGCGTCTGGATAGGGCAGTTCTTATATATCAAGTACAAACGTTTGTTCATAGTACTTACATTACGCTTAAGGGAATTACATTTTGTGGGCTACACTAGTTCCGCCAATATAGTTTCAAAGTATTGATTTATGGCTTATTGAGACGAATATTTTTTCAATCGTCTGCGACACTATGCCAATTAAAATGATATATATCTAAGCTAATAGTTTTCCGTTTGCGTATTGATAAAATGCTAATAATTTTTGCTATTGCTTATAATACTCACTTGCTATACATTACCATGCGGTCAGCACGAAGTTGCTATCGACAGTGTAATCAGTATATCAATAGGGACGCAAATGGTCATAATTGAAACGTTTGCCAAACTAATTGATTTCTTATGGAGCGGTGAGCTGTTATAATTCCAGCATGTTTACCTGATCTAAACGTCAACTACCAAGTCTCTAAACAATCTAGTCCACTATTTTCCAAATGCTTATTTAGTAAGAATTAATACTAATGCGTCAGTTCTCAAATTGAAAATGCAGAATTTGTGCAAACAGAATTCAAGACAAATGTCAATTTTCATAAAGCTGTTTTCGAGGTTTAGGTCAAGTTAATGCAAAACGGAAGAATTGCCTTCACTATGCGATTCGAATGTTCCATGGAACGGCTCTGCGACCATGATCGTCAACTTGTGCATGTAATTCTTTTTCAGCAACCATAAGTAGTTGTGATCGTCAAGACGAAACTAATACAAATGATGACACATTCCATTAAACATGGCCATGATTTTGTTAAATGGATGGATTACATGTGGTGTCCCTGGATTGATAATAAGTAATGAGATATAATATCACCAACATTTCAGTATAGTTTAGCTTTATAGCTTCGTAAACATGTTGACGGTATTTCAAATTACCTAAGTACTTGCCCTTTCCGGACAACACTTAAGTATACTTAAACTATTATTAGTTTACTACTTATGAGTATCAGTGTTGTTCGGAGGGAACTATTCAGGTATTGTATACTGATTTGAACACCTACAAAAATGTCGTCAGAATTGGCGCTAAGGGCATATGCCTTAAACGAACATATTGTCAAACGCGTACACATTTACCAACTCCGATACGTTTCATGGCATACGGACTCGTGTCGGTGGCGATTGCAGGATATTGAGAGACGAGAGATGTGGGTATACTATCTACTGCTGGTTGCGAACTCGTTTTGCATCCTTACCTTTGAATGCTCTTGCATTTTGAAAAGCCGAAAGTACGAAGGGAGAATATACGACGTTATTGTAACACAAGTGTATGTGCTACTGGCGACACTTGCACTTATGTGTGATCATCTCTTTGTAAAGTACGGACAAGAGTGGATTTGTTCAAATAATTTCATTCTTACTACAAACATGAAAAATGTCGCATTACCTCATCCGTTCAAAATGGCTCATCAGCACAAGAATCTGAAAGACTTTATTGACCTTGCAAAATTGTTTCTTATAAGCTTGCTGAAGCGTAAAGATTTTGTTGGTGTCATATTTTTCTACATTGTTTTAATCTACCCTTTTACAGGTATGCTATTAGGGGTTTTCTTCGCCTACACAAACTGCGATCCCTTTTATCAACTTATTGAAATCATTTGCCCAGTCTTGAACGATTCAACTTTATTCACTATGTTTCGTTACGTACTTCTTCAGCTATACTTCCAGCTAACAATAATGACGGAAAAGTATTGCGTTTTTGTAACTGTTGGTTTGGGTACTTCGTTTCTCAGCAAGCTGGCTTCTCTAAACTCAGACATTATGAAAGACCCCCGTGATAAATGCATGAGTTCGGTGACTCATAACTATCGCCAATTACATGTATTCCTGTCTATTATATCGGATCATACAAACACATTATGCGGAAGACTTTTATTCGTTGCGTTTTTCATCATTGTATCGTCGGTGTGCAGTTTCGTGATTGTTGCAAGAAATAGTCCTACCATACTGCTTGTAGCCGTAGCAACGGTATTTGGTATAAGCTCGTGTTCGGTGCTAGTTGGCTTTAAGATTTGCCGCTACGTTTACGACTTGAGCGGAAAATTTCTTTTGGAGTGTAAACATCAGCTAAGTTTGAGCCCCGGGCCTTCGGGTCTTGCCAGTAAGATTCTGAAACGTGACATCAAGGCTTCGAGACGATTGTTCGTCCGTGCAGGGTCCATTTCTGTGATCAATGGTCAGTTTAAAATGAACTACATACAATTAGTTGTAACTAAATCCATTGACGTAGTATTGATTCTTGGATAGCATCTAAGCTAAAAGGGTACAACTATTTTAAGTGGTATATGAAGCAAGCTTCGACATTAATAATGTGTATCCCATCCATAATTCCCTTTCTAATCCATTTATGCAAAGTGTAGATACATTTAATCTGTTGAGTCACAACGAGACACATGTATTCGCGCTGATTGCTTGAATGGTTCACCGATCTTACAATTATCTGACATTGGAAAGTTTCTATAGTAATCCGTCATAACTACTATCGATTAATTAAGTACAACACTGATGAGTGGTCGTGACTATTTTCTTATTTTTGTAATGGGTAGAGTTAATTTCGGATACGAGAGCTGGGATTTTTGGAGAATGGCTATACAATGAATTGTTATCTAGACAACGGCCATTGTCTGAGTTATAAATAATAACGTACCGTGTACCGAGCTGCTGCCTGTATCAATCACGACAGTTAGTTGTGCTTTGGGTACGATAAGTCACAGAAATTGACCAACAATGTAATGTGGAAAATTCCTGAATCGACAACATGTCTACGGTGTTGGTTGCCAAGAAACCGCACTAAAATTAGTTCAAATATACATATATAGAAACGGAAAATTGACATAAATAGCTTAATGAAAATGCGTGTATATTATCAATAAATTGCTTTCATGATTGTTTTTTAGTTAGCGCAAAATTACCTACAAATTTGCCTTCAGTGATGATTGATATGATACATATTGGCTAGGGCGGCTCTTCTTAACTTGTAATCTATGTCTGTCGGAAAATTTTAATGTTCGCAATTGGTTGCTAATATCTTCGAAATACTTTCGCAAACAAATGATAGGCTTTTCCTTTAAAAACAACCACGATTTTATTGCTGTCCACGTATTGACTATCAGCAATTAGAATGCTGTTACAAAAATACCAGGAAGCCAAAATACAACTTACATTAGTTGTTTCAACGGATTGATGAAACAATATTGCCTACATGTTTGCTCCAATCCAATTAATTTTTATACTGTTTTTAGTTTTCTGTTGGTTTCGGGTAGTTTCACAGCTACTCAGTTATTTTTTGCGTGCGAGAATATCTGAAAACCCATTAAAATGGCGTCAGAATTGGCATTGAACGCATATAACTTGAACGAAATTATTGCCAACGGGGCGGTAATTTACCGAATTCGGTATGTTTCCTGGGATAGTGGAAGGACCAGATGGAGTTTGTTGGAAACTGAGAGACGAGATATGTGGGTATACTATTCACTGATAATCTTAAACTCAGTATCTATCCTCGCCTTTGAATTCAGCTACATTTTCAACAGCGAGTTGTACAAGGGGAGAATATTTGATGTCGTTGTAACACAAGTCTATGTGCTGCTAGCAGCACTTGCACTTATCTGTGATCATCTCTTCATAAAGCATGGTCAAGAGTGGATCTGTGCAAATAATTGGATTCTAGGCAAGCAACCCAAGTATAAAGTTATGCTTCACAAACACAGAATTTGTAAATATTCTATTGATATTACAAAATTGTTCCTCGTAGGCCTTCTAAAGCAAAAGGATTACGTTGGTGTTATATTTTTGTACATTGTTATAATCTACCCTTTAGTTGCCATGTTGCTAGCATTTTTCTTTGCTTACACAAACTGTGACCCATTCTATCAAATTATGCGAGTTATCTGCCCGTCGTTTACCGATTCCATACTACTTTATGTATTTCGTTACGCTTATCTTCAACTATACTTCCAATTGACTATAATGACCGAGAAATATTGCATATTTATTCCTGCAGGCTTGGGTGTTTCGTTTCTCAGCAAACTAGCATCTTTACAATTGGATATTGTAAAAGACTCGAGCAACAAATGTATTTGTTCTGCGATAGTTAAGTACCGTGAACTCTGTATTTTCTTATCTATTATATCCGATCATACGAATAGAATATGCGGTAAGTTTTTGTTTGTTGCGTTTTTCATCGTTATAACGTCTGTTTGCAGTGCAGTGATTGTTGCTACAAATGGTCAAATAACCATGCTTGCAGCTGTTGCTGTGATGTTTTTAATCAGCACGTCCTCAATAGTTATTGGCGTTAAACTTTGTCGTTACGTTCACGATTTTAGTGAAAAGTTTCTTATGCAATGTAAGCATAAGTTGCATTTGAGGTCGGGCGCCAGGAGTTTTCCCAGCAAGATTTTGGAACGTGAGGTTGATGCCTCGATGAGATTATGTATACAGGCAGGATCGGTCGCCGTAATAAATGCCCAATTTCAGATGAACTACATTCAATTAGTTGTGACAAAATCTATTGACATGGTATTGATTTTGGGATAGCGTCGATTTTTTAGTTCGGGACTTGTTATCAAATTCCTTATAAAATGGAAAATGGCTAACGGTTCTTTTGCAGTGAAATTTTACTCATAAAATTATGGCATTTTAAAGTTTGTTATTGTGCACAGTAACATCAGACATTTCTGCTTGCATTGGAGGTAAACAATTGCATCTCAAATCGTGTGGAGATATTTACCAGCTTGGCTGATATTTGAATTAATACCGTTGAGCGGAACATCGTTATTCCACTTACATTGCTACATTTCGTTTCTCCAGCTCCTGATCATCCTGCTTTTATTACAGGCGGATCCATGTACACATTGCGTCAAAACATTTTAAAAAATATGGACCATTTTGGACGACAATACAGTTTATTACAAGCACCTGTGTGAAATGACTAAAATATACATAGGTATATGCACGACCTTCTTATTTGACCACCAAATTTTTCAGCATCCCATGGACTCAGAGAAAAGTCTGTTCTTAGTTTATTATTTATTCCATCGCTGTGTGATTTTTATTTTTGACAAGACAATACAAATTTTATATTATGGTCTACATCAAATAAAGGAGACCCATCATATCCAGGTTATCCGTGTTTTACATTATATAAGGATTATATAAGTCGGCACAAATAAAAAATCTGAAAGATTAAATAAACCATGTAACCAAACTAAATAGGGACAGTTTAGCGCACATATTTTATGATGTCGGGACTAATTGTATGCGCCGTTGCATAAAAATGTACTTACCCCCTCCATTCTCGACGCCGTCAAAGCACACTGAATTATCACGCACACATCTGCACTTGCGGAAATCTTAAAACAAACGTAACTATCAGATAACGAACCATCCTGCTACGGGTTCTGTCCTAACATTAGAGCTTAGCTAACAAACACATATATAATACTTGTAGTAATTGTAGGGATAAGGAACCTTCCCAATCATGGCATGAGCTCCCAAGCAAGATACCGGCGGCCATGGAAGCAAATAAATAACCAAATCCATTCATATTTAGTTATATTTTCTCATGCAGCTACATTATCTTACAACTTTTGATTAAGGATTAAATTGCATTCACCGCTGGTGTTGTTGCTGCCCAGCATCTGCATCACAAGACCCGTCAAAATCACGACCCAAATCAGTTTTAATTTGCGAAACATTTTTGTTTACCTAATTTTTATAGAAAAATATAAAATAGATTTTTAATTTGTCTTTATCTACATTGTCATTTTATCGATTTTCATGATACGGATGATAATTTTATTTAGTTTTTACAAGGTGATTGTGTTCTATGTATAACTATTATTCCCTCAATCTGAACAATACCTCGTAATTTGGAGAACTTATTGTATATGCCTCGTCGGAATTGCAAACATAGTTAGCACATTGTTAACTACATCTTATATCAATCAAGCAACGAAACTCAACTTCATTTTGTACATCTATTACGTTTAATTCGTTTTTCATATATGATTACAGCATTTAGGTTGAAAGAAAACTAGTGCTCAGAGAGATATGATTTTGATGGTCTCCCAGATAGCTAAGCAACTTGACCTCCCGTAGCATTCCCATAAACGACTTCTTGTCACAATTTTCCCGAGGCATCTTCACAGCTACAGAACCTCCCACAATCACCCGGTTTTTTGAAATTTTTGCTTTGTATACAATACCAAAGTTGCCCATTCCTAAAATGTTACTCAATTCCAGATGAATGTCAGTCTTCTTTAGTTCATACTGCTTCGGATATTCCATTCCTTAAACGTGGCTATTGTAGTAATTGGTGTCATGGTAGTTTATTGTTGTTGCATTTCGTCCTTTTCGAAATTCACGATCTTCATCTTCGGATAGGACTGGACGCTTCCGGTTGGCAATTGACATTACTCCAGCAATAGCGCTCAAAAGGAACATAGCTATGATATAGCTATGTACAAGGGACCATACACCGAGAAAAGCGTATCGGCCACATTGATTTTGTTGTCATCGAGCGTAAATACAGGCATATTTGATTTCTTTGTGACATATTTGGATTCAATGTCATGGTATACTGTAACGTCAGGCAATGACTTATAATCAGTAATCTCCCACCAGCTAATCGCATTCGAGCCCTGTGGTGAAAATGCTGGTACTAGAAAATATTTGACATTGTATCCTATCGAAAAATCTATCATACGGCTTAATAATATGAGAAAGTTTGAATGGGAAAAAATTGGATTTTCTTTATGTTCAGCCAAATTGATAGATTTCATCTTGAAATAAACCTGGTTCAAGTTGGGAAGGAAGTATTGTAGTATTGTCTTGATATATAGGTGGGTTTCAAGAAATGTCTGCATTTCTGATTCACTCTCAGTTCCGATAAGATGATGGCTTATTGGTATCACGCACACGATATACGACAGTTTTCGTAGAACTTTGACCCAATTCGGTTTCTTCAGTGTTTGGTTGGCCTCGATCCCCAGTAATTCCATGACAATGTTACCACATTCGTCCACGACGAAACCAAAGTTGACTTGGTTTCTCATCTCCATTTGCTTCAAAATAATATTGGTGACATATGGAAGGTTTTCAACTTCCAGAACCTCCTGATATGAAAACTCAATATTTACAGCAACCGTGTCGTTTATGGTCTTGTTGACAATATTTAACCATTTCTCACGTGCAGATAATATGTGGTTCAAATTTGTAAACCGATTTACAGGGATGCTCAGAAACAATTCCCGGTTCTTAATAGAGTTAAATGCTACCCACTGCTGGAACTTTGGATTCTGCAATGCATCTAAAATGCAATTGATGTCACTGTGGCTTTCAACCACTACTTCAGTGAGCTGGAACCTGTACATTGCGAGTAGTAACATGGTAGAGATTTCACTGAATGTTAACCCCTTCTCGTCCGTGTTCAATTGTAGATTAAAGTAAGCTCCAGTCAGGTTGGTTTGATGACCAACTCCATAGTTCTTATCCACACTTCTCCGCCAATGTAAACAATGGTGCATTCCATTTGTCCACCTACCAAAAGACTTACTGGTGTTAAAGTTTCGCCGAAGATACACACGAAACTTATTCTGCAGTCCAGACATATTCACGTCTGATATAAAACTATATCCCTCATCTAAATGATGTGAATTAAGGGGCATTGTAAAATTTTTAAGGACTCCGAGGTTTTTGTAACAAGAAATTTCACTTTTACTCCTTAACCAATCCATCACATGTTTGGTCCTCTGCATAACATGTATCTGATCAAGATTGATTGTAGTCTTTTGCCACTCAAATTCGAAAACAGATTGATCATCAGCAACCACAGCTTTGCTAGCATTATAAGGAAACAGGAACTCGTGGTCGTAATCTTGTGGTTTAATGTGAGTGTCCAGGAAAATGTTCACGCTCAAAATATTAACAGTTCGATTAGTAAGCTGTGTATTGCTGTGTAACACTAGCCTGCTGCAATTTGGTTTTTTTCCTTACTGCGTATTGTTGTAAATTTTTCCATGAATCTGCAAGACAAGAATACATCAGTCTTCAACTTAACCAACATGGATAGTCTCTTCGGTTACTTACCCAAAGCTATAGCAACAGAATCAAATCCTTGACCAACTAAGTTAGCAAGACTTAATTTGATGGAGTGCCAAACGGCACAGTCCGCCGAGTCCGAACGAAATAAGCTGGAAACCTCCGGTATCATTAATGGTTCACGTTCAGACGATTTCGTCACCGTAGCAGTCTGGTACTTCGAATGGATGTCAATAACAATAAGCATGCTTTCCCGTGATATCCATTCATGAACAAATTTCATGAAAACCTCATAATACTTTACTTGTAACAGAGATGACTTTGGTTTATCTCGATGTGTTTCAGACGATGCATTAGATATATGAAACGAAGGGCTATTAGCAAAATAACCCACGCCAACTCCGTCGTGTGGACTGTCATCAGTTTGCTTAGTCTTTTGAAATTGAATTTGGTGTATTATCAAGGTTTGAGCGCTCTCCATTTCAGAAACAAACAACTTTGTTTGTAAGAGTACTAAATTCATGAAACGTTCAAATGTAGCATAGTTCTGTATAACAGTTTCAAGCTGACCCGAATGCACAAACTTTACATGTAGGAAATAGTCGGCTTCCAATGCCTGATCGTGGTTATCCATTCCCAAGTTTTTATCAGCGGCTGGTGGCTTTTCAAAATTTAAGTTTTGACATTGAACAGCGTGCTTGTACAATGTATATCCAAACTTGAGGATGCTTTTACAATAGTTGCAACAGTGGAGAAATTCATTCAAGGATTTTACAGTAACTACACCGATTTGGTCATCATGTTTCGGTCCAATGTACTCAAATGCAATGATGTTTTTGAAAATAGGGCTTCAAAGTTCTTGTATAATGGCAGGAAAGTATGTTGGTACAATTTGAATGGAATTGATATCGCATGAATTGTCTACCCATTCTGTAGTTGAGTCATACCTATATATTGAAATGGATGCTTACAATTAGATTGATCAACGAATATATGCAGTCAATCTGTTTCCTAGTGTTAGCATTCGCTTTCACTTACAGGAATGAAAACATAATTTCTGCATCTCGCTCGTCAACATATTTTTCCTTGTGAGCCAGTTTCTGCATCCAGGTGACTACATTATTTATTTTTTCATTGACATTTTCATTTAAATCTGTATTGAAGTTTAAAAGAACACAGTAAGTTCTTAAAATTCGAACATTTACAAAACTTATTGCTTACGTTTTTGCGTCATATTAGCCTACCTGTTTCGTAATAAAATAGCATTCGCCTACTATCACCAGGATATTGTAGATTGGATGACCAGTCATCTATTTCCTCTACAGTTTCAACGTTACTGTCCATCAAAGCGGAAATATCAACTACAACTTTATCCCATCGAAAGCCTGTGCGACTTTTGAAGTTCACATATGTGACACTTTCTGATGGTATCTCTACCGTTGCCAAGATTACCATCCACACAAATATTTTACCAAACTTCATTTTGGGAGATTCAGTAAACGAATTAATTGAACAGAATTTTAAATTTAACTGAGTTCGATCAATTATTAGTGTTGTAAGAATGAATAATCATCAGGATAAAAAGCACAAGTTTCTCAGTCAGTATTGCAAACTATTTAAAGTCAGTTTTCCTTAAACACGTTTCCACGAATTGGACCTTTCATTTTCCCATTATGTCTTAACTGGAAGTAGCTGGTGTCCAGCCACAAGTTTGTTGTAACCGCATACATATATAAAATAGCTACTTATGTTATCATTTTGTATTCAATGGAAAGCGTTCATGAAATGCTCGTTAATACGTTAATTTCTTAATGTTCATAAGTAATATCTGAAGCAAAGTTTTAAATGTTGCCACATCTTCATGGAGTACAAAGTTCTGAAAGAAGTAATTCACTCTCTTTCATAACTGAAAGAATAAAGGAAACTGTGTACATGATGAACATAAAAAGGTTACTGCGCGTATTCTTTTATTTTGAAGATATTATTTATTCATCAAACCTGTTTCATTGAAGAAACTCATTATGTTTGACAGTAGAGTAGGATAGAAATGTACACATTTTCAAAATTTAAATTCCCAATAATTTACAAAATATTTTGTTAAATAAACAATTGAATAGTTAATTTGCATTAAAATACAGATTAGGTAGAATGATTTAGGTTAGTTTGAGCTAATTAGATAATTTGTAATGTTTTTAATTTTACAACTATAATATGCACATTATTAGAGTTATATTACGTACAATTTTGATTCAAGATTTTTTGCTTCAACTGATTTTTAAATATGTTGATACTTTTACTTTGCTGCATGTCGGCCGGTAATGCATTAAATGCAGCGAAATGGGAACTTAATGTCCTGTTCCCATATTGAGTTTTTACACGAACATTTGTGAATATGTTCGCACAATTTCTTGTAGGATACGAATGTACATCGGCAGAAAGTTTTAAATAATTATGAAAAAACGGAATGTCATTAAGATATTTCATTCGGTATAAAAATACCAATATCTGGTAATTGTAATTTTGGTTAGGCATCATCCACCCAAGTTCGTCTCGCATAGCGTCTCCTGAATTTTCACGGTTACTGTTTCAAGTTGGTTATCTTGATTCATTGGTAGCTGAATTATGGATGTTTTGAAATCGTTCCTATGTAGGATTGCTACACCTCCACCGAACTCATTCCTATCAACTCTAACCATTGAGTACCCTGGAACTGATAATAATATTTCATGTTTTTGTAGCTTCGTTTCACTAATGCATAAAATGTCAATATTATTTTCATGCAAAAAATCTTGAACCAAAATAATTTTGTTTCGTAAGGAATTAATATTTATCTGGCCTATAATTATGTGATGTTTTGAGCAACGTCATAAGGTCTCCATCTCCTTTTCCCTCGTTGTATTTTCTAAATTTTCTGTGTCATGGAACGGGTCTGGTTCTTGAAAACGTGAATGTTTTTGTGATGTGCCACAGTTCTCCTCATCCGCAGGTTCTTCAGGTTTTCTTTTCACAGTTTGGGAGCGTGTTTTTGCAGGAGTGTTTCTCCTTTGTTGCAACCGCTTGTTGTTGCTTCGTTAAATCCCTCCTAACTGAGATTCCCTTAAATTCAGCTTTCCCCTTCAAAAGTCGACAATTCTGAATTGCATGATACTTGTCAGTTGGGCTTCTGAGGTACACACGGATGGGTCTAGCTTTTCCCGATTCTTTGTTTCCAAACCGAGAGTGTCCTGGATCATATGATATATTTGGCAAAATGATATTGAGTAGATCAGTCAACAGTTTCTCGCCTGCAATGGTTTCTGGTAATCCAAGGATAATGATGTTCTTCTTTTTGGAATATTGTTCCATTTCTTCTCGTACCATTTGCTTGGTATTGATTGCAGCGTGCTCCATCTTCTGGACTGTCTCTTGAAGCTCATTTAGCTTGTCTGTTGTAGATTTTTCATTATCTGATATTTTTGTTTCCAGTGCCCTGCAGTTTGATTCAACATCTGTCAGCCTTTCAAAGTATTTGTCAAGTCTGTCGTTCGTGTCTGTAAGCTTCTTGTTCATTCCCTGCATCTCATCCTTCAGCCCTCTGAGCATTGAAGTCTGTTCCTCCATCTTACTAAGTATTACAAGGAATGGATCGGGAGTGCCTTGATTTGCTGTGGGTACATCATGAGACATTGTTGACTGTCCAAGGCTGGAATATACAACAGAAACGGGTGCCAGTATCTTTGGAGATAATATACAGGAACAGATCGCTGAACCTCCGGACTACATATACTGCATAAAAAATTAACTTATCTTTATGTAAAAATTTGTCCTCCGTATTCCGTCCTGCATATGGGTATTCCTTCTCTAGTATTGGATTGAAAAGATGATTAATATTTTTGAGTTTGCACGACACATGAAATCACTGATTAATATGTATTTTCAAATAAATTTGTCACTGAAAATTACTTAAATATGTAGCACATTAAAAATACTATACAGTGATATAAAATTTGTATTTGGGTTTGATCGTAATATACTTAAAATACTTAAAAAAGTGTGGAGCCTGTTAGAATACGTCTACTCGCAACAACTCCTTACGTACGTGTAAGATAACATTGCTCTATATACTATACTGTTTATAATATACATTGAAAAGCCACGATGGTTTAATCTACTAAGCGGATACTCTGCTATACATGCATGATTACTTGGTTGTCTAGAGTTGAGTTTACTTTTATTAATGTTATAAATATTACATTCTGGCTGCTTCACCAGCAAAATAATACATATCGTACGACAAGAAACCACTCAATTGATTTGTTCGTTACGTTGCCAGAAATACAGGAATGAAACGTTGTAATAAGAACCAATAATTCGTTTTCTGATACATCGTAATATCCGAAGAACTTTCTACATCTGTCTTATCGTAGAAATTGTTGGTATCTTTACCTTAGTCACGTACAAATTTTAAACATATAAATTTATCTGAGGGTGTCTCCAGCTTCGTAGTTAAGACATGTTAAGTAATCGTATCATTTATAAATTGTTGGTTTCGGATGTATGGTATGCCTATGTATATCAAATAAGGATATCTGGAGCAGATCAATATCAATAACGCGTAGCAATGTACGTAACAAAAGCGTTAAATGAACGAGCTATTATTGCAAGATACTGCAATAATAAAATTAATATAATGATAATGTGGTCAAACTTGACATATCTTACCCAAAGAAGTTCATAAACAGGAATAATCCGACGGTTCTAGATGAACGCTCTGTAACAATTACGAAATAACATAGTATTTTTCATTGGTAAATCATGAATATGAATGCTTATAGTTCACATTATTTCCAAACAATACTTGTAGGATATTTGTGGTTGATTACCATCTCAAACTGTATGCTGATATCATTGCAGAAATTATTTTGTTTCATATGTGACTACATTGCAACATTTGGGATTGCATACTGTCTACAATAGGATTCTGCAAGTCTATGTAATACAATCATGGGAAGCATTAAGGAAATCAATAAAAATATTAGAATTATTTCATGTGCAAATATTATTACATTATCGTTTATTGCTGCTCAGTGCGACAACTTGTATTAATATTTTATCAAGACTTCATTTATATATTATGTGCATAAGTTATCTACAGCTAACAATTGTTATGATATTTTATATTCGGGGATATGCAAGATATCTTCCTACGTGTATTTATGTATTTACTAAGAAGTTACTGTTTTATACACTGCACGTATTACTAAGGACCTCTTTTGGGAGTGGAAATAAATCATGTAAACGTCTACCTAATACCTGAGTGATAGCAGTGAAACCAGGAAGTTAATCCCCTGATCCAGAAACTGTAGAAATGTTTCCTTGCTTACCCAGTAAAATGGGTAGGCTACCTGGAATGTTAAAAAATGTGGACAGCTTCTAATATTTTTTGAAAACCACGTTGTTCTGGGTATCATCTCTACGCTTTTGATCCAACATGTTTTTGTCTCAATGACCATATTCCCAATAAAGTTGGATTGTACAAATTCTGATAATATTCCTGCAACCCAGCCTGCAATTGCAAGCATCAAAGCAGCAATATCTATCTGCAGAAATATTTCCCAAGATGTCACAAAAGCATATGACAATGAAACAAATAAGAACATCAGAACCACATGGTGCATAGAGATAGCCAAGCAAGCGTATATTTCATTAACCAGCTTATTAAGCACTTGTTCGTGTCTGTAGAATCGCATCAATGTTTCATCCTCTATGGTTCCCATTCCGCAAGTATTGATCTTGTAATGACGAATTAGTTTGTTTCCAGTTGACTTCACGAATGTAGAGTGAATGCCAGTAGGTATCAGGAAATGGGCCGTACTCGTAAGTAGCATTATGTGTAGCAATCCAACAGCAATAATTAGAAAAATGAACGTCACCAGGTAACCCATCAACCAGGTAGCAAACAGAAATAGTGGAATGAACAGAGACCTAAGCTCAATTTCTATCTCATATATGTACCTGAACATTCTGTGGGAGGGGTCAATATCAGTGCTCATGGTGAAGGGCCATGTTAGTGGTGCTAATCCAGTTATGACAGCCGCCGCTAGAAATATTCCTTCATATATGCGCTCACGTATCCAGTACCTTCTGTTTTGGACAATGCCATGAGCCCGTTGATGCTGGTTGATTGTATCCATGAAAGAGAACATTTGGTTCAGCATTGAAACATACTGGTCACAATATTTGTCAAATCGCCACTGCCAACAGGAAATCATTATAACTGCAACTGCAACTACCCATCCCACCAAATCACTGGCGAGGGAAATCGGTGATGTGCTCGTGTTCTTTAGCAGGAGGTATATGAACATTGAGCTGTCGTATTGCAAGAGCAGTAGAGCTCTATTCAAATTATTGCTGTAGCGAATCAAACGAGGCGCCCTTCTGAACTGACCAGTGCGTGAGTCCCAAATGACAAGACCCAAATAAGACGTGTAATAGGAAAAGTTGAAGCGATGTCCCACGCATGCCTTCATAAACTTTGTAATCATGTTGACTTTCGACTAAATTTTGAAGCGTTTGAGAAAGCAAAATATAACTCTGTGAAGGATAGTCTTTGCTGGACGTTTGCTAGAAGATTAAAACGATGAAGTTTTGAGCTATTATCTACATCGCTCTACCTAGCGTATGTGATTAATGCAAACCTACTAATGCAAATATTTTTCGAAAGCAAACAACATAGGCAGACGCCGTTTGTACTTGAACGTAAAGGTGAATGAGCTTCAGAGTATTTAAACTCCCGGAAAACGTAAAAGAGGAACGATGAAGTGCAGCTGTTTTGTTCAGAATTGTATGCATACATGAATAGTTGGGAGAAAGAAAACGGGCAGGCCAGCCGTGTTACGAAATGTATTTTTCTGACCCCAAATTTCGTCGTCACGAAATTATTAACGACACTAGTATATAACCCGGTTCTAGGTAATCGCAAAAAGACCTAAATGCAAAAAATGTATATAATATATTAATATATGGATTGATAAACATAACAGAAACATCGCGCATTTGGTTTTTTACTTTGTAAAATATATATTTTTAAATTTGACGGATAATTTATATTAAGCGAAACAAGAAAAACATCCATTTATGTAGTCACTTGTGGTGAAAATATTTTTGTCGTTTTATTTAAAGAACTAAATATTCAAAAATCAGAGGAGAACGAAAAAATGTTAGGTAGGATTAGGTTTAAGAATTTGTCCCACAAAAATAGACTCAACCAGAAAACGTGAAATTCCACTCTTTGTTGCTACTGCTTGACTTTGTTGTTTTCTGACAGACACAAGCAATAAATTTGAACACAATTTGAGTAGTATTGACATACGCATAATGTCATACAACAGAAGTACATTGATTACTGTCTAATTGCCAACAACGTGACAAGGAATCCTATCCCGTATTTCAAATTATTCCGTTTCAAATTGTATATAATGTAAGTTCAGAACATATATTGTATATGATACCGATTTGTTTCGAAGCAGTAACCTAAATTTTGCAAAAAAATATATGGACTGATATGTATGTAAATACAGATAGGTTTGCCATGGGGAAGCATTGTAAAGTTGCTGAAAATATATTTTAAAATAACTGGATAACTTATGTTAAGCTATGCCAAAAAGAATTCATTAATAATTTATAAAATGTCAAGATATTTTACTTTAATAAATTCATTAGGAAAAATAATAGGTAACTTCATTATTATTGCCTACTACTAACAAATTAAAACACTTTTGTCATTATTTACGATAATTTTAAGTCATCTCTAAACTAAAAATAATTACCTATAGATAATCCAAAGTTGTCGTTGGAACCCAACTGAAGCGTCTGTGATATACCAATACATAAACTACTAGCACTAACTTGAGTCGAGGAAATGTCACAATGTCGTTGAAACGGCATCTGCTGACAACAGGCTGACCGGCTGACGTAATATCGTAAAATTTATATAATTATTAATTAACAATTCATGTGACTACTCCATGAAACAGTCAAATTTTCCAAGTGTCGGAAAATATGGACACCTTGTTAAGACCACAAGCAATTTGCTGGACATAAAAGAAAAAAAAAGTTTTTACACGCGGCTGCGGCAGCCCCCTAATATTCATTAATAACTTAATTTATTGAGAGGAACATAATATGTTTCATGTTGCCCCAACTAATGAACCAACCGATCTTTTGACCGTGACGACGTCAGCGGAACTGACTCAGATCACAGACATGACAACGGCAGCTCTGAAACACAATTTGGGGCAATCTGAGAACCGTATTCAAATTCTTCTTTAGAACGCGTGTATTTTATACTTTTAATAGTAGTAAGTTACTACTACAAGCAAATCATCCATGATATTATTTGAATTTTGTTAACAGTCGAATTCATGTTTGCTGTAGAATAAATTTTACATTAACATTTTACTCATAACTATTCAAATTAATTATTAATTATATCCTGAAGCACTGAAATATCTACTATTAGTGTCAAAACTATCACAATTACGAGAGTGTTTACGCTGCTGTCTAAAAACATGATCATGTAAGATCAAGTAAGATGTATGTTTTAATGTTTTCTTTTCTCTTCAAAGTATTTATAATTTTCTTGCGATTTCTTGTTTACAGAACTGCTGCTGCATGTCTTTGTAAAATCAAAAGTGAAAAACGTTTTGGTAGCGGAACGTGAAAGGGACACGCAAGCAGTAGATTCTCTGGCTCGGTTGGGTGCTGCTGCACAGAGAGAGAAAGGAACACCATTACGTGGGTTTTTGGTTTGCCCTATCTGCCGTTTGTTGTATTAGGTATACATATGTACAATTATACAACTTGTATTAATGTTTTTTCGGGAAAAATTGAGTTAACTAACAAGTTAAGTTAATTAAATTTAATTAACTTCAATCTGTACACTAAGCTTGTAGTAAAATCTTCATCAGTTAAAGGTCGATATTGGTTCTGTTTCGGCTAGTCTTCTCGCTGGAACGCCTTATCAGAAAGCAATCAACACGCTAAAAAGGTAAGTAGCTACTAACTGCTACTAGTATCATCCTACTTAATGCTATTGTTGATTGTTTATAAGCGGAAGCTGACAATTATTTATATTTATTAATTAAAATTGAGTGCATTAGTTATTCGCTCAAGAATGAATTGACTACTGACTTTTTTCTGTCAACGAGAAAAACATTCAAAATTTGATATTTGCGTGTGTTTGTGTTTATTATTAGTGACGTGTGTGAGTGCCTCACACACTGAAAACTGGATGTGTAGCAGCAAACAACGCAAACTTCCTGCTCACTTTACCAACTTTCACTTCCGCCATTCTCCATTCACTGTTGACTGCCTTCAGAAGATCTACTCTGAATGACTAATTGAAGGAGATACTATTCGACCAGACCAACAAGAAGGTACTAACTGAACTAGCGACAAAAATGGGCACAATCATACAACTAATCATGAAGTTTGTCATTAAAGGTTACTAAATACTCTCTATTTTGTGTGTAGTTGTTAGTGCCTCCTCCGCGATGGGCTCCAAAATTGAGACCAACTCCATGACGGTTATCACCGGAAAACAGGGCTTCCAGCAAAAGTATCAGGAAATTGAAAAGCTGGTGAAACGTCACTCCAAGATCCCCTCGTCAGTCTATGATGGAAAAACTTTCAAATTCGACACTAGCGACAACTGGGGATGGAATGAATTGGAGCAACTTTTGACAAAGCATGATTTCGGTTCCACCATCTCTGACGCTGTGTTCGTGCTTGGCGGTACAAAAATATATTTAGATTCTGATCGAAATCCCTGGAACCGTGGCTTCTACAACACATTCCAAAGATGCCTCGCTAAGTTACCCAACCTGAAAAGTCTGTCCCTTGAAGAACAGTTTAGCATGACGTCATGCTGTTTGGATATACCGAATGTTACGAGAATGAAGGAACAGCATGAAAACATTGACGTTGACTTACCTGAATTAACGCGCCTGGAGAAACTCGAACTTTCAGAGTTTTCGGTGACCCGTGCTGGAAATGTTGAATGCGTCAACTTTAAAGAATTTTTCGAAGCCGTCCTCCTCAAGTACTCGCCGCAGCTTCACAAATTGACCATACCATCCCAGATCTGGAAAGATGAGTACAGGACTCGTCTCCAAAATCTGACCGAATTGAATCTGGACTTTGATCTCCGGTTCCCTTCATCCCTCCATTCTATCCTTGAGAATCTCCAGTGCCCAAAGCTGAACAAATTCGAATTAAAGATTCTCGTCGGACGGATTTCAGTGAGACAAATAATTGAGGCGATTAAACTTTGTCCGTCAATTAAAACTCTGACAATTATAACCTGCGGGATCAATGGATTTCATGTCTCTAAGGGAGAAACGCTGTCTACAGTACTTCCAAATGTGACCGCGCTCACCTTGAAGAATGTATTCCATGACGACATGGTGCCACCGGTTTCCTTTCTCAAATGCTTTCCTAGTCTGGAATATCTTATGATTCAAAATGCTCGGCCACGCAGGCGGAAGAAGAAGGACGCCTGGGATGAGATTCGCCAGCCCAACTTTAGAGTTGGAACTGGAAACATTGGCGATGAAAAACTGTCAATTTGGAAGCTATTTCCAAAGATGAAGACTTTCGTTCTGGATGGGAATACCTATGCGAGGGAGATGCACTGGCGAGATTGAGGTTGAATTGTGATTTATTTGATTTAATAAACTTGTTAACTTGTCGCATGATTTATGTTTTAACTTTTGATTGATGCAATCATCAGTGAATACGACTGATACGATGCATTTTCGCGTATTTTAATTCTGTAAGGTTGTCGCTATGATGACGTGATGAATCCTTACAGTAATTAAATGATAAATTATTTCTCTTAAACCTACATTCATGAACTAAAAGCGGTAAAATATAAATTAAATGTCCATGTATTGTCTTGCATATCACTGATTATAAAGATAACATGTAACGATTAACTTTTCCCAAAAGTCTGTAAGTATTAACTTTGTGTAATGATTAATGTTCTATTTTGTTATCTAAGATGAATCATGTTTGTGTAAAAATGAATTAGCTAATTTATGACTTAATGTTCTCAGTTATTATTTCCTTCCATGGATTTATGGCATTATGTATTATCTTTTGAATTGGGATGATTAAAAATATCTGAAAACAAACTCCAATGATTGTTATGTAGTGATTTAAAAGAAAACTTACATCAATGCATAAAAAATGTTTTTCAGTTAACAGATGGTTAACTGTGTAAGTTTTTTACATGAATAAAATGGTCGCATAAACTTGTGATAAATCACATGGAAATGAATTCAGAATTTATTCATTTTGTATGCAATACTCAGATATAATCAATCAAAAGTGATCAGCAAATGTAAAGTAAGGGTGAGAACTGTTTTAAAAACCAGAACCTCATAATCCACAGTAGTTAGCAAAAGTCTACACCTTGCTCATTCAATCTTTCATCAATTTTCAGTCTGTTTTTGGAACCTACTTTCTCAGTGTGCCCCAACCACGTCCACATCCATACTAAAGAAACGCTGTCACTACAAGTCATCTTTTCTGATTAGACACTACAAAACGTGTTAATATGATTTGTTCCTGTGATACGAATATAAACTGATTAATAAAAACAGTAGGGAAATGCGCATTTAGTTTGTAAAGTGGACATAAACTGCAATGAGTCGTTTATATAATTAATTCTCGTCAAACCAAACCTCACACCAAACATTAGGACTACTGCTAATATTTAAAGTTCTTATTTGTTATAAATTATTGATTGATGAAGATTGATAGTTGATAGGGAATTCAGGTGTGAAAATTAGGTTATAAATACATATACATGAAATGTGTGTAGTGTGTAATTGAATGTTTGCAACTTTGTTGCAAAACCTCCTAAATAGACTCAGATACAACAGTGTACGCATTTGCTACATACATAGGTATATCATAAATTGAAAATATCCAATTTAACTGTCAATTAATAAGTATAAGTGTCTGGATAAAATGTATTGGCTTAATTTGTGTGAATACAAATAATGTTTAAAATCTCAACCAATTCATCAATCGAGCTAGTCATTGGAGTTTCACAGTGTAGTAATCGAATCTTATCATATTTAGGATTTTTTGTTAATTTTGTATAAAACATAAACTCCAATTCAATATTTACTATACAAATGTGTATTAATGTGTTGAAGCATCATCATAATATCATGTCAATTTTGGATTCGGGGAACTAGAAAAGACTTGGCGTTATGCTACTATGTTAAAAAAGATGATTAATTTAATAAATAATGAATATATTATGAAATTCGTTTTTATACTGGTGACTTCACACACACATTCAGGCACATAGTTAGTTATCGTCTAAAATTACTTCAATGACCTTGTAAATAGAGAACTTTCGTTCCTCAAGCTGAGCTTTGAGGCGCCTGTTCTCCTCGAACATGACACTTATTTTCAAGTCGCGTTCAATTAACAACTGTTTCAAGCGGTTATCCTGGTCTTCTTCAAAGTATGCGTCCAGGTGATTATCTATTCGTAATACGTTGTCGTTGCAGTCTCTTGGTCAAGAGAATAATTATTTGCAAAGATTTCACTGTGACCGCGGCTTGATGCTTCATTGTATGGTAGAATTCCATCACCATCAGTACATAAGCGACTGCTTTCTTTGGTGAGTACATTGCTCTCTTGTCAAATCCATTTTAGCTCGGCAATCCTTACAAGTAGTATTTTCATGTCTTTGAGTATTAACTCGTCTGGCCACCTCACATAAAAATACAATTATGGCCAGTAGCAGTCCAACTGCCGGCGTCAAGCATATTATTTTGATATCAGAATATTTCTTTGTTTTGGACGTTGACTTCCATTCGTTTCTTTCGTTTACATGAATAAAGAAATGCTCTAAACTTTTTATATGCAAAAGTAAGCTGTCAATGTATATTTTCCACCACGCCATAATTCCAGACTCAAATAGTTGGTTCTTTCCAACGTGATTCTGGAAATCGGACCATTTACGCTATAACCGCCTCTTATCTCATGTAAAACATCGTTCCCAAAATATACCGGAAAAATTAATCTTTGTAAGTTGGAAATGAAGAACTGTGGCAACTTCCTCTCGTAATATAACAGCAGAACGGTCACATTTTAACATGTGAGGCATCACAAGCTCGTTATATCTCTGAACTCTTTCTACAGTATTGTATTTGTAGTTATATTTGCTCCAACCTGGGAATAATTCAGAGTTGTTAATATACCTAGTCGTTACGGCATCAAAATTCATAGTGGCTAGTGTCCGCCACACAGAGAACGGACTCATGACATGAAGCCACAACTCTGAGATAACTGGAAACGCTTCGTGATTACTTGTTTGCTGAAATTCACTTTCGATATTTGTATCTGCAGATATTTCGTCCATGCGGAATCCCCCAGTCCGCTCAGGTAATGTGTATATTTTGAAACGATTCCCAATCAATTTATCGAATGTGTCAAATGGTAACAGTTTAGGCTGAACGGTCAGCTCAGTGATTGTGTAACTTTTGAACTCATTTCCAATCACAAATATGGCCAACGGGAAATAGTAGAGCTTACTTCGCACCGAAGGCAAACTTAGATATCCTCCACTCTGGTCCAGTGCGATATTCGAATGGAACCAACGCATTTCGCGAAATACCTATCAAATATCTCACCAGGACAAGTGGAACATTTACCTCTTCACTGATTTCCACTCCCAAGTAATTTATCATAACGAGTTGACTGTTTGCAAAAAGATTTATATATTGATGTAGGTTATCAATTTCTGTGATTTGAGCTTACTTGACGGGAATACAAGCCGACAAGTACAAAACTGCACTAACTACAAAAAGAGCAAATGTTTCCATATCAGTAGTATTGTTATAATTTCAATTTCGAAAACGGCAATTGATACAATAGCTAGTGTTGTTTGTGTATAACGTATTCCTGGAAACTGGTTTATGAAGTACAATATATTTGACAATTTTCATGTTCCACATAGTTACATTGAAGTTAGAACCGGTTTAAATGTTCGCATGTTGAGTGCCGGAAGCAACTTTTGAGCAAAACAATAAATCAATCAATGTTGTATGATGTTGTAAGCAACTATTTATTTACCACTAAAGTAAAATAATGGCACGGCAGGTTTTACGGCGTATTTACTCCACAATCATTTTCTTAACGTGACGAACCTAATTACTGTTTAATTATTTAGTAGTGTTCGATTATGACAAAAGCCATTAACATGGCATTGATTTTTTTCTTTAATAACGCAATAGCAAATGATAAATTTACCACTTCTACTGTAACGATTTTAAGGATTTTTCATACATCTTACGTTAAATATTATAGGTGCTTATGCAGTCAATGCAAGGTAATGTAATAATGGTTCAAGTTGCTGCAATGTGTAATCACCAGATTCTGCGTGATTTAAATACTTGGAAAATATCATTTTACATTTGTTCCAGTTTACTTGAACCCCTATAAATAAATAAGTAGCATACATTCTCTTGTAGCCAGGGACATGGCAAGCTAATGACGCTTACTCATGTTCACACTCATGCAAAGTTGCGTGGATTGGTTAAACGAGCAGATCGCAAAGGAATAAACCGACGATTACCTTACTTTGCAATAATGGATAAGAGGATGCATGATTATAGGAAAGTAAGCCCTTATAGCAAGCATACTTTCTGGCAACAGTTTCACAGAGGAAAATTATCTAGGCAACATTTTTCAAACTGTTGTCCTCTTTCATATTCTAAAATCACATTTCTTAGTGTGCCCCAATCTCTGCAAAACCAATCCTTCACAATCCAATACTTCGGATTGGGGAAATTCTTATAGAAAAATTAGTATATCTCATCTTAATTCCCAAGTAGTCTAAACTAGAGACCTGGGAGGAATTCATTATAATGATGACCAAGACAACGAACAATAATCATGTATAATGCAATAAGGTTGAAGGTAGTTTGCATGTTAGGTCCTCTTGTTTGTTAGTCCTCCTCTAATCTGTGGTTGCCCCCAAAAATTGTGACTGCCACGACACAACTCAAATCAAGTTTAATCACAATTAAAACACTTACGGTTACGAACATTATTGTGTGCACATTTTGCATGAATTTGTTCTAGTACTTTTACCATTGTCGATATCTACTGGCTGCCTTTACTCATAAAGGATACGTGAAAAACGTTTGTATAGATTACTATAGATACATTCATGAAAGTGGAATGACCACTTCCAACTTCGCTTCAGCAGTTCAGCAGCTGAACTTCAGCTCATATGAGAATCAAACGAAGGGAACTATAGTGAGTTTTTGTTGTTGTTTGTTGTATGTTTTGTGGATATCGCGGAATATTAAACAGAGGAGTTGACTAGCCGACAACACAGAAATCTAAATAAACTTGCTTTCATCAGTTAAAAATATGTGTAACAATCAGTCCTTTTAGTTATTAGTTAATTTGGGGGGGGGAGTTCTTGTTGGAGTCAATGGTATCGACCATACCATAACAGATAGTATCGCCGACCCTGTAACCACATTTCATGAGGAAATGGATGTTGACATTGCGCCTTATCACGACGAAGCTCCGACTGGACGAAGTGGAGGTGGCGTTGGAGGTGACGAAATTCCTTCCGATGAAGTTATGGCCAAGGTGACCGACGCATTTGACGTTCTTCCGGATTTGGTAACTGTTTTTTATTGGATTTTAACTTAAATTAAAGTTTATACCTGCAAAGGTTTAAAGAGGCGAATGTGAAGTGTTTTAAGATGAATTTTTTGAATGAATATAATCTATTATATATACATTCTTCTATCATTATTATGTAATTTTTGCAAAAGGTCTGGGGGAACATCATGGACAACCTGGAGAGCCCTAAGGAACTGTGGAACTTGCTGGAGGCTCTTCCTGAACTGGAGGACGTTCCCAATAAAATTAAGATTTCATTTGATAAGGTAAGATTTCCCCTTCCACTTAACTTGTCCCCTGCCATTTTACTTTGAATCCTATTATTGGATTTAATTTAGCTCATGAGTTGTGGGTTGCAAACAATCCAATTAGAAACTATCTATTAACATATGTCTCAGGTTCTGCCGTTGGTCTTCAAGGATCTGGATAAGAAGGATGTACTGGCCTGTCGCGGTGTTTGCAAGTGGTGGAAAAAGGCGATGGACTATTTTCTCGAGAACCTTCCATCTCGGCGGCCCTATGACTCTAGCTTATTTTCCAAGACGACTGGCTACCGTTACTGTACACTGGATTCCAAAAGGATGGAGTACATGACAGTGATTACGGGAAGACAAGAATTCCAACAAAGGCTTCAAGAAATTGAACAATTTCTGAAGCGTCACTCCAGGTTACCTTATTTTGTTGGAAGGTCTGTAAAATTCATCAATCACGACAATTCAGGATGGAATGAGCTGGAACAACTTTTGGCTTTCCATGACTTCGGAGCTTCCATCTGGAACGCGGCTATTGTTATTGGTGGTGCGTTTTATAACGGCTGGAATAAAGCCTACTACGAGATATTTCAACGGTGTCTTTCCAATCTACCCAACCTTAAAAGCCTTAGTTTCGGAGAGGCCAACATGCTCCGTTCTTTAATTGTAATTACTGATCCCTCAAGAATTAAGATGCTGAATGAGCAACATGAAAACGTTGACATTTCATTGCCGCAACTTCCGCACCTGGAAAGCCTGGAATTGACAGATTTTGCAGTATTTTATTCCTCTGGAGGCGGTCCCTTCTGCATCACCTTCAAAGAATTCTTCCATGCCGTTCTACTCAAGTACTCACCACAACTTAAGAAACTGACCACATCCTCCAACTTCTGGAGAGATGAGTACCCAAGTTTCCTCCAAAATTTGACCGAATTTGAACTGGACCTTGAACGCACCGCCGAACAACCTCTGTTTCATGCCATATTTCAGAGTTTCAAGGGTCAGTGTCTAAAGTTGGAGAAGGTCGGAATCAGGATTCACGGCGGTGGAGTCCCCATGAAAGCAGTACTGGATTGGATTCAGATTTGCCCATCGGTTAAAACCTTGACAATTATATCCGGTGGGATTAGTCGATATGTTTCCAGTGGAGATGTGCTGCTGCCAACCCTTCCAAATTTGGTATCGCTCACTTTGGAGAACAGCTTCCATGAAAACAGGGTGGCACCGTTTCGGTTTTTGAAATGCTTTCCAGCTCTGGAATACCTCGAGATAAAAAACCCACGCCGACATGACGATCCGAGGGATGAGAAGGAACGGACGAATCACTACGCTCGGAATTATTTTTATTACTATCCCGACTTCGGAGGAGGATCCGGATCTCGGGGTGGTGAAAGAGTGACAATTTGGAACCTATTTCCAAAGATGAAGACTTTCGTTCTGAACGGGAATATTTATGCGAGGGAGATGTACGAGGAGCGAGATTAATGTGAATACTTTTGCTTTCTAATTCATTTGTTAATTGTTACATATATTATGTCTTTTTTGCTCCAAATGAAAGTTATTGTAGCCAAATTCAATCGGCAAATAATGTGATGATGGTGCTGGTTAATAACCAAAGGTTATTATCCTTTCTAGAATTAATTCTCCCGCAATAATTGCACTAGGTACTGTTTGGATCATTACAAAAATGAATTAATACCGGTAGTTTGTTTGATACAAACGCAACTGATGAATAAAGGTGGATAGTTGTTGTACGCTTGAAAGAATTAAATACATGGAATTGTATCTTTTGAATGCAAAACCTCCTTAACATATTATTGTTATACTAACAAGTGGACCCACTAAATTGAAACTGTAAAAATCGATTATTAATTAATATAGATGAGTGTCAGTATAAAATGTATTTATTTGAATAAAATTGTTTTTGAATCATGAGTGTCATGAGCAATTCACATTATGAAGCGCAGCCATTGGTTAAATGTCAACCCCATTTCAAATCTGGTCATTTGAGTTTCACAGAATATCGACATCGTCAACTAAGTCAGTAGTAGTCAACAGCAAAACTCAGGGTCAAATCTCCTCAGAGAAAGCAAGGTCGCACGTGTTGTTGTTCTGCTGTCAACAAGAGGCTGAACGCTTCGACTAGAATGATAAGCTCATAATTTTTGACTGTCATTTGCTGCTAAGAAGGGAGGCAGCCAATATAACTTACCTCAGAGAAATAAAATTAGGGGAATAAAATTGGTTTTCCTATGTCACCCCAGTTTAGGTTTTGCATGAGACGGCCAAGTAACTGATCTGACCGAGTGAAAGTGGGAACAAGTAGATGATGGTCAGTGTTGATGGTGATTATCAACGGAAGAGATAAACTCAATGATCAATGAATAAAATTTTCAAAGAGCCATTTTTATTAACATTTTGCTCTTGAATTTCTCCCACAATCATGAACTGTAAGCCGCAAATCTTTAAATATGCATCTTGTTAGGAAAACTAGCTGCCTTCGCTCATTAAGGTCAGGATGACCATTGTTAGTGACAATGCTAGACATTTGAGAACAATTGGCAGAGTTTGAAATGAAGACAGAAAATCACTTTAATTACTATTATTTTGTTAGTCAGCTATGAGGATAATAAGAACTATCTCACGATACCCCGCACCATTCATTCGGAGTCCTACGGTATTATTTTCAGGATGTCAATGATGTAATGCCTAATTTCAAAAGGAAGACAAATCTCACCAAGCGGCTTGGTTCAACTATTGGCATTACAATTTAATGGGAAATTTCATCATCTTCCACGTAGGATCAAAGTAAGATGCAATTAGGCATACAAAGGTTGATCAATTTTTTCTTGTAGTTGTTCGAGGAACATTTCCAACATCAAGATACAACTTGAATCAATATTTAAGCCCGTCTATAGTGTAAATAAAATGCAATTGCAATATTTGCAATTCATCAAATTACTTTACTTTTTCATTTAAAAAATATTAATTTCCTTTCCATTCACATTTCGTTCCATGCGAAAGTGGTCAAACCACATAGCTGGTTAGCCGCTTGTGATACCATAACCATGTGATAGCATTACGGGTCGAACCTTCAACGAACTAAAGAACCCCACAGCGCGTCGTTGCAAGGGAATATAGTCGTTATATTTCTGATGATGTTGTTGGGCTGTTTTGTTGCAAGCTTGTTCTTCATATTTGAAAACGTGATTAGGCTTTCCAAAATTGCAAAATATATATTCATGATTGCTTATAGAGAGTTCATGGCTTTGCGCCAGGGGTTGATATACTGTAAATCATTTTTGCTATTATCACCTGAAAGAGCATTTTTTTATTTAAGTCTATTCACGTTGCCTAGTTTCCGGAATCTATTTCCTTTAATACAGAAGATGTTGACAGAATGACAGATACACAAATCATATACTTATTATTTTATAAGTAGTCATAAATCGGCATTTTGGCTAATTGCATGCGGAACCAAATGTTCACGCATTTCTCTTATCAAACACATTTTGATTATATCTCAGTAACTGGAGAAGTACGATGGACAGGGATGAGTGCAGATTCTGGCCAAGAAAAGGAAAATTGGTTTATAGGTTGTAACCACATTGGATAATTAGAAACTTCTTTATGTTCATACTACAAATTGTAAACCGTAATAATTGGATTTTTTGATAATTGAAATAAATTTATGTACGCAATATTTCGAACTTGCTAATTGGATTTATTATTTATGTTTAAGACGATCTTCAAAAAAATCATTACTTTAATCATCAATCTAGCTTATTACAGTCTGGGCACATATCGAAATAAATATAACTGAAGAATAACTCTTTCTGCTAATGTAAAAATCCAATTACGGTATTCTGGTGCGTATGCTTAAACATTGGTCTTTTTTCATAAAAGCCACTCTATCTACAACAATACATACGTAATATTAAAACTCGTGCGGCGAGCGGTTTATGTGTTGATTCGATCGATACTAAATTAATACGATACCTGATATTTTTATTGAATTTCTCATGCATTTATCAAATAACTTAGTCAGTATTAAATATACAGTATACCATATTATATTCCAGACAACTAATAGTGGTAATGAGGTAAATGTATAGAAAGTACTAGCATGCGGCCAAGACAATAGACTTTGCATATGTACGTCACGATTTGTTAGGGCAGAGTGTATGTTTAGTAGCTAGCGGTGATTGAGGCTAGATATAAAAGCTGCTGACATCCATAAGTTCAGTGACCAAATATTGCTACTCCGCAATACTAAAACTTCTCTGTGGTTTCTAAAAAAGATTCTTACAATTCTTTGTTGTAGATTGAAACAAACGGGTTAATAATCACTCACATATCATCCGGATTATTATCCGGATCAGCTGACCGCTATTGAAACAGCATAGTAAAGTAAAAGTGCATTTACAATCACATTTAATGTTTTAGTGTGGCTTTCCGTATATTACAATTTATCCATGAGTTTTTCGAACTCATCAATTGTTGAACATCACCGCCAATCGACTTGTATACCCACAAACAACAACACATAATGGAGTCTATTGACTTTACAAAGCTATTGGAAGTATTTTCCCAATGTATTATTCATTTAACCACATACAACTTAATGAATTCAACACAACCGAATCTCCATCCTCCAACTCGTCCCTTGGTACTTACAACATACACGGTGTACCAGATGACAAACTCATATTGGTTTACCTTAAACGCCGACGATATTCATGCTTATAGAGTTTCACATTACCCAAAGCTCAATAACGATTCATTTAAAGGGGATTTCTTCCACCAAATCAATCAATTTAACTCGTATTTCTTCCAAAAAGCATTTTTAAGCAACGCTTCCCATCCACAAGCTCTTAGTTGCTACTTGCAGCTTTACCATTTCGCACCAACAATAAATACATCTCACATTTTGAAAGCTAACATTGTCACTCTTTATCAAGACGGTCTCGAGGATGCCATACTTCCACGTCTGATAACTCCACAAGGTAAATCGACATCTTATTCCAATATGCACGCATTTTTTAGTCCCAATCGGATCGGCGAAGACCATACGGCGCATAAACTACGAATTCCAAAATACAACGCATTTCACATAATTTCGGCAACAGATGTAACCAAGGACAGGTTGTTCACTCAACGATCAACTGAACTATTTAATTTACTGACCCCGAAACAAGCGTTTGTATCAAATGAAGCCCTTCGTTATATGTATGATGTACATAGCGGATCACTTTACTATTCACCACCTTTCGCAAGGCTCATCCTTGTGAACACTAGTTTTGTTAAAACACGCGAACAACTTCTGAACAAAATTAGCGGGGAGATGGATTTCATTACTTCAAATCTGTCGATTAAACTGTCTCACATGACTATCAAAGACGATCTCCTTGTGAGAGTTATAGCAGTGATGAATGGAAGGGAAATTAGTTTCAGATCATTTACACCGGAAATGATGGCTGATATTGTGCTAGCCCAATTGGTATTCAAAAATCATTCATTCAATTCAGAATCAGCTTACTACCATAAGAGTTATGAAGGCGTATATTTGTCTGATTGTGCTGCATGGATAGACTTTGAGGACGACTCTGGTATTCACATGCGCCTACATGACCTTAGCCTACAGTTTATTACGTGTGGAGGGAATGATATTTCTACACTTTCTTTAATTGGCTACCTGAGTGCTTTTGATACAAAATTCTGGCTTAATCTTCTATGGATATCATTGCTTACAGGGGCCATACTAAACTACGGATCAATTCCAAGGTATTGTGCTTGCGGGAAATCGCTCGTAATGACCGTACTTTTGGAGCAAGGAGTCAACGATTGCAGTTGTCGAAATAAATTTGGTCATCGATTTGTTTGTTTGCTCTGGTTTCTAATGGGCGTCGTTATTAGCAACGCTTACCGTGGACAAAATATAACTGATCTAAGCTCACCACTTATGCCAAGGCCGGTGAGATATTTCCAGGATCTCGTTGATAAGAACTTCACAATCTTCCCTCAAGTAGAGGTAATTGAGACTGAAGATGACTACATTTCCAATTATGTACAAGGTGTCCTTACTTACACTGTTAAGGAAACCATCAAACTGGATCCTCTTCAAGACTATAATATATGGCTGAATGAGACCAAATCCAAATTCATTTATAGCAAACAGTATAGCGACAACAGTGGCTTCAGGGGCATTGAAGAACTAATATATAATTTTGGTAATAGAGAAGTTCTTTATAATATAACGAAGGAGGGCATTCCAAAAGGATATTTAAACTACATTATAGAATGTGGTAAATCGGCGTTTCTGGGGTGGTCCGACCTAATTGAGGAGAGTGCGCCGATTCTTAGGCGACTTATTAAGGGGGATGAAGAACAAATAACAAGTAATGGCAACACCATCAAGATGGTTTCCGTTGGTGTCGAAAAGATTGGGATTAAGAGAAAATCCTGGTCCGTTGACCAAGTTAGGATACCAGGAAATTGGGTATTTAGAAGACTGAGCGGCATTCTTGAATCTGGTATTGCACGACAATGGAATGACTGGGGAAAGCGAGTGAAGGCATACAACGCCACAGTGATGGCGGAAACTATGAATATTGAAGGAGCACAAGCACTTAGAGTGCATGACAATATCGTGGTTGTATTTTACGTTCATTTGGTTCTTCTTACAGGAACATCCTTTACTTTTTTTATTGAAATTAATCAAGTGATATGTTCATTTATAAAATTACTAGCCGAGATCTTGTTAGCTGTACTGAGTCGATGCTTCGTAATTCTTATGAAGGTGGTTCGAAACTTTATTCGATAAACGAGCAACCGGATATTATTAAATGTTTAATGACAATAAAGATTATAATGAATATAGTTTGATATTCGTTGTTTTGGAAAACATGATTGTCTTGCCCATATGTAACTATCAAAAAGTTTAAATTCCAACTGTAACTTTTACATATTTCATTCTAATATCAATGACGTCTAAACTGCCCATCTCTATTCCATTGCAGCCTACAACTCCCTTGTTGGGATAAATTTGTTCTAGAAATCATGGAATCAGCTTCTATGGTACTATTTCATCGGAATTTCTTAGAACAAATATAGTGGCAAGACAATACAAGGGTTTCAACGGATTTTATATAAATGCACTCCGTTCAACGGACAATGTCCGTGAACGTCGAACGATCATATAATTGCAATATTTGATCGATGAATCAATTGTTTGCATACAGTGGTTACTTTACGTAAATTGATGCATCTTAATAACTTATGAACTTTACGTAAAAGAACACTGCAACCACTCTAGAATTAAATATGCACATGTGGTAGGTTATGTAAAACCTACAGCAATTCGTAATGGGTAATAATTAATTCAGTGTAAATTCAATACATGAATTTGTGTTTGCATACATTACATTGTTCAACAGTTTTGCCTAAGCATGGCTGTGGTCAGAACCATTATACTACGCAATACGATTATATTTCTACCTAACAACTGTAGGAAAACCAATAGAGCTTTTGCATTTCTATGTCCGAATACTCGTAATGCTCTCAGTCGTCGCGCTGGCAAATATAATACGTACAAAGATAAAATAAAATTTACTTTGAAAAGTAACCATTTTTCGAATGTTGTCTCAATCTTCAATTACAGTTCCTAAACTGACTCAAGTGTCGCAAAAGTCGCCTATGTATAACATAGATATTATATATATTTTTCGAGAACTTTTCAAGTGAAATGTTTAGAAAGCGTCACTTCCTGACCATACTTATCATGTGCATGCAATGCATGCCTTGCGTTACTTTGACAAATTTATATCACTATCACACACTAGAGTCGTTTCATGCAGCCCCAACCACGACAGAGTATGAAAAAACTCGAATATCATTAATCACAGAGCATCGATCCTTTCTGAAGAGCAGACCACCTTCAAGGGTGGAAATCCTACATCAGATCATCAAACCACTAAATCAAGGAAAGCCGTTAGTTGTTCTCAACAACTTTAAAGATGTCGACATTAAGGAAGTTGAGTATCCACTTATAATTAAAACTCCAATGCTAGCAGTAAGAACAGTGACAGATTTAAAGCGAAAATCTTTTGGTTTTATCATGCTACTACCAAAAAGCAAGCTTAGTTGTAATGGAACCTGTACCCTGCAAAACGTGTCTTGTAGCTCTTCAAACTTTTACAACAAGCAAACACACGATAGCAACGTGTCCGAAATATATTGTCTTAGCCTAAACCACTTTAATTTTTCCACTTCATCAAAGCCCTGGAACGGCGTCATTAATATCGCATTGTACACTCCGGCGTATTTAGTGAAATACCTGGGATACATTCGCGCCTTCCGGTACGAAGTTTTCAACCAGAATGACTACAAGTCACGAGGGTTGATTCGTCCATCTCCAATTCCCATTTTCAACCTGCTACTTTCTGACAAGGCTCAAAAGCCTTATTCCAAAGATTTGCTGTACTCTTGGGTTGATGTGTCTGTAGAGCACTTGTTTACCCATCCCGTGCCCGTAATTCACCACGACATCTTCATACTAATTTGGCTAACTCGTAACAGATCAAACAGCCTGGATATTGCAATAGTAAGACCATGCTACTGTAACGAAAACATTTGCATGTACGACATTCCTCAAGATGCTTATTTCAACACGAGTATCACCCACCTAATTGAAAACGCATATCTCTTCTATCCGTATCGCGGATACTGGGCATTTCCTGAAGTACTAGACAAATATGCCGAAACGATCAAAGGACATTTGCTGTCCTGTAAGCATTATAAGCAAATGTTGAAAGATTTGTTCAAATCTGGGCTCTATTCTCCAGATGAACGCTTCGCCAATGCTTTGTCAATAATAACTTTAGAGTCCATGATAAACCAAACATATATTGTACCCTCGACGATGCCGGGAGCAGCGTGTAGTGACGGAAGGATCGTTCTTTACCCCAATAACTTACCTTATTATAACCGACTGCACCCCACATTTGGCATATATTTTGAGCCCGAAAACCTAGGATTTATGAAGCATCAGTTGGGCATAGAAAACCATTTGAGCAAATTACGGTTTGTCACCTGTGGGACGAGGGGATACAGGGCGTATCCATTTGAGGAACTGGTTAAAATTTATCGTTTGTCTGTATGGGTATGCATAGCAATATCTGCTTTGCTATTACCGGCGACAATCACTGCAATGTATTATTGCAGCAACAATGTAACAGTTAGTCTGAGAGTATATGTAAAACGCTGCAGCCAAAATATCGTTTGCGTACTAAAGTTCTACCTTGAACAGGGAGACTGGCTAGCAAATTCGGAATACGGCAATAATTCCGTACGATGGCTTTTAAGTGGTTTTCTACTAGGAACTCTAGTAACTAGCAGCGCCTACAAGAACACCAACGTATACAATATGATTGTTATGAGGCAGCCGCTTTTATATGACAAGTTGGAGCAATTGCAAAATGATAACGTCTCCATTTACAGCAGGATTTCCAAGTTACGCCTGCAACCTATAAGCCGTATTCGTGACGTTCTTCCGTTTGAAGTGACAAGGCATCGCTTTTGGTCACAACTCAACTGGATGGAGTACAATTTGGATGAAGACATTGAAGCCGAAACCGAGGTCTCTTCTCTGCTTAAAGCTTACCATAAAACGTACGTAAACCAATCTGGGTCAAACGTTCTTGACAAGGTTTACAATATTTCAAGGGCACATCCACACTCGTTTCCTCAAAGTGTACACTTGATTGAAGCTCTCGCATCTCTAATAAGGTCCAAACTAGTTCCATCAGATGACTACTTCCTCTTGCGAAAGCTTCAGCCAGAACTAAAAAGGCTGTTTTGGGAAAGGGAAAGAAAGTGGTTTGTAAACGATCTTGCGAAATGCAATAAAACGGCAATTATACTACCTGAGCACAAATGCATTGACCTTGCTAGGAATGTAAAGTCGATGGATAGTCAGCTCCCGGTTTCAATTGGCTCGGAGGTATTCAGCAAAATAAGCGTTGCTCTTCATTTAAGAAGCTATGGCCCGCCGTCAGCATGGAGTCGGCTTCGAAAACTGGCTGAGAGTGGAATGTCGTTTTGGTTGCCTAAGTTGGCGTATTTACGATATGGAATGAACCAACAGGAGAAGCCCGAAGCCCGTAGTGCATCTTTGCAAGGGAATATTGTAATGTTGTTTGTGATGCTGGGTGTTGGTTCTTCGGTGGCAGGTTTGGTATTCATATTCGAAAACTGGCATAGATTATCATTAGTTGTGAAATTCGTATTCAAAGTAATTTTAAAAGAATGCGTGGCTTTACTTAAACTATTAAAGTACTGTAAGTAACTGTTTATGTGTGTACGATACTACATTTTTTGGATAGATTATTACATTAAATTGTTGGCTATTTTACACACGTCGTAGATGAGCAATGAAATGAAAATGGATAAATGAGTACAACTATTGACTGTTGTTCCAACAAACATGATTTCAGAAAACGCATTCAAAAAAATTATTTGATATTAGACCTCAGAAATACTAAAAATACTAAATACATCTTAATCTGCCCTGTATTGCATAACGTAGTTGTTGTTGATGCAACAATCAGACAGACATGTATGAGGTGATCAGACTCGTACAGCCAGACAATAAGCGCAACGCAGACACAAACGGGTAGCTTGCAAAAGGAGAACGTTTTAATAGAAGAATTGAAATGATACAGACATGAGGATGCACGTATACAAAGTGTTTTTATCATATTCAAAGGATTTATAGTTTACATGAGTTTGATGTGTGTATTGGATATAATGCACTGTGTGGTAAGGTAAGTGTGTGTATGTGTTTGTGTAATCCATTGTTGTCAGGTGGCAACAGTGCAGGTAGAGGTTCATCGGTTGATGAACTTGGCCTTGAGTTTTTGCACTCGTGATCATGCGCTGGATGCATGGAATTTAATGGCTCGAAACATCCGCATATACAGAAAGAAGAAATCCCATTTCTTTCTAGATGTACGTGGAGTTTTATACCTTGTAGCTGGTTGGCTTTGTGGTTTGTCTACCTCTTTGGCTGGTAAATTGGCTGGATGCTGTTGCATTGTTAGAGTTGGTGGAGGTAATGCCTTTGGATGTGATGGGTTCGTTGGTTTGCTTGGTATGGTCAGTAAATGGGGCATCATGCTGTTGAGTTGGTGGTGAAGATGCCGGTATTGATACTGGGGTTGGCTTAATATTTGATGTCATGGGTTGAGATGAAGGGCCAGGGAGCCTTATTTTTGGAGGGCGGCCTCGTCCGCGACTGGGAACTGAAACATATTGAGGAAGAAGAACTAATTGTATTTCATTAGGGATCCCAAACACCAGAAGAATATTACGAATGACGAAATTACTAAGCACTAGGGCGGTAGCCCGACGGATGGGTTCAGTTATAACATATTTAGTGAAGGTATCTATGGCGACGATGAAATACTTGTAGCCACGCACTGTTTCGTTGAGTGGGCCGCAGATATCAAGTGCCCATTTGACGTAGGGACCGTGAATCTCCCCCGCCTTTAGAAAACCGTGTTTACGGTCCATGTCAGGTTGACGGCGTGCACAAGGTATGCAGTTGGCAATATACGCCTGGAGATACTTCTTCAAGTGTTTGATAAAGTATTTATCCTTAATAACATTGTAAGTACGATAGAAACCCATATGACCACCAAGAATATGAGTATGGTGGGCATCGAAAATATCCATAACCATAGAGGAAGGGATACAGAGAACTTGATTCTTTGAGATAGGATTAATGTAGTAGAGAAGATCATCATGCACACGGAAACGACGAAAGTAGCGAGGAGGAGAGGAGAGTTGGAGTTGAGTAGAGACTTTCCGAAGAAAGCGATCCTGGGACTGAAGCGTTCGTAACCGAAGTCGGAAATCCATTTGTTTTAATGCGGCAGCATCTGGATGGTCAGTTTGCCATCGACCGAGTAGTCGTTCTAGGTGAGAGTCATCAGTAGTAGGAGAAGCGTGATCATTGGGATCACATGTGGACGTTGGCGTAGATGTATCTGCGACAAAGACACTGGTGTAGCCCTTGGCAGGGGGGCTAAGAGCAATAAGACGTGAGCAGCAGTCGGCGTTAGAGTGAGTTACGCCGGACTTGTAGCGGATTTCGAGGTTGAAGCTCTGAAGGCTCAAAGCCCATCGTGCAATGCGCATGTTCTTGCTGTGTTTATGTAGAAGCAAGGAGCAGAGAACATGGTGATCAGTGATGACGATGGTGTGATGAGAATGACAATATTCATAGAATTTGTCGGTGAGGCAGTATATGATGGCGAGAGCCTCGCGTTCACTGATAGCATATTTCTGTTCGCAAGGTGTAAGAGCACGAGAACAGTAAGCAATAACATGTTCGTCACCGGAGCGCGGATCAACTTGGCAGCATACGCCTTCTATCCCTAAATTGCTCGCATCTGCCGAGACGATAACTGGTTGGGATTCATTAATAGCGACGAGAATAGGAGCTGTGATGAGTTTCAATTTAAGCGTTTTAAAGGCTGCTTCACAGGCAGGTGTCCAATCGAATACGGTACCCTTTTTCATTAAGGAAAATAAGGGTCGAGCGATGGTAGCGTACATGGGAATGAAACGCTTGTAGTAATTGGCCAGTCCACAGAAAACTCGAACTTCATGCACATCCGTGGGTTGCGGCATGTCACGTACCGCTCGAACTTTGTCGTCATCGACATGGATGCCTTGGTCTGAGATAACATGACCAAGAATCTTCAGCTTAGAGTAGCCGAAGGAACATTTCGAGAATTTTAGTTTGAGACCATTGTCCCGTAGTTTTTGAAAGGTAGCTCGTAAATCGGTGAGGTGTTCATCGAAGGTAGCGGAAAACGTAAGTAAGTCGTCAACATAAAGAGCAACAGACTTGAAGATAAGAGACGAGAAGATTTTACGTAGAACACGACAAATGAAGAAAGGACTGTTCTTTAGGCCTTGTGGCATGCGACGGAATTGGTAACATCCATCAGGAGTTACGAAACAAGTGGCAGGGCGACTGGATTCTTCGACGAAGAAGTTGAAAAAGGCATTGGAAATATCCGTTTTGGAAAAGATGGTTTTACCATGAAGACAGGCAAAAACATCGGAGATTCGGTGACAGGGCCAGATTTGGGTCTTGAGACGTGCGTTAAGGGCACGATAATCGATAACAATTCTGTATTTAGGATCCAGTGGGTCTGAGTCTCGTTTCTTAACCATCAGGATCGGAGAAGCATACTCGGAAGTTGCTTCTTCAATGATGCCCATACGGAGGAAGTTGTCCACATATTCTCGAATCAATTTCCTTTTAGCAAAGGAAGCAGGATATGGATTTTGACAGACGGGTGGACCTTCTAATTCCAACTTCATTTGTTCAGGACCAGTATATGTACCGATATCATAGTCGTTCTTGGTGAAGACATCGTGAAATTCATCTAGCAGTCGGTGGAGAGCATGCCGCTGATATACAGGCAGGTCTGGATTTATGTCATAAGTGGAGTCGGATAAAGGCCTCGATGGAGAAGCAGCAGAGTCGTCAGCTAGGTGGTACACGTGAGATGATTCCGAATCATCCTGACGAACATAATATGCTGGAATGCAGCTAGTGATGGTGCCGAGACTGGTGCCGGCGTTGAGAGTGATATGATAAGCATTTGGATTGAAGATGTAAATACATACGACTTCCTTAAGGGGAAAGTAGAAGGGAGGATACAGAATGTTGTAGCGATCCATAAGTTTTATGGAAGGTTCAAAATGAGCTTGAGCAAAGGATAAATCACAACGAATTGGAGTATAATTTTCAGGTTTGAGAACGTATGCTCGAGATAATCTTAACTGCATGGATTCAGTGGCAGCATGGTCTTGAGTGCCGTAATAAACAGTAGAAACAGAGACGCAAGACTCATTGTCACCCTCGAGTTCATGTGAGTTAACAAAGAATGGAACTTCATGTAGGAAGTTCGAATTGGCAGATTGATGGATGAGCGTACGGCGATTAAAATCGATTATCATGTTATATTTTTGAAGAAAATCATTGCCAAGAATTGGACGTTTAGTATCCAATAGAAAGAATTTATGATGTGGTTCAAGTACAACTTGAGGAATGGTGTAGAATCCAATTTTGAATATAACGGCTTCGTTACTTAAAGTTTCATGAGTAACACCAGTGACGCGTAAGGCAACAGCTATTTTTGGAATTTGACGGTGAAATTTGAAGGAAGTAGGGAAGACAGATATGGCTGCACCAGTATCCACGAGGACGAAGTAAGGATGTTCATTAAGTCGGACCTTGATAATGACGAGATTTCGGAATGGTATGAGGGAGTCAGTAACTAGGCTCTCGTCCACAATAGTTACTGTTGTATGTTTCCCTGGTCGTCAATGTCTATGAATTCTCCTTCTTCATACATGAACTCGCATGGCTTCAAATCCTGAGAGATGGAGTCAGCAGAGTCCGTGCCATCTTCTACAACGTTTACCGAAGCATGGGAACGGAAACGTTGAAACTCATTCTGATGACGACGAAGGCACATATGACAGTGTAGATCCATTCCATGAGTCATACATTTGGCTTTAGGGCCTGCATGACCTGATTGCGTGTTAACCAGATAGTGTCCATCCGGACCTTTCGCTATCGGAGGTTTTTGGTACCCTTGATTGGAACCGTAACCAGACTTTCCTTGAAAATTATTTTGTTGATATTGATTGGGTCGTTGAAAATTGGAATTGTTGAAGCTTCGATTGGAAGAATTTCCATAATGACGTGGTTGTTGAAAATGGCTCTGAGGCCGTTGGTCTCTTGAATTGAAGGAAGGTTTATTAAAATTACGTTGAAAACCTTGTTGATTACCACGTGAACGCGCACCCATGGCGTTCACCTCGTCGACTGAGCCAGTTCCATCATCATAGTTTGGAGGGCCCACGTATTTCTCGAATACCTTGGAGAGAGAATCTTCTAAAGAGGAGACGTCGAGAGAATGAGTCGAGGAAGTTTTGAAGGTAGTTTTTGGTTTGGGTGGAGTACCCCGAAGAGAGTCCCATTTCGCATGAGCGACTAAAGAGTTGAAAACGTCTTTAGGAGTTTTTGGACGAACAGTGAAATGAATAGATTGAGCCAAATCGTCAGGAAGGGCCATGATGAGTTTATCCACAATATCGGCTTCGGGCATCGTCGGATTAACTTTATGGCATAGACGTAAGATGTCATAGAAGAGAGATTCGTAATTTTCTTCACCAGCACGAAATTTGCGTTCACGAAGCTGACGCTCGTATTCTTGCTTCGAGGTTTTGTATGGAAAGGCATTACGAAGATATGTCTCATATTCCGCAAAGGTAGGAACATGTGGGTCAGTTTTATTGGAGTCAGTAGGATCCGGCATTGTCGCAGGGAAGTCACGCGTACATTGTTTGAAGGCTGCGAGAGCGGAACCACGTAGAAGAAGATGAAGAATATTGATTTTCTGTGCATCATTCACGGTTTGAAGGCCCATAAAGGTGTTAAATTGGTCAAAGAAGGAATTGACGCTGGAGGTACCATCGAAGGCTGTGGGCATATAGGCTGGATTAGCCATGAGAGCAAGAGCTGGGTTTGCGGCAGCCATGGTGGCAGGCAAGAATAAACTGTGAAGCACGAAGGAAGAAGAAGAAGGAATCGGAGAGGGAGAACGACGAGTGGGTGAAGTAGAACGAGAAGTATGTGAAGAATGAGAAGGCGAAGTATGTTTTGATGAATGTTGACTGGAAGCAGCAGAGGTGTGATGAGATTGAGACGGCGAAGTATGTTGAAATGAAGTATGACTGGAAGCGGCTGAGGTGTGATGAGATTGATATGGAGAAGAGACTATAGTTGGATCCGAAGGCTGAACAGGATCGGTGTGGATAGTGGCGACAGTAACGCTAGATGAGAGCGAGGTAGCAACAGGTGTTGGCGAGGAAGAAGTGACTGGAAACGACGATGGTGAATAAGAGACAGTGTCGCCAGTAGGGCGGCTAACGGGAAAATATTTCGGAAGATATGAATCGCTGGAGGTAGAGAAGGTAACGCGTTTCGGAGTAAATGGATGTGGAGGTGGCGTAGAAGTGGATGGATCTGAAGAAGATGTTGTAATGACAGGAGCAGAAGTGGTGGCTGAAGTGGTGATATCAAGACTATCAAATAGAGCTGTGATGTGAGCAGCAGGATCTGCAGCAGGAGAAGAAGAAGTTTTGACAGGAACTGGAGAGTGAGAAGTTAGATGGGCGGTTGGAGAACCAGCTGGAGAACTATGTGCTAAAGGTTCTGGAGAGAGACTTTGAGAGCGTTGGTCTCTAGGCACTGCAGCGAACGGAATGGAGAATTGCTGTAGAGGAGTAGTGAATCTCTCGGTTGGGCGAGAATGAAAGGAAGGCGAAGAGACAGGCTGAGGACGAACAGGAGATTTGGATTTAGATCGACGTAAATGTAGACGGTTTGTTATCGAGTGTAGAAGATTACCGAAGAAACCGGATGAAGGAGCTGAGACAGTAGTAGGGATTGCAGGAAGAGTAGAGATATAGTTTTGTAGTAGGGCGACAGGATCGCGATCAAGATCTGGAGGGAAGGTTGGAGAACTAGAATCCGAAGTTGTGGTGGCAGGAGCTGGATGGTTAGGGTCTCCTTGTAGCGGTGAACTTATAGGTTGTGTATGAGAAGTAGTCACGCGAGTTATTGGTATACCAGGACCACGATAAGATAACGGTCGTGGGCTATAGAGCGAACCGACACTGGAAGACGCGCGAGGAGCCGACGGCTGAGGTGGAGGAGTAACTGACAATGGTACTGGAGGTCTAGGCGGAAGACCTGGGTCAGTAGGAGGGCTGGATGGTGCAGAAGGGGCACGGAGACGCTTTTGTGTAGGAGCTGACTCTTCAAATGATTTAGCTGGAGATTCTCGCTGACGTTTGGGCTTGGCTTGAAATCGCAAACGAGGACTTATGTATGCGAATGGAGGAGGAAGATTTCTGGTTAAAGCGCGAGATTGGCGTGGTTTTGGATTTGGTCTAGGTGGGATGCCAGCAGCACGTTCAGCAGCGAGTTGTTCTCGCAGTCGCACAGGCGTAGGAAATTGTTGAGGATGGGGCACTTGTGGCACTGAAACTTGAAGTAACGACGGCTGACTGATGGTAGGTACAGCTGGGGTAGGTTGAGACGGACTGGTCGTTACACTTGGGCGTCTAGGTGAATGGCTATATCCAACTGGAGGTGTGGATCGTGTGGTTGCAGGTGGTATAATAGCTCTGGTAGCTACAGGTGGAGCATCGGTGGTAGGGGCACCGGCACTACAGTATTTAGCGGTATACGCAGCAAGGTCTTGGAAGGTATCGTCAGGTCGAGCACGAACGGCAGCACTGATAGGATCGTGGCGTCGTTTAGGTGGAACACGACGCGCAGGTGGAAGATGATATGATACCTGAGTGGATTCTAAAGGAGAATCTTGAGGAGTAGTAGAAGTATTCGCAGGTGTCACTGGTAAATCACGATGCACTAAATATTCATCAAGCACAGAGGAGTTTGGAGTAGGCACAAAAATACCGGGTGCTAATGATGGTGGATCAGAAACTGGATGTAATGCTAGACGACGGCGGATCCGGGCGTTACGGAGTACAAAATCAAGTTCTCTGGATATTGGAGGTCCCTGTGAACGGGTCTTACCTCCTCGCTTCATAACATATAAGCGAAATTCACAAACTGGAGTCTACAAGACGGGCATCAATGACGTAGAGGGGTCAGACTAGTCCCCGAGACCATACAATATAATATAAAACAAGCACTAAGGCAATAAACAAACAAAGGCACCGGGCACAAAATTTATAAGAGCTCACAATAAATTCAAGTGTATCAAAAATGTATATAAACGGTCTGTGTAACCGTGTCGACAGTTTTAAAATATGGACAATTATACGCGACATAAGCGTGGCCAAGCTTATGGATGTCTGTAAATCAAAAATTCCAAAGTTCTACGCGGTGAAACAATCACAAAAATCCAACAAGTCCCACAAGCACACTAGGGAAAGGGATAAATCTCACATTCCCCCGGTCCAAAGCAAATTCGCCAGTATTGCATAACGTAGTTGTTGTTGATGCAACAATCAGACAGACATGTATGAGGTGATCAGACTCGTACAGCCAGACAATAAGCGCAACGCAGACACAAACGGGTAGCTTGCAAAAGGAGAACGTTTTAATAGAAGAATTGAAATGATACAGACATGAGGATGCACGTATACAAAGTGTTTTTATCATATTCAAAGGATTTATAGTTTACATGAGTTTGATGTGTGTATTGGATATAATGCACTGTGTGGTAAGGTAAGTGTGTGTATGTGTTTGTGTAATCCATTGTTGTCAGGTGGCAACAGTGCAGGTAGAGGTTCATCGGTTGATGAACTTGGCCTTGAGTTTTTGCACTCGTGATCATGCGCTGGATGCATGGAATTTAATGGCTCGAAACACCTGCTACAAACTGTATACCACATCAATAAAATTACTGTCTTCATTCAGAAGCTTCACATAAAACAAACCAATTTACACTCCAATTTACACATTTAACAATTTATACATATTCCGTGCAATGTTTAGAGTGTCTAATTCAAGTACAAAAAATGTGCTGTAAATGAAAATTGAAATTACACGACAAATGCAAATCTGGCAGAGGGGCACTATGAGAATCATATTTTTAAACACAAATTTCTTGTGAATTTTAACGCACAGTTAAATGAATTTTATGCAATTTGACTTCCCAACTCTCATTTATCCTCATTTTATCATGTCTCGATATGATGAATACGGAGTTTCGTAATGCATTTTTTGCGTGAAAGCAAAAAAGCCTGAAAATCATTGACCATTACAGAAAGGTTTAAATGCAGGATCGATCATCTTAATCTTAAATGAATTATCATTCCTAATTAGGTGCGGTTAGTGGATTTTCTCTTTTCGCCCCCAACATCATCACTCTTGTCTGCATACCAGTGATCATGATCATGAGAAATGTTATGTAGCAATAATTAATTATGATCAGGGATAAATCATGATATGATTGACCAAGGCGGAATACTGTGATGAATTCTGTTAGATTTTTATTCTAGACATAGTTTTTAATAAATATTTTACGTCTTCATTCTTGTTTTCGTCAAAGCAAACAAGAAACGGGGTTCATTTGCTAAGCTGAACGCCGCAAAGTACTTCTGGCCTGATGCATGAATTGCACATGGAATTAATCAAGGCCACTTCAACGTTCAATATCGCAGTGAGATGTCGAAAAACAAACTTTATTTTACTTTAATTTTACTGATTAATATCTCTAATTGCTCTTGTGAATCTACTTGCTAAAGACATTTCCCCTGCTTTCGCCTTCGCCATTTCGCCTTTCAAGAAATCAGCCAAGAAGAAGTGAAGCTTTTGTTTGGCATCTATCTATCTATCTAAAAAGGTACCAATGACCTGCTTAATGCTCTTAAAGTAGTCATTTTCAATTGTTATCCCGAATAGTTCCAAGAGCTATGGATTATCACACAGGTTTAACAATTCCTCGGTACTTTGTCTATTTCAGGTTCTCTTTCATCTACGTTTGATGCGTAGACAGTCAACAGTACCTTGGGAAAGATGAGCTACGTGACGGTCATCACAGGGAAACAAGGTTTCCAGCAAAAGCTCGTGGAAATGGCAAGTCAAATGAGGGTGCGAACACGCCACTCCAAGGCCACTCCGCCTTCCTCTACCGTCCTGCAGGCTGGGCTCTCGGTCCAATTCGACAATAGCGACAACTCTGGATGGAAAGAACTGGAACAGCTTTTGACTACGAATGCATTTGGGCCCAGCATCTGGCACGCTTGTTTTGTCCTTGGTGGCTCGGAACCTTCCTGGCGTCGATGCTTCTACGACTTTTTCCAAAGATGCCTTTCCAAGTTGCCCAACATGAAAAGCCTGACTTTTGGGGACCTTCAAGGAGCTTTTACCTACTTGTTTGATGTCACGGAAGTCGCCAAACTGAAAGAGCAACACGAGAACATCGACATTTTCTTGCCTGACCTGCCGCATCTTGAGACTTTTGAGTTTATGCACTTTTCAGTAGTTCGCGCTGCCGATAAGGATAAGAAGGGTCCCGTTTGCACCACTTTCCATGACTTTTTCCAAGCCGTTGTGGTCAAGTACTCTCCACAGCTTCGAACGCTGACCATGCCATCCGAATTCTGGAGAGATGGCTGCGCAACTCGTCTCCAAAATCTGACCGAATTGAATCTGGACCTGGAGCCGCCGTCACCTTGCGAGCTGGATGGCATCTTCAAAAGTCTGAGGGAAACGTGTCCAATGTTGGAAAAAGTCGGAATGAAGATTCTGGTCGGAAGTATCTCCATGAAAACCATCCTGGAGGCGATTCAGCTTTGCCCACAAGTTCAGGCACTTGGTATCCTGGCGTCTGGAGTGGAGGACCTGGTTTCCGGTTCAGAAACGATGCTGTTGATTCTCTTTCCGGATTCTACTTGGTCTTGGTTCACTGATGACTGCTCCAGGGATGTAAACCTACCCGGATTGAAATTCGTGAGGACCTTTCCTTGTCTGAAGTATCTCCAGATTGAAAACGTGGGGTCACAACAGCAGCTGGAGGGTAATGCCTTGGATGAGCTTGGTCGTCTCCGCCCAAACTTTGAAATTGCAACAGGACCTTCAGGTGAAATAGTGACAATTTGGACGCTGTTTCCGAAGATGAAGACTTTCGTTCTGGACGGGAATACTTATGCGAGGGAGATGTACAAGTGAGATTAATTAAAGGGTGGATTTCTTTGATTTCTAATTAATTTGTTAAATGCTTTTGTACTCATTATCATGTTTCGTCCATGTCATTGTAATCATTATGCGTGACTTATTAAGAATATATATAAACTTAAACTGAGTTTTACACCGCAATTTTACTTTATGAGGACATTTAATCTATGTACCTACATGTAACTCTTGTGAGCTTTCTCATGAAAACTGACATCAACTGCATACTTTCCTTTTGTTCAAACAAAACTTAAAAACAAAAGTAACGTTCTTATATCCTTCACCCAATCTCATCCAAACATTAAAATTAACTACATACTACATCTTTAGTGCATAATAAATACGTTCTAAATATACAATATATTTGGGGCATAAAGAGATCTCTTTGCATGTGTCCCTTAACGAAGTAAGTAATTACAACAAAACGTAACTAGCTAGTAGAGTAACAAGTTTAAACAATTTATTCAAAATCGACTTACTGTCTGTAAATCATTAGTACATGTTTTACATTTGAAAAATAACACCATGTCATTTTCACATTTGATACATTATGAGCACCATTCGTAGAGTTAAGTCATAGTCATAAGTAAATACATACTAGTAATAGTTTTAATTTTAGAGCACAGTTAACAGTGAGAATTATAATAGTAAAAAGCTGACGTCAATACAAGAGGTCATTTTTGATGAAATTCGAAAAAACGAACAAATCGCATAGGTTAATTGTCATTAGGACCTTCACCTTCCTAGTTCTTGATCATTGCTGCTGCACAATCCGAAGAACAGTACCAGGGTCCCTAGTAAAATAAAAACAGAAATATTAGTTATGATAAAATTACAAAAATATATGAATACAGGGATAATTAGCCAATTATAAATAATTTTAGTTGAAATCATGATGAAAACTGATGTTATTTTATAAACCTCACCTCAGGAGTAGTATCCAACCCAACGCATTTGAAATGAAACCACTCAATTTTACAATCATTGTTGTCGCACGCCACCTGCACACAAATTAAATAAAAAATATGAATAAGTAATTATTATTACTGGCACAATTACAAAAATTTGTTCGGATTGCGGATATCAAATATAACGTATAATTACGATTATTTTAAATACGTACCATTTTTCCGTATGAAAAGTCATTGCAATGGCAATATCGGTTGTCATCATCCTCACTCACAACGATCATCTCGGAGTCATCATCAGACCGCTGGGGTTTCTCGGCCCTGCATTCAAATAAATTAGATAGTGGACGGTCAAGGGTTAACTAATTATTCACTTCCAGAGATCAATAACAACAAATTAAAGTAAAAAATAAACTACCTCTTGCTCTGCCTATATTCCGCTGCTGGAGAATGGTACAATGCCAAAGTAGAGGCCGTAGAGCCAGATCCACCCGCAGTCGGAATTGGAGACACTGAGGATCCACGCGACTCGGAAGACCGCTTACTCTTTCCCTCCGATCTCTTCTCCGCTGACTCCAATAGGAAAGTCATCCCACGACCAGTACCGGCGGAAGCGGAACGACCACGCCAACAGCGACTTGTGCTTGGTCTCGGCTCATCTTGCTGATGACCTGCATCGACTTGAGACAAAAATATACAATTAACTAATTGTTTGAGTAAGGTCAACGAAGCGTACCACCTTAAAAACACGACCACCTTTAATTTTGCTTATTTGTGCTTGGGTTGATGGACCATAGTGTAAATGTAATGTGTGCCATGTTTCAGCTTCCGGATGTCACCCTTGTGGTGGTGGGTGCGTGGTGATGGTGGTGACCCCGAACAAATGGAAAAACCTATATTTCCAGAAGATGATTTTAGGTAGGAGCACGATAATTTAGGACATGATGTCAACCAATAAGGTGCATTTAATCGTCAGATATCTTGCCGATTGCCCAATATCTTCCTGGTTAAAAACGATATTTTCGGCCTTTTTTGAAAAGTTGACTTTTTTCACAAGCTGTCCCTATTCCCCAAACCAGTAGTTAGGTATGTAACCCATTGCACTCGGGAGCATTTTTTGTGCTCTATTCGATGCAAAAAACCGCGTGTCTTTCGGACGTTTTGTTACGTAGAAATTTATAAAAAATGTTTAAAAACCCGTTCCGGTTTTGCGCATTTCTACATTCAAGCCCTTGCTTTTTAGCCATTCCAGCAAAAACGAAAACAGCCAGTGGTTTGTTGGAATGCGTTTGTCTCGTTTTGTGTAACTATTATGGTGTTAACCTGATAAACTCATCGGACTAGAAGTTTTGCCAAGCCGTTACTCATAAACTATTTAACCGTTCTGGATCATTTAAAAAGCATTCAAAAAGTAAAGCACAGGACACTTGAATTCCAACTTACCACATGTTGTTTCCATTTCTGCTGGAATGGCTAAAAAGCAAGGGCTTGAATGTAGAAATGCGCAAAACCGGAACAGGTTTTTAAACATTTTTATAAATTTCTACGTAACAAAACGTCCGAAAGACACGCGGTTTTTTGCATCGAATAGAGCACAAAAAATGCTCCCGAGTGCAATGGGTTACATACCTAACTACTGGTTTGGGGAATAGGGGCAGCTTGTGAAAAAAGTCAACTTTTCAAAAAAGGCCGAAAATATCGTTTTTAACCAGGAAGATATTGGGCAATCGGCAAGATATCTGACGATTAAATGCACCTTATTGGTTGACATCATGTCCTAAATTATCGTGCTCCTACCTAAAATCATCTTCTGGAAATATAGGTTTTTCCATTTGTTCGGGGTCACCACCATCACCCCGCACCCACCACCACAAGGGTGACATCCGGAAGCTGAAACATGGCACACATTACATTTACACTATGGTCCATCAACCCAAGCACAAATAAGCAAAATTAAAGGTGGTCGTGTTTTTAAGGTGGCACGCTTCGTTGACCTTACTCTTTATAATTTTGAACTACATGTTCTCGATCATATAATATTAATTTTATGCAGTAAACTTACGCTCTCCTCCATCGCTGAGCCCTCCAGTCTTCTCAGCCTCCAATTCTGCCATCATCCGGTCCGCTTTCGAAAGCATCGTGTCAGCCGCCTTGTAAAATTCGCAGGCGACCAGCACCTTCTCATCTATTCCAATCCAAATAGAAAATAAAAGAATCAATAATAATAAAAATTATTACTTTCTCACTCTCATCTCCTCCGATTAATAACTGCCAAGCAATGCTTCATATTTCATACATTAGCTATTTTAATTTTAAACTTGCAAACAATTGCATACCTGCGGTTTCGAGGGCCTGAGCATACTGTCTCTGAATCGCCGCGTATTCGGATTTACGCTGCGAAAATGTCCGGTTTTCTAAAGTGCCGAAGAATGACTCCACACGCTCATTCAGCTTATTGGTCTCATCTTTTTTAAAGAAAATATTTTTGAAGGCAATTAAAACTAATTTAAGATTAACACAAACATAGACACTAAAGATGAAATTGTTCAGTGAATCAACTTACTCTCCAGTTTCATCTGCAGATCAAGCACGTCCTTCTGCTTGGCTTTCAGCAGCGCCGGAGCAGAGTCAACAACTGATAAATAAAATGAAAGTTAGTTTGGTGATTGAACTCATTAGTAAATACTAATCATCAGTACACAGGAAGCAATCATGAATCACTAAATGATCGATTGATTGAATGATTAAAAACTAGATGTTGGTAAAGTAATTAATTTTAAAGTAAAGCGAGTTTACGTTCAAGGTAATCCTCCAACCACTCCATCTTTTGCACACGTGTAATCTTCCTCCTCCTCCTCCTCCTTCAATCTTCTTGACAAGCCGTTGGTCGTGTTATTTCCTCGTCTTGTCACCTCTTTTGGGATCGATTATGATTGACCTTTCACCTTTCAACTTCACTGCCGACGACTGTCGTTGCACGCTGATAACTTTTAATTATGAAAAGTGAACAAAAACAAGTACTCCGGCAAAATAACCAAACTAAACGAATGACTGGCTGGCTGGTACGTTGTGGTTAGCTTGTTTGTTGGTTCTTGAGATTCTCAATCTGAGAAGCACAAAGTCGTGTGTTTTCAACTTTCAACTAAACAAACCTTTCATGTGTAACCTTCCCGGGAAGACTTTGCCGGGGCCTCTACTCTATGCAGTGAATAAATCAAACGGAATTAAATATAATTTTTTTCTAGTAATTTATTCCTTTTAAACGCTACAATCGACACGCATTAACTTTTATACAGTTTACTTACATACCGGTATATGTACTAGAAACTAAACTGGCAAAAACATATCATAAACCTGATTCAATCGATTATCGATTATTTCTTACAACTTTTTTTATTTCCATTTATATTTATTACCTTGCAGTGAAAGACTTTCAGTATTATATGTACATATACACGACATGGACATAATATAGGTATATACTTGCACATTGTATGTGGATATTTTAATGTAAATTGATTTTTTTGTGCCTCAACTTTGCAAGGTTACATTCTCTTCACGAAACAAAAGTCTAACTAAAAGGCATTTATGACCATAAAGATGATGAATGAATGATGACGATATAAAAGGATTCCCAAGTTCCTATATGGACGATGATTACTGATTAAAGTTCAGAGGAAGGAGAAGACTGGATGTCGGGAGACGCGAGCTTCACCTGAGCTTATCGTCGTTGCTCATGAAAATTACAGTAAATTCTGTTGACTTGACATACTTTCTACTTAGGTATAAATATTGTTGTAATTTCTTTATGTTATTAATGGTCACTATAATTTAATTAGTTTTATAAAAAATTAACACTTTTGAGGCGAAATTGCGAACAGTTTTTTTTCGGGGCATTGTAGGACTACTGAAAGAGATGCTTTCCAATAAAAAAATAAAATGACTTGTGAGGTTGATGCCATCATACACCACCACAAATGACCATTAAAGTTTTATCATAGTTGTGAACACTTGTAGTTTTGAGAAAAATAAATTTCTGGAAATCGGGTTCGTATAAATTCATGTAATTAATATTCATTTAAATACTTAAATACTACAATCATATTTAATAACGACACAATTTTAGTTGGCCATCCTCTTAGAACTATAAACGATTATCCTTTTACATTAAAATTGTTTAACGTTTTAGAATGCTCAACTTAGAATAACTTAATTGAACAAATATGTAATACATTATATTTATGTATGGTAGAGTTGTCATTACATACCTACAACCTATTAGTAATTACTACAGTGAATTGATACAGTATTTAAGCATCTTCATAAAAAATGAAAAAATAGTTAATTGTTAAACTCGAACGGGGGTCTAAATATCCTCTAAGTCGGCAAGTTGTTCCTCCGTAATAATGTTGATCGCGTCCAAGAAGAATTGAGGCGGCATATCCAGACATTTGTTTCCGTTTTTATTGGCGACATCGACCCTGGACAAGTCACCCAAATCGTCACTCTCCTGACCTGACACGAAATCCTCACAGAGCAAGCTAACCATATCCCTCATCTCTTTCTCCGTCTCCGAAATCACAGTGGCGAAACTCCTGGCCTGATTTTGGAACCTGCCGATCACTGCGTCCCTGCATTCCAATTCATTCCTCAGATTCCGAACCAACTCCTTCCACTTTTTATTGGCTTCTTGTTCCTTCTTCAACTGCGCTTCAAGATTCTCAAGCGCCCTGTCCTTCGCCAGGCCACCGGGATAAGAATCGCCTCCTAACGCCTTGACCTCCATTGCTCCCGCGTTCATGTCGACCACCTGCTTGGAAGCAATGTCCTCAAGGGAACGGATGACGCCTTGAACGGTGCTAGTGGCCGCTTGTATTCCCAGACAAGCACTGGAGAGAGCGTCGTTACGACCGGAACTTGCAGCAAGCCCCTGTACAAACGCCAGTACCGTTTGACACGTTGCCTCAAGCTGCTTGGCGGCAGTGATCACTTCTACAAGGGTCGGGATAAGGACCTCACATTCCTTCTTTTGAGAAATAGAAGCGGCGACATTCTTCTTCTGGGGAGACATTACGATCATGACCTTGCCTTCTCGCTTCTGTAACCTTGGTTGATGACTGACTGATAACAAGTGGGGTTGTGGATGGGCTGTGTGAATCAAGAGTTCCAGTATAAAAAATACAACAAAATAATCAAGTAAAAGTCACCGCAATTAATTAGTTTCCCCCACCTTCTTTGTTTTTTAAATGCTTTTATTATTCGACAATATTCTAACGTATTAACAAACCTACGCACGTGGGAAATTAAAGCATTACTTATTTCCTCTTGGTGGTGGGAAATTGGTGATGATCACAGTGTGTTGTGACTTTTTTCAGTTTTAATTTTTCTTGTAACTTTTCTTCTTCTTTTTTTGTTAGGAAAAATATCCAGCGTTTGCGAAATATTGCATAAAGTCATTATAAAGCTGACAGCTGAAAACAAACTGAGATTGTTCGTATTACGTACTACGTAACATTCACAGCGTTCTTTCGTATACATACATGCATACGTGGATGTCTTGTGCTCCTTCGTCGTCTGTTAACACAGGGCGAATATTAAAAGATAAAGCAGGGCTGAACTACTTTGCCAGGCATTCAAACTCGCCGTTTTCAATAATTGATGCTACTAGTCCTTTCATTTATAAATATGCAATTTACACCGTATAATAAAGATGCAGGTCTGACAAAAGTCATGATATTATTAAAGGTACGGGGCATTCTGAGACGAGCAATTTATTATTTATTTTGATATCCACAAACATTTCCGGCGTCCACGGCAAAGATTTGGTTTGTATGGTTGACGTTGTAACATCAGAGATAATGAAGCCGCTGTAATTATTTCCACCGAAATACATACTATACTTTTTTATTGCCTACACAATTCAATAGGAAAATTATAAATGTTAGAAACGTGGCATAAATCCATCAGTGTACACATATAGAACACACGACAGGTAGAATAGATAGGTCATAGGTCACTAACATATGCACATACATACGTGTATATATAAATGTTGCATATACCAAAATGTACTGTAATAACTAGTACAAATAATAATGCAATAAAATTAGAATTCCTCTGCTTTTATCTCGAACTCGCCAGAACTCCAAGCTTGTCTCGTAGATTCAAATTGCGTTGTAGGTGGCCGGGCAACTGCATTTGAAAAGGCAGGGCTGCCCTCGCACTGTTCCCTCATTTCCTGGATGGCTGACCCAAGTTTGGAGGCATAGTAGCTTACGATGATCAGACCGATTGTCCCCACCAGAATGTAAGCACAGGAAACACCTAGCGCTCGTTTGTCAGCGTGCCAGTCTCCGACAAGCAGTTCGATAATTGTGCCAAAGAACCACATCATCCGAAATATTATCCATATCACACAAATGCCCCGACGAATGGTTAACTTTTTATACTAGAGGAAGTGGAAGAAAACTTTCAATTCAAGACGACATAAATTCAATTACGATTAGATTTGCATGCATATTTTGTGCATACCTCGGAAGCTGAATATATCAACATGAAAGCTGAAATGAAGGACATTAAAATGTAGATTCCCTTAAATATCGTTAGAACCATATCTCGCGTCGGTAAGTAAAAGAGCCATTCTGGGTGAAAAATCACTCGTAAATAAAAGCAAAAGTTTACGAGTGTCACCATAAGATCTATACTTCCGACAATTAAAACTGCAAAACTTCCAGTAACTTTGCCACTAGACATCTTCCCTTTAGTTCAAAGTTCTAGTTAAAGTAAATGTCAAACCAAAGATGATAATCCAATACAATGCTGATAGCTTAGTTCTGTCAAATAATATTTTATTCCCATGTTCATACATACGTACATATGAAACGAAGAACCAACCGAAAGCTTGGACATGCAAGGAGGAAGCAATTTTACTAACGAAAATTAACCGCATCGATTTATATCGATTTTATTTTATGGTTACGTAGATACTAAACGGAATCACTGATTAAAAATGTTGTACTCAGGAGCTAATGTAGTTACTATGCATACATAGCTTGAGCATTATCACGTCGTCTTGATGTAAAACAAACTATTCCGTAACTAGAAGGTGGATTTGATAGTACAGTACAATGCATGTTGCTGGATTATCCACGAAACATATTTTTGGTATTATAGAAACAATTACGTTTGACATATATTTACCCAAGCTCCTTTTATTAACTTCCTTTGATTTGATTATCCGCATTGCGAATCTGAACTCTCAGTTTCATTTCTTCCCGAATCTCAAGATGGATGTAGTTCAGGAAACCGTTACGAAATATCAGAAACGTTACAAGATACATCCAACATTATGATGCCAACGTAATTTTTTGCCAATTGTGCATTGGATGTAGTTCATATGAATTGGCAAAGTTCCCTGGGTATAATTATGGAAGCCGATACGCTGCCTGTCTATGTAGTAATACTTCCAATGCATTTTTTCAGCCAGAACATGCAACAAGTAAACAGTATTGAATTGTTTATTTTTAAATTGTGAGTTTTATGATATCGCGACTGACAATTCTACAAACCGGTCACCACAAGAAATGTTGACGTTGTCCTATAAATTTATTTTTTAATGAAATGGTTCTTAGATGATCCAAACAAACGCAAATTCTGAACAGTAAATATAATTCATATCTAAAAGTAGAATGAGTGAATCCAGTGAAATCTTATTTTCCATCTTTTTGCATCGCATACGCAATACTTATCCAGCCCTGTTTATCTACGCATCTCACGTTAATGAAGATAAGACGTAATGATGAATGAATACAAACGCATCATGTTTTATTATAACCTTCCATTCAACAATAAGGAAAACATTGTTATTACTTCATGTGTTACGCAGCAAATGTGCTCATGTTTGTGCTTCCATATTTTGGCAGTGCACGGTTGGCTGAACTTTCAATCGGCTCAAGTGAGAGTTTTAGCTGTCTTGTATTCTTTTGATGTTTTTGTGAGAGCAAATGTAGTAATACTGATTTTATGATTATTTATTATAATAATATATTAGAAAAAAATATTCTAATTTTTATTTGGCTGGTTTATGTGCACTTATCTGCCACGTGCAGTTTTTCACTCCAACCATGAAGACTCAAAGATTTTTATTACATTTTTACAGACTGCCTTAATCCGTTTTTTGTTGTGAGATTCTTACCGTTTGCTTCGTAAGGCATAAATATTAACATAACACATGGAATATTTTAATGCAAAACAGGATGACCATTATCAGTCCCACAATCATTAACTATTCATTGTACTGTAAAATTAAAACATGGACAAACATTTCAATCAGAGAGCATCGTGGCCATTGAACTGATCCGTCTTCAGTCTGTTATGATAATTAGATACAGATGGACAACACATTTTTGACATGCTCTGTAATGACTTTACAGACAGTTCTGGTGCGACTGCACTTTGTGATAATTCCTTTTATTGTTTACGCTTCATGTCAACAAAGTATTGTGCCAAAGTATGACTTCATTGTGGGTAAGCTTAAGTGAGCCATTTGAAAGAAATAGTTTTGAAATATTTGAAATGGGCTCATGATCTTGCTATGACTGTTCCAATCAGTTGGTGCTGGAGCTGGTGGCAGTGCTATGGCCAGAAGACTTGTGGAAACTGATAGATTCAAAGTTCTCCTTGTGGAATCGGGCGGGAGTCCAAAGCCCGACTATGATGTACCTGCTTTGGCAATCGATTTTATTGCGGATCCCGACACGACATTTCATTTTGAGACAACTCCGCAAAAACACGTTGGTCAGCAAACTAACGGGGTTAGTACTTCAAAAACTTCAAAAGTGAACAAAATCGCAAAATGTTTTTCAATTTGTGCAAATCTTTTAACTGTCGTGTGTAGGTAGTGCCCATTATTGCCGGAAGAATGCTTGGAGGTTCCACTTCCCTAAACACCATGTGGTTCAACAGGGGTCATCCCCGTGACTGGGAAAACTGGGCCAGAGTCACTGGAGACAATAGCTGGAAGTATGAAAACATGCTGAAATATTTTAAGCGCTCGGAAACATACAATGGAGACTTTCCTTCGGATCAACATGGCAACGATGGACCAATTACTGTGAGTAGACCAAAATACGCACCTGGATTGGATTATTTCTTGGAGGCTGGTAAGGAACTCGGATACCATGTTGGTGATCCAAATGGGCCACAACAGCTAGGTATGCATACATGAACCTGTTTTCCCATTGTATTGCATCAGAAATAACATAACGCACTTCTCTTTTATGTATAGGTTTAAAGCCGGTTGAATTTTCGAAAAGAAACGGAAGACGTGTGAATTCCTACGAAGGATACATCACACCGGTTTTGGATAACCCGAATTTACAAGTTCTCACCAATACGCATGTTGACAAAATCGTATGGCAAATATTTTCGATCCTTTCCACCTGTTTCAGCAAGATTGTACTTCATAATTCATTATCATAAAATATTATACATTTTTAAAGCTTTTTGAACGTAATCGCGCAGTTGGAGTACGTTTCATGTCAAATGCAACAAATTCGCCTGGACTCAACAGTATCGCTTATGCAACTAGGGAAATCATAATCAGTGCTGGAACATACAATTCCCCGCTAATTCTCCAGCGTTCTGGTATCGGTCCACGGAAACTACTTCGCTCCGCGAATATCCCAATTGTTAAGGACCTTCCGACAGGACTCAATTTCCAGGATCACCCCGCAGTCAATCTGCACTTCATCATCAACAACGCTTCCGCTGTTTTTGACGAAGAAAGGGATTTGACCGAGGAAAGTTGGCAATCATTCACCAATTTCGGTGACGGGCCATACTCGAATCAAAGAGGCGCCACAGGTCAGGCCCTAATTTCTACTTCCATCGCCGCAAGAGAAGGAAATGGTGACTGGCCTGATATGCAACTGTCCATGAGTCACAGTACGATACCTTACGTGCTCGGCGCTGGAGTCCTCGATCATGAAGCAAAAGCTAATTTGAAAATGGTGGATGGGGAAGTTGCCATGTCGTCTGCAGTGTTTATAGGAAGACCCAAGAGTACCGGAAGTGTCTCAATTAACCCCAGAAACGTATCTGGAAATCCCATAATTGATCCTAGATATCTTAATGATGCAAGGGATCTGCAAATGTTTCTTGATGGAATCCAAGAGACTATTCGTATTTACGAGCAAACTAATTCATACAGAAGATTAGGGGCGCGTTATGCACCTGCAACATTCCCTGAATGTCAACGATTTCCAGTAAAGTCGAGAGCGTATTGGATCTGCTACATTAGGCAAACGATGGTAGGAGGGTGTCATCCGGCTGGAACGAATAAAATGGGAAGGCGTAATGACCCGTCTGCTGTTGTTGACAATGAGCTGAGGTACAAAACGATGATGATATTATGTAAACTTTTACTCTCATGAAATTTTGCAATGACATTTCTTGTTTGTACAGGGTAATGGGGATTGAGGGCCTTCGCGTGGTGGACGCTTCAATCATGCCCTACATAACTAATTCCAATCCACAAGCTGTGGTGTATGCAATTGCAGAGAAAGTCGCAGAATTGATTTTAAACAAGTTGTCATCGTCGTCGCCTCCATCGTCATTCAAAAAAGTTATCGGGAATAAATCCAGTCAGTTTACTGGTTACCGCCCGCGACCTTTCCGACGTCGTGGTGGGCAGTACTTGAAGTTTAAGTCGTACCTTCACGGATGAGTGTTGTCAACGATTATAGTTTGATTGTGTTATGTAATACTTAAACTTATTGCTTCGCTTCAAATGTTAAATTATAATTTATAAGCAATTTTTCGAAGAACAACGTTCAATGCAATAATATACCATGGACCACCTTCTTCAAAACCATGTAAATGATTGAACTTCATTCACGCACGTCTTGGATAAAGTATTTATGTAAATAAATTTTCCAAAATACTTATCCAGCCCTGTTAATCTACACATCTCATTTACTATGTTCATGAAGATAAGACATCGATGAATGAATACAAACTGCATCATGATTTATTATAACCTTCTTGATTCTTGATAATACTACATTAAAAAATCATTATGATTTCTACTTGACTGGCAATGTGCACTTATCTACCACGTGCCGTTTTTGCACTCAAGAATTCTAGGATTCCATCACTATTTCATGCAACGCAATAGACCGCCTTAATCTGTTTTTTATTGCGCTTTTCTTACCGTTTGCTTCGCAAACCATAAAACTTAAGGTAAAACATGGAGTATTTTTATGCTGAACAGGATGACCATTATCAGCGCCACAATCATTAAAACATTTAATGCGTTTACACTAGAACGTATCCTAGAAGTCAGAATCAAAACGTGTTCAAACATCTTCACAATCTTCAGCCACGAAGAGTTTTGGCCATTGAATTGCTTCATCAGTCAGTTATTAGCATCATTTGCTAATGGACAACAAACTATTGACATGCTCTGTCATGATTTTACAAACAGTTCTTGTGCTATTGCACTTTGTGATATTTTATTTCACTGCTTACGCTTCCTGCCAACAAAGTAGTTTGCCAAAGTATGACTTCATTGTGGGTATGTAAACATTAAACTTTTTAAATAGGTACAAAGTCTTGTGCATGCCGTGAAGTATGTGAATTGGGCTCGCCTGATTTTATAATGATTGAATCAACCAGTTGGTTCCGGAGCTGGTAGCAGCGCAGTGGCCAGAAGACTCGTGGAAACGGGTAGATTCAAAGTCCTTCTGGTGGAAGCTGGAGGGAGTCCAAAGCCTGATTATGATGTACCTGCGGTGGCAATTGACTTTATTGCTGATCCCGACACGACGTTTCATTTTGAGACGACTCCACAGAAACACGTTGGACAGCAAACTAACGGGGTCTGTACTTCAGAATTGGAAACGTGCAAGAAACTTGAGTGATTTCCTTGATTTTTTTTTTGTAAATATGATGCAGGTACTGCCCATCACAGCTGGAAGAATGTTGGGTGGTTCCACGTCCCTAAACGCCATGTGGTTCAATAGGGGTCATCCCCGTGACTGGGACAATTGGGCCAGAGTAACTGGAGACAATAGCTGGAAGTATGAAAACATGCTGAAATATTTTAAGCGCTCGGAAGCATACAATGGAGACTTTCCTTCGGATCAGCATGGCAGCGACGGGCCAATTACTGTGAGTAGACCAAAATATGCACCTGGATTGGACTATTTCCTGGAGGCTGGAAGGGAACTGGGATATCCTATTGGTGATCCAAATGGGCCACAACAGCGAGGTATGTAACATTTCAAATCTTTAACTTACATTTGTATGCTTTTCAGTCATCAGTCCCTACTAAATCCGCAGGTTTTACTCCTGTTGAATTTTCAAAAAGAAATGGGCGGCGTGTCAGCTCCTACGAAGGATATATCGCTCCCGTTTCGGATAATCAAAATTTGACACTTCTCACCAACACGCATGTCGAAAAAATCGTATGACTAATATTTTCGTTCCTTTCAAACTAGTTTAGGATGAATGTGCGTACTAATTCGTTTAAAAATTAAACATTTTTAAAGCTTTTTGAAGGTAATCGCGCAGTTGGGGTACATTTCATGTCTAATGCAACAAATACGACTGGACTCAACAACGTCGCTTATGCCACAAGGGAGATAATAATCAGTGCTGGAACATACAATTCCCCGCTGATCCTTCAGCGCTCCGGAATCGGTCCACGGGAACTACTCCGCTCCGCAAATATTCCACTGGTTAAGGACCTCCCGACTGGCCTCAATTTCCAGGATCACTCCGCAGTCAATTTGCACTTCATCATCAACAATGCTTCCGCTATCTTTGACGAAGAAAAGGATTTGACTGATGCAAGTTGGCAGTTATTCACCAACTTCGGTGACGGACCATACTCAATTAACAGAGGCGCTACCGGACAGGCCTTGATTTCCAGTTCCGTGGCTGTGAGTGAGGGAAATGTTGACTGGCCGGATATGCAGTTGTGCATGAGTCACAGTACAATACCGTATGTTTTCGGGACTGGACCACTTGATCAAGAGGCGAGAACAAACATGAACATGGCAAAAGGGGAAGTTCCAATGTCTTTAGCTGTATTTTTAGCAAGACCCAAGAGTACCGGAAGTGTCTCACTTAACCCCAGAAATGCCTCTGGAAATCCCATAATTGATCCTAGATATCTGAATGATCCTCGGGATCTGCAAATGTTTCTTGATGGAATCCAGGAGACTATTCGTATTTACGAGCAAACTAATTCATACAAAAGATCAGGGGCGCGTTATGCGCCTGCAACGCTTCCAGAATGTCAGAGATTTCCGGTGAAATCGAGAGAGTATTGGATCTGCTACGTTAGGCAAACGATGGCGGGAGGGTGCCACCCGGCTGGAACGAATAAAATGGGACGGAGTGATGACCCAACTGCCGTTGTGGACAGTGAGCTTAGGTATTTACTTAAAGCAAATGCTGGAATGCAATTTTGTTTTCCTGAATTTTTTGCCATTTATTTATGTTTCAATTGTATTTGTTTGCAAGGGTAATCGGAATTGAGGGCCTACGTGTGGCGGACGCTTCCGTCATGCCCTACATAACTAATGCCAATCCACAAGCTGCGGTTTATGCAATTGCAGAGAAAGCCGCACAATTGATTTTAAACAAGGAGTCACCGTCTTCACCTATATCATCATTCACGAATGTTATCGGGAATAATTCCAAGCAGTTTACTGGTCACCGCCCGCGACCTTTTCGACGTCTTGGTGGCCAATATTTGAAGCTTAAATGGTATCTGCACGGATGAGTGTCTTTAGGAATATACTTATTTACTTTTGTTATTTAATAATTTAACTTATTGCTTCGATAATTATATATAATTGAACTTAGTAGTTAAATTTAATATAATAAATTAAATAGTAGTAACCAATTCTTCACGTTTGTAGGATAAAAGAGTTTTAGCAGAAAAAAAGTGAAACTAATCTCACAGTGCCGTACTCAGTGCTACTACACCGACACTCACTCAGGTACACTCGCATGTTTCTGATATCAACAGACAATGTAATGAAAACTCAACGGGGGCCTCGTCATTACCTATGACTTGTACCATTTACTTAAAAATGTCAAATTGAATAGCAGGTTACTAACAAAGAGATGGATTGGTTTGCTGTATAAAGAAACGGGCAATACAAGGGTAAAATGCAGACAAGAAGCAAGGCTTATTTCTAGCTACTAATGAAATGGAATAATAATAATTTGCGCATTACGAGACAAAACGAGTGGAGGCAGGAACAGAATTGGTACTAGGTATCGCCGATGCGATGTTGACCTCTGTTTGCACATTTTCATGACTCAACTCTTTATATACTATAATACGTTATGTATTTAAATATTTATTTCACATACTTGTCAAATTATAATTACGAAATAAATTAACCATTTTGTTTGTTGAAATACATTCATGCTCACTATAAGTTAAATCCATATCGACATGAAAGAACAAAAATAATTCACTTGAGATCTGCTGGAAGCTTATCTTGTCCAATAAGAGCAAGCAGCGAGGCTTCCCATGATTTCTTACTCTGTCCATAAACTTTCATGGACTCCCTGCTCTTCTCAGTTAGACCTCGTTTCAGGTAACTGTAGACGGCTTCAAACATTGGTGGTGCTGACATACAAAAGATAAGACGCTAACATAAGCCACCCACATTGACAAGTCATTCATTCCAAATTGAAGTTAAAGTTGTAATTCAGTTTACCGTTGACAATCATGAGTTGATCTGCAGAGCCGGGGTAATGTGATTCCATTGTTTGTCCAAGTCCAGAGTAAAATGACATGCATCTGAAACAACCATGCCGCTGCATTGTATAGCCCTTCATGTTTATCAGCAGATTAAACTGGGTGACCTGAAGAAAAATAATTAAATGCATACTTTTGTAATTAGTTGTTAAAGAAGCCGTTTTAATTTAACGCATATAATTATTTACATTTTGTCCCTCTGTCCGCATCTCCCTAATTATTGCATCAGTTTCCTCCACCATTTTGGTGAAATATCTTCCCAGTTTCGACAGGGAGCCTTCCCTGCTGGACAACTTGCTGATGTCCCATGTTATGCCGAGTTTTCTTTATATCCTTTCCTTTTATTTATGCAAAATGCCCTCATGCATGGTCAGGTGAAAGTGATTTACTTACATAGCCCAGTCTAAGGTTTAATACCCTTTGGTCTTAAAGAACTTGTTTCTTGGGTTCTTTGCTTATTTTGATGATCTTACGTAACCGTAAAAAATGTGTGCTCTATCATACAATGTACTAAACGATGTTCGTTATTTTTAAATGTCATTTATTTTGTCTCATTCAGCCCCACCGTTATTCAAGACAAGATCGGCCACTCAGGTGGAAAAACCTCACCCATTGGCTTTGATCTCTTCTCTTTCACAGTAGAGTAAGTGTTGGTTTTTACAAGAGCAAGAACCGAATGAGAGCGAGCTGCAGGACACAGGATCCTTTTATACTGCTCAAGCTCCCAGTTCGATGCACATAGTTTGTCTCTTAACTAGTTACAGCAATCACTATTTACATTTTTGCATCAAGAGTTCTCGCCACAAGTTCTCACGTCCATGACTTTCTCACGGTTATTTGGAACAGACGTTTGCATCTGTTCTGTATCTCTTTTGCTCCCTTCTCACGACCTGGAACTGTTACCCGAGTAAATCCCTTAATCCCTTAAAATCATGAATTCATTGAACTACAAACTTTTTTTCCTTTTATTGTAAATGTCCTATTCTAATCAATTTGTACACAGACTGTAATCAACATAAAATCAAGACAATAGGCACAACACATACCCCTGCCATGGAAGAGTTTGCTCACCTGAGCAAAGAAGGACAAAGGAAATTATTACTTATGTTCCACTACATATAGACAGGAGAAAGTTAAAATGAAATTAACTCTAATTGTCAAACGGCCCATTTTTTTAAATTATAGACTTCCCTCTGTACCCTATCACTACTATTTACTATGAAGTTGAAATTGATTCGACTTCAAATGTAGCAGGGTCAATTTTTAAAATTATAAATTTCCCTCTGTACCCTATCACTACTGTTTATTCAGGAGTTGAAATTGATATGACTCCAAGTGTCATACGGTTAATTTAAAAATTAAAATTTTCCCTCTGTACCCTATCACTATTCCTTACATTATTGAAGAGAGTGTTGTCGAAGAGTAATAATTTTTTCCAAATAAAATACGCACAATCTATAAAAGTGCTGTTCCTCGGAATCCTATCATTCGTATTTGCTTATAAAAGTGAAAGTAAGGACGGAGAAAAGGCATACCATTCATCATTTGTACAACTTTTAGATAAAAATGATAAAAATTTGTTGTGATAATGATTATAAAACTATGACTATACAAGGAAGTTGTCTGACGCCGGTCTTAGCGGTGCTGTAGATACCCGTTAATGATTGTATAGTGTTTCACGTCTTCCCGATTTTGTGGGCCCCGCATGACACCGTCATCCATCAGCTGTTGATACTTGGCGTATCTAACTTCCTGTTTTGCTGCTTTCTCTTTCGCCCTGGCCCGCTCCAAGCGATGTTGCTCTCTTTCCTGGGCGATGTCCAATGGAAGGCGGACTTGTCGTAACCGCCATGGTTGTCGGGACGCAGCCGTTGGAGGGGCCTGTGATGGTGTTAATTTATTCGCCGCTTGCTCGTACTGAATAATCTCCCTGTTCTGCCGTCGATAAGAACGGATCATGTGCTTTTCTTTGTAAGGATGATCCACCGAAGCTTTTTTCTTCGCCCGGCTTCTCTTCTTGCGTGCCTTTTGCTTTTCCACTAATTGTGGATGTAGTCGTATTCTAATTAAAGAGCGTTTTTCGCGTTTTCGTTGTAATGCTCTCTTTCTATTTTTACTCAATCCCAAGGAGTTTGACATTGCGATTGAATGAAGACACAACAAACAATAAAATGGTCAGTTCCACACAGGCACACACGCACACAGTGAAATGAGGTTCTAGTTTGTAATTCGTGCGTTTTCACAGATAAACAATGTTCTGAATGCACAAAATAACGTTATAAATTAATAGTCTTGAAATCAACCAATAATCTTGCTTACACTGCACTTTGCACATGAGTCTGGAAGCTTTCAATTGGATTTACTAGTCTGTCAACATTGGTTATTGTTAGTTGTGGTAAATTGTAAACAATGTTTAAGTAGAGGTCGAAGCTTTTTTCACGCTAAATTTAGACATGAAATGGGACTTTGTTTTTTTCAAGTTTGGGTACATGGGGTCATCAGGATCTTCATCGTTGTCTGGTGGAGGAGCGTTTGCAGAGGAGTTTCGAGCTTGTGGTCCTGTCATTTCAATATCAGGTTCTGTGGTATTTGATTGGCGGCGAAGCCGTCTGATTATAGATGAGCCGAGTGACTTAAGCTGAATCCATGAATACTGGAGTACATTCAAAACAGTCTCGTGGTACTTTACCAACAGGTAAATACACAAGATTAAGAGTACGGTGCTGAGAAAACCGCCGAATAATCCAGCCACCCACCGTTTTACCGGCTCTACTGTAACGCGTTCCAAGGATGAAATGATGCCCAGTTCCCCCGTAGAATATTTACGCTTTTCGCCGAATGCCTTAAGAGCGCCGTCGAGTTGGTACTTGTTCCGCATGTCACGAACTAATTCAATAATAGTTTCTTGACTGGAAATTTCGCTGACGTCGTATGCACCCACTCCCTGGATGGACAGATCCGGAAGAAACGATACATTCAGTCTCTCCGAAGGCTTTGGGAGTACTGGTAGGTTTGATACGATGGAGCGGTTGGTAAGTAAGTAAACTTTGTCTCCTGTGTCAAAGTAGAAATCTGGGGCAGGACAGGGACAGGGCGTGGATTTCTGGGAAATTTCGTGAGAAAGAGGTGCAAGGAAACCTTTTTTCTTTTCTCCCCCTTCCATGTATAAGACAGGCCAATCTGAAGAACACCCGTCGCGTGGCTCAAACATGTACTGATATACTGTATTACATTTATAGATACTCAGTACATCGCCATTCAAACGAGAACGATAATTGTCGCTGTCAAGTAGAACTCTCACCATTAAGCTTGTAGATCCTCCCTGAGCGAGAATACGTAACATTTCTAATTGACGCTTGTTAGTTCTACATATTTCTGAATGCAGGTGCTGGATGTTGAAAGTTATGTTGCTTTTAATCAGATCGTAGAGGTATTGTAATTTAGCATTAACCTGACTCGCGGGCATAAAAGTATTGCCAGGATTTTTAGGCTTGAAGAGGCAAAACTTTGATTTCTGGCGTTTCTCTTCTTCGGTGCAAGTGTATTCCTCGAATATTGCTGTTCGTTTGGACTTTGGGAGGTTTGTCTCCACAACCGAAACGACCTCAGCTGTGCTGGATACAATGAAAGAAGGAGATGTCTGCCACTTTGCATCTTGCGTAAAAATAATTCCCTGAGCGCTATACCCGAATGTTTTATTGCACAAGGTTATTTTGTGTGGGTCTGTTATGGCAATATATTCTTCAGGGCAACTGAGCCTATTATCCGTAAGGATGCATGAAGTTGATAAACCTTTCTTTAAGCGACATTTTGTTGCAGCTGCACTTTCCCAGACCAGGAGACCAAGTTCAGTTTGGCATGTTAAATGTTTCAGATTACAGGTCTCAATTATTTTGGTTGTTGTTTGTATTGACTCGTCTTCATTGCTGACAACCAATGACTGATGTACGTAGTAATAATTGTTTACTTTTTCCACTGATATATCAGCGTAATCCCATTCTGCATTTGGAACATTGTTTGTGCCAAAGTGACCATCCCTTATACGAACCAACCGCTGTCCTTCTGGGCTAACTTTGTCCCTTATCATACGCCAGCATTGCTCTGGACTCACATTAACTTTTTCTGTTTTCGTAGTCTCGAAGTACGCCCCAAAAGTAAACCAAGATTTCTCGTTTGAGAGTTTCTGCCCATAACATTCGTAACCGACAATGGAATCCATTGTTATACTCTGCCACCACAGAGTAATATTTACAACCTCTGATGGCTTAGTGACATCAATCAAGTCGCATGACATTTTAGATGGGACTCTATATTTGATCCCGTCAGTCCACCCTGTACACGAATAAAGGGGCGTTGATTTGCGCTCTAATGTATCGAAGAGATCCTTCAACTCGGACGACCCTTTTGCCTTGTAAGCAGAAAGGATAAATCCCATACACGTCCACCACAGCATTGACGTACTTAAGTGAGCCATTATTCTATAATACAAATATACATACGATTATTACTACAGGTTTTCTCATTTATACACAACGTAGTCTTTAAATTTAGATGGTGTTTTCACAGTTCTGCCTGCTTTTGTAACGTAACGAGGTATTTTAGAGGGCGACTTCCTCGGCGAATGTCTAGATTCCTCTTCAAGAGAGGAGGAGGAGGAGAATATTGGTTTATGGAGGTTTTCCTTTTTCTCAGAAAGGATAGACTCATCTGATGATGATGACGAGTCTTGGTGTAAGTGGGCTGGCTTTAAACGTTTTATGTTCACCCGATGTTTTTCTTCCGTCTTCTCATTACAAACTTCATACGTCAGATCATTAAGACGTTTTATCACTCGACAGAGAATAAATGGTCTGTAAAGCTTCCTCGACAAACCCCCTGGAACTCGTGGTTCCTTTAAATAAACCAAATCTCCAACCTCAAAGGACCCTATTTTTCTCCTTTTATCTACAAATGATTTGTACTTTTCCTGATATTTATTGAGTTGAGTAGAAATCTTCGAGAAATCCTCCTCCCTTTCCTTCAACTTTTGGTTCCAGTCCACCTCAATTTCAGCAAGTGGAAAATCATATGGAAAGTCTGGTTTACGCGCATAAATACATTGAAATGGGCTCATTTTTATTGCGGTATGTACAGAGCTGTTGTAGCTAAAGGTTGCTTCAATTAAAACCTTGTCCCATTCAGAATGATCTCTGTTCGTCGTAAATTTACACAAAATATCTTCGATTGTCCTGTTAAATCTCTCGGCTTCTCCATTTCCTTCAGAGTGAAATGGCGAGGTGAAACGATGTATGACACCATGCTTTTTGTTGTGTTCTTTCAAAAGGTTGGAACAGTAATTTGTTCCGTTATCAGAAACAAGATATTTTGGAGCCCCGTGCCTACAGAATATTTTTGTATGCAAAAAGTCTACTATACTAGTTGCTTCTTGATTTGGCAAAGCCATTGTCTCTGCATACTTTGAAAATAAGCAAATTGCCACGACTATATACCTGTTTCCATCTAATGTCGTAGGTAAGGGACCAATAACATCCGACGAAACCATGTAAAATGGACGATGTGCATGAATTGGTTTGAGAAGACCTATTCTTTTCGGTAATGGTTTCCTTTCTTGGCACCTTTCGCACCTTTCAATGTACTTCACCACGTCATTGACCATTCCCTTCCAATAGTATTTCTGTCGGAGTTTGGCAATACACTTTTTTATGCCTAAATGCCCAGAGATTGGTATGCTGTGCAAATAATTTAACAGTTGGTTTCTAAACCCCTTAGGAATTATTAACAAATTTTCGCCGTTTCGTTTCCTATATAGTAAACCATCTACTATTTCATATTGTTTGCCTAATTTCCTATTCGATCTTATTTTGTTGCACCAAGTATCTTTATCCTGTAGTTCCTTCATGTCCTCAAAATCAATAGCTAGGCTTGGAATTTCCACTTCTGACTCCTCCGCTTCTCCTACGGGCATTCTACTCAGAAGATCTGGCAGTTTCATTTTACTTCCACATCTATATTCCAATGTAATATCGTAGCCTTGAAGGAAGAGAGCCCAGCGCACGAGCCTACCATTCCCTTCATTCTTCGCAAATTTGATACCAGTAATTGGTCTATGATCGGTTCTCACAGTAAATGGCTTGGCATACAGGTAGTAGTTAAATACTTTGATTGAGTACACAATACCAAGTAGCTCCCTTGAAGTGCAATCGTAAAGTTGTTCCGCTTTATTTAATTTTCTAGATGCATACGCTACTACTTTCTCATTGCCATCAGCATGGACTTGCAGCAGACATGTACCTAGACCAAGCCCTGAAGCATCACACGCTACTATAATTGGTAATTTCTCATTGTAGTGAGCCAGAATAGGTGCTTCTGTGAGAAATGTTTTTAACCTATCAAAGCAGTTCTGCTCCTCCTCACCCCATTTAAATTTTATCCCTTTCTTTAGCAGCTGGTGTAATGGTGCTGCATGCTTAGCAAAATTATTAATAAACTTTCTGTAAAACCCAAAGCTACCAAGGACCATTCTCACGCCTTTTTGATTTGTTGGTGCTGGGAGCGCTTTTATTGCTTCAACCTTTGAGTCTATGGGCTTTACCCCATCAAGTGTCACCAAATGTCCCAATAAGGCTAGCTTTGTATGAGCTATCTTACATTTTTTGTGCTAAGCTTCACTCCATAATCCCTAAATCTTTTTAGTACTTGTCGCAGGTTTTCACAGTGCATTTTTATTGTCTTTCCCACGATAATAATATCGTCAACAAAAACCAGGGTGTTGGACCACAAAAGGCCTACGCATATACTTTGCATCACCCGTTGAAAGCAGCTGCTTGCATTTGCAAGACCAAAAGGCATTCTCTTGAATTGATAAAGTCCATCTGACACTGAAAATGCAGTCAGTGGTTTAGAGTCAGGGTGTAATGGGATCGACCAAAAGCCCTTATTTAAATCTAGCAAGGTTATAAATCCAGCATTTGCTCCTACCCAATCCAACACTGTTTGAATGTTGGGAAGTGGATACGAGTCCCTTTCTGTCACACGATTTACTGGTCTGTAATCTACTGCAAAACGAAATGATTTATCAGAATGACCTTCCTTAACTAATACTACGCCCATGGACCATGGAGAGCATGATGGCTCGATAATCCCCTTCTCTAATAACTCCTGTACCTTTTCCCTTTCAAACTTATCCAAGAGTGGTGCCTTTCGGTATGGCATTCTTTTTATAGGTTTAGCTCCTGGAAGCAACTTAATCTCGTGAAAATGTCCCTTGATTTCCCCTACTTCTCCTTCCTTCGCAAATACATCCTCATACTCTGTCAAAACCTCTAAAATCATTTCCTTGTCCTTCATACCTAACTCACTATTTACTATACTATCCAATTCTTCACTCATTATCTCTCCATCCTTTTCTGTATTTACTATACTAAATACCTCACACTCTTTCACATTCTCCATCGCATCTACCCAACCCATTCTCATTCCCACTGGGACAACAACAACTTTGTTACTCACATTACACACTGGTAACAGGATTATCTCCGCTTCTATTTCTTCTTTAACCCATACTCTCGGGAGCAGAAGTTGTTTCTTCCATACATGATCAGCAGAGGGTTCAATAAGGTACCCATTTTTTATGGCTTTTGACGGTTTCACTTCAACAAGTTTTATTGTTTTCGCTGCTATTTCTACTCTCCTTACACATCTGATAGCGTTCTGGTTTGTTGACCCCTCACTTGCTTCTATTTCTATATTACAAATATACAATTCTCTTTCATATACTTCCGTTTTTTCTTTCCCTTCTACCTGCAGCAGTGGCACATCAATATTCTTAAATTTGAACTTACGTACATTATAGTCTAGTACCGTTTGGTACTTTTCTTGGAAGTCAACACCCAAGATCGCCTTGAATTTAAATTCTGGGATTACATACATCTCGTGTTTCACAGGAGGTGCGTGGTCCATTTCAATAACCACAGCTGTCACGCCTACAACATTTAGAGGCACCCCATGTGCTGACAAAAGACGAATTGGAGATTTCAATGGAACAATATTATCTTTTTCTACAAAAAGTTCTCCAATAATTGAAACTGCTGCTCCGCTATCTATTATTACTTCAAGTTCTTGAAAATTGATTCTACACTTAATTTTTGCGATTTGACTCGGGTGAAGACAGATGTGCACGTCTACTGGCGGTGGCGGAAGTTTGGCGGGGCTGAGGAAGCTACAGGCCGCCGGTAATCGTTTCCCTGATTCTGGCTCTGATTTGGCCGGTTTTGATCAACATTATTGTAATTGACAAACTGAGATCTGCAATTACGTGCAATATGACCAAAGGCTCTGCAGTTGTAGCAACGTATTTGTTGTTGCACCGGAGCTGCATTTTGAGTTTGTGTTTGGGAGTTCGCCAACTTTTCAAGAATTTCTGTTTGCTTACACATCATTTGCTGCAGTTGCAAAAGTAATTCTTTCATTGTATTGACATCCTTGTCTACCGTAACTACCTCAGAAAAATCATTTCTGTGCTGGATCAAGTATTGTGTTTCCTGAACTTTTCTAATTGATGTCAACAGATCATCAATATTTTGGGGGTCCATTAGATTAACTCTGTCAAGATAGCTAGGTAATAGACCCTTGATAGCAATGCGAACAATTTTGTCTGCCGCCATTCCACTATCAACTGCTTTGCATAAATCTACCATCTCGTACACATATTGCTCTGGACTTTCTCCCAATAATTGCTTCCTTGCGCCTAATCTCTGTTCTGCAAATTCTACCTTTGCTATAGAAGTAAATGCGTTCTTAAACGCGTCTTTTAATTGCGTGTATGTAAAGCCAGGTGCGGTCGTTGCTGCCGTCCCACTCCCTGACGTTACAGGTGGATGTGTCTTTTCATAATCCTGATACCATAATGCTGCCGTGTTTTCCAGGTAAACTGGGAAATACTGCTTTTTCATGTCTTCCGTCCAGGAGTTACAGTCTCCTGCCCTCTCATACTGTAGAAGATGCTTTTCTGCATCCTGATCTCTTGATCCAGAAAATGTCTTAGGAACTACTGGAACTCTAGCCGGTTTTCCACTCATTTTGACTGATTTTTCTAATTCCTCTATTTACGTTACAAAAGCCGTTTTTTTAGCAAATGAAGGATTTTAGCAATGACAGGAATTAGTAGGATATCTCGGTGGTGCCTCCATTGTTATGCCGAGTTTTCTTTATATCCTTTCCTTTTATTTATGCAAAATGCCCTCATGCATGGTCAGGTGAAAGTGATTTACTTACATAGCCCAGTCTAAGGTTTAATACCCTTTGGTCTTAAAGAACTTGTTTCTTGGGTTCTTTGCTTATTTTGATGATCTTACGTAACCGTAAAAAATGTGTGCTCTATCATACAATGTACTAAACGATGTTCGTTATTTTTAAATGTCATTTATTTTGTCTCATTCAGCCCCACCGTTATTCAAGACAAGATCGGCCACTCAGGTGGAAAAACCTCACCCATTGGCTTTGATCTCTTCTCTTTCACAGTAGAGTAAGTGTTGGTTTTTACAAGAGCAAGAACCGAATGAGAGCGAGCTGCAGGACACAGGATCCTTTTATACTGCTCAAGCTCCCAGTTCGATGCACATAGTTTGTCTCTTAACTAGTTACAGCAAT
>CM023200.3:35184903-35232895 GCA_004115045.4 Sinella curviseta | reverse complement strand
CGCTAGATATATGTATAATGGAATGAGAATGACGAGGGATGAGCTACTTATAATTTGACATACTTTTATTGAATTATCTTGGATTTTACAAATTTGCAGAAAATACTCATTTTTATCACATTATGCATAGCAGTTAAACCAGAAAGGTAGACTGATACAGCTCCATGGCTCCCTCGGGATCCTCTTTGAAAAGCTGACAGAAACTTGCCGACGTCTTTAGAACAGCGTGATTTCTATAACGAAAAATTACATATTTGAAATTATGTTAACATACAATAATTTACTCCTTAATTTTTTGTCTACGAAACATGTTTTCGTTACAATTTAATCAGTTTTACAGCCTTCAGCTTCAGTTTCTCCCCTCCTTCAATCTTCTTGGCGAAGAGATACAGCCTCATTGCCACATCGACATCGTACCAGTTGTCCGATTTGGACAAAAGAATTTCCTTCATAATTTCCTCCAAATCTTTAATAGCGTATTTATGTCCTGCTTGTAGAAGCTCAAAGGCTATAACTGACAAGTCTACCGCCTCCTTTGTTTCCTTAAGGTAGAGATACTTTAAAAGTGCTTTCACGCTCTTCTCTGTCATGTCAGGCATTTCAATTGTGTTGGTTTTGGACTCATCAAAACCTTCCTGGAACATTGCCTCAAAGACGGGACTGTGAGCTAGGTAGATAACAAATTAACGAAATTGTAAATGTCATTGTCTTACACAAATAGATACGTTTGTCATAAGTACAATGGTATTGAAGTTTACCAAATAAAAAGTTTTTGTGACATTTCACTGGACTACCGTTTGCCGGAATAATTGATAGATCGCTAGCCTTTTCGCTGTCAAGGATGATGCTGTTTACATCCATTCCAGTATAGGAAAATATACTACTATTGATATCAACTGCCACTTTCTTCGTCAGGGTAACAATTACATCCATTTCACTACTGTACTTGGAGTATGCTGTTGGTTGGTATTGCCAGGAGTCAATACCTTGAGAATCGGCAGTGACAATTCCTTTCATTTCTAAGCCATATGTTTGGCCATCCTTGATAATCGAAGGTAACGATTCTAAACGGTTTATGTATAAATATTTTATAACTTATATTTGTATATAAATTACAAGTAGTTTTTATACTGCATGTGTACAAATAAAAAACTTGCTCTTTGTAGCAGCAGATGGCGACCGATATTCGGTCTTTCCCATATAAAGGTAACCAATATTTCTAAATTGTACAGTTACTACTGTATCAAAACCATGAAATTTAGCGACTGAATGCAACTTCTCAAGACAGTTTCCTGAGGAGTTTCCCATTAGTTTTACTACACACTCGTCCAGATTACGGGGATGATGAATGCCAACCTTAACTTGTAAGTTCCAAGACCTATTGTAGCAACAAGTTATTTTTTCGGTTACTATTATAGGATAACCGTGGAATGTTATGATATAGGATATTATTTCGCAAGATCACATACAACGGCTGAGGTTTAGTGCCTGCTTCCACAGATTCCCCAGGTGATGGTAAAGCCTTGACACTGGCTTCGTCTCGGAAACATTTCCTTTCCATTGCATCAACAAAGTTTTTGCAGTCCTGATCGGAGAAATGGTTTGGGTTCCCCGTTGGGCTAATTCCAGCATTAAACGAAGCGGTTCTGAAATTTATCTTCCCAACCGTTTCAATTGTATCTGGAAACGCCACCTTCTGGCCCTTTGCAAAGAAGAATTTTGTTTTTATTGTGGAGCACATTTCGAATTTTTAATTTCCTTTTTGATGAAGTGTAAACTTTTCAGATTTTGTGTTTGGATGAGAGAGAATAGTGCGAAAGGCGAAGGATTTCAGCTTATGTGTCGCCGCATGAGCAACTTTTCAATGACTAAAGGTATTGGAATGCGAAATTCATTGTAAAAATTACTCCCAGTTTATCTCTCTCATTGCCATGATTCATTTCTTTGCTAATACAAACGTGAACCTACTGATAAACAACCACCACTGTGAATGAACTCAATTTTACATGTACGAATATACTCTTGACTTGTTTGACTTGTAATAATGTTCACAATTATTTCAGGGGATTTGTAGTTTGCAGTTTACTGCTTTTTATATGATAGTGATGCGGTACGCAGAATTGTACAGAAATATATGTATCTAGTCACTCACAGCCACAGATAAGGGCAACATCGGATTTGTTAATTTACTTCTCTCTCTCTGATAGAAATGTGCATACGTATTTGTATCTGTATTCAGAATCATGGTGTGATAATGATTTTGGCTTATAAAATGAACTCAATCAAATGTAGATTCATAATATCGTGTATGGGAGAAACATTTTGTTAAACCTACTCGTTGGAATGATGGGGTAAAAAGTTTTTAATTTTCAAATTTTGTGAATCCATTCATTCAAGCCCTTTGTGTTGTCGATACTCATCCACTGCATGGAAAGGTGCTGGTGCTAATAATATGACAGGATGTTAAAATTTAGTCAATAATTGGCTAGTATAAGAGCACTTGGATAAGCCCATACCATTATTGATGAATGTACAATTTGCTTGTCGTGAAATTAATGAATCCTAATCCTTGTTTGTTGAGTATACGCAAACATATTCTTTGAATGAAGTGAAACAAATAAATAAATTCCACACGAGCATATTCAATAGCGTGCATATTCGCTGCATGGACCTGTTACCTGTATCGACAAAAACATGTCAACTTGTAGCTTTTTGCACATCACTTCCAAAATTGAGACAATTTGAGAAATAGTTCATGCGACCGCAGGGTATAAAGAGCTAAACCTAGTAATTTGTGCTTATTGCTGTCCATTACTGTTACATTTTTTCAAAAAAAAAAATATTGACTGTAGCTTTCTAAAATCCTCATGAGCAGCATGGTAACAAATCATGTCATTTCAAAATGTTGGAAAAAAATAAAGAAGGATATTTAAGTCCCGATTATATGTGTACTTTAATGTATTTAAAATATATATTCACTAAACTTCTCTTGATAGACATTTAGTTTTTATTAGATACTTTTATTGATGTTAATGCAACATGAAAACATTAAGGCTGAAAATATAACACATAATAAATAAATTGTATAAGTATTGCATCAATTGCATACTTTGTGAAAATTTTGATTACTTTATTATTGGGTAATTCTCTGAACTGATGATAATCATTGAAGATGCTCTGCTTATGATACAATATAATATGCACATTAGGTTAACCATAACCATTGCACTCGACTAAATTGAAGAAGATTTCTCATTGTTAATTTTCTCCCATGCGTCCCGCCTATACTGTACAATGCTGTCGTCCCCATCATATTCATTGCGCCACTTTACCTCAATGGCCCTCAATTTCCGAAATTCCTTCCATGCATTTGAATTATACACATTTTCGTTGTGCCAGGAACCTGGACGCTTCAAATAACGAACGTTCTAACGTTCGAACGAACGAATGTACTCCAACGTTCCAAATCCTCAACTGACAAATGCAGAAAAAGTGAAAATGAAAAGTTCAGTACGACACGGAACCCCGACCAGGGTATTTTATACCGTGAAGTGCCCAAGCAGATGTTGCAGGCTTGCGCCTAGACCGCAAATAAAGTTTAAAGAGAGCGGACGACATCCCGAAAGTGATATCATTTTCAAACTGGAACAGCTTCGCAAAACGTTTGGATCGGAAAACGCCTCCAGTTTATCTCGTAAATCTTCCGCGAAGCATCTGCCATTATTATAGAATTCCGGGCACAAGGTAAGCTCAAAGCACTGCAAGGTAGAATGGAAATGTTTGGCGGTTTGCAGCAAAACAGCAGCATTTACAGGACCCATCATTATCAACATGAGTTTCCGAACCGGAGATTTTAAGTTGGTCAGCCGAATCAAGGCTGCTTCTGAATCCAAGATGATGCAAAGGTTCACAAGATTCATTGTTTCTAACTGTACCGTCATCGGCAACATTTTCATTGTAAGACTTTGAACAGTGTTGGTAAACAGCAACCGAGCAACAGCTTCACGTAGTTCCTCGTCACAGTAGCCATTTATTATTAGCGTAATTGCCTCCAATTTGGGAAGACGCGACTTTTCTTCCTCGTCCGGCTGCATATCATCAAATTTAGACATCTGCTCCCTTAATTCAGATGAAACGTTGTATACAGCCATTTGGCAGCCCACGTCAAGCATTCTCAGGTTTGAAACAAGTCGAAGCAATCCCAATATATACTGGAATATTCTTCGGGGTGGTCCGTCTCTGGGCCCAAATAATAATCTTAGCGTGAATATTTGATGACCAAACACCTGCAAGAATTCAGTGTTGAGCGGATTAAAGCCCATAAGGACAAACGATTTTCCTACTAGCCGATAATGAGCGTGCGTGCGGCCCTCAGATATCATCAGCTCCTTTCCTTCTACACCAACTCCGCACGTGTAGCTCAAGGACTTCTGGTGCAGGATTCTATTCAATGTTTGAATTTGGAGGTCACTCAAACAATGATTAGTTTCATCAAGCACAGGTCGTTGGTAAGGATTATTTTGGAGAAATTGGTCCACTCCGCAGCACCAGTGTTTGCACACCTTACGGCATTGCAACAAGTCATCTTTTGAAAGATATTCCAGCAGCAGAGGGAGAGCCTAAATTTTTGGTTAATATTAAATCCTGAGGATGTTAATTAATAAAAAATTAAGTTGCTGAAGGCAAAAATGGTTTGGAACCTAACACAAATACCTTTTTTAGAAATGAATCAATTTTAGGCGATGTATATTATTGTATATCACACTCTTAACTTGGAGCCAGCAAATAAGAAATTTTGCTATGATTTAGAATACTGGTATAATATTTATGTAAAAAGCGGTGTGTCTGAATTGATATTGCCGAAGCAGCTATTTGCTTCTCATAAATAAGTATGAAGTGATTCTTGTAATCTTTTTGTACAAATGTTGACCATGTCCGTAAAAAAGGAACTCCAATCGTAATAACAACTTTTTTATCTCGATTCGGATCACATTGAAATATGACAGTTGTGATACGTGATACATTTTGCAACACTATTAAACATTTCCATTGCATTAGCGTAGCAATGAACGTACCGTGTCTGATCTTCATCCTCAGTGACAAGTTTTCGCGTTTGGTATACATATTTATCATGATTAAGGCACTATAGTACCGAACCATAGAGCAAAATAGATGCCACAATGCATTTAAATGACAAATTATCAACTTGCATTTTCCTCGATAAGTCAGCAACCACTGAATCAATTTTAATAAGCAATGCCTCATTTTACAGCTGATTAGTTTGCGAACAATCATTGGTAGTCGGATTTTAAAAATTATTGTACCTAATGGTGATAAAATGTCGTTTAAAAGTTGTTATCGTGATAGTAAAAAATATGGGCAATTTTTGCAAATTATGGATACGAATTATTGTTCCCAAACTAATCAGCTTTAAAATAAGCCATTGATCACTAAAATTGATTCAGTGGTTGCTGCCTCATCAAGGGAAATGCAATTTGATAATTTGCCATTTGATTGCATTGACAGCAATCCGTGTGAGCGGAGCGACGAGCTTGCCAACGTCTATCCTATCCATGTTAATGAGAGACGTGTGCAGTTCAAATTTTTGTGCGGCAAAAAGTCCTGTAGCCCGTTAATGAATGGTAAACTGTCAACCGTTCTGCTATTTAAGAATTATTTTTTGTGGACAAAATAATGATGGTGACATCATGTCGGTACAATGTGATGAACTCACTCAAATTCATTAACATAATAGACTGGTTAATAACATAAAAGTTCAATAACTGGACAGGGTGAAAATGACTCTACGGGGACCGTTCAAAACAATGTACCTATTCGGTCTTCACCTGACGTCATTTACGTGTCAAGCCAAGCTTTTGTAGTGACATTTGTCAATGTTAATTCATAACATGAACATACCATTAACAAAGCAAGTAATGCATCAAAGGTATCGGTGTTGGGGTGCTGACGAAGTATACCGTGGAAACCCCGTGACCCTGATATGTACATAGTTTCATAAAATATACCAAAACACACGCACTAAAGTTTCTTTCTTGTATGTATGTACCTCGCAAAAAATTAGCTTTATTAATTAAAAGTTCCAAAAATGTCAACACATATCTGTATTTATATCATTGGGTTTTATTATACATTTTTTAAAATTAATATTGTGTATATTTTGAAACTATTATAAGTGATAACTTAGTTAGTTCCATAATCCAAAAATCAATTTCCAATCATAAATCTGCTCACCTAGACAGCTGACGTTTATACCTTTATTCATTATTACCTCAAGGCTTATGAAATGTGTAAAGATTATATACATTTGTAGAGCTACGTTTAAAGCTCTGTAACCGTCTATATACTTAACTAGGTTTTGTAAGAAAACATAAAGAGGTAGCACTTCAGCAAACAGTTTTGTTTAAAAGCTAGAAAAACGAAAAAGTTTCAAAACGTCTTTACCGTTAAACGGTGACATTTGACCCCAAAACTACCTCAGATCTATGTGCTATATTCATAGACGAGTTGAATGATATGTCACTTGCTATTTGACCTCGTAACGGTTTCTAACCGTTACCGTTGGCATATGGGGTTGGCAAGCATGAAAGAGTCCGAGCAGGAGAGCATAAAACGAAAAAAATATTTGAAATCGCCGTTACCGTTAAACGATAACCTTTAACCTCAAAATGACCTCAGATCTATGCGTTATATTCATTGACGAGTCGAATGATATGCCACTTGCCATATGTTCCCATTGAAAAAAAATTGACCTTTTAACGGTTTCTAACGGTTGCCGTTGACCTGTAAGGCTAGCGAGCATGTCAAGTAAAAACCCCTGTAATGAAAATCCGTTTGCAGAAAACAGAAGTCCAAATTTCGTAATGGTTTAAGCAGGAGAGCATAAACAAAAAAAATTGAAATCGCCGTTATCTTTAAACGGTAACCTTTGACCCCAAACTGACCTCAGATCTATGCGTTATGTTCATAGACGAGTCGAATGATATGCTACTTGCCATATGTTCCCATTGAAAAAAATTGACCTCGTAACGGTTTCTAACGGTTGCCGTTGACCTAGAGGGTTGAAAATCAATGGGGCCCGTCCCTATGGGCTTAGGAACCCATTGCAAAAAACAGAATTCAAAAATTCTCCGTTCGAAAGATATCGCGTGGAGGGACGGACGGACGGAACAGACACACAGAACGAAATTATAAGTTAGCACTAAAGTGCTACCTAATAACATTGTCAAGATAGTAACGGATAAAATAACGGCAACAATCGGCAGTAAGGTAATAAAACACATATGTATACAATGTTGACTACGTCACCAACTATTCTAGATGCGTATATCCTCTAAACCAATTAGTGTTTCCTTTCAAATTAGCAAGGTACAATGATAAAGCTCCATGGCTCCTTCGGGATCCTCCTTAAATAGCCGACGGAAACTTGTTGATGTCTTAAGTGTTTTCTCATTTCTGAAACAAAAATATGATACGTGTTCACAAAGTAAAACATTTACATATATTCAGCTGTTAAAATACCGCTGTGGACTGCTTTATATTCCATACAATTTAATGAGCTTCACTGCCTTCATCTTCAGTTCCTCCCCTCCTTCAATGTTCTTTGCAAATAGGTACAGTCTCATTGCTACATCCACATCAAACCAGTCATCCGATTTTGACAAAAGAATGTCCTTCATGATATCCTCCAAACCCTCAATTTCGTATTTATGACCTGCCTGAAGTAATTCGAAAGCTGTAACTGACAAGTCAGATGCGTGTCCCGTTTCCTTAAGATAAATGTACTTCAGAAGCGCTCTCACGCTTTTCTCTGTCATATCAGGCATTTCAATTGTGTTGGTTTTTGACTCCTCAAATCCTTCCTTGAACATTGCTTCAAAGACGGGACTTTGTGCTATTTATTCATAAATCAAATAGGTAATATAGTCAGTGATGGAACATACAAGTAGGATTGTTAACTGTTACAAGTTTTGAGATGTATTATGAGTTACCAAATAGGAAATTCTTGTGACATTTCACAGGACCACCATTGACTGGAACAATTGACACGTCACTAGCTAATTCATCTGCCAAGATTCTTCGATTTATGCCACTGGAAATTAAAATGTTTGCGTGAATTGATGGTTTCTTCACCAGCGTAACTATGACATCCAGTTCGCCATCATGTGTAAATTGTTGCGTTGAGGATTTAACGTTTGCCCAATAGGTCATTCCCAGATGTCCTGAACAAATAATTCCCTTGTATTCTATTCCGTATGTTTGATTATCATTGACGGTGGGTAGCATTTCTAAATTACGACATATTTATTGTGTTTCAACATTTATATGTTAGATAGTCTCGGAGCATGTATGCCAATACAGCCCTTTGGTAAAAATAATTCCATTACAACATACTATCTGTTATAGCCCTCCTAGTTCGGTACTCGCCACTGCGGACACCATTGTATGTGTAAAGGCTTTTCATATTTGTAAATTGCAGCATCACCAATGTTTCGTAGCCTTTTGATTCTGAAACAGAACATAGTTTCTCCAGGCAATTTCCAGAAGGATCACCGACAACTTTAACAATGCTATCTTCCAAGCACAACGATGTGGGAATGCCCACCGTCACTTGCAATTGCCAAGACCTACGTAAATGTAAGAAAAAGTAAATTTGATTTAACTAGTAAGAAACAAAGTACAAGAGTCGCACGAAATATGTGAGTATTACTACATACAACTGTTGAGGCGTATTGCAAGCTTCTTCAGATTCCAGAGGTTCGGCTGACGGTAAAGCTTTAACATTTGACGATTCCTGTGTGCACTTCCCCTCCATCGAGGCTATCAAATTGTCACAGTCCATCTTGGAGAAATGATTTTCGTTTCCAGTTGGAGTTATGCTGGCTGTAAATGAAGTGGTTCTGAAATTCACATTATTAGCGGTTTCAGTTATTTCCGAAAATACCACTTTCGTATTCCTTGCCAAGAAAAATTTGGTCTTGGTTGAGGAGATCATTTTAAGCAATTTATATATTTGACGTTAGTAATATTTGTTTTTTATAATACTAATCTACAATTACTTCTCAAATTTTAACCAAGGATTTAGCAGGGGGCGGACATGGACCTGCTAAACCCTATTTTAAAATGCAACAACGTGTTTCTACATGCTAAACCAAAAGAGGGACAAAATTTTCTCCCCACTAAACCCCATGTTAATTCATAACAAAATCTCCCTCTTGCTAAACCCTATGTTAAGTCGTAGCAAAATGTCCCCCTGCTAAACTCAATGTAATGCTAAACCCGTGTTTTTTATTAAATGCTAAACCCCGTGTTCTTTATTAAATCCTAAACCCCGTGTTTTTTATTAAATGCTAAACCCGGGTTTTTTATTATATCCTAAACCCCGTGTTTTTTATTAAATCCTAAACCCCGTGTTTTTTATTAAATGCTAAACCCCGTGTTTATTATCAAATGCTAAACCCCGTGTTTTTTTATTAAATGCTAAACCCCGTGTTTTTTTATTAAATGCTAAACCCCGTGTTTTTTATTAAATGCAAATGCCCGTGTTTTTATTAAATCCTAAACCCCGTGTTTTTATTAAATGCTAAACACCGTGTTTTTATTAAATGCTAAACACCGTGTTTTTATTAAATGCTAAACACCGTGTTTTTATTAAATGCTAAACCCTGTGGTATTGTATTAAATGTGAAACCCGTGTAAATGTTTTATTGCTAACTCTCTTTATTTTTGCAATATGCTAAATCTCACCTAAGTTTATTTAGTACTAAATCCCATGTTAGAAAAATTTACTCTTCCCACCCCATAGCAAAAATGCTACCACGCTAAACCCTATGTTAAAAATTGCCGTGCTAAACCACATGCCAACTTATTGTTACTAACCCTTTATTTATTTCGTCCATTCATTTTGCTTATTCTTATGACGTGCAGATCACGACGCAGGCCGCAGGCCTGCGGCGTGTCTGTCTCGCGTTCTCAGTCTCATTATGATGACAAACCAAATAAATAGGTTTTACTCTAAACTTCTTCATATACATACCAAACCACCCAACACATTGCCCGACTGGTGATAAAAATGGTGTTGAAAAGTCTAACTTTTAAAGCTGGAAGCGTGATAAACCACATTTTTCAGCACACATGCAGATATTTGTACTACTAATATCCAACGTCTTCCTAAATATTAACCAAGGATTTAGCAGAGGGCGGACAACTACCTGGTAAACCCCGTGTTGAAATGGAACTACTGTTAAACAATATGTGATAACATGCTAAACCGCATATTAAATCGTGACAACAATGCCACTCTCTGCTAAACCCTATGTTAAATCGTAACAAAAATGTCACCCAAGCTAACGTTGAATATTGCTAAACCTCGTGTTAGTTTATGTAATGCTAAACCCCTTTAAATTTCTTGAATACTAAACCACTTGTATGTTAACCTAATTCCAACCCAGTACCGTTTTATTTAACACAAAGCTTAAGCCCGTTTATCTAGTACCAAGGCAGATGCTAACATATGTACTACTAATGTCATGTTGATTTGTGGAATTCGTAGAGCTAAGCTTCTAATGCCTCAAGCACCTAATCTCCGAATACCCCAAACAAGAATTCGCTCTGTATGCACGCGCAACCGATTACCCTAGACGCCCTACCGTTTATTCCGCACTCCCTAAGGTCTACTCTACACGCCCTACCGTTTGCACGCACATCCTATCGTTTACACCACACGCCATACAGTTAACACCACTACCCTACTGTTCACAATACATGATGTACTGTTTACTACACACTCCGAATCGTTTACACTACATACCATAACCGATTACACTACACGCCCTACCGATTACACTACACGCCCTACCGATTACACTACACGCCCTACCGTCTCCTCTAGACGCCCTACCGTCTCGTCTAGACGCCCTACGGTCTCCTCTAGACGCCCTACCGTCTCCTCTAGACGCCCTACCGTCTCCTCTAGACGCCCTACCGTCTCCTCTAGACGCCCTACCGTCTCCTCTAGACGTCCTTCGGTCTAATCTAAACTCCTTACCGCCTACAATACATGCTCTGTCCTCTACTCTACACGCACTACCCTCTACTCTAGACGCTCTACCCTCTATTGTACACGCTCTACCGTTTGTACTCACACATTACCGTTTGTACTCACACATTACCGTTTGTACTCACACATTACCGTTTGTACTCACACATTACCGTTTGTACTCACACATTACCGTTTGTACTCACACATTACCGTTTGTACTCACACATTACCGTTTGTATTCACACATTACCGTTTGTACTCACACATTACCGTTTGTACTCACACATTACCGTTTGTACTCACACATTACCGTTTGTACTCACACATTACCGTTTGTACTCACACATTACCGTTTGTACTCACACATTACCGTTTGCACTCACACATAACCGTTTGTACTCACACATTACCGTTTGCACTCACACATTACCGTTTGTACTCACACATTACCGTTTGTACTCACACATTACCGTTTGTACTCACACATTACCGTTTGTACTCACATATTACCGTTTATACGAAATGGCTTGCAGTTTGCACTGACACCCTACCGTTTACCTGAAAGTGCATCCCGTTTGCACTAAACGACTTCCCATTTAAAGTACATACACACCACAATGTTTACACAAAACGCCTGCCGTTTAATATGTACGCGCTAACGATTACTCTACACGTCCTACCGTAGGTGCCGGTTCAAATAATATAGACCCTTAGTTTAGTTATATAATATTTGTCGCGGTGAAGGACTGTGACACAGACACGGGAGCGACTGAAGCGTGAAGGTTCGGTTTGTTTAGGTTGGTACGATACCCTGATATGTGTACAGAGTCCGTGCGTAGGGTAATTTCAATAATTATAACTATACCCCTAACGGCATTTTTCAGGATGAACTTTAGATGAAGTTTCACGACGGTCTCCATCATGGCACAGGAAATGCACCTAAACTACACCCTTACAATATTTTCTACGTACACTACCAACATACCGGTAATATAATTTGCAAAACTAATGACGATACATTGCATTTAATTTTTAACTTCGCGCCAGATACTTTATGCATCCGATAATCGGTTTTATTCCAACCAAACTTTAATTGATGGAGCATTCTGCAAGCATTATTCTTCTTAATTAACGGGTAATTTTAGAAAAACCGCATAGCGGCACTAGTTTAAATTCACGGTTAGCACTAGCTCATAACGTAATGGTAAAAATACGTAGCATGTGTGACTTGTTGCTTTCAACAACTGATACGTTTTTCTGGTAAAAGCGGATATGAAGTAACGTTTCAACTATCTCTATATTTTTGGATGATAAAAATGACAAAGTTACAATCTCATCTGCGTAAACACGTCCTTTGTACATGTAAAGTACAAATAAATGGCAACAACCAACTGAGTTTAAGATATTATTACCGATATTATGCCAGACCAGATCATGCCGAAACCCACATTGGCTGACTACAAGTATGTAGTTGATTCACGAGTTAATGTTGTTTTGTTATCAGTTTAGTTTGTATGCAGGGTAATCATCATAACCATTTATGACTGATTTCTGCAAAAGCCGTAAAGCTAATCAAGTAAATATTACAACAGAATATATTCGAGTGTATCGTTTATCAGTTAATTATTGATATGCCAGTTTATAAACGTGAATTACAAAAGCAACATATTATGTATTGTAACTTGTATCCATTATACGTATTTTGCTATTTCTCGGTAACCGCACGCATAACAGGTGTGAAATGATATATAATATTTGATTTTCTATCGTTTAGTAAATGCATAGAGCCGACGAAAATCCAGTACTGTGGAATATATGTACGAAAGTAATTGCCACATGATTTCCGCATTATTTGACGTAAGTCAGAATTTACCAAATGAAGAGACCGACGCCTATAAACGGTTTATGAGGATATGTTGACATCTTATCTTTTATGTTTAAGTTCGATTCCGTTAAGCTCTATTGGAATTTATTGGAATAGCTCGTGGTCTATTCAATAGATAATTATTTTTATATACTGCAAAAAAGTATATTACTGCATGGAAGTGGGGAAATAGAGTTGGCATGCTTGCTGCAGCTCCAAAACCAACAATTACCTATATGCTTAATATGTATTTTCTTGGCTGGATTTTCACGTAATTTCTTTTCCTTGGATTGCACCTTCCATATTGATTCAAGTTTAAACAATCTTTGAATTTAAATGCATGTATTATGAATGGAGACGAAGTCACATATCCTGGTGTTTCCGATTACTCTAATAATTCGTTTTCCTATCCACGTATGGATACAAAGATCCTCGAGGCGCTGTGAGAATTAATAGTGTTTAAGCCGAAGTATGAAAAAGTTAGTGAAGCTAAATTGTAGTATCTAGATAAATTTGTGGTTCAGGAGCAAAAAAACGTATTAATATATTTAATAGTATTGGCGGGAGCACTGGTACCATTTGATAGCTTTTTCGAATGTTTTGACCCCAAATCCCGCAAATAAAAACCAAGGATCTCGGCATTTTGCCGGTGAATTTATATTATCGTAAGCCACTGAAATATTGAGTACGGATTGATTCGAAAAGCGTCTGAGGATTGCTCAGAATTTTGTAAGTGCCTGCTCAATTAAAATGATAGAATCAACAGCCCATGCACCCAGAGTGCACTCCAGCGTGTTCAAGCATACGGACATAATATCCTTCCTTTTTACATTTTTCATTCTTCTCCCAGCAGCAACAATCAATGCAGTAATACAAGCTCATACCAATATTGGTGAATACTAAAGCTCAAAAGAGAGAAAAATCCTCAAACATATTCCGCGAGATCTTTCCATTCCATATCCTATCATTTAAAAGTGCATTTACACTTCCTTTCCTGAAAGGTACATAAAATATGCTACCAAACTATTCCATAATTTAATACACATCGATCCATGCATGTAACGTAATATATCCAAACAATCAAAATATCCGTATAGTGTTTCATGGAGCATAAAAAAGGCATTGTCAGTAATTATTTTTTGTATATCATATCAACTCAACTTATTATTTTATGGAATAAATTAGTTCATGAAAAAATAATGGTTCCAAATCCCTAGAGAGAGGTTCCAATTAAAACCGATCCAATTATGGCTAGGGGGCATTTTGAGATGTTTTTGATTGGGATTAGATGGTCTACGCACGCTGTATTATTATGATATGTGTCGCTGACGCTAATGAAGAAAGTATCAGCTTGCCCCAATAATTATTTTGTTTATTTTATTTTGAATATTAATTAGGCTTTGTGTTAATTTGTAGGCGAAAATTACTCATATATTGATTTGTCCAGTTCGTTTTACTCACATTTGTACCTTTAACCTACATTTAGCCAACTTTTAACCAATTTAACCAACTTAACCAACATTTAACCAACCTTTAACCCAACCTTCAACCAACTTTGGTGCGATGTGAGACGGCAACATATTTCCCCCGCCTTTCACTGCAGCTTGCAGCTCGCGTTCATTCTAGAAAGTCGAGCTCGCATTGTATCATCTTATGTATTTTTGTTAAGCTGAAAAGCAAGTATGTATTTTATGTTCAATTTCGTCCGTTACTTTTTATCATTCTCTCGCCTTCAGCGGAGTGACTTGTACTCTCATTATTATTCTGGCACTTTGATTCTTGTTCAACTCTGAGAAGCAAGAGTGAAAAATTATTGTACTTGGATTTTTTGAGCTCTGTCCTGAGCTACTAATTTTGTCATTGGATTTTCTGCTCTGACCTGAGCTTTTTTAACATTTTGTTAATTATTGTCGTAATTTACCCTGTAATAAATTAACTACGTTTTATTTTAACTGTTACTCATCAGGGAGTTGTCTTTGCAGTTATTTAAAAATCGACATTTGAGGTCGTAGTAGTTAGTTGTTGGGAGTTAGCACTGTCTGTTGTGGCATCCATCATCAGGGTTTGGGAAGACAGCAGTGTTCAGAAAAAATAATTCAGTCTAATCGCTCACCATAATTTTCGAACCAGGTCACCATCATCGCACACAGCGACATTTTGGTGCCGAAACCCGGGAAGGTTGAAATACCTACAACATTTTGACATTTAAAAGTGAAAATTAAAGTTTGAAAACTGTTCAAGTGAAAAATGGATTGCAACGGAGTTTCATGGCGAGCCACTGAGCTGCCCCCTGTTCGAGCCTCTGAGTGGATGACTGACAGCATTCCGCCAAGCCGTTCCGGAGTTGCAGCCAAGCTGGTGTCCGTATCCAAACCTGCCATCAGGGGCAACTCTAACTCAACTCAAGAGACCACGTCCTCCAAGGATTTCGAAGAAAGGAGGAAAGAAGTGGAAGCCAAGCGGATTCATCAAGTATTCCAGCTTAAAACTCAACAAATAGAAGCCTTGAAGAAAAAACAGCTCCTCCAAATGGATCTGTCACTTGTCAAGTGGAAGTTGGATTTTCTTCGCCAGCAAGAGAAAATGAATCCTGAAGCTGAAGCTCAAGCCGAGAAACTGCAAGCGGACGCGTGGGATATCGACGACGACATTGAGATAGCTGAAGCAGAACTGGAATGTATCGAAGAACTGCATGCTGTGAAGCTCAAAGCCATCAACAGTCGATGTGACGCGGATTTGGCAAAAATTGACTGTGACGAAGAAGATATCGTGTCCTCCTCACTGGAAAGTGAACATAGTTCTCCTCGTCCAACAACAGAAGGTTGCAACAACCAGGCACCAGAAAAAACAGAGCAGCGTCATCACGAGAACGAGACTCCAGCTCAAGGTGGGGATGTCGTCAACCAGCTTGTCAGCGCACTTGGCCAGGCGTTTGGACATCAGAAAAGTGAAGTGATGGTCAAGGAAGCCATCAATGAAGACCTACCGAAATTTGACGGAAATCCAGCGGATTGGGAGAACTTCCGGTGTGAGTACTTACGTACAACAACGAAGTACAAATACGAGGCATCCGAAAACCTCACAAGGCTCAGAAGCTCACTGGTTGGAGACGCTCTTGCTGCTGTTAAGCACTTGCTACCCAACTCCATGAACCTGGAGAAAATCTGGGAAAATTTGGAAAAACGGTTCGGAAGACCGGAGTTCGTGTTGGATTATTTGGTGGAGAGAGCAAAAACCACGAAACCACCAGATCCAGCAAAACCACAGTCAATAGTGGATTTTGGAACGGCCATTGACGCCCTCGTCACTAATGTTTGCTCATATAAGCAGGATGACTACATGAACAACAGGCAGCTAGTCAACGAGTTTGTGGAGAAACTGACTGGAGGGATGCGAACGCAATGGCACGAGTGGCTCCTCGATGACCCCGGAAGGAAGCCTGACCTCAAGTACTTTTCGCACTGGCTTAATCGGAAAGTTGATGCAGCTATCATGGCGGTTAAACCCAAAACGGCAACAGATCCTGACGACGAGGAGCAATGGGGCCGGTCAATGAGCTGCGAGTCCTTGACCTCTTCAGGGGGCTCCGAATACGAAGAATGGGAACGGGGCCGGTCCAGCAGGCGTGGATCCTTTAACTCATCGTCGGAAGAATCTCAGCACGAGGAGCGGACACGGGGTCGGTCAAGGAACCCAGAGCCGCCTGGCCAATCATCATCGGAAGAAGAAGACTACGAAGAAGAATTTGAAGACGAGGATGGACGACGACTTCAAGCTGACAACAGTGGAAATCCAGGACCTAAAGGATCCTAGATTTGGGGCCGGAAATGTCGCTGACGCTAATGAAGAAAGTATCAGCTTGCCCCAATAATTATTTTGTTTATTTTATTTTGAATATTAATTAGGCTTTGTGTTAATTTGTAGGCGAAAATTACTCATATATTGATTTGTCCAGTTCGTTTTACTCACATTTGTACCTTTAACCTACATTTAGCCAACTTTTAACCAATTTAACCAACTTAACCAACATTTAACCAACCTTTAACCCAACCTTCAACCAACTTTGGTGCGATGTGAGACGGCAACATATTTCCCCCGCCTTTCACTGCAGCTTGCAGCTCGCGTTCATTCTAGAAAGTCGAGCTCGCATTGTATCATCTTATGTATTTTTGTTAAGCTGAAAAGCAAGTATGTATTTTATGTTCAATTTCGTCCGTTACTTTTTATCATTCTCTCGCCTTCAGCGGAGTGACTTGTACTCTCATTATTATTCTGGCACTTTGATTCTTGTTCAACTCTGAGAAGCAAGAGTGAAAAATTATTGTACTTGGATTTTTTGAGCTCTGTCCTGAGCTACTAATTTTGTCATTGGATTTTCTGCTCTGACCTGAGCTTTTTTAACATTTTGTTAATTATTGTCGTAATTTACCCTGTAATAAATTAACTACGTTTTATTTTAACTGTTACTCATCAGGGAGTTGTCTTTGCAGTTATTTAAAAATCGACATTTGAGGTCGTAGTAGTTAGTTGTTGGGAGTTAGCACTGTCTGTTGTGGCATCCATCATCAGGGTTTGGGAAGACAGCAGTGTTCAGAAAAAATAATTCAGTCTAATCGCTCACCATAATTTTCGAACCAGGTCACCATCATCGCACACAGCGACAATATGGTTCATGAAGTTCGGGCTGCTTTTAACTCCATTGGTGTTTTAAACTTTTCTTCTGTCTGGTCCGTCTTCTAAATATGCACTACATTTTGCAAACAGAAAATTGAAGCAACAGTCAACATACTACTATTTCACGAAGAAATCATGTTCTCACTCGGTAGACTCCCTTGCACTGAATATATGCTACGGGACATTCCATAAAAGCCAGACATTGTGCTTGTTTTGCCGTGAAATAAAATATTATGTACCTAGCCTGTCTCTGGAGATTCATTTTTTTAAAGTACAGAGTAGGTAGTTAGAAGTATTTACGCACCAGTACATGCATACATGCAAACATATTTCTCACTCTTGGTCGTGGGCCACAACTTGTTGCATTGAGTAGGCAATAATACCTGTTTTCTCCCTTGACTGGAATATGTCCCACATACCAAACTATACTATGAAACACCAGACTGAGCAGCGACGAAATAAGCAGACAAGATAGGGGAGGATTTTTTTGCAACCACCTACATTACATGTTGCAGTGATAGTGAGAGCTCGAGCTTGTGCTTCACTGTGAACGCGTGAATGAACACACTCAACACACATTTCATTTGCTGTGTATATATTTTGGTCCAGATCAAAACAAACGCCTGGAATCTCACGAGTTGAAAATAATTTGAGGGGAGGAATCTGGAGGAGGTCACCTCATACTTTTAGACAAAATCTGGAAACTTGGATAATTAGCGGGTGTATGTTGCACAGGGTGAGGTTTGAAATGAACACTATTTTCAACTTTTCGGGTAAAAAATTAATATAAAATGACATCACCTTCTCCTACAATATTACTTGAAACAGAGTTTGATTTAAAGTTTAATTGCAGAAACTTAAAAACCATTTTTGATTGTGGTCATTGTGGTTTTTTCTAATTGTGGTTGATAGTAATACTAGATGTTAGCATCAACTAACCCGACTTACACACATGTGGACGAAAATTAAATAAACTATAAAGAAGAGAATATGGCCCATTCCTGTGTTGTCTGCGATTCCTATAATCGCGTTGAGGAGAACTGGTTGGACCACTTGGCTCGGAAGACGCATCAACGCAGAAGCAGCAAAAATTTTCGCTTGGGACGTTGGAGTGCGGAGGAGAGGAGCCGTTCCATTCTCATCTTCACCAACTTTCCCCTCGCGGATGGCCCGGATGAGCAGCGGGATTGCGACTGTTTCCAGGACCGTGCTGGGGTGGATACGCTTCTCCGAAAATGCAGTACTGAAGATAACGAGGGCGTCGAGAATTTTGTGGTTTGGGCGGAGAGGCCCTTCCTTGGAATCATTCAGTTTACAAACACGTGAGTAGAGTCATCAATAATGATTCACCATTCATGAGTGCAGAAAAGTTATTTAAAAGTCACATTTTTTAAATTGGTTGCATTGCTAATTGCTGTTATTTTTGCAAAATATGAAATTAATCAAGGGAGTGGATGGAGGAGGTATTGCGGAAAATGAAGTTGAATCTGTGGAGGGACGAATCTGGGGATCATTTTCGAGGAAGGCTGAGTGATAGCCACATATTTCAAATACGGAAACCGAACGAAATTAGTCACTCTTATTGTAAGTTTATCCTGTGTTGATATTCTATTGACTGATAGTACAAACGTTTAGTAAATTGTGACATAATTTGATTTAATTATCGGATCATCATTTGTTACAGTGTCCTCGATAATTCCTGCCAAGGAGCAAGTCCACGCTCCACACCCAAAATCAAGTTCATCGAGTCAGAGCCAAGACAACGCTGCAAACTACCAACCGGAAGAAGACGACCCCGTGGAAATGATTTTGGAAGAACAAGGAGACGTTCGGATGGATAGCACACCAGAGCTTATCACTGTGGATGACGAAGACACAGCCGGGGAACTGGAAGAGGGAGTAATTGCGGATGAAAATGGTGCGGGAGTAGTAGTAAAGACAGAAAGAAATGAAGCCGCGCCCCGTCCCCGACCGGTGGTAGTGCCTCCACTTCCTCAAATCACAATGACCACACGTCCCACTGCACCATATGCAGTGGGTATACCTCTTCCAACACTGGCAGCGCCGCGCACAAGCCGAATCTCTGAAGGGATGAGACTATCTGCTCCATCCCTTACGAATATGACTTCACCGCCTCCAATATCGGTGGCAGCGCGCATTCCAATGCGTCCAAATCCTCCAACGTCAGTGTGTGATCGTTCACCTCCAACGCCAGCAGAAGTACGATCGCCGGAGTTGGTGGAGCTTTCATCTTCTCCAAGCTCAGTGACAGAAAGTTCCATTCCTCCAACGCCATGGGTAGACCGTTACCCTCTTCCAACGCCGGAGGCAGAACATTCCCATCCTCCAAGCTCAGTGGCAGAAAGTTCCATTCCTCCAACGCCATGGGCAGAACGTTACCCTCCTCCAACGCCATGGGCAGAACGTTACCCTCCTCCAACGCCATGGGCAGAACATTACCCTCCTCCAACGCCATGGGCAGAACGTTACCCTCCTCCAACGCCATGGGCACAACATTACCCTCCTCCAACGCCATGGGCAGAACATTACCCTCCTCCAACGCCATGGGCAGAACGTTACCGTCCTCAAACGCCGGAGGCAGAACATTCCCATCCTCCAAGCTCAGTGGCAGAAAATTGCCTTCCTCCATCGCCGTGGTCAGTGCAAACGCTTCCTCTAACGCCGATACCAGGACGATCACCTCCTTCTACGCCGGCGGTCGCACGTTTCCCTCCTCCAAAGAAAGGGCCTGAGCGTTCACCTCCAACGACAGCTGGAGTGCTTCAAACCTGCACAACATCTGTGGCAATGTCCCAGTCTCCTTCAACGCCCGTGGTTATTCCTTCCTCTCCTCCGGCATCTACTCCCAATGACACAATGTCGAACACTTTGGGAATAGGATCTGACCAGACACACGACGACATCATTCCTGCGGAAGAGGACGAGGAATTAAATGCAGTTTTTGAGGAACTAATGAGTATAGAAGAAAATCATAACGACAACAATGACAGTCCAAGTCAAAGCCATGGTACAGCAGTAGCGGTGAACGATACCAGTGGTAGTGTTGGTCCAAGTAATCTACAGCGACGTGACAGAAAACTCATGTTTGAGACTTCGTCAGAAGAAGAGACTTCAGCTGATGAGGATAACAATATGTCAATTACCGACGATTCTTTGATGAAGTTGAACCACTCCGCCACTGCCCCCTCCATTACAACGACGTCAAATGTACTGCCTTCCACATCAAATGCAGGGCCTTCTACACCTACTAATTACTTTTTTAAGCTGAAGAAGATGGCAGCAGAACGAAATTGGACGGAGCCTATTTTTAATGTAGACACCCCAGACGCGCACAATCCCAAGTTCCGTTGCCGCAGTGTCAGAATAAATAGACGGGAATACCGTTGGAACCCAATTATTGAAGCTGACAGCCGGAAGAAAGTGAGGCAGAACGCCGCCGGACATTTTTTGGCACTGTTATCCTCTACAGCTTCAGGTCGTGTTTGTCTAATTAATCTGTTACGACAGGGCAGAAATCCGGCGCTTCATACCTCAGCCTCCACTGCCAATTTGAATGTCGGCAGTGGGGCACCCAACCTTGCCGGCCGTGTGCTTAACTTCCCCGATTTTCTTGCCAATTTCACCGGTGGTGTGCACAGCATGCGCGGTGGTGAGTTGAACTTGCGCGGTGGAGCCCCGAACTTGCGCGGTGGAGCCTCGAACTTGCGCGGTGGAGCCTCGAACTTGCGCGGTGGAGCCCCGAACTTGCGCGGTGGAGCCTCGAACTTGCGCGGTGGAGCCTCGAACTTGCGCGGTGGAGCCTCGAACTTGCGCGATGATGTGCCTCCATCTCCTCCGGCAGCTACTCCCACCCACGCAATGTCGAACACTTTGGAAACATCTAACAGCATACATGACAACGTCATTCCTGCGGGAGAGGACGAAGAATTAAATGCAGTTTTTGAGGACGTAATGAGTATCGAAGAAACCGAGAACAACAACTATGACGCTGCCCCACATTGTTTGGCAAATTCACTGCCTTCAACTTCCGGCAGTGTTGGTGCAACTAATCTACAACGACGTGGCCGAAAACGTATATTTGAGACTTCGTCAGAGGAAGATACATCAGCTGAAGAGGATGACAAGCTGTCAATTAGCGGCGATGACAAAGACTCTTCTCTAATGCAGTTGAACTCCTCCGCCACTGCGACCACCAATACCATGTCATCATCTCCAGGGCCTACCGCGCCATCTTCTTCAAAGCCTACCGCGCCATCTTCTTCAGGGCCTACCGCGTCATCTTCCTCAGGGCCTACCGCGTCATCTTCCTCAGGGCCTACCGCGCCATCTTCTTCAAAGCCTACCGCGCCATCTTCTTCAGGGCCTACCGCGTCATCATCTCAGGGTCCGTCAACATCTCATCGGGCGATTAGCGCCCCTCATGCATTTACTCTACCAGATCTCACCCCACCGCCAGCAAGACCTCCAGCGTCTTCCTCCTCCGAGTCCATCAGGTGCCAGCTTGAGCGCATTCAAAACGCCGTTCTCATTCCGGAACAAGAACACAACAACGTTGTGGAAATGATGACTGCGTTAAAGGCAGCGTTTGCAGCGTGCCAGGATCATCCCGATCCCGAAATTAATGTGGTCATCTTCAGAAACTACTGTCTCTGGCTGGAGGATCCCTCCACTCATCCATCCGAGCCGTACATTTTCTGCTACAACAACACTCCCAGTGGATGCTCCACGGAGGACGTATCCAGTTCTACAGTTCAAAACGCGTTCGGTCCAGAAGGCATTGGGAGAGACTTTCGGGTAGTTCAAAAGTCACCGCTCAACTCGGAATGGAGATTGAAATACATGCGGAATAATGGGCTTAGCTTTCGTCTGGTCGCATCCTACCGTCACTACATTTTGGAATTCCAGATGCGTCGCATGGTGAGATACCTATGCACTTTTGACCCGCGCTGTGACACGCTCATGGCACTGGCGTACTACTGGACAAAGGTGAAGGCTGTTTCATTTGAACCGAAAGCGAGAAGGTCACGGCGGTGGAGCGGTTCTGCCACGGCTACAGACGGAAAGTTGCCAGGGATGGTCACCCTGCAGTGGCTTGTCATCTTCTTTCTGTCCCATCGAGAGATTATCCCAACGCCTCAGAAAATTCAATGGCGGGAGCCAGAGGCTCGTTCCATGATCGTAATAAACGGAATCGCAACGAACGTGCGCTTTAGTGCGGATCCTGATTTCGCCCGAGAGTGGACATCTTCCAGAGCGGGGACGGACGCTACTGCAAACACGGATGAGGATAAAGCGGTCCGGGCGCTGACACTGTTTCAAGAATTTTTGAGTTTTTATGGCAAAGTGTTGGAGGGTGATGGGAATAGCGTGTGCGTGGTCAACACCAAAACCGGGGAGCTTACGATCCGAGAAAGAAGTGAGGGAGGGGCTTCAACCTCTCAGGGTGCTTCTGTTGCTGGTGGTGATTTGCACATGCTGAACCCCTTTAATTTGGCATCTGACGATTTTGCGATTGTGACTAACATTAAAGATATCTTTAAGCAAATGCGGTACACCGGAGCTCAGCTGGAAGGTTTTTTGGGAATCCGGAGGGAGCACGGGGAAACGGCTGCCATGAATCTACTTGGGGAACTCGAACAGATACTCAGGCATAATTAGGAATTCCGATCGAAACTTGTCTAAATGTTCACGACTGGGAAAGTAAACTAAATTGTACAAAGTTAACAATATTTTAAAGAGCAGTAATTAAATTTCTATCCATTTTTCGTGTCATATTATTGTTATTTGGTAATTGTCAATTGTTGACGATAATTAGTAGCACTTTCAGATTGTAAATTAAAGAACTTTATATTATACAGGTTTATATACGTAAATGTATCTTGTTCATAATGTAAAACAGGTTCAAAAGTAACTGAAGCTTTAATGAAAAATACATTTTATAATAACAAAAATTTAATTAAATATCATTTCCTCAAAACAATACATGCATAGCAAATGTAAAAAAATACAATTATTTCATCATTTTATCATCATAGTCATTAGTAATGTGCAATTTCCAGTAACAATAAATTGAAGTCTTGCCATTTCAAATAAAGCAACAGGGGTTCAAAACAAAAAGTTAATGCAATAATTTTTTTCCTATACCTATGCACACAACTTAATATTGTCATGATGGCAATGTCATCCGGAATCATTTCATTACTTTAAAAGATATCTAAAGAAAGCTGAAGAAACTGGCAACTTATTTCTTCGTCGCTGACGCCTTGGCTGGCAAAAAGACCTCCTTGAGCTGCGTACTCTGTTTTACAACAAGTATTTATTATCGTTCCACGCAATTAGCTTATCTACGCCTTCTAACATTGCAAGTCTAAATATTGTGGTTGCTCTGCTGTGCTAAAACAATATAATGCTATGCTGTACCCTTCCTGAAACGGATACGCCGGCACGCCTTTGTAATTTACACATCATTCATTATTCATTTTTGTTGTTGTGGCATACGTTTTAGAGAACCCGAGTGTGAGACAAAATATTGGACTACCTTCTGGCATTCACTGAATGGAACGCATTTGTGTTCCATATCCCACCATATCCAATGCTACCAGGCAGGATCTGTGCCGACGACGAGAAAGAAAAGGGTTACGTGACGTGACCATTCAGTTTACAAGCGGGTGAGTATAATAATCCAATCCCATTCGTTAGTTCAGAGTCTGAACTTCAGACAAGCTTCAAAAGCTGCCTTTTTATATGGATGGATTGTTAATTGGTGCTGGTACGGGCTTATCTTATAACTAGTAAGGTGTAACCTTTAATACATAACTACCGGAATAGTGATTAATGCAAAAATAGCCAATATGGATACATATTTGACCATTACACTACGATTTTGAGGTTCAAATTGATAATCCCGATCGATTTATGGCATCAAAAATTTTGACAACTGGGGACACCCACACTTTGACGGCCCACCCCACCGCCAGGTGACCGATTTGACCCATGGTGCCTTGGCAAAAAATGATCGTCTTGAACTCCTCTATCGATTTAAACAATAAAAGTTTTTGACGACAAGGTCACCCCCACCAGGTCGAAAACGCCGACCACCATATTTCCGGTCAATGATGAGGTACATGGCTGAAATTCAATAGGGAACGTCCCCTTGGGGAAAGGTACATCTATGCAAAATTTGAGCCAAATCGGTCAACGTGGAGGGAAGTTAGAGTGTTTACGGACAGACAGACAGACAGACAGACAGACAGACAGACAGACGGACAGACAGACAAACAGATCAATCGCTATAACTACCTTTCAAGCATTTCATGCTTCCGGTAGTTAATAAAATAGATATTAATTTGTTATCATTTTAAGTGACTAATGACTAATTTACCTACAAGAATATGATCAATTATCACAATCATGAAAGGAAGAGCATTGTTGGTATACTTAGTCAGTTACTTGGGACACTGAATGACTAAAAGTAGAAATAGAAGCATAACGTTTTTACAAACAAAATGTTTTAATTTAAAATAATTTAAAATACAAATAGATTGTGATTCTTATTTATGTGCATAAGTATTGCCTATCCAATTTCCACAAACCTGACAATCTCGGCAAACGAGGTACTAAGGCGTCACGATCGTCTCTGGCTATAGTACCTAGTTTTAAATCCGTTTGTTTTAAAAACAGTCTAATTTATCGTAGAGTTGATTTATGGAATAAACTTCCGAAAGATCTAGATGTTAAAAATATAAGCTATGTTAAATTTGAATCTGTTGTAAAGAACATATTTGTTAAATAGAAACAATACTTATAAATTGGTAACTAAAAATAATAATTTTATTAGCTAGTATATTATATATTGTTAATCGCGTTCGTCACCTTGTGACAACAGAACTATTATAAAGAAATTTGTACTAGTACTGAAAAGGCAAGACGTTAAAGAATAAATTCAAATTCAAATTCTAAGGAAGTGGAAATTAGAATTGGAAGATTTCTCCTTCGCATTTATATGCATTTCGTGAAGTATTTTATTTAAGATGTTTGTACATTAAAAGAAGGAACATTATGCTAATACGGTCCGTTGAGCTATCGACATGAGTGATATGTCATTCGAAAGAGCTCGTCGAGTTGAGTAAGATGGCACTATCTTTTTAGTGCGCAAGATGAAAATTAGCGAAAAAATGACCCATAAGGGTAGCATAGAAAGGGTAATATATGTATGGTAAACGTTACTATGTTAATATCAAGGTTGGTGAATGTGAAAGACACCATCATGGTAACGGCAACGGGAATGCGCCTTCAACACCCAGTTCCCCGTACCGTGTACGTGCCGCTCGACGCAAGGACAGTGTACACTTTCTCTTGTGTTTACCAACCTTACCACACCTAACCTGCTCGCTTCGCTCGCTGATACAGGGAAGTGATACTGACTTACGGAAGCAAAAACAGCCTTCAACACCGTAATGCGCCTTCCACACCATGTTCCCCGTACCGTGTACGTGCCGCTCGACGCAGGACAGTGTACACTTTCTCGTGTGTTTACCAACCTTACCACACCTAACCTGCTCGCTTCGCTCGCTGATACAGGGAAGTGATACTGACTTACGGAAGCAAAAACAGCCTTCAACACCGTAATGCGCCTTCCACACCATGTTCCACGTACCGTGTACACTGGACGCCTCGCTTGACGCGCGAGGTTGAGCTGAAGCTCAACCTCACGTGCCGCTCAACGAGAGGACTGTGTACACTTTCTCGTGTCTTTACCAACCTTACCACACCTGACCTGCTCGCTTCGCTCGCTGACACAGGGAAATGCTACTCATTCACGCAACAAGCACACAGTGCGCCTCCCATAAACAGTTCCATGTACCTTGTAACCACGTTCATAACGCTATAACAAACGGACCCTATACACTCTCCGTTACAATTTAAAATATACCATTTAAAATTGACTGTAATCCAAGAGTGTAGGCAATGCATTGAGTTACCGATTACCATACCTGTTTGCTTTTTGGTACACCTTTATAACATAATAACTAAGGTTGGTGAATGTGAAAGACACCCTACACTAAATATACACTTCCCCGTAAATTTTTCCCGTCGAAATTGTATGGATAACCTCATTCCCCGTCACCGTTACCATGATGGTGTCTTTCACATTCACTAACCTTGGCTATTATGTTCACATTCACCAATCACCAACATTGATAATAACATAGTAACGTTAACGTTTACCATACATACATTAATTGCACTTTCTATGCTACCCTTATGGGTCATTTTTTCGCTAATTTTCATCTTGCGCACTAAAAAGATAGTGCCATCTTACTCAACTCTCACATAATATACCTAAAAGAATTCTTTGTCCTCGTACGAATAGGTCGCCCTCATTCTGGATCAAACCCATGCTTGATGTATTTATGCACTTAGGTATGCGCTTTTAATATATCTCCCTCGACAGTCAGTCTCATGAAACCACAAATGATTCCGGAGACACTCTAAAGGTGACGGACGACGGAGATGAAAAGACAATTACTAATAAACTCAGCAAGCTAACATGTAGCAAAGTGGCGGAGCAGGGACACCCTTAACATGCATCTTTCAAAATAGACCACTGAGTACCACTAAAGGAATCGTTTGTTAAAACAGAATGCATATACTCCAATCCGTTATCAAGTTAGAACATAAAAACCAATAATCAGGTATTGCCGTTAAACCGTAACCGTTACGATTAAAATGCCTTCGGATTTGCATAACGAACACTCAGGGGAGTCGAATGATATACCACTTGCCCTAAGTGACTTTTAAAAATTTCGAAATCGTAACGGTTTCTAACGGTTACCGTTGGCCGTTATGGCTGCCAAGCTTCTCACATAAAACGCTTGTGGTGACAAGCCGTTTATAGAAAACTGAAGTCCAAAATTCAAGACCATTTAAACAGGACCATTTGAAATCGTCGTAACCGTTAAACCGTAACCGTCAACCCCGAAATGACATCATATCTATGATTTATGGTCATAGACGATTCGAATGATATGCCACTTGCCATATGTGACATTTGAAAATTTCGAAATCGTAACGGTTTCAAACGGTTACCGTTGGCCGTTATGGTCACCAAGCTTGTCCCATAAAGAGATTGTGATGGGAAGCCCTTTGTCGAAAACAGAAGTGGAAAATTCCAAACCACTTAAGCAGGAGAGCATAAAGTGTAAAATTATTTGAAATCGCTGTAACCGTTAAACAGTAACCGCCAACTTCAAAATGACCTCATATCTATGTGTTGTGGTCATAGGCGAGTCGAATGATATGTCACTTGCCATATGTTATCATTTTAAAAAATTGACCTCGTAACGGTTTCTAACGGTTACCGTTGACCTACGTATTTCAAAATCACGCTGGACCCTTCTGAGGTGACCACCTATCGATTGCCGAAAACAGATTTCAAAAAAGTCCAACCGTTTTTGAGTTAGAGCGCGCACAGACAGACAGACGGACGGACATCTCGATCTTATAAAGTGGCTCCGCCACTTAATAAGTTGGGGATATTTTTAACATGACTTCGAAAACTGGTGGTCGGTACTTTAAAGGTAGCATAATATTTTGCAGCACATGAAAGCAACCTTCAACGAATCTCACCGTGTGGACAACTTGGCACCGGTGTACTTTACTGTTGGGCGGCACACATGTTGTTTCACAAATGAATTGTAAAATTGTATCCCCAACTTTTAAGGGTTTATAGCACATTCAGAAACAAGCCCATTATTCGGCTTGTGCTGCGATAACAAGGAATACCTTTGTATTTCCTTCAAAATAAAAACAAAGGAACTTACAGCAAGACCCTTTTGGCCCTCTGCTGTCGCAGTGCCATGTAACCAACGTTTATTAATATGCACATGCATATTTTTTGTGCACTGAGATTTTCTAGAACCGGTGTGCGGTGCTTGAGAAAAGATAATAATACGCTATAATATGCCACATTATCATTTCGTACCAAGTCTGACGTCTCGTATGGTTGGATAAGGTTACGTGAACAAGACAGGACGAAATTTGTGCTACGTCCCGTTATGTTGAGTCCTCGGGATCCTAGTCAGTTCTCCAGACTGAAAGCGTGAAGGAACAAACATTGTTTCGGTTGCATATACATACAGAGTGTAAAACTTTGTGATTTCAGACGCAGTATTTCAATTCTGTGATTCAGGTCAATTCCCAAGTGTGATTAACTGCAGTCATCATGACCTCTGCGTTTCGATGTGGCGTTTGTCGTACAAGTGATACCACTGACGGGGCTTGGTTTGTCCATTTGGTCCACAAGTCGCATCTCCGCAAAAGCCGGAAGCAGTTTGACTCAGTGGGATGGAGCATAGAGGAGAGGGGCCGTTCCATTCTCGTCTTCACCAACTATCCACTCGTCACTTCTACGGATGGTCAGGGTGTCCAGTGGTATCAGGACACTGCCGGTGTGGTCAGGCTCCTCCAAATATGCAGCACTTCCAGAGGACTGGGCGTTGAAGACTTTTTGGTATGGGACGAGAAGCCATGTCTCGGTCTCGTCCGGTTTTCTAGCGTGTAAGTTGTATTCTAAATCATTGAGATTTAGATTAAATATATTAATGCTTATTCAGTCGCTAACTGAAACCATTGTGCATTTAAATTTTGCCAATGGAGCTGGGCTTGGGGAAACATTACTTGGATGCGACGGGGGCGGAAGGTGTGGACTACTTTCGAGCAAAGCTTGATGATGATCACCTCCTATTGGAAATAAGGAAACTGAGCAACCTTAGCGAAATTGCATGTAAGTTTGCGGGTCAACATATTTGACTGGACTTTTTCCTCGTAAATTAATTATTATTTATTAAGGATTGGTTGGTTTTCAATTTTTGCGGCATGTGCAACGTAAAGTGTCTGAGATGATTACTGCTGTCAACCAGCAAAACCAGGCTCCTCCGTCACCCAACCAACGCAAAAGCGGTATTGAGCATCTCAACCAACAGGAAGATGAAACAGACGAACTAATGGTTTTGGAGGAACACATTCGCCGCCCTAGAGCTGATGCGCCTCCAGTAATAGTTCTAGAAGATGAGTTATCCGACTCAAGGGAAGAGAGGGAGGAAAATTTTCAGGATGCAACACTTGGCCAACCAGAAATGGTAAGTAATGTAAAACAGAAACAGTTGCAACCACTCCAATGTAGGTATTAATGCCGCCGCCTCTTTCAACACAGGTGGGATTTACTGGGATTCCCTCTAACTACTTCGCACTTGGGGGTGCTATGAACTTCGGCGGTGGTCTACCCAACTTGGGCGGTGGTCTACCCAACATGACCGGTGGTCTACCCAACATGACCGGTGGTCTACCCAACATGGCCGGTGGTCTACCCAACATGACCGGTGGTCTACCCAACTTGGGCGGTGGTCTACCCAACATGACCGGTGGTCTACCCAACATGGCCGGTGGTCTACCGAACTTCCCCAGTGGTGTACCCAACGTTGCCGGTGGTCTACCTAATTTCGCCAGTGGTCTACCTAATTTCGCCAGTGGTCTACCTAATTTCGCCAGTGGTCTACCTAATTTCGCCAGTGGTCTACCTAACTTCGCCAGTGGTACCTTGAACTTGGGCGCTGATGTCATGAACATGGGCGGTGGCGCGGCCAACTTCTCTGGCGGCACACCAAATTTTGGCGGGGGTACACCCAATATTGGCGGGAATGCCTTTAACTTGGGTGGTTATGACGTGAACTTGGGCGCCAATGCCTTGAACATGGGCGGTGGGGCCTTGCACTTGAACAATGGTGCGCCCAACTTCGGGGTTGGCACGCCCAATCTTGGTGGTGGTGCCTTGAACATGGCCGGCGATGCGTTGAACTTCGCCGGTGGTTCCTTTAACTACATCGGTGGTTCTTTCACCTTCGGCGGAGGTTCCTTCAACTTCAGCAGTAGCTCCTTCAATATCGGCAGTGGTTCTTTCAACTCTGCCGATAATGACTGAAGCATCTGGGATGAATCCAGTTTCGGCCCACAGCTTTAAGTGATTCCTCCGACTGCCTATAGTGCTTCCAAGTTTAACATCAAGTTCCAAGTTTAATTTTAACAGCAATTGCCTCTAACTATGTGAATGATACCTCAATTTCCTTTAATTTCATTTACTTTCATCATTATCGCAATATCGAGTTAGTTTTCCAATCGAGTTAGGATTGGATCACGAGCATGAAATGCAAACAGAATTCTGCATGTACGAGAGCTGAAATGGTAAGAATGACGGACCAAAACATTATTAATAGAAACATATTTTGTGAGTAATGAAATAGCAGCTCAAAATATGAAAAACATGTAACCATGGTGAAGTTTGTTCTTGGGAATGCATCATCCTTAACCTTTACTATTCACAGCCGCGAAACAAGTCACACTTTCCACTAAAGCTTATAAGAGCACATATCAAGAGCACAAAGAGCCAAACTGCGAGAAATGAGTTTAACATTTCCGTCTAATGCCTTTCACATGCGGAGCCAAAATAAATTGTTGGTGTCAAAAAATGTGTATACTTGATAGTGATAGATAAAGTTTAGGCAGTGTAAATTAACAATTATTATCGTTAATGTAGGTATTTAGTTTAAAACTTGTTTAAAAGTTTACATTGCGAAAATGGCATCAAACAAATTAAAAATAATTACTTATCCATTTAATCTATTACCTACTAGACTGAGTGAGTGGTAAGGCAGTAAAGATAGAAAAATAGTATACCCCATATAAACTATTAATTTGTTTAGCGCTCAAAAATGGTTAAATAAAAAACAAGTAATGCATTGTTTGCGTTGCATAATAATATGCCTGTAAATGACTATAAAATAATACAGTGTGCGATATAATTGTTACAGAATCAACATTTACTTACTATATAAGCATGTTTCTGCTGGCATTACCATGGTCTCTGGAATACTCCAATTCTAATAAATGGCGATGGGAAAATCAATTTACGAATTTTATTTTTAATCTCTTCTTGAGACTACCGACAGGACATGATTACTCTTTTATATAACGACTTTTATAATTACTTTCTCATTTCGCTTTCCAAGTGCATACCTACTAAATCATAACAGTGAAACGGCTAAATGAGCAATATTAAAAATACATTTTGTTTAGGTATGCTTCATTTCTCCTGCAATCTTTCTTAAAAACATTCGTTCTCCAGTTGCTACACGTACTATTGCTATACTGAAAGGTCTAATGAGAATATTAAAACTTTCGAATATTTCCGAAAGCATGAAACTTGTTGACTGCCATGTTTCAATGTTCATTATTATTATTTTATCATCAAAACTTGTGGGCAGTGTTTCACATGAACTGTTATATTTTCCCGAGCATTTTTTGAACACGATAAATGTCGACCCGGAAAAATTCTGCTTGTACTTCCATTCCCTTCCCGTTGACGTTTTATACAACCAGTTCAGCAACGTTCGACAACTGGTCATATTTCCAAAACGACTGCATCCTGCCGAAATTCTTAAACTACAGCTACAGAACCCATTTATACCAAAATATTCCGCAGTCATAAGCATCTTCATAGCGCCACACAGCTACAAACGCAATTTTCTCGTCGTATTTACCTTCAATATCTTTGCCTACTCACACAGTTCAGTATTTATATTTCTGTCATCAAACAGTCCAATTAGTAAAATTGGTTGGTTTTCTCCGAAAGTAAAATCCCGTCCAGCCACAATGCTAATCCTTCACCAAAGTCCTAACGACTTGGGCTTCACGTTCACTCTCAAGTGCAACGGCTACTGCATTTTAGCAGAGAAAACCGCTTTCACTAACAACGTCATTGATTTGCTTCTAAAGCATCCCCAAAAATTCAACAAGAAATACTTTCAAAATGCCAACGGGAAGCAGATTGATGCCGTCATTTACGGCAAATATCCAGAGTATTTTGAAACTTCCAACAAGGACATATTCGCATGCAGTCACTGGCTCATGAGGACCAATCAAAGTTATATGTGTACCTATGACATAATGGCCACCATGACTTTGGCAAAAGTTCACAATTTCTCCTTTTCCGTCATATCCCAGTCTGAGTTCTGGGACACGAATCCCTACAAAGATCACATTATCAGCTCAACGGTATCCTCCATTTCGGTTTTATTTGGCCAATTGAATGACCAGACGCACCTTTACGTTGACAGATTTTTACAGTCCATTATCGTGTATTCCTCTTCCCATTCATCAAGAATTGTCTACTGTTTAAGACAGCAAGATCCAGAGGCTCTTGTAAACGTGACCGTTTGGTCACAAGCATTTACGGGAGATCTCTTGGCATTTGTGACAGGATTCTTGCTAGTCGCTGCGCTGTTTATAAGGAGATTTAACAGAGCCGGGATTCTCCTCCGAGACATGTTCGAAGTGTTTATTGTATTTTTAGGGGAGTCTCTGTCCAGCTTGCCTAAGCAGCCAAGAAAGTTTGCCGTTGTGATGCTAACGGGAATGATGATTTGCATGCTGTACGAAAACGCAATCACCAGTTTAATTGTTGTGTCGACTCCACCAAAGCTGTTCGGAAATCTCAAGGATCTTCTTTCTAGTGGCTATAAAATTTTGAACTTTTCCAGGGTCGACGAATCTCATATTTTAGGACTGGAACTGGAGCAGGTGTTCAAGAGCATACCCAAGTATCCATTAAAAGTTACCAGAGTTGAAATATCTAATCGAGTGCGTAATAGCACATTAGACGCTTTCCTTGTACTTAAAAAACATGCAGAATTCTTGCACGACGAAGACGTGGAAATGATCATTGCAACTTATTTGCATGCGTTTTCTAAACTAAATATTGTCAATGCACAATGCCTAGTAGTTCCAGAGAACTTATATGACATTCAGTCATTTTGGAACATGAAGACGTACAACACCAAATGGATGGGCAAAACGATAATTCGGATTGCAGAGGCAGGATTGGCTGATTTATGGAAAACGTGGTCAAATTGGATGCAAAAATTGAGGTCAAAGTTGCCAACGGAACGGGTTAGATGTAATTCGATAAGCTGGGTGAATGATCAGATAGACATGAGAAAGATTGCGGCAGTTGCAATTCTTTGGACCTTATTTGTATTCATTTGCTTCATCATTTTCTTACTAGAAATTCAGACATGCTCGTACCACTTGGTCAAGATCATTACACTGGCTTTACTTCAGTTATTAAATTTCGACAGGAATCTTACCAAACCTTTCACTGACTAAAAGAACTCGTTGTTTTGACATGAGAGTTTTCGTGTCTGTAAAATGTAACAAAAATGACTAGTGAATACAATGCAGTTTCAATTGGAATAATAAAAGTACATAATGAACATTAATTGCCTTCTCAGCTATGAAACGTGATTGATAAACAATATACTAATTAGTTAATGAAAAATCTTCGTCCTCGTCTACCAGAATTCAGAATGTGTCATTAACTTAATTATTCATTAACAAGAAACTGTACGTGATATGTATAACCGAGGTAGGTATATGATACGTAGCACGGTTCATGTGGTACGGGAATTATTTGAGTCTGGAAATGTCATTAACTTAATTTAATCTACTTATTCACGCAAAACTCATTGTCTACTTCACTTGTCCTTGGTTAATGTTCGAGTTTGCTTAAGTCACATATTATTAAGTTAAGTACGTCTTTAAGCTTCAGGATTCCGAGCGGGGCTACTTGAGAAATGGAATTACCAAAAGGATTATTCGTCCCGTTTCTTTTAGTTTTTATCAACGTCTCTCTTGCTCTAACAAGCATAGTGAATACATCGAAACTTCATCATGTCCCGGTGTCGAATTCGGAAGAGCTTCGTGAAGCACTCGCCAACTCAGTCCCAGGTGACATGATTATCCTCTCAGATAACGCATACGAAGGTCCCTTCACAGCGACTACAAACGGAACCCACGACAAGCCCATTTTTGTCGTTGCTAGCAAACTGGCCGGAAGAAACCTGACAATCTTTGGAGTCAAGGAGGAGCCTGCATTCATCGTACTTGGCAACCACTGGCGATTGATTCATCTCAACTTTGACGGATTTGTGGGACTGCACGTTACTGGGAATGACTTTTGGGGGAATGATCTCGTGGTCAAAAACGCAGACAATGGAATTGTACTCGAGGGACATCAAAACATTGTCATGCACAGCTACGTCGCCGATGTGCGCAAAGTGGGAATTCTTGTCAAGGGGAACCGGGCGATTCTCGCTAGAAGTGCAATCATTCGAACGGGGACTTCAATTCAAGTTGAAAAATCGGCGTGTTGTGGGTACATCAAAGATAACGTGTGTGATGGCCCTGTGCTTATCAACGGCAAGGAAGTTGTGCATAAAAACACGATGCATTTACACTAGTTTACAATATTTGTTATATAATTTGTAAAATATATTTAACAAGGATAACACACAACGTATAAAATTTTTACGAACGAAAATATGTACTCACTATTAGCTATCTTATGTGCCTGCATGTCAATTTCATAATATGTACGAATTTTTGAATTTCATCAAAATTATAAAAAAGACTGTAATTATCAGTCTAACAAATTAAGCAGTTTCGGCACGATTCCGACAAAATGAATAAATTATATTACTTCTCAGTCTGGAATAGTGACAACATTTCACTGCTACTCAGAGCTGAGGTGGCAACCTTAAAGATTCTTTCCATCAGTCGGGCTTCAGCCTTCATTAGCGACAATCTGTTGGCCAAATCCAAGAGAGGCAAGTGTGGCACCCACCTCGTTCATGCTTCCAAGCATGTTCTTCAGAAACTGGAGTACAGGTGTCATTTGATATTTTCCGGCAGCATAGGTGAATTCCAGGACGACATCCGCAGAGGACCATTGTGGAGCAGCTCTCCTTAGAATCAAGTCCATCGCTTTCCCTGAGATGTCTGTGACTTTCACCACTCCAGTTTAGGCTTCAGAGAGACCGGATTGTAGCAAGGAATATACCACTCTGCTGTTCGCTGGAATTTGAAAAGAAAAATCCATACAAAAAATTATATTGTGGCCACAACTGCACTTTAGAATGGTGTAAGTAAATGAATGGCAAATTCAAATTACATTTTAGAATCACTCGGTGACATTTGAACTCCTGGCCATCGCTGCAAATGAGGTTTAGATCCCCCTCCGTGGAATTAGCGAGGAGGGCTAGGTTTCTCTGTGTCACTCTCACAGAATTCATCCGGAACTGTTCCTTCAACGTCACGATGCTATCTCCAGTGACAATTTCAAACTTCTAGGCTTCCAGGAGAATGTCGTCCTTGGTCACCCTCAAGAAATTCTCAATTTTCCTCACAAACTCATACTTTTCCTTCATCACCTGAAAGATGTGCCCAAAAAACAAGATTTTCTATTCATTTTGATTTATTCAATGTGTAAAACGTTTCAAGTGGGCGACAAAATTTTTAACAAAATGACATCTCGGTATGATAATCACAAATACTACAAGATAGTTACTCCCGAACAACTGATACCGGCTCACCACTGTCACTAATTGCTTCTGGGCTATTTAAATAAGCAGGTTTTGAAACGAATAATTTAACGGCTTGATTTTAACCGAGCCTTTAGATGCCCTTCTTTTATTTATTCGCCCTGATTTTAGAAAAAATTGGGGATAAATCTTGAGTGCTGGCTGGGCAATAAATTAAGTGGCAGAAACGAAACAAAAACAATGTACACTGGATAGAAAATCAATAGAATTCGTCGGCATATGTTGAAGAAAATCATCATAATTTATTATTAATAAAAATAAAATGATGTTGGTTACGTTATTTATAACATTACCATTGTCAGCAGACAAGAGTTCAGTCGAATAGCACATGACATCGTGAGACTTTTGCAGGCACATGAGTACTAATCGGTGCAATAAAAATAATTCTAGTAGATAATTAGTTTAGTTCTTTATAAAAATACAAGATTTAACTAAAGCAAAGTACTTACGCATGCACATAATTTATTTATATATACATAATGGCAAATTCTTATAACATAGATATAAAATACAATCCAGAATATTGTACTATCAACTTTATTGAAATAGGTATTGAAATTGTAATCACCTAGGCCTTGGTCATTTGACCATTATACTACCTATGTCAGAAAACATCAAATTGAACATCCCCATCGATTTATAGAATGTAATTTTTTGACGAATCGATTGAATACCTTGCAAGTCCCAGCCCGACAGGGACGCATATAATACATTCACCCTTGTATTTTAAATCGTACAAAAAAACCACGGTTATACAAAACCTAGCTTGATATCAAATCATGTGATGGTGAAAGTTCCTAATTCAATGACACGAGTTAATAGGTTTCAGTCTGGTTCCAGAGGGAGTTCATTTAGGCATGTAAGATAATTATTTATGGATGTGTAAGCACATAGACCCCCTTGATGGACTAAATACAAAATTCTTGCTATTTAGCAAATAGTCGATAAAAACGAAAGAAACAATGATTATTTAATAACCCTGCTGGCGCATATTTACTTTATGGATACCATTGTTTTGCGTAAATAGACCCCCTGGTACCAGCCTGTATGTATATCCATACATTCTTTTATGAATCCTTTTCGCATGAAAGAAATCCCTGATAGAAACAATTTTATAGCTCAATTTTTTCAGCACAACATATAAATAACAGGACACACAAAGGTTACAAAATTACAAACTCTAATGACGCACTCGTGTGGTCAGTGTGTGTTATCAACTTGCTGCTTATCAGTTGCTTTTGTGCCCGACCAACTGAAGACTGAAGCCTGAGCATAATTTAAAAATCTAAATTTGACAGTTAACTTTTGTTTCTATTATTATTTCTATTATTAATGAAGTAAGTTGAAAAACTGCTACTGGTTGACAATTTGAAGACCCAGCACATTCACGTTGTACATTCATTTGGTTGTGTACCTAAATTAATTTTATAGTAAGAAACCGTGCTATTACTTAATATTACATTTTATAGAGAGAAAATACTTTAAACTAGAGGAATCGGCAAAAAATTCCCATGTACAGATAAAAGTAACGTAGTGTATTTACAGGACCGCGAAATGATATTTTGCGTTCAAAGTTGACTTGTGGAGATATTTCAAGAAGATATTTCAAGTTTGAAAAGTGGAACTGGTTTATGTTCCAGTTTTTATCCCCATGAACTTTCATAAACTAACTGGTGCAAATAGTGATTGTGAAACCCTGAAAACTGATATCAACCGTCGCATTAGTTGAAAAAATAAAAATAACGATCGTTTACAATTTACATCAGGCAAAAATGTCTTTTAGTTCTAACAAATTACATGCATATCTGTTCATACAAACTAATAACGTCCCAATACATCCTGTCTAGTTAGCCATAAAAATAGTATGCATTTACAAAAATCTAACCAGCCACCAGTTTATGCTCATCATACAGTTTGGGAAATATAAATGATAGGGCACAGTTAACGCCTATGAATTTAATGGCAATAGAACACCAGTTGAACTGCCCGCGGCGTGGCTGAGAGCATTCATGCTTCAATACTATTGGCTCCCTCACTCATATCTTCATACAACCGGACTCTCGCACCACAGCCACAATTAAAAACCTTATTAGTTAATTAGTTTCGGTGAGTTTTTCTAAGATAACTGCTCAACCGTTTATAGCGCAGAATTCAGTGATTCTGGCGGTATATTTAGTTTTGCTGTACAGTGAGTGTACGATCTAGAATTAGGGACTTTAGTTAGTGAGTTAGTGTGGATGCGGAATTTGCACTTGTTTACATGGATAGTAGTGACATGCTAAAATCACTTATTTTGAATCGTACACTCACTGTACAGCAGAACTAAATATACTTGCAGAATCACAGAATTCTGCTCTATAAACGGTTGAGCAGTTATCTTAGAAAAACTCACAGGAACTGATTAAATAATAAGGTTTAAAATTGTGGTTGTGGTGCGAGAGTCAGGTTGTATGAATTTTATGGTGGCATATGTAGGGCTGGTGAAATGTCCATTCTTGTATTTTCGTGGACATGACATGTCCATTTGTCAAAATGACATTGACACTTTACAAAATGTCCATAAAATGTCGTCGAAAATTCTTTCTTAACAAGTCGACATATTTGTCGACATTTTGTCATGCCAAATTGACACTGTCATATTTTTCTGGGCGAAAATTCAAAATACAAGCAAGCAACCTGTGTAACGGCGGAGAGTGCTTCTACCGTACTGCTATGTATCGAGTATTGAATAGGACTACGAGTATTGAATAACAATATCCATGGTTAACTTTCACCGTTAGTGTCCGTTACCACGATAAAATTTTAACATATTACCAACATATTTCAGCATATGTGCGACACAGATCATAGGTTGTTTTTTCACCAAAACTCATAATACGATGTCAGATTTTGAAAATTCTTAACGAAATAACGGTTAACGGCTGTTTTTTTATTTGTTATAATTCTTATGCAAAAGTAAGTACGAAAGTGCAAGAAAAATAATATTTGGCAATTTGTCCAAAAATATAGGTGCAGAGAACATGACATTATGACATGGTGTTGCAATGAGTATGATATAAGCCATGTCTGACATTTTGACATGACATTGAAATGAGCATGTTATATGTCATATCTGACATTTTGAATCGTCGAGAAATGGATATTTGTCAATGTCCGTTTCCTGACACTTGTCCAGTGACATTGACACTTGTCCAGTGACATTGACACTTGTCCAGTGACATTGACACTTGTCCAGTGACATTGACACTTGTCCAGTGACATTGACACTTGTCCAGTGACATTGACACTTGTCCAGTGACATTGACACTTGTCCAGTGACATTGACACTTGTCCAGTGACATTGACACTTGTCCAGTGACATTGACACTTGTCCAGTGACATTGACAATTGGCCAGCCCTACCTATATGAGTGAGAGATCCAAGTGGGCTCCGCCTTCTCTACCATCATCATCACCATCGTATGGACACGAAATAATGGAGGCTTAAACAATTCTTGCGCAAGAAAGTTAGAATTAGGTAATTAGCCTTGTAGGAGCATAGCATTGCCTACGTCGGTTTCTGTTCTCTACTGATACAAACACTATTTTTATACATTACTTATGTGGGTACACCGGTTTGCGTTTAGAAACACACAACTTCATTTTCAACTGTCTACTCTGATTCACCGTATGTTTCTCACTCCAACGTTCCCATGATGTTAACACAAAGGATTTACAAGGGAGTCCGGTTCCTCCTAAAATTTTACTCCCTGTTTGGAATTATTTCCTTTAAATGGAACTCCACACTGCTCATATTTGTCAAGTCGTCGCCTGCGCACCGTCGTTTATTCCTGAACGCAATCCTCCTCTTGCTCTGGCTACTTCACATTCTCCGCCAACTCTACTTGTTCCACGGGAACAAGGACTATCAAAAACTCAACATTTTGGTGACGTTCACCACCGCATGCGTCCTGGCAATGGAGGCTCTCGTCATGCCGTTATTTTATCGGGACAGAATGCTTCTCTTTTGGAATTGTCTATTCGTATATCTTAGGCGTGTCGAAGGTATAAAAACATGCCAAAAATCCTTGTATACATACATAATTCAAAAATAATATCTTCAAATAATCTATTTCCAGAGAGATACATGACACATGGCCCAAAATATATTCATCTCATTGAGCTTATCTTATTCCTTCAGTGGCTCAGCCACCTCCAGATGTTTGCGTTCACAGCTCTCTTTTTCCTCCTGCGTCCATCGACACCCATCCTCCTCTCGTCAGTCATTCCCTCCATCATCCCAGTTCCCATTTCTTACCTGATTTCTCCCGGTATCCCCATTTACATTTCCTTCGTCGTCTACATGAACACATACGTTTATAGCGGCATCATGATCGTTTATGGAACTCTGGCAGTGCCCTTCATTGTTCAGCAACTGCGTCTCTCTCAAAAGCCATCAACCTACAAATCTGTCGACCTGCTTCGTATAAAGCAGTCCATCCTCACCCTCGAATATCGCTCAGCCCAAATCCTACAGCAACGAGTCAACTCATTCGTCGGTCCAGTTCTCGTTCCCAGCCAGACCATAATTTCTTGCGTTACCATTTTCTCGACAGTTGTGGTGATCAAGCATCACCATCAGCTGCAAAACGCTGCCAAGGTGATGATGATTTTGTGGGCAGTGCTGGGTTCGGTAGGTTGGGGACTTATACTCAGTCTCGGCGGTTACGTTTACTCGAATGGGCACAAAACGCTCAATTCGTGGAGATACCACGGATGGGCAACCAGTTACGATGGAAAGTTTATGAAGAAATTTCGCCGTTCCTGTAAGCCGCTTGTTATAAGCTTTGGAAAGACGTATACAGTTAGACAGGTTACTGTGCTAATATATTTTCGCAGCTTGTCCAGAAATCTCGTAAGAATGCTACTTGTTAACGTTTGAGCTTGGAAAGGAGAGGCATTTTATATATTTTGTTTTTGTCATTGAGTAGTTTTTGCGTGATTTTTTAAATTGTCTGCATGCATGTCTTTTTGCCGTGTCTGTTCTTGTTTTTGGCGAAAAGGTGAAAAGACTGCGTGGGATTTTGGAGGATGATGCAATGCAGAAGAGGAGAAGCGAGCCGACGAGCTCATTATTATCATTATTGCTTTTTTGTGAGAGTGAAACTTTTGTTGAGCTCATTGATTTTTGTTAATTGATATAAAAAGTGAATAATAGTAATCAATAAAATTGCTAAATTGATTAACTATTAACAAGAATAATTACTGATTTGTCTTGTTAGCTTTTTTCGCCATATTTGGGCATTTGATTTCGGCATATTTGGCCATTTTTAGTCATATTTGGACTAGTAGTTAGTAGCGTAGCATTAGGGCTTTCGTTACTACTTTAATTTTCATTTTAAAATACTAACACGAACCAGGAATTTGTCTTAACTGTTACAAGCGGTAACATTAAGTGGTGCCGAAACCCGGGATTTTAAAAATAAATAAACTTTAATTAATTTTTGTGTGATTTTGTGACTGAGGATTACTGCTATTACTGCTATGGCTGACAACAGTGAAGTGTCATCCCGGATGAGTAGCAGGGCCACGAAGGGAGTTCCTCCGAAGAGGTATCCAGAGATGGAGGGATCCACCGTCGCCACCAAGAAAAGCACAGGATCTACAAAAACTGGAAACTCCAGCAGCAGTGTCCGAAGACAACAAATCGTGGTTGACGCCGGCAAGGAGCTGTTGGCCATCAAAAAGAAGGTGACCGACAAGACAACGGACCTGAAGTTGGCGGAACACGCCGTCACCTCCATTAAGAAGAAGCTAGAGCACCTGAAGAATGTGCCTCAAAGTCCGGAAATCGATAAGGAGGGTGGTGATCTGGCGCGGATGCTGTTGGACGCAGAGGCAAATGTGGAAAAATTGAAAATTGAGTTGGAGGCCCTCCAAGCTACAACAGCAGACGAAGTGGACCTCGTGCAGCAACAAAAGGATCTCGAGCTTGAGAAAGTGGATTCCGAGGACGAGGATTTTGCCTCTCTACACTCGGAGGAGGAACCGAAGAAAAATGAACACGTGCTTAGCTGGGTGGCCAGCCAGAATGACCTCCACCACCCCATCTCAATGAAACGGATTACAGCTGACGCGACCCCCTCTAGATTGCCTACAAATCAACCGGAAGTGGTGGATGGAGGAAAACAAAAATTTGTGAAGAGTCCGTACGTTCATCAGCGAGCCGCAACGTTTACCTATAACCCCTCATCATCATCGGAAGAAGATTTTGGTGTCGACACTTCGCCTCCTCCCACTTCAAGGAAAGAAGAAAATGTGACAATGAGGGATTTGGTCACAGCGCTCAGTCAGTTTGGAGCCAATACAAGCCAAAGTCAAGTTTTGATGAAGACTACGGTGGATAAGGACCTGCCCAAGTTCGGAGGAGAACCTGCAAATTGGATGCAGTTCAAGACGGAGTTTGACCGTACCACCTCCAAATACAAATTTGACCCCTCAGAGAATATGATAAGACTCCGGAAGGCACTGGTGGGACAAGCCAAGACTACTGTACAGCACCTAATGGTAAATGTGGATAACGTGGACGTCATCATGGATTCTCTTCAAAAACGCTTCGGACGACCCCGTGTTGTGCTCAACGCACTAGCCACCAAGGCAAAGGCATGTGGAAATGTGACCACTGCCAAACCGGAAACCATCATTGAGTTTGGGCTCGCGGTACAGGCTCTTGTATCCAACATCGTGTCCTTTGGCGAAGACGGTTACCTCAATAGTGTGGAGCTTTTGGAAACCCTCGTCAAGAAGCTGTCCCCTGACCTAGCGACACGATGGTTTGAGTGGCTCGCAGCAGATAGGAAGCGAGAAGACAACTTGCTGGGATTTTCGGAGTGGAGCTCCACCCAACTGGACATCGCTTACCAGAGAACGGACGTCAAGTTTGAAGAGCCAACAGAAGAGCGCCAAGAAAGAAGACGCAAACGAGGGCCAGGCTCCATCAATGTAGCCACATCAGGAGAAGGAGGAAAGAAATGCGCCTGTTGTGGAAAAGGCAACCATCCTCTCGAGAAATGCTGGAGCTTCAAGAAGAAGGATGTCAACGAGCGCTGGAAAACTGTCAAGTTAGTGAGGGCATGCATCAGCTGCCTGAAAATAGGACATCGCTCGAAGGAATGTGACTCTGTACGGGAATGTGAAGTAAGCGGCTGCACAAGACTTCACCACAGCCTCCTCCACAATGACAAATTTGAGAGGGAAAGCTCGCCAACTTCCAAGAAAGAAGAAAAAGATGACGATCCAGCTGAATTGCTACAGCATGAGGATGGAAGAGTCCACCTTAAGGGAAATTTTGCCGTGATTACTGGGTGTGATGGACCCCTTCCCATCATCCCCGTTAAATTGAAAGGACCTGCCGGAGTCTTCAGATGTCATGCAATGTTGGATAGCGGTGCAACAAGAAGCCTCATGAAGCGAAGCATTGCTGAGAAGTTGGGTTTGGAAGGTGAACCCATCACATACAGCTACCGTGGGATCACTGGGAAGACAGTAACAGAGAAAGAGGCAAAGCGTGTCAACTGTGACATTTCTGGAATTCTGAGGGGCGACGGCTACAAGAAACTGCAAGCAGCCGTGACGGTGCAAGAAATAAAAATGTCACCGTACTCAATCGACATGGATGAAGTGAAGAGAACTTGGCCTCATTTGAAAAATGTGGCAGCTCCCTCCCTCAAGGATGTCGTTCCTGACATCATCATCGGCAACAACAATCCTCATTTGATTCTTGCGAGGAAGATTCTGCAAGCAGGCGATGAAGACCCTGTTGGATGGCGAAGCGAACTGGGATGGACAGTCTCAGGAAATTTTGACAGTTTTGGAATTGGAAGTGTGAATGCCCTCTGTGGCGAAAGCTCCATTTCCAACGAATATCTTCACAACCTCATCAAGAAGTCTTTCTCGTTTGAAGATTTTGGAGTGAAGCCATTGAAATCCAAAGGAAAGAACTTGGACGAGAAGCGAGCGTACGGGATCCTGGAGCGTACCGCGAAGAAAACTGGTGACCACTGGGAAGTTGGACTGCTTTGGAGTGAAGATGACGTGTCCTTTCCTGAGAGCGAGACCGCTGCATTTAAACGCCTGCAGTACACCGAACGGAAGATGAAGGACCCTCTGTACAAGCAAATGTACATGGACAAGATGAAGGAATACTTGAGTAAAGGATACATGCGGAAAATGTCAACAGCAGAAGCAGCGGTGACGAAAAATAATACATACATTATTCCTCATTTTGGCGTCACGAATCCCAATAAGCCAGGTAAATTCCGCTTCATATTGGACGCGAAGGCAAAGACACACGGAGTGTCACTAAATGACAAACTTCTGAAGGGACCAGACCTCATCCGCTCGCTTGTTGGTGTTCTGTGGAATTTTCGGAAGCATCGTGTGGCGTTAACAGGGGACATTACCGACATGTTCCATCGCGTGGAGATAAGAGAAGAAGACCGCGACAGCTTGAGGCTGCTTTGGAGAGATGGGGATTCCAGAAAGCCAGTGGATCATTACCAGATGCAGGTTATGATATTTGGAGCCACCTCTTCCCCAGCAACAGCAATTTACGTTAAAAACAAGAACGCCGGCATGTTTCAGGAGAAATACGCACACGCGGCTGACGTAATTTGCAAGGACTTTTACGTGGATGACGCGCTTACAGGTGGTGATAGCGTGTCAGAGGTCATTGAGCTGAGGAAGCAGATTAGCTTTATCAACGCATCCGGAAATTTTACCGTTTGTAAGTGGATGTCCAACTCGAAGGAAGTACTTGCGTCAATCCCTGAAGAACTGCGAGCTGAAGGAGCAAAGCAATTTAGTGACAAGAACGACCTGCCTGGAGAAAGAGTACTTGGGATGTTGTGGAATCCAGAAGAAGACGTGTTCCAGTTTCAACTAGGACTCCATAAAGTCAAAATGGAAATTCTGGATGGTGAGATGCCCACCAAGCGTCAAATGTGTGGACTCATCATGTCGCTGTTTGATCCAGTCGGATTCATCAGCCACTACAAAATCAAAGGGCTGATACTTTTGCAAGAAGTCTGGAGTGCTGGAGTCGGTTGGGATGACGAAATTCCTGTGACAACCTACATGAAGTGGAAGAAATGGCTCGCACGATTGGAGGAAGTAAAGTTGGTGAAGATTCCACGTTGTTACTCCCCTCTCCTAAACTCAGCGGATAATATTCAACTACAGACATTCGTGGATGCCAGTTCGGAATCTTACAGCGCCATTTGTTACCTGAGGATCCAGAAGGGGAAAAGTGTGGAGGTCGCCTTTGTGGGTTCCAAAGCTCGAGTGGCTCCACTGAAGAAAGCCACGATCCCGAAAATGGAGCTACAAGCAGCATTGATGGGAGCCCGACTTGCCGCCAGTATCGAGGAAGAATTAAAGCTAAAAATTGACTCCAGGTACTTCTGGTCCGACTCCAGTACTGTTCTGCAGTGGCTTCGTTCGCGTGCTGGAAAGTTGAAAGAGTTTGTTGCAAATCGAATTGGGGAGATCCAGGAGACGACTAATCCACAGGAGTGGCACTGGATTCCTACTAAGATGAACATAGCTGATGTTGCAACGAGATTTGAAAGCGAAATCTCGTTTGACCCCGAGTGTGAGTGGTATCAAGGACCATCATTTCTATTCGGACATCCCAGCGAGTGGAACTTTGCTGAAAAGAGGAAGCAGGAGAAAGGAAACGTTGGTGTTGTCACTGCCACAATCGGAGAGAAAGGAAACATGCCCAGCGAGAAGACAAGCCTGGCCAAAGCAACACCACCACTGGAAAGGTTTTCAACCTATGGAAGGCTTCTACGGGCAACAGCTGCTGTTTTGAAAGCGGCTAAAATCTTTTTGTCGAAATTGGGGAAAGATGAGAATGCCGTTGTCTCGGAGAAGAAATCACGACCAGAGTGGAAAAACGTCTCCACACTCACCGCAGATGACTTGGTAGCAGCAGAGAAACATTTGGTGAAGTTGACACAGGAAGAGTCATTTGGAAATGACCTCAACGTTTTGCGTCACCGGGGCCAGCTTGAGAAGAAAAGCAGTATTTGGAGGCTTTCGCCAATGTTGGACGTTGAGGGGATCATTCGAGTGGACGGGAGGATTGGAGCTGCCAGGGAGGTCTCAGACTCTGTCAAGTTCCCCATCATTCTTCCACCTCGTCATCGTATCACGGAGCTCATTGTGGACCAGGAGCATGTTCGGAATGCACATCAAGGGGTGGAGACCGTCCTGAGCAACCTGCGTCAGAAGTTTTGGATAGTAGACGCTCGTCACACGGTGAAGAGGAGCTGGTCACGGTGCCAAGCTTGCCACCTTGCTAAATGCAAGCCTCAACCGCCAAAGATGGGAAATCTTCCGGCGTTCCGTTTGGCAAGTCATCAACCGGCATTCACATTTACTGGAATTGATCTATTTGGACCAATGGAGGTCACCGTTGGACGCCACCACGAGAAGAGATGGGGAGTCCTCATTTGCTGCATGGTGACCAGAGCAGTACACCTGGAGATTGTGTACAGCCTATCTACGGATGAGATCATGATGGCGTTGTCCCGCTTCATCGACACGCGTGGGCGTCCTTCCGTCATCCACAGTGATAACGGGACGAATTTTGTTGGCGCTGCAAAGGAGTTGAAAGAGATGTGGAGTACGGTCGACTTCACCAGGATCCAGGAACATGGACGCTTTCAGCAAATCACGTGGACATTTAATCCACCTGCTGCTCCGCACATGGGAGGCGTTTGGGAGAGGCTTATCCAGACGGTCAAGAAATGTTTACGGGCCGTTCTGCACGAGAAGTACCCGAGGGACACGACGCTGCTCACCCTGTTCAAGTCTGTGGAGAACATGATGAATTCTCGGCCCCTGACTTACTTTTCTTGTGATCCGTGCGACCCGGAGCCAATCACCCCTAATCATCTTTTGAGAGGAGGATGTGACACTGGACCGTCAATTCCCGCTGTCTTGGATTCCAGTGACGAGTTCCTGAGGAGCCAGTGGAAGCGGAGTCAAGTTATGGCTGATCAGTTTTGGATGCGGTGGACCAAGGAATTCCTTCCAAAACTTTTGCGTCGAGGGAAGTGGCAAGATCCTGTAGAGCCTCTTGTCGTTGGAAGTTTGGTGTTCATGGTCGATGAACACTTGCCAAGGAACTGCTGGGTGAGGGCGTTTGTCTCCAAAGTCTTCCCCAAAAACGGACAAGTTCGAGTAGTGGAGGTGACAACGCGAGATCCTGTGACAAGGAAGACGAGCACTTTCCGGAGACCTGTTGCGAAACTGTGTCCTCTCGGTTTGACGATGGAAATCAAGGACCCAAAAGATCCTTAATTTCGGGGCCAGAATGTTAATGATTGAGCTGGGGAAGGAAATTCATAATATGTATTTTGTTTTTGTCATTGAGTAGTTTTGCGTGATTTTTTAATATGTCTGCATGCATGTATTTTTGTTGTGTCCGTTCATGTTTTGGTGGAAAGGCAAACAAGACTGCGTGGGGTGTTGGAGGATGATGCAACGCAGAGAAGAGGAGAAGCGAGCCGACGAGCTCATTATTATGATTATTGCTTTTGTGTGAGAGTGAAACTTTTGTTGAGCTCATTGATTTTTGTTAATTGATTTAAAATAACTGCAGTCATTAATAAAATCGATCAATTTTGACTGTTAACAAGAACAATTATTGTTTTGTCTTGTTAGTTATTTTTTCGCCATATTTGGGCATTTGATTTCGGCATATTTGGCCATTTTTAGTCATATTTGGACTAGTAGTTAGTAGCGTAGCATTAGGGCTTTCGTTACTACTTTAATTGTCATTCTTAAAAAATAACACGAACCAGGAATATTGTCTTAACTGTTACAAGCGGTAACA
>CM023200.3:35150236-35184803 GCA_004115045.4 Sinella curviseta | reverse complement strand
ATGAAATGACAATTAAAGTAGTAACTAAGCCCTAGTGCCGTGCTACTAACTAACTAGTCCAAATATGACTAAAAGTGGCCAAATATGCCCAAATAAATGCCCAAATATGGCGAAAATTAACTAACAAGACAAAACAATAATTATTCTTGTATAACAGTCAATAATTGATCGATTTTATTAATGACTGCAGTTACTTTTTATCAATTAACAAAAATCAATTGAGCTCAACAAAAGTTTCACTCTCACAAAAGCAATAATAATAATGAGCTCGTCGGCTCGCTTCTCCTCTCTTCTGCATTGCATCATCCTCCAAAATCCCACGCAGTCTTTTCACCTTTTCGCCAAAAACAAGAACAGACACGGCAAAAAGACATGCATGCAGACAATTTAAAAAATCACGCAAAAACTACTCAATGACAAAAAACAAAATATATAAAATGCCTCTCCTTTCCAAGCTCAAACGTTAACATTCTGGCCCCGAAATTAAGGATCTTTTGGGTCCTTGATTTCCATCCTCAAGCCGAGTGGGCACAGCTTCGCAACAGGTCGCCGAAAAGTGCTCGTCTTCCTTGTCACAGGATCACGCGTCGTCACCTCCACAACTCGAACTTGTCCGTTTTTGGGGAAGACCTTCGAAACGTATGCTCTCACCCAGCAGTTCCTTGGCAAGTGTTCATCGACCATGAACACCAAACTTCCGACGACAAGTGGCTCCACAGGATCTTGCCACTTCCCACGACGCAATAATTTTGGAAGGAACTCCTTGGTCCACCGCATCCAAAATTGATCAGCCATAACTTCACTGCGCTTCCACTGGCTCCTTAGGAACTCATCACTGACATCCAAGACAGCTGGAATGGACGGTCCCATGTCGCATCCTCCTTTCAAAATATGGTTTGGCGTGATTGGCTCCGGGTCGCTCGGATCACAAGAGGAGTAGGTCAGGGGTCGAGAATTCATCATGTTCTCCACAGATTTGAAGAGGGTGAGCAGCGTCGTGTCCCTCGGGTACTTCTCGTGCAGAACGGCCCGTAAACATTTCTTGACCGTCTGGATAAGCCTCTCCCAAACGCCTCCCATGTGCGGAGCAGCAGGTGGATTAAATGTCCAGGCAATTTCCTGAAAGCGTCCATGTTCTTGGATCCTGGTGAAGTCGACCGTGCTCCACATCTCTTTCAGCTCCTTTGCAGCGCCAACAAAATTCGTCCCGTTGTCGCTGTGGATAACGGAAGGACGCCCACGTGTGTCGATGAACCGGGATAACGCCATCATGATCTCATCCGTAGAGAGACTGTGTACGATCTCCAAGTGCACTGCTCTTGTTACCATGCAGCAAATCAGGACTCCCCATCTTTTCTCGTGGTGGCGCCCAACGGTGACCTCCATAGGACCAAAAAGGTCAATCCCGGTAAATGTGAATGCCGGTTGATGACTAGCCAAACGGAATGCTGGAAGATTTCCCATTTTTGGTGGCTGAGGCTTGCACTTAGCAAGGTGGCAAACTTGGCACCGTGACCAGCTCCTCTTCACCGTGTGACGAGCGTCCACTATCCAAAACTTTTGACGCAAATTGCTCAGCACGGTCTCCACTCCTTGGTGAGCATTCCGAACATGCTCCTGGTCCACAATAAGCTCCGTGATCCGATGCCGAGGTGGAAGTATGATGGGGAACTTGACAGAGTCCGAGACCTCTCTTGCAGCTCCAATCCTCCCGTCCACTCGCATGATCCCGTCAGCGTCCAAAATTGGCGAAAGCCTCCAAAGACTGCTTTTCTTGTCAAGCTGGCCCCGGTGGCGCAAGATGTTGATGTCATTTCCAAATGACTCCTCCTGTGCCAACTTCACCAAATGTTTTTCTGCTGCTACCAAGTCATCTGCGCTGAGTGGGGATACGTTTTTCCACTCTGGTCGTGATTTATTCTTCCACTTCATGTAGGTTGTCACAGGAATTTCGTCATCCCAACCGACTCCAGCACTCCAGACCTCCTGTAGAAGAATCAATCCCTTGATTTTGTAGTGGCTGATGAATCCGACTGGATCAAACAGCGACATGATGAGTCCACACATTTGACGCTTGGTGGGCATCTCACCCTCCAGAATTTCCGTTTTGACTTTATGGAGTCCTAGTTGAAACTGGAACAGGTCTTCTTCGGGATTCCACAGCATCCCAAGTACTCGCTCTCCAGGCAGGTCGGCCTTGTCACTAAATTGCTTTGCTCCTTCAGCTCGCAGTTCTTCAGGGATTGACGCAAGTACTTCCTTCGAGTTGGACATCCACTTACAAACGGTAAAATTTCCGGATGCGTTGATAAAGCTAATCTGCTTCCTCAGCTCAATGACCTCTGACACGCTATCACCACCTGTAAGCGCGTCATCCACGTAAAAGTCGTTGCAAATTACGTCAGCTGCGTGTGCATATTCCTCCTGAAACATGCTAGCATTCTTGTTTTTAACATATATTGCTGTTGCGGGGGAAGAGGTGGCTCCAAATATCATAACCTGCATCTGGTAATGATCCACTGGCTTTCTGGAGTCCCCATCTCTCCAAAGCAGCCTCAAGCTGTCGCGGTCTTCTTCTCGTATCTCCACGCGATGGAACATGTCGGTAATGTCCCCTGTTAACGCCACGCGATGCTTCCGAAAATTCCACAGAACACCAACAAGTGAACGGATGAGGTCTGGTCCCTTCAGCAGCTTGTCATTCAATGACACTCCATGTGTCTTTGCTTTCGCGTCCAAGATGAAGCGGAATTTCCCTGGTTTGTTGGGGTTGGTGACGCCAAAGTGGGGAATAACATAAGTACTATTTTTCCTCACCGCTGCTTCTACTGTTGACAACTTCCGCATGTATCCTTTTCTCAAATACTCCTGCATCTTGTCCATGTACATTTGCTTGTACAGAGGGTCATTCATTTTCCGTTCGGTGTACTGCAGGCGTTTAAATGCAGCGGTCTCGCTCTCAGGAAAGAAAACGTCATCTTCGCTCCAAAGCAATCCAACTTCCCAGCGGTCACCAACTTTCTTCATTGTACGTTCCAGGATCTCGTACGCTCGTTTCTCGTCCAAGTTCTTTCCTTTGGATTTCAATGGCTTCACTCCAAAATCTTCAAACGAGAAAGACTTCTTGATGAGGTTGTGAAGATATTCGTTGGAAATGGAGCCTTCACCACAGAGAACATTCATGCTCCCAATTCCAAAACTGTCAAAGTTTCCTGAGACTGTCCATCCCAGTTCGCTACGCCATCCTACAGGGTCTTCATCGCGTGCTTGCAGAATCTTCCTCGCCAGAATTAAATGAGGATTGTTGTTGCCGATGATAATGTCAGGAACAACATCTTTTAGGGAGGGAGCTGCTACATTTTTCAAATGTGGCCAACTCTTCTTGACTTCTTCCATGTCGATGGAGTAGGGTGACATTTTGATGTCTTCCACCGTCACCGCTGCTCGCAGTATTTTGTAGCCGTCGCCCCTCAAAACTCCAGAAATGTCACAGTTGACACGCTTTGCTTCTTTCTCGGTGACTGTCTTCCCAGTTATTCCACGATAGCTGTAGGTGATTGGTTCACCTTCCAAGTCCAACTTATCGGCGAGGCTCCGCTTAATGAGGCTTCTGGTAGCACCGCTGTCCAACATGGCATAACATTTTACAACTCCAGCAGGTCCTTTCAATTTAACGGGGATGATAGGAAGGGGTCCATCACACCCAGTAATCACGGCAAAATTTCCTTTAAGGTGCACTCTTCCATCCTCGTGCTGTAGCAGTTCAGCTGGATCGTCATCTTTTTCTTCTTTCTTGGAAGTTGGCGAGCTTTCCGTCTCAAATTTCTCATTGTGGAGAAGGCTGTGGTGAAGTCTTGTGCAGCCGCTTACTTCGCATTCCCGAACAGAGTCACATTCCTTGGAGCGATGTCCAATTCTCAGGCAACTGATACATGCCCTCACCAACTTGACGGTTTTCCAGCGCTCGTTGACATCCTTCTTCTTGAAGCTCCAGCATTTTTCAAGAGGATGACTTCCTTTTCCACAACAGGCGCACTTCCTTCCTCCTTCTCCTGATGTGGCTACATTGATGGAGCCTGGCCCCCGTTTGCGTCTTCTTTCTTGGCGCTCTTCAGGTGGCTCTTCAAACTTGATGTCTGTTCGCTGGTAGGCGATGTCCAGTTGGGTGGAGGTCCACTCCGAAAATCCCAGCAAGTTGTCTTCTCGCTTCCTATCAGCTGCAAGCCATTCAAACCATTTTGTCGCAAGGTCGGGAGACAGCTTCTTGACGAGGGTTTCCAAAAGCTCCACACTGTTGAGGTAACCGTCTTCGCCAAAGGACACGATGTTGGAGACAAGAGCCTGTACTGCAAGTCCAAACTCGATAATAGTTTCTGGTTTGGCAGTAGTCACGTTACTACATGCTTTTGCCTTGGTGGCTAATGCGTTTAGCACAACGCGGGGTCGACCGAAGCGCTTTTGGAGGGAATCCAAGATAACGTCCACGTTATCCACGTTAACCATGAGGTGCTGCACAGTAGTCTTGGCTTGCCCCACGAGAGCCTTCCGAAGTCGTATCATGTTCTCCGAGCGGTCAAATTTGTACTTGGCGGTGGTGCGGTCAAACTCCGTTTTGAACTGCATCCAGTTTGCAGGTTCTCCTCCGAATTTGGGCAGGTCCTTATCCACCGTCGTATTCATCAATACTTGACTTTGGCTCTTGTTGGCTCCAAATTGGCTTAGCGCTGTGACCAAATCTCTCATTGTCACATTTTCTTCTTTCCTTGAAGGGCGAGGAGAAGTGTCGACACCAAAATCTTCTTCCGATGATGAGGAGGGATTATAGGTAACCGTGTTAGCTCGCTGATGCACGTATGGGCTCTTCACAGTGGTTTGATTTGCTCCATCCTCCAGTTCCGGTTGATTGGAAACCAATTTAGAGTGGGTGGCGTCAGCTGTAATCCGTTTCATTGGGGTAGGATGGTGTAGGTCATTCTGGCTTGCCACCCAGCTGCTAACGTGTTCATTTTTGTTGCGTTCCTCCTCCGAGTGCAGAGATGCAAAATCCTCATCCTCAGAATCCACTTTCTCGAGCTCGAGATCCTTTTGTTGCTGAATGAGGTCCACTTCGTCTGCTGTTGTAGCTTGGAGGGCATCCAACTCAATTTTTAAAATTTCAGCATTCGCCTCAGCATCCAGCAGCATCAGCTCCAATTCACCGCTCTCCTTATCAATTTCCTGACTTGGGGGCACATTTTTCAGGTGCTCCAACTTCTTCTTGATGGATGTGACAGCATGCTCAGCCAACTTAAGGTCAGTCGTCTTGCTGGTCACCTTCTTCTTGATGGCCAACAGCTCCTTGCCGGCGTCAACCTCGATTTGTTGTTTTTTGACACTGCTGCTGGTGTTTCCAGTTTTTGTTGATCCTGTACTCTTCTTGGTGGCGACGGTGGTAGATCCCTCCTTCTCTGGGTATCGTGTCGGAGGAACTCCCTTCGTGGCCCTGCTACTCATCCGGGATGACACGTCAGTCTGGTCAGCCATCCTCAGTCACAATTCACAAAAAATTAATTAAAGTTTATTTATTTTTAAATCCCAAGGTTTTCGGCACCACTTAATGTTACCGCTTGTAACATTTAAGACAAAATTCCTGGTTCGTGTTAGTTTATGAAATGAAAATTAAAGTAGTAACTAAGCCCTAGTGCCGTGCTACTAACTAACTAGTCCAAATATGACTAAAAGTGGCCAAATATGCCCAAATAAATGCCCAAATATGGCGAAAATTAACTAACAAGACAAAACAATAATTATTCTTGTATAACAGTCAATAATTGATCGATTTTATTAATGACTGCAGTTACTTTTTATCAATTAACAAAAATCAATTGAGCTCAACAAAAGTTTCACTCTCACAAAAGCAATAATAATAATGAGCTCGTCGGCTCGCTTCTCCTCTCTTCTGCATTGCATCATCCTCCAAAATCCCACGCAGTCTTTTCACCTTTTCGCCAAAAACAAGAACAGACACGGCAAAAAGACATGCATGCAGACAATTTAAAAAATCACGCAAAAACTACTCAATGACAAAAAACAAAATATATAAAATGCCTCTCCTTTCCAAGCTCAAACGTTAACATTACCTTTGCATCTTTCATGGTGAAAACTACATATTGAGTAACTATTCCGTTACATTTTTACACGCAATTCCAATTTTAAATGCTGAGCATTCGTTGGTTGGATCATTAAATATTATGTCGGTTAAAGTAACAACAAACGACATGAGGAGACATTTCCTCCATTTTGTCTCGAAACTTCAGGACTATGTATCAAGTAGGAAATGGCCGTGGAAAAGACTTTCTCAAATGGTTAGTATTATTATGCAGCGAAAGAGATCTCACAATCAGTTAAAATACCAATGTGTTGTATCATTATACCTGAACAAAGCTTTGATTAATATGATTTTTGTTTTTAATTTATCATTTTATAGGCGTATTTAGCAACAGTTTCCTTTATAGTGATCGTATTAATTAAATTTTCTATTCGAGGCATACCTTTACGGAGTACATCGAAACTACAGTCTAATTCTGCTTCAGTCTCAACCAGGCTCCTCGATATCCCAAATTTCCAATGGCTTATGAACAATGAAACTGCTTGTGCAAAGGAATTGGACACTTCAAATGTAATGGTGGTCTTGGTTCACACTTCAAGAGACCATTTTGAAGAAAGAAAATCCATTCGTGAGACATGGGGCTCATTCAAATCATATAGAGATTGGTCAATTAAAGTAATCTTCCTGCTTGGAAGTCCGGATCCTGAATTGGAGAAGAGCGATGATCAAGTATCAGCCCAAATATCCACTGAATTCATAAAGTATGGAGACATGGTCATGGGGAGCTTTATAGATACGTACAAAAATCTGAAATATAAGCATCTTATGGGATACAAATGGATTTTGGAGCATTGTCATGAGGCGACATACGTTTGGAAAGTAGATGACGATGTGTTTCTTGACACGTTGACTATTGTGGAATGGCGAAGTAGTGAAATGGAGAAGCTGGAAAGCAGTGCCAAAATGATTGATTTCTACTGTCCAATTATTCCCAACTCGGAACCTCAACGAGATAAGAGTTTAAAATGGTTTGTGTCTCACGAAGACTGGCCGTTAAGTACATACCCAACTTATTGCAGTGGGTGGACCTACGGAATTAGTATTCCGTGGATTAAAAATATCTTTTCTGCCAGTGAGTCCATCGACAAGGCTTTGTGGATTGATGACATTTTAGTCACCGGAATTCTTGTTCAATTGGTCAGTATGCGACAACAAGAAACTCCAACCGTGAAAAATCTTTGGCGTTATGCAACATTCGATTACGATCCAATCAAAACAACCTTTTGCTTGGACAAAGATCTGGCAGAAGATAATGCTCCAGAGACAAAGAGAAAATTTGGCGTATTTGGTCGATTGCTTAGAGGTAGTACTTTGGTGCGTGAAAGTAAATGTATATGGAATAATATAATTTCCGGAAGGTGGAACACAATGGAATTAAATTGAATAAATGTTGCTGTTGCACATTTTACTACAATGCAATTGGGGGAATGCCTTTTCCACAATGCCTAAATGCTTTAATCACTGGCCATCATTTCAGGTTATCATAATTGTGCAATTCTGTCATAACCTCAAATGTTAGTGCTGGTAATATATATATTATATTAACTGCTTTAATCCTCCAGGACACAATGCCCATTTCATTAAAATTCCTGTACTCCCAAGTTGAGACTCAACTCTACTCTGCATAAAAATTCCAGTTTCTAGCGTCCAAGAACGGTTACTATAAGCACATTATGAATTTGAGTTTATTAGAGCGTTCTTCTGATTTGAAGCATGAACTGAATTACTGAACCGAACCAAAACTGAACAGTTCTCAGCCATTAGAAATGAAGAGCAAGGTTCTCATCATATCCCAGCTCGTTGCACTTTCTCATCGACAGTAATCTAATCATTATTTTGTATACCGAGGAGATGACCATTTTTTTGTCCGCATATTTTTGACTAGGACTTAACCACCCTTTGTCACTGATAATTTTCATATCGTCATTGTCCCCTGGATTAAATATTGTGTCAAGCCCACTCTTTGATTATTGTTCTTAATTGCATATATTTAGTTAAAGTGCACTATAAAAATTTAGAATGGAATGTTCGGTTTGCTGGGGCGATTTATTAGAGGTTCCTGCTGCAGGTCCTGTTCCATCCCAGACGAAGAAATCGAAAGTGGACACGGCAAAACCAAAGTCTGAGAACTGCTGCCTACCTTGCGGGCACGTGTTCCATCGACAATGTATTACGTCATGGTTCAGTAAACAAAACCCCAATCGCCGAAAGTATGTTCGAACAAGTTTATAATTGATTGATTTATGAAATAAATAGGAGTATTGTAACAAATAACAGTTACGTCGCATTTTTCACAATACAGTAATGTCGCGCCCTCCGGTACATGTCCAACATGTAGGAAGCAAGTCGGGGAAAAGCAGTTTTATCCGGTTTATTTTTCTGTGTCAACTCAAAAGTCTGGACAGCAGATTAGTATAACGCCACAGGAAGAGAAAAAAGAAATCGATCAACCCTCAGAAAAGCAACCCTCGGCGCCCGTTCAGGCTCAACAACCTTCTTTCACTCCGATGATTCCAATGTTTGCTCCGAGTCCTCCGAGCCCCAATACTTCCACTGTTAAGGCAGAACCTGAAAATATTTCTTGTGAGAACAAAGAATGCTGTGACTTGCAGATGCGATTTAACTTGCTGCAGTAAGTGGAATAACGTGTTAAACTTTGAATATTATTATGTCAATGAACACTTTAATATACTTTGAATGAATGAATTCTCATAGAAAGGACCATGAGGAAATGATTAAAAAATTGACGGAAGAAAGAGAACGAGGTGATTATTTCGAGGCTATGCTCCAAAGCATAAGTAATTCAATCAGCTCTGAAGAGGAAACGGGAGAGGAGGCAGCAGCAACTGCAGAAGCTGCTAATGATGTCGTAATGGCATTGCCCAGGATATTGGCGGATGAGTATCCAGAAGAAGATTCGGATGCCGACTCGGAGTACAGTGATGATGAGGACTTTTAACGCATTTTTTTACAACCAATCGATATTTAACTGAAACCTCCAAGTCGAAAACAAAAGCAAGTTACTATTTAAAAAAAATTAGTGACCAAATTCATCTTTAACAGTTAACAAATTTCTTCCTACTTTATTTGTCCTACATTCGTCATATTCAATCCCATTATACTGACATGAAGTATGATGAATAAAACTAATGACAATGGTGAACTGGTAGAAAATTACTAAAATTTTTTTGAAAAAATAAAACTAATTGGACACATGTGATGCACGCAGCAGGCATAATTATAGCAGCCTTAAGAGCATTCACTTCAATTAAAAAATGAGATTAGTCGCTAATGTTAAAATAAGTATGTTAAACACAATTCACAAAGCAAGTGATTGTTAATTTTTTCGCCTTCAGCTCTGTTCATGGAGATGGAGATTCTTCATAAGCTTCAATTCCACTATAAGGCTGCATAATGCTATCGTCCAGTTCAAGAATTTCTGTTTTCTTAACCATGTCTTTCACGTCTTGCGAATACTCTTCTTGCGTTTTGATAGCTTCTTCTAATTTGCTCACTAAATCTTTCTGTTAACATAAACAAAACAAAAACTACAAATTACTCCTTTGTGACAAATTTTTGATAAGGATAGAAAATAACTACAAAAATTTATTCGCATGCAGTATTTGGTAAATAAATACTTACAAACGACTCCATCTTGGCTTCCAGTTGATAGTCCGACGACCCTCGATTGATAAAAGAATTTAGCTTATCCATGATTTCACTCAATTTGTAAAACGCATTTATTATCTGAGAATGGCTCTCCACATCACAATGTATTACAGAGGGCGCAGGACCTTTGGTTTTTGAAGAAGGCATGAACATTTTCATGTTCTCCGATGCATTTCCATCCAAGAATTTTTGAATAATTTTCTGAACCCTTTCCAACGATTTGAAAAATGTTACTGCAAAAAATAGAAACAAATTCGACTATTAAAGTGTGTCCGAATGCCTTCAAAATAAAGGTAATTTAATTGATTCGATTAAGTATCAAGTAATCATTTTTTATATAATGGAGGACATACCCATCTTTTCTTGAGGCACACGCTGAGCAAAGCTTACTGCACACTGAACTTCGGCCAACTCCTCCAATCTCTTCCAATAATCTTCCCTGGTCGCCAAGAGCTTATCAAACGCCTTAATGTAATCAGGTAAAGTGTCATATTCCTCTCCCTCCGTTATATGACTAACCGGCATCGGAACTTCCAGCGATGTCACATCATTGCTATCCATCACGGTTGTCGACGAAATAATGGAGCTTCCCAGCGAAATCAACGACTCCATCGAGCCTGCCATCCCATTTCCATAATTCCTGGTGCTCGAAGCCAGCGGATCCACTGACGCAAATGACGAGAACAAATTTTGCTTGCAGGTCATCTTTTTCGCACCACCAGAATCACTCCCAAACTCTTCATAAAACTGACTTAACCCCACTCCCTTTTTAAAATTTCCTGTTTCCAGTCGCTCAATAATCTCGAGTTGCTGTTGCGGTGTTAATTTGGGTTTCACCTGACATCCATTTGCCCCACCGATGGTCTTGGTTCTGGATGCCGATCTTGGAGTGAAACCCCGACGAGCTCTGGAACCCGACGCTTGGGAAGCACCTCCCGAGGGAGGTGGAAATCTTACCCCTGATGTGGGGGTTAACGCTGTTCTAGCCCGGGGTTGGAATGGTAAATTCATTCTGCCTATACGCCTTATATACTTCCTTCGTTCCTTTCCCCACTTTAAAGTTTATACAACGTCAGAAGGGCACTTTAAAGAGGATGACTACAAAGACTACACTACAAACTAAATACTATATTTAGTTAAATATTATTTAACTTGTACTACTCTCCACTACTCTAATCTGGGTACAAAAAGTACAAAAAAATATGTTTTTGTTTATAGCTGTTGTTGTGAATGTTGACAGATGAGAAACCGCTGGTTTCCTCTTTCCCTTCATGTCTTTGTTTCGACGGCTGGCCAGTATCAACTTACCCTGTCCCTAGCCACACAAGCTTTCCAACAAACTCGCAGTAAAAAAACTCATGCATTTTGTATGATTTTTTGTGTTATAGCAAGCCAAGTCAATGCAATACAATGCAGATTATTGTGTAGGTTTGAGGATGACATGCCACGACACATGCAACATTCATAAGTAACTTATGATAAGTTTGTTAATATAGTGCAACATAATAATAAAAATCATGAAATGTGTATGAATCCAAAAGTTGAGTGTGAGATCTCGGGTCTGTGATTTGTGGTGGTCGTATGAATATTTTAGTACCGCACACACACGCCGTACCGGAAACACTCTTTCCCGTCATTTCCATGCAAGCTGTAGTGAAATAAATTACCTAATCCAGTATGTATGTAAGTTCAATATTATGTTAACAGAAAGCCACAGAATTATAGTTCTCGTTGTTGTTATAATTTATTGGTAGGCACAAACGCATAATATGCTAAAAGATACAATTGATCGGGTACTACTCTATTGAGTTCTTCAGTTGATAGTGCCGAAAACGAGGCACACTGGTAAATCTTTATGAATCTATATCCTCCCTCAATTTGAGATGACCGTTAATGGCTCTATTAATTATTAATGTGTATCGGTATGCGCCATGATATTAGTTCCACGTTGCCCGTTTCTCTGTCCTAAAGATCTTTTAAATGTCAGACTGAATTCGCTGTTTGTGTCTCTAACCTGAAGATCCCATGTTTTTTTGTCCAATTTTTTTGATTCGGCCATGGATGTTTCCATTTGACTTACATTTTAAGCTTTTTTTTATAATAAGCATATTATACAATTGAAGTATGCAGTGTTTTAGACTGTCTTCTCCGTCACTACTACGTAAGGTTTTCGCCTAGAGGTATTTTATAGTTCATTGTAAACGAACTAAAAATTGCCTCTACCCAGTAACATAACATCAACCAAGACCCATCATTAATACATCTTGTTGTATTTCTTGCATGCATAGATGGTTAGTTTCAAGGTGAACTGCTGCCTACTGGCTAAGCCTTGCTCTTTTTTGCATTGACATGTGTTGGAATCGGTATTTTATTTCGTGCATTTCATATTTCGATATTTTCCTCTATTCTGACGCAGAATAATCATTTGTACATAACAAAACGACGTGTCATCGTTAACTATCGTTTTTTGTGCTGATCCAGGACGGAAATACGATATCAAATCAGAGCTTTGTATACCTATTCACATCCCACATCCTCTGAAACGATTTCGTGGCGTATGTGCTGTAGTTATTTGTAGACCTCTTGTAATTTGATACATTCATAATTCAGATGGGAAATTGTCGGATGTAAAGCCAACGCATTTAACCATCCGTTCTTAATGTCTTTTGTTGTCGTAATATTGTAAAATTGCCTAATTCAATATCAAAGCACAATGGGTGTGCAAATTTTTATAAATTTTGATAACCCGACCGCGACATTCCAACCTGGTGAACTGATAACTGGAAATATTACTCTAAATACAAGTAGTCAAATCACAACCACAGGTACCACAAGATATTTATAACCAATTTATAAATTCAATCTTATGGAATTGTTAAGATAACTTCCCAACAAACTGTTGTTCAATCCGAAATGCTGTATAGGTTTAACTATTAGTTTGCGCGGAGAGGGCTCCGTTCTGTGGACAGAGAATGAGACAAGAACAATTCCAGCTCCTCCCACACATCATCCACCTACGCCTATCAATCACATTCATCAACCATCTATTCACAGCCCCCACCACCACCATCATCATCATCATCACTACCAACATGATCATTCAACCGTACGAAATGTCACAAAGGAGTATAGAAATCAAGAAACGTACTTTGATTCCGTAATCGCTCTTCCAATTAGTACGAACTTGGAATCATATTCTTCTGGAAACGCCATTGAACTCCAAGCAGGCTACTACACGGTCATTCCATTTTCTTTCCAACTACCCCTTAACATTCCTAGTTCCTGTAAACTAGCTCACGGGGCGGTGAAGTATTTTGCAGAGGCGTCCCTAAAAATCAAGCATACCCTTTTGGTATTTTCAGCGGAAACGAGTAAAACTGTCAAAAGGGAATTTACCATTTTAGGCAGGCTAGATCTTGTTCTTATAAATGGGGTGCTCAATCCGCTACACTTGCAGAAGCAAAAGCAACTTAACAAGGGGCTGCTCTGTTGCCTTTGTTGTGGGAGTGGGGACGAGGGAGAATTCCATATGGATCTTCGATTGGCAAAAAGTGGGTTCATTCCTGGAGAACCCATCATTTTTTACTTGAATTTTGCTAACAGAACAGAAGTCGCGATTAAAGAAATTACAGCTTTTTTGGATCAGGTATTTCACATTTTTTGGATTCACAAAGAATTGCTTACTGTTAAAATGATATTCAGATTGTGTGCGGGAAAGTACACGAAAAACAATGAAATACACAAACTATGCTCTTATTATTTTACAGCATATTCAATTTGTAACATTTGGGAAAGAAAAATCGACTTCCACAAGGTTGAGCACTGCAGTCTATGGTGCGCAAGTTGTGCCCAAAACTGATGGATCCTGGAATAACCAGTTACGAGTCCCTCCCGATGCTTATCTTACCAACCTTGGGGGATGTCGAATAATTCATGTGAAATATGTTTTCACGGTATAATATTGACAATTACTTATAACATTGGGTCATAAATAGATTTTCCAAGTTTAATCTGCATATCTAATTTAATATGTTTTTTGGTATGCCGTTTTAAGGTAAAAGCTAAGGCTTCCTATTGGAGAAGCGCCAAAATCGAGGTTCCTATTACAGTCGGCACTGTCAGCTCGATTCCAGGATACTAAAATTAAAACAATTATGACCCTTTATTCATTTTCACTGACTACATTAATTTATATCAAAACACTTAATATTTGCATTTTACTGAAGGGTAAAGATATTATGTTGTATTTACTTCAAAATGAATTATGTTCTTTTTCTTTACTCTCATTTCTTTGTCGTTTAAAAGTGGATGAAGAGTTAAAATAGTCGAAGCTTCATCTTTTGAATTACGCAGTTGCTAATCTTCTTGACTTAAGAATCTGAACTTATTAAGATGTTACATATATACCTAGTCTTCCATTGTCAAACACATGTATAACATTGTTCGATGCATCATGATTATACACATCCAGGAAGAGTTGATATACGATATGGATATACTTATTGTTAGTATTACTTATGTATTTCCCCTTACAATATATTTCTATCTTATCTGCTCAATTACTTTTATCATGTCATATTTAGCGATGATAAAAGTATGGCGTAGTACACTGCACGTTGTATGATATATGAAATGGCATCAATGTAATTACTTTCAGGATTTTTATTTCCTATCGATCGTATCAGGTGTTATGTACAAGTAGTTAATACTACAAACTTTTGTCCGTAATAAATGATCTCCTTCATCTTCGGTCAACGGTATAAGCGGTTAAACGTATAATAATTATAAATATACCAACCAACAATGGGAGTTACGCTACTAATTACTTTTGACAATGAACCAGAGATATTTTATCCTGGACAAATTATCAAAGGGAAAGTTTCACTTGCAAACGATTCTGAAATAAAAATAAAAGGTGAAATCCCCAAAAACTTGCAATAAGTACAAATTTATTGGAACATCCAAATTCACTTTTACAAATAATTATTGTTAACAACATTATTGCTTCGGGACTCATGTAGGCCTCACAATTACATTCTTTGGTGACATTGAAGTGTACTGGACCGAAGCGGAAGCAAGAAGTGATATTGTCTCTCCACATAGAAATCAAGAAGATAGACAGAGATATTTCCATTCAACACGTCATGTGCACAAAGAGTTCAGAAATCAAGAAACCGTCTTGTGTCACGAAATTGTGTTATTAGGACAAGGTACAATATAACATACACAATTTGGTTGAACATGTACTCACATTAACATTTGGATAGCGTATGCACATATATGCAGAAATGAATTTTCGCAATAATATATCTAGGAAATGAGGAAGGAGGAGAAGAATTCATATTGACTCGAGGAACCAAAGTATACGCTTTCCAGTACCAACTCCCTCCGGTGGGGCTTCCTTCCACGTTTGCAGATTTACCGTATGGCTTCACAAGATATTTTGCAGAGGCAAGGCTAAAACGACCACTATTTCGTTACGACAAAGTCGAAAAAGAATTCGCTGTAAAGGAACTGGTAGACATAAATTGCATTCCAAGGGCGCTTCAGTCAATAAGTATTGACAAGAGGGTTGAATTTGGCTGGATTTGTTGTCCTGAAGGCTCTGTGTCATTAGATCTGAGGTTGCAGAAAACGGGGTATACTCCTGGGGAAAGGATGGAATTCGCAGTATCTATCGTAAATTCATATAGAACACCCATTAGTCAAATTTTTGCCACATTGACGCAGGTAAAACATATTCTTATTCAGCACGATCATAAAAGGTGTAGATTTCATTCGAAATCATTTTAATTAGGAGGTTCAATTCAGCACATTTGACCGGAAAAAGGTTATATCATCGGACATGCAATATGTTCCATTTCAATCAGTTCTTGAACCTTATAATGTGGCAAGATGGAATGATAGCTTCATCATTCCAAATATTTTACCACCGAGCACTTTAACGGGAAGTCGTATAATCAGCTTTCATTACAGTTTAAAGGTAAGTAGTACAAATGTCATACTTTTAAACAATTTTTTATTATAGCAAGTACCTATAAATGTGTAGAACATTTTCCCGATAACATTGACATAAATTATATCATATAGGTGAGCGTAAAAGCAGCAGATAAAGTTTGCAATGCTGCATGTCCAATTTTTATTGGGACTGAATCTTTTGATGTTGTTCACACACTAACTATTGCAAACCCAGAGTTAGTTTTGCGCAGACTAGAAAATGAAACTGCTACCGCGAGTACTTCCGCCTGGGTTACTTCCACGCAACAACACTTGGAAGAAAATGCAAGGAAACGGGAATATGACCCTGCTTTGAATCCATTTCTAAATTCAGAGCTAGAAGACAGTGATGGTCTAACTATGCCCAACGGAAAGGAAAGAAATATTATAGTTGGCAATGAATCAATTGATGATGGTTTAGGGTTAGAAGACTGATTCAAAATTATGAGCATAATTAATTGTTAATATGATGTCATATAAAACGCGTTTTTGTTTATTTCGTCTCAGAATTGAATTAAAAACTTTATGTACACTTTATTTACAGCGAGCAAATGATTACGAAACTAAACTCTAATTAATTGCAGTAGTACTATTTAGTAACAGTGCCTTGAAAACTGTTGACTCTGTCAACTCTGGCAAATCGGCAGGACCATCTGGATAACTAAACTCGGAAAAGTCAAACATGCACTCGCCCAGAGTGAGTGTGTTAATATAAAAAGTGAGGACGCATATTGCGTTAAGTATATAGCCATTAGTAATCATTTCCCAAATGCTAAAGTCTCCTGCAGCAAAAACGATTGCATTGACCGGTGAAGCAACTGGAAGCATGAACGCGTAGCTGGCTGTAACTGCAGCTGGAACGGAAAGGTACAGTGGATGCAATCCCATCTCACGAGACTGTAAAAAACAGCAAAATAATATTTTGGATTTCCATTTTAACGTATCACGTATTCTTTCATTTCTTTCAAAATATGGGTAGCTTCTTACAATTCCTAGAAGTACCGGAAGTATTATGCTTGTGCATGCCGTATCTGTTGAAAGTGAACAAGTTATTAAAAATATAACTCTAATATGTCGAATATAGAATAGGTATGCAGTTATGAAAGTTCAGTTATTTCATATGACAAATTACTTGAAACTACTTCGGTGATAAATGCCGTAATTAGCATAACAATTAAGAGAAGAAGAGGTTCGGGCAAATTATTGAGCAAGTACAATTCTTCGCCTATCCATCTTGACAGTCCGGTTCTTACCACAGAATCACCAATCGCATAACCACTGCCCAATAGAAGTAACACTCCCCAGGGTAATTTCTTTGTGACAAAGGACCAGTCTAAAAGAGCTTCAAAGCGAGCGTCCTCCTCTGAGTAAGTAGAATAAAATGTTGAAAGTACACCAAGCAAAATCAATAAAATGTATTTTCTTGTTCTAAATAATTGATGCAGTTTGTTCTTACTTGATGTCAAAAAATCCCAATTTCTTGGTATAATAAAAAGAAGTACAGCTCCCAGGAGGGCTGAAGTGGAATCTCCAGTTTGAGCGTCGGAAGCAACTTCGTGCCATCCCTTGAATATTTGAGGGTCACGAAGAATCCAAAGGAAGACGACAAGTAGAAACACGACAGCAACTCCAATTTCATGAAATGACATTTTGCCAAGTTTTTTGTATTCCTCTCGTATGTAGCTGCGTACATGTTGCTCCTTCCATCGTCTTAGCGCATGTTCTGCTTTTTTCTGAGGATCCTTTGTTGAGAATTGAGGAAATCCGCAGTATTTGACAGTGAGATAGATCCATGCAACAAAATTGTTCACAATCATGGAAGGTAAATTAAAGGCCATCCATGTGAAAAACGTCATTTGATGGTATTTACCACCTTGGGAAATGTCATATCTAAATCATTGAATTAATGGGGTTTCAATTTATTAGCTTAATTAACTTAAATCAGGTATATTGTTTATCTTTCATTTCAATGTCAATCATCATCATGACTAATTGATACTTACGAGTAGGGTTTAATCACTTCCTTGAAAACCTGCATATATATACATGGCGTTTTGTATTTAATTCCGTTTACTAAGTTTCATTTCATTTAAGAACTTGTAATTACCTTATTCGGGCCAGTTCCGGTAATCGTGGCTGTCCTATAAACAAATCATGGTTGCTTTTAATTTATGATCTAAAATTGAGTGTGAGCTACCGTTATCTGAACCAATTAGTATTTGTGTTTTTACCCTCCAATATTCGCAGCGTACGCCAGCGCAAATAAATACATGTTTTTGATATTCCTCCACTTCTCCATTTCCACTTGTTGTCTTCTGGCAGTGTCATCAATGCATTCGGATAATGTTGGCGATGGCAAATTCATGAAAGCCTCAATACGCGCTGGTTCTGTTACTGAACAGACAGAATTTCTGGCCGAGGGCGAATAATTATTTCCCATGCTATAACGGCGTTCATTGCCCACGGAGAGGAAGGATGACCTGTTTCCACGAGGGGCTCTTTCTAATTCAAGTTCTTGCTTGATAAGAGATAACTGTTGAGGACGCAGTGATTTCTCATTATTGTGCAAATTGTTACTGTTCTGTTCGATGGAACACTGAGGTGGATGCATCATTGGAACAGGGATGGTGAGTGAACCTCCTCTGTCACGGGGTCGAACATCAGACCGCCGACGGCGACCTTCCAACATCCCCAAAGTACTTCTGCGGTCATCATTGTCTTCATTACCATGACCAGTGGAGTGTGGGGTATGATGAGAACTGAGAGCTGTATTTGCAAACGCCGATGTATGTCGTGGTATTGGAGTGACTGGCTGGGAGTGGGACCTGCCATCCACACTCAGATGAATCGATGGTGGCATATTCGGAGATGCGGAATGCGCATTTGTCGTTGACGGAGTTCCTTCAGCGTCAGCATTAGTCGCATCCGTTACTTCGTGTATTTCATCGACAATTGCAACAATAATCGGAATGAGCATTGTCGTACCTGTAGACGTACATTATCATTTATAGTGCCAATCCTCAGACCATTGTATTGTAATACGAATTGTGACTTAGTATTCGCAAGTCGACAATCGCAAGTAAAGAATGCAATTTTGTATTTACAAGTTGTGTTTGAGATCCACATGGAAAGAAAGCTGACCACTGCCATAATACCAAACATAAGTCTTCTGGGAGATACTCCGACTATTACTATTAGCCGTAAAGCAACTCGGCGGTGGAGATTACAGAATTCTACTGCAAGGGCGACAATGGCCCCTCCCAAAAAGATGGTATTCGATTCCTTCATATAGCTTTTGGACACATTAGCTACGAAAGGCACATTGAAAATATGACAGTACTATTTCATTGAATTCCATTCGTACATAAATCCATGATCTTGCAAATCAGTAAAAGCTTCTTATAATTATAACATACCTGCGTCGTCAATTCCAAATAATGGAAACATTACCAAAGGGAACAGAGATGTAATAGGCAATGGGAGAATTTCCAGTGCCCAAAACACGGCCATTACCAAAATAACGTATGCTAGTTTAAATTTCTGTGAAAAGAATAAAAATGCATGAATTACGAAAATCTTTGCTTTGAAAATAGTTATATGTAAAAATACGATTTTTAATTTACTGGTGACTTCTTCATGGGTACGCTGGGGTCATCCTCGCCACCCCCTCCTTCAGCAAAGGTGCCTGGGCCATTGGCACTTTTTCCGTAGGATTCGTCAGGTATCATTTCATTGTCACTGACAAATAACACTGGCAATAGGACTAGAGGGACAATGATCGCCACAATAAACTTCCAGGATCTCTTAAGCCTTGATTTGTATCCTGCCATTTTGTGCTATTGTATATTTTGACTTCTCAGAATTTTAAGTTGTAGTAAAATACGCGGTCTAAAAATTACTTTTATTGAACAAAATTTTGCGTTTGCAGTAATGTCGAAGAGTACACATTTTGCGGTCAAACTCGAAAAATGGATTCAATGATACTGTAGAGTAAAACCTAATGATCCAGTGATTTTCTCTAAATATCATTAGGAGTACGCCTTAATTTAAGCAAACAAAACAATAAATTGTTAAAAATAACACCAATAAATCATTACGATTAAGGCGTCCTAAAAATTTCACGTGAAACACTAATCCATTCCAATCCACTCTACTAGCTGTGTAAAGTTTAGTCAGTGACAAAGAATTCGATATACCGATGACCGAGGCAAATTTTATGACACCTTTAACTTTTTGGTTTTAAAAGTTAAGCTCGAATTAGGTATGCATCTATGTATGCAATTTGTTATATGAAATATGGCCAGTGACTGATGATGAGATGACCACATCGTTGTCTTTTGTTTTTCCACCACTGCCCGGTCGGCGTTTTTGCAATCATTGCATATTCTGATGTCGGTATGTGACAACTATGAGAGCAAATTTTTATATTTCAAGTTTATTCAATTTGTGCAGTTTTAATAATATAAAGGAAAATGGGACAGTAATTGAAAGTGTGGATGGGCCTTTGTAGAGTAGATTATATAGATATGCAGGAACAATAGAACAATAGTACTTAAGCATTATATGTTCAAACAGAAATTCAGGAAAAAAACTTTCCGGCTGGACTGACTCAAAACTCTAAAAAGGTATTCATGTGGAGAGTAGAGTTCCTAATCCCCATCTTTAATTTTTACCACGAAATGCCCTATGCCCTTTCAGTTGATCGACATCAGTTATGTTGTGTATGTTATTTTTAAAATTTTATTGCATTGTTCTTAATAACATTAAATTTACATAACCGATATTACCGCCTGTGCATTATAAATTCGCACTATCATGCAGTCGTTTCATGGTACAACGGCGGCACCCGTATAGTATAAAAGGCTAATATTTCAAGCTAATCCACTTAAGCTTTATTTCATATTATTTGTCAGGACAAGTGCAGATTAAGGATGATTAAATCATTTAGGTACATACGTATTTATTAGGTGTTGTGTAATATGTATGAACGGTAGACATGATCGTTTTATAAAAATGTGTGCGTAGGTAAGTGAAATCAGAAATTCTATAAGCAATAGGTATTTTTGGACAAAGTCCATCGTTCACTGGAAAATCTCAAAGTATCGGCGAAACTATTTTAACAACAGTATAATCTACTTGTCTGTGGTGTTGCATAAAACTGCAATATAACTAAAACTTCTTGAATTACTGCACAACGAAGAAGAGTCCTTGTTGGATGATAGTTGCAGTCGAACACACTATATGTAAATCTCAAATGTGAGAACAAAATTGGCTGGCTACCAACCCTTATTCATACTAATAAAAATATATTATGATAATTATTATCATTAGTCCTGTTGTTAACGGTCATTATTCAATTTACCCTTTATTATAATCATATTGTAAAAATTCAATAATTGCTGATAACATTAGTTAGATAGGTAATTATTTCAATTACATTGTGTCGTCAAGAAATTTATCTCTTGAACTGTAAAAACTCTTGTGCTAAAAATAAACGTTTAAAGGTCAGAGTCACAAGTTACAAGGTTTAAGCCATAACCTCTACAATCTACATGTTGTAAAAAACGTTACGAGTTACATACAAGAGCTCTCAAAATATCTATATGATTTCCTCTTCTAAAAGTGGACAAGTTATAAGAGCTTGATCTGTTTCACTTCCCGAGTACAAATCCCCAGAATTTTCAAAATTTTGCAGACCATCAACACAAGAACTGCCAGGAACAGTAATCCAATGTCCGTTTGCATGCTTCGCAACAATTCTTCCAGATTTTAGCAATCGAAACCTGCCGAAAGTTAGTTAATAATGTTAATACAATGTATGTACAGATATTTTGCATTGGACTTTGCACACACGACAAATCACGTGTAATAATAAGCGTTGCAATATTAAGCATGTATAACCTTTACTAACTTACTTTGCAGCATCAATCGAATGTTCATCTATATCTCGTAGTGGAATTATATGAACTCCTGTACCGGGGCATTCTGGTATTTTGCTGACTACATCATATCCTGTAATACCTTTTGATGCTTCCAAATCGCCGTGTTCATTCTCGGTATCAGTAAAATAAGTCGGAGACCACTTTACCTGTCCAGAATCACGACACTTCATTATGTTGACATCAATTACTTGATTAGCTGGACAACATTTGGTAATTGTCACTCTACTCCCGACGGTGGCAGTACTGCCAAGCGTTGCAACAAAAACGCATGAAATAATGAAACGAAACCTGAAACTAGCCATTGCACTTGGCCTGTTTATTTTAAGGGAAGCACTCAATAATTCCGGAATTTTCTGAAGTAATGATTATGATAACCTAACAAAATGAATACTTTGTTTTACTGTGAATTTAAAGATGTTACAAGCACTAAAGGCATATAAATATTCTATTATGTTGCATTAGGCGTGGACAATTAAGAACGAATGCGACTTATTACTCGTTATTGCTCGATTGTTAGCTAACCAAACTCAGAGAAATGAATATTTAGACTTCTAATTTGAGAACAATTTCTTAAATTATACACAAGGAAAGCTGTAATGGGTGATTTCCAGGTTTGACTGAAATTGCCCACTAGTATGTTATTTTTTAGAAGAATTGTCGGCTCCGTGATGATAAGTATTCTACTTTTCCTTTTAAGGAATTAACGTGAGCTTTAAATCTACAGCAAGCTATAAAATGCTCGTTTAAATTGGCTATGACTAACGTGGATTTGTGGACAAAGAACTATAGTAATTAATGAAGCATGTACAATTTGAGATAAATTTCATACAATGCATAATTATTTATTTACAAGAATAAAATAAATAGGCATGAATAATCGAACTCCAAATCTCTAAATTAATTGTAATTGAGAATGAACACCTTAATTGCTAGCATGGATAATTAGTAATAAATTGAGTTTCATAATACGAGAAAATAACTATTGAAACTTAATTGTAATGAGTTGAAAACTTAATTGTAGTAGCAGTAGCTCAGAAACCATTTAACTATTATTTAAAACTTAACCTGACGCTAGTTAGGACGAAAACCTATCTTGGAAATGATATCTATCTTATGATACAATTAACTATGCAAGCCAACGGAAAGATTGGAGGCAACCGGGAAAGGCTGACTACGGTACGTTGGCTTTCCTAACAATTCCTAAACAGGAGAGCTGGAAGGCCCTGCTGCCTAGAAACCTTTACAATGTTTCTAAAACTTTAAATTTAAACTTAATTGGACTATTTAAATCACCTTGCACGCGTTGAGTAGAGATACAGGTGACTGAACGGAAAGGAGTAGACACGGTGGCAACCAACGGGGCGATTTGAGAAAATCGGTGAAAAGGAGCTCGGTTCGCTTTGACAGACCCAACACGACAAACAGATGACCACTGATGAGAAACCGGGTTAAAAGAGCTAGAAACGGAAACCAAGAGTCAAACATTAGTTTGAGAATTTCCATTCCTTCCTAACTGTTTGATAATTAATTTTATTATTTATTTGTCTTTTACTCACCATCACGCTATACACACAAGACTAACGGGAAAACTGACTGGGCAGATAAATGGATTGACGATCAGAGAGAATGCCTAAACAAACGGACCAAATTTCACGCAACAAATTAATTACTGTTTTACAACGCTTGCCATCATACATAAATGCATCTATCACATAAATTATGACGGCTTCTTAACCTTTGGGACTTACTAATTATCAACTCTGCTTTTTTACGCTCGACCAGAATGTGACCTCAGGAACCAGGGAAGGAAGGCGTGACCACGGACACCGACAAAACTCGACGCCCAATGAGCAAAAGGGAAGACAGGCTGATTTCTCGGCCTGTAAAATGAAAATATTTTCATCCCCTTTTAATAATCACTCCTCAGAAATATCACACACCTCAATGCCAACCTGAGAAATTTATTAATTATTTTTTAAACAATTATTTATTTTTACCTGGCCCGCGTCGAGGAGAGAAACAGCACGTTACTGGCGACCTTTTGGTTGAGCCTGACCTTCAACTGCTGACACTACGAATGAGGTGGAGCTACCGTACGCTAGAAACGCTGGCCTACGCTGGAAGAACGCTTGAAAACGCTTTGGAGAACGATGAGACTTTGACTTGACTGGACTGACTGGAAACGTGAACTGAGGAGGACGGGGCGGCGGTGAGGTAGCAGCAAGACACGCTTTCCAACCTTCCCATTTACTCGCTACACAATACAGACTAATGTATGCCTACCTTCACTCAGGCCACGCTTTCCTCCCTTACTTATCATGTAATTTTTTACGGAGCGCATTCGTTATTTACGCGTGAACACGTAGGGGCTCACCTAACACAAGACCAATATGTTGAACAGAGTACGAGTTGATAGTCATCCACTATGAACTAATCCCCTTAGTTTACTCGCTTACTAACTCCTTATTGTATGGTCTACAGTGCTGCGGCTAATTCGCCTCTACAAAATTATAAAAGCTTATCCGGGTGCACATCTTCACACCTTCTGGTTATTCCCTTATGCCCCACTAGAGAGCGTGAATAAGCCACGCTACTAACCTAACTTCTTTGTACAAACAAACTTAACCTAAGTGGAATTTACCCTTTCAACATCTCCCTCCCCGGAAACTTGTCGTCCCAGGCAAGTTTAACGACTTTTTCAGTCATTTCTGATTCTTCTGAGTTTTATTGTAGAGAGATTTTGGGTACTTATCAAGATATTTAACTAAATCCTCCTTAGATAAACCCATTTTTGCAGCCAAGTTATAAACTCGCTTGACCTTTAGCATTTTCCCATTTCGTTTGCGGTTAGTCTGTCTCTGGACAGGTTGATTCAAAACTACGTTAGATAGAAGGGGCTCGTCCGTCATTTCCACCTTACGATCAGTTTTTGCTACATTATTCCAGCTATCAACTTCTGAGCTAATTTCTACCGGATTATAGTCTATCTCCATGTCGCTACATGCCTCTAAATCACTATCGCTAACTTCTAACTCCTCAATCGTAACTTCTAGTGAATCCATCTCATATCGGCTTAACATACTACCTCGACTACCCCTTGACGACTCTTCAGAAATTACTGGCTGGGAATTAGCCTGTGAATGCATTTCGCCCCTATGGCGGTCGATGATCGACAACAATTCTTTTCTAAATTGTCTATTTAACACCCTTCCTTTCAGGGCGTTTCCTACTAGTTCTAAGAGACCATTGTCGTCGCGTGGCATTCCTCGGCACATAAATCCTATTACTCCAATATCTAAAGTATTGCTGACAGTGTTATCTATCTCTTTTGCTGTCTCGAGTCTCCACTGTAATAAATCGAGGAATAACTTTTGTTGCCCTACCGTATTAAAAACCTGTTGCTGGTTTGAAGATAAACCCTTGATATATGCATGCCAATCGGATAAACTGTTCCTTTCCGGAAACTTGAAAACTGCCTTGGTAAATTTCTTAGATATTGTGAACTCCATTTCTAACAAACTATATTGATTCTCACTAACTAATTTGCAGAAACACTCTAATATCAGGCGAGAATCGCCTGAGGCGTAAGCCACCAATTCTGGATGTAGAGGCCTCTTACGCCAATCTGCGAGTTGCGCTGCTTTGGTCTCAGAAATGTCTTTATCTAAGCATCGTCTCGCAATTTCAGTTAGTGAAGCCGTGGGATTTCCCCTATATAGACTAAAATACACTTCCTGCAAATCCACAACGCCTACACTGTAGATGTTAAAATCTCTCTGTAAGGATCTAATTTCCCCATTCCCATGGACGATTTTCAACTGATTAGGGTTTTCGAATATCTCCCCTAGATAAAGATGGATCTTGTCGCATAAGGTTATGCAATCAAAGACGTAGTCGTGAGTGACCGTTGAGATCTGAAGTAGACAGATCATATGCACGAAGCTATCTCGGCTACTCGATTCTGTATCTAAGGCCACCGTAACATGATGCTTTAATTCTCTGGCCACCTGATCTAACTGTTCTTCCTTATCTATATATTGCAGGATTCGGTCATCACTCAAATAACTTATTCCTAACATTTCCTTCGTTATTTGCCACTCTGTTATATGCTTTTCATGTGGGTTAGTCTTAGGAAAGACTCTATGATTTATTTCCCTACGAAAGTTAAGTAATAAAGGGTTGGTATGTTGCGGCCGAGATTGAACTCTACCCCACCTTCTGAGGGCTTCTCGTAAATCTTGAATGCGTGACTTTCCCATCTAGGAATAAAACACCAAATATTCATATTAAGACCCAACCATTACATAACCATAAAGTTCTTTATTCTTCTCGTCGATAGTGTACATTTATACGACAATGAAACACAAAATACAAACAAAACACCATCTTATTTAATTTTCGTATCTCGACATCGGTTAACTGAGTATAACATGGATTGTTCCATATTGAGAGAACTTGTCTAATCATCTTTCTAGCCTCACTCCTATTTTCTTCAAAGCTTATGCGCGTTAAATTCAGATCTACTGTGCGTTCTTGTATATTCAGTCGTAGATGCATTGTATGATAGATGCTAATAAAATGCTGCAGTGTAATCGAGTGATTATGCATTAATTGAGTAAATATGTTTTATTGTAACCCAATGGCGAACGCTCTGAATGAAAACATAATTTTACACTCCCTTTCTTTCAATGCTAACATACGACTCTCAAGTGACTGAAAATAGTTGGCCTCAGTCGAAAAGTATTTTAGCATGTCAGGATGGTATCTGTTCCAATCGTTTTCAACACTTGTCTTTAACCAGTTTGCATGCCTACGGTTTGTTTCAATAGCTTGCTCCGACAGTACCACTTTGAGTTCAAATAAATTTATGTCCGGCAAGCATACCCCAAAACTGAGATTCTCATCCGTGACGAGTTCATTTCCCTTAGTATGCATCTGTAAGATAAAGAACAATAGTTATCGTATCATATGATATGTATACTGGCCAGGATTTACATGAAATCAGAGTCAAAATGAGAATGCAAATGACAGCGCTTAGTTATGTTTTATCAATTATTTCTAATTATAACGAATTATTTATTAATTTTCACTTGAGTAGTAAACAAGAATAGTTATTCACTTCGGTAAATTGTCATATTTCAGATTATAACCCCGCTGCTGCAAATTTTGGTAGCATGAAACGACAGAATATGTCGGAGAAACGACGCTAGAAAGATCATCATTTCCTCTTCCCCAGCCAAACTCGCTTGAACGTGGCGCTTCACTGTGGTCAAGCGCAGGACCGCCAGAGATTAAAGACGGCTGAGGGTCGCGTCGAATTTGGACGACAGGCGGACGAGTGGATACCGGGAACTCAAACTGTGCTACAACTGAACAAGTAGGGTTAGGAATTTGAGGTAATGGAGAGGGATTTAGGGCATTGGTAAGATTTCGCGGTTGATGTGGCGGTAAAGGAAGTGATGGGGAAGGAAGGCGTTTTTTCTGAGGGGGTAGATAAGGATAAGAGTGTGAATTTGATAGAGACCTATCTAACCTTTCAATGGCACTAAGCCGTTTTTGCGCAGGAATGCTGTTTGATCCCCTATTCAACTCTTCTATTCGTCTTTTTTCTTGTAAGGACTTTAACAACTGCTGCTGCTTCTTCTCTTCCCTTATCTTTTCCTGTTTCGCTTTTGCTTCCGCCTGCCTTTTCTCTAACTCCTTCATTTTCTCGCTTTCTCTCCTACTCTGATGATCACTCACATCCATATGGCCTGACTTATCCCTCAATATCGCTTCAAATGCAGGTGTCCACACGGGACCGTGAGTTCTTAACAATAATTTTGGAGCTTGTTTCTTTGGATCTTTACATGTGTCTAACAAATGCCCTGACTCGTACACCTTTCTAAACGTTTTCTGATGTGTAAACAACTTGTGTTTGTAAAGAACATCCCTGTCAAAATCGTCTATTATTACTACTGACCTTTTACTTGCACCCAACGTCTTTTCGTTGTTTGGGGAAGCCGTATCATTCCTAAAAGAAATGAGGAGTGCTTTCGGACGTATTATTTTCCTGGTCAACTCCTTACCGTTAACAAACTCTACACTTGACTCTATTTCGTCTGCTGTAACCGTACTACTTATATCCCTTTGTCTTTCTTGCCTAGCTTCTTCCACTAAATGCTTCGTACCATAGTCAGTTTGAAAACACTTTGCTGCTTTCTCTACCGAACCAACCTTATGAGTAAAGTGATTTTTGTTTGGCGGATGAGGTCTATAATCAAATGTCTGTGAAGGTCGCTCCCACCCAGCTAAAGAATATAGTGTGCTCTCCTGATCTATAATATTTATTCTCTTCTCAATTTCCTTAACATTTCTCTGATATTCTGATGGCTCTGGATATATGTGTGTAATATCCCTATCTAGATCGTATACAATTTTCGTTGGGGTGGGAGTATGAATTGACGTGTACCTTAAATGCCCTCTCTCCTTCAAAAAGTGGTCCATTGACCGTTGAGACTCGATATTTCGCGCTATGTAGTTTGGAAAAGGATCAGTTCCTACGGAACTTTTAGCGGATAAGGAAGGTGGAGGAGGAGGAGGGAGTGGAAATGATAATGGTCGCACAGCCGGAGACATTCCAATTGTACGATTGGAGGTGCTTGCTTGCACTATCCGGCTCATTCTATAAACAAAAGACCATAAAAATTAATAGTAAGGGGTCAAGTCGTTGACATGAATCTTATATGCCATCTGCTTAGTCCCTACATTTTCTAGATCATACACATTTGTAGAAACTCTTTCTTTGACAATATAAGGTCCCTCTCTTCGCGGAGCCAGCCCTGAGCTTATTCCCTTACTCTTATCTGACAAAATATGTGTTTTCATCCACACCTTATTTCCAACTTCAAAATGACGTTCTCTAGTTCTTTGATTTTTGTATTCTAGATACGTGTCCTGACTATTTGCTATCGAATCGCGGGCGATATCATGAACCATAATTATTCTTTCTTTCAGATCTGCCAACTCTTTCTGTGGCGGACTTGGTAATTGCACGAGATTATCAAATGGAATCCTTAACTCGCGTCCAAAATTCAAATAAGCCGGAGTGAATCCCGATGAAACATTTACTGAGGTATTTATTGCGAAAGCTATTTCCTGGCAATATTTGTCCCAGTCTTTTGTTCGAGTCATAAGGGCTCGGATCATGCCCTTGACAGTGCCGACATAACGCTCAGTTGGGTTACTGTTAGCATGGTACGGACTCTGATGAAAAGGGGTGATACCCTTAAGCTTACAAAACTCTAGATACACATTGGAGACAAACTGAGAGCCATTATCTGAAATCAATACCCTTGGAACTCCGAATTGATTAAAAACCTGCCTGAGACACTCAATTATCTTTTCTGTTTTTGCTTGCTTCAATGGAAAAATCTCTATCCACTTCGAAAACACGTCTAATACTAACAAAAGTACCGTGGATTGTTTTGCGCTTTTGCAGTACGGGCCTGCTAGATCTAATGAGCAAATTTCCCATGGCCCATCTGGTACGTATGATGAATTTGGTGCAGGAGGATATAAGCTAGGTTTTGCTCTTGCACATGACTCGCACTTTCGAATGTATGTACCTACGTGTTTTGCCATTCCTAACCAGTAAACCCTTTCCTCTAGCCTACTATATGTTTTTCTCCGACCCACATGACCTGCGGTGGGACTGTCGTGAAACAAGGAGATTATATGAGTGTGCAATGACTCGGGTATCCAAATACGGAAATATGTGTTCTCATTTTCCCACAATTTATTATTTGGCCCTACATATCTCCATAACATACCATCCTCGCTCAAATATGCTCTGGAAGCATGTGCAGAGATTCGCTCCCTGTTTATTCCGGATGACAACTTTTCCATTCTGACAAACTTCTTTATTTCGGATAAAAATGCGTCCCTATCCTGCTCCTCGATAATTCGTTTTCTGTCAATAATCTCAGTCGCTTCTAGCAGCAACACTGACGCTTCAGCGTCGTCAGAATCGATTGGGTCAACTCTACTCAACGCATCCGCGACCTTAATAGATGCAGAATTTCCGGGTTTATGGCGCACAGTAAAATCAAAGCCTTGAAGTATCATAAACCACCTTGCTAATCTTCCTACCGGATTCTTGATCTTTTGAAGCCACTGTAAAGCGGAATGGTCTGTCTCTACTATGAAATGTGTAAGCTCGATATAAGGTCGGAACTTCTCTACTCCGAATAATATACTCAACAATTCAATTTCTGATACACTGTATCTAGTCTCTGCCGGTTTTAACGTCCGGGACGCAAACCAGATAGGGTAACGAATTCCATCTTTCTCTTGAGACAAAATACTAGCTAGACCTTTTCTGGAAGCATCGCAAGTTATAATGAACTCCAAGTTGAGATCTGGTAAGTAAAGTTCTACTTGCCCACACAAAGCATTCTTCAAGAATTGAAACTCCTTCTCACACTCTTCTGTCCATTTCCACGGCACCTCGCCAGTGAGAACATAAATTGGCCTTGCATGAATTGAAAAGTCAGGAATAAACTTCCTATAATAACCCATTAACCCAAATAACCTCTGAATATCCTCTTTGTTTTGAGGCCTAGGGAACTGCCTAATATTCTCAACCTTTTCTGGGTTCGGGTAACATTTTCCTGGCGAGATGATGTAACCTAAATACTTAAGTCGTCGCCGACAGAGCTGTACCTTTTTCGGATGGACGGTGAAATTAGCTTCCTTCAGCTTTTTCAGAGTGTCTACTACGTGTTTTACATGCTCTTGGAAGGTTCTACTAAATGCTACCACATCGTCCATATAAGGGATGTTTGATTTCCATCTAGTTTCTTGTAACACATAATCCATGCATCTTTGGAAGGATGCAGGAGAGTTACGTAATCCCATTGGTAATCGAGTGAACTCATACAGCCCATGATGACAGATAAAAGCAGTACGCTCAATATGATCTGGTGCAACTGACAACTGGTAAAACCCTTTGCTTAAATCAAATACCGAAAACCACTCGGAACCTCCAAGAAACGATAATATTTCTTCAATATTTGGGAGCGGATAATTATCCGGGACAGTGATTTTATTCAAAGCTCTGTAATCAGTTATAAACCTCCAAGTGAAATCTTTCTTTGGCAGCACGAAGGCTGGTGACGACCAAGGGCTCATAGATGATCTAATTACACCCAACCTGAGTAGTTCGAAAAATGTCTTATCAAAATGTTCCCTTCTGCCCTTTGACATAGGTTGCATCCTTGCTTTTATCGGGAATTGATTAGGAGGGTCTATCTCTATCCTATGTTCATAAAGCTTGCACTCCCCTGGTACTTCCGAAAATATAGTTATGAATGGAAGTATAGCGGCGCGAAGCATCTGTTTTTTAACCTCGTCTAACTCAATAGGAATCTGCAAGAACTCACACTTGTCAGGATACAAGCTCTCTAAATTTTCTTCTAGCTCATCATCGGAGTCATCCTCCGAGTCCTGCAACTCTACCTGCTGAGTCCATAGAAGCATATTGTTCTCGAAGTCGTCATCAGAATCTACTTCTGTTTCTTTCTTTCTATCATTATTTTTAGAGATAGACTGGGCATCCACCTTGCAATTCTTGATTGAACGATATTGAATTTCATTAGGAGCGAGGAAAGGTTGTAATGTTCCCATGTCTGTTCCTAGTGAATAACCTCCTCTATTTACCAAAACAGAAATGTCTTCCTTAACGAGAAAATCTCTACCTAACAAAACTGACTGTGGTGATCCTGCTAACATGTAACACAACTGCCTTCTTTTACCATAAGCGTATCCTATTGTTATGTTAACTGCTTCCTTCGCCACCATACTACCATTGATCAATTTTATCTTCTTTTCGCATGGGAGAACTGTTATGTTCTTTTCCCTAACTAACTTGATTATATCCTCATTCACCACCGATATTCCTGATCCTGAGTCAAGAAACGCCGCGAATTGTCTTCCTAATATTTCTACTGGAATGAGTGGGATAGTATTATTCGAAATTTTTTCAGTCGGAGCAAACGCTGCTAAACTAGTCTGATCGCCTGAGCACTCTACCTTCTCATCTGAGTGCCCAGGCTGTTGGAGTTTAAAGGCGCCGGAGAACCAGTCCTTCGATTTGGACAATCGCGTTTTAAATGTGGTCCATTACAAATGAAGCAACCCTCAAAATTTCTACCTGGTGATGGGGATCTACTTCTATCAAATGCTGGCGAACGTGGACCACTATCGTTATGATTCTTATCTCTCGGTGACGGGGATGGAAGTTGAATTAAACCCGATTTACCCTGGAACGGATTCGGTGCCTGAGGGGATGAATCCTTCTTATCATCTTTGAAACTAACATGCTTTCTAACTTCTGAGTTATTTTCTCTCTGGTAATTTTGACCGGAGCCTGCGAACTTCTTTATTTCTTGCTCAATGGGTTTGTAAGCAAGAGCAGGCTCAATGGATCTACCAGCCTTTGGTGGCGTGTACTGCTTATCGGCCTGCACGCACCTATCTGCGTTGTGAACTACTTCAATAAATTGAGCAAGTGAATTAAAAACTCTCGGAGCGGAAATATATCTTTTGTAATCTGGATGCATTTGATTACAGACTACGTCTATGATCACTGATTCCTCATTAATTCCTAGCCGTTCGAAGTAGCCTATAATGACTCTAAGAAAGTATGACAGTGATTCATCGGGCCCTTGGAAACGTTCCCCTAACTCTCTAGACAATTTCTTTTCGTAATCATGTGGCTGATATTGCCCCCTGAACCTGCATTTAAAATTGTCCCAGTCGGAAAATGGATTCCATGACTGCTCCATATTATACCAGTGAAATGCATCGTCTGTTAATGCAATTGGAATGACTCTATTTAACAAAGTGCCGAAAGAAATACCTGAAATCTGCTTATATTTCTCTAGTTCGCATAAGAAATCATATGGCGTCTTCTTCTCTGCGAAACCCGAAAACTTGGGGATCTCTACCGACTTTAAATGAAGTCTATCAGGAAGTGACTCTTGAGGAGTCTGTGGAGTGGACTGAAAGTATGTCGAGTGAACTGGCCTAAAATGATTTCTATTTGCAAATGTCGATTGAAACCTAGCCTGGCTATTATCCTGACTACCTTGCATTCCACTTGAATGTACACAATCCTGACAATTGCAATTAGTTAATCCTACCCCTTGGTTCCTTGAATCTCTGGACTCTTCCCTTCTACTTCCTTGGGAGATTCCCATTCCGAATAAATTTCCGCGAGAGTGCTCATTAAGATTTTGTGCATAAATTGCCCTCCAATTTGCATCTTGTTCGCTCGAGACTCCATCTCGTAAATGCATATTCTGCATTTGAGAACTAATGCCAAACCCATTTCGTGTTACGTCATTTGCTTGTGATACCGCAGCATCATTTCTCCCTAAACTGCGCCTGGGCGGGGGTACATACATTGTTTCCCTTTGGGGAATATTCAAAGTTGATGGCCTTTGCTGTAACCCGCTTGAACTCTCTAACACACTGAAAGTAGGGAGAGGATTTGCTGAAGTACCCTGTCTTCTCTGTTCCCTTGCATTATCCCTACTTCTATTTCTCTGCTCTCTCACGTAATTACGTTGATGTAACATGCGCATCTCATTCTCATTTGGACTCTCATTATCATGATTTCTTTGCCCCGGCATAGGATAATATGCGTTGACATCTTCAACTCCAATTTCATTCAAAATTTGCCTTCTCTCATTAAGCCATTGATCACGTGAACGTTGAAGAAATTCCTGATATTCATTTTGTAAATTCTCTTGTATGACCCCATGAGGGAGCCTTCTCCAATTCTCCGGAGCGAGCGTGGAATTCGCATTTCCAAATGAAAAGTTACCACGAGCACCTAAGGATGCTGACTCGCTATTATTTCCATAATTTCTAGCCTGAGAAGACCCACCAGAAATAACATTTTGCATGAGATGAGCTGATGATGTACTTGCCCCTTGATTAAGATTTGGAACGCTGCTGATTGGCCTACCGAATGTATCATGAAATGAAGTGACCAAAGATGCTGCTGTAGTTCCAGCCAAAGTGATTGTTGGCCTACTATTTAAATTCCTATTTAAATCTGACCCTATCGCACGTGATGTATTAGGTGCGGAAGCGTTCATCGAATCCCTAATCCTATTCATGATACTCTCATTTGTCTCGCTCCTTAAACTAATTGTTCTTAATTGACCTCCTATGCTTACGGTTGAACTTTCCGTTCTTGGAGCTTCCACGACTACATTGTCCTCCGATACCTCACCCTCAAGAACATTTCTAGGCGTGTCGCCAGATCCACTCATTCTGACTTGTCGCACTGGCGCCAACGGTGTTGAGTACACGCTATTGCTTTGTTCTTCTCTATTGTCTTCCTGATTCTCCAAACTCTCTCTATTTTGAATAAATCTTGGAGTAAATCTACGTGAATACCTACTCTGTCTACGAGCACGAATTACCGAAGCTAATGGAGTATGCATCTATTTGACCTTTTTTGGATTAATGTCTATCGTTGTTAGCATATTAACTAAGCAAGGAACTATACCAAGAAACTTTCCTTCAACGAAAAACTCATTATTTCGAATTAATTTACATTCAGATTTAATTCTATTGTGTGTGTGATGCTCTACTTTTTGTAGGGATGAATGTAAAATTCCCTAATTTACAACCCCAATATGAATGAACTACTTAAATTTCCTCATGAAATATGTTAATTTCTCTACCACTTAAAGTTAAACGAAACCAATACCCTATAATGCTTATTTAAATAGCCACCGTACCTTAAATTAAAGAA
>CM023200.3:34942098-35150136 GCA_004115045.4 Sinella curviseta | reverse complement strand
AACTGTTACAAGCGGTAACACTACTCACTCTGCAAACCAATTAAAATCTGACAAATGCTCGTTGGTAAGATGAAAAGATGCTGATTTAGATAATAGATAATAAATATATCACGATTTAAAATATATTAACATTTTATTATCTTATCGTTTTCTTCTAAACAATCTTGTACAGCATTCTGCCATCAAAATTATTAGGCTTAATGCCGAAAGCACACCGCATACGATGAAAACAGCCATCAGCAACTTGAAGGACAGTGGGCTTGTCGTATTTGGCATATTACCACCACGATGATTACCGCCATAAATTGCGAGGAAATGTAGTCTACTTTCTGATATTTTTGTTTCGTTACCTGCTGAGCCCACGCCAAAATTGTTTTTAAACATTTGGTTAAATTGTTTGAGCCACATTCGCGTATTGACAGTGTCAACGTGTTGCCTTGTCTTCTCATAAAGTCCAGACTCGTAGTACAAACTGAGCATGTTCACATACAACGGGAAAATATAGGACCGCTGTATCAACCACGGCGTGACCACATCAAATCCCTTGAACACCCTCGGCTTCGAAACTACAATTCTGGGAACCAGAGTAGGCACCACAATTGAAAGCAGGTTTATATTCTCAAAATAGTCAATTATTACTAGATTAGTTGAAGGGATGTAGATTGGTTTCCTATTTCGGTTTGCATATATCCCGCGACCATGAAAATGCCTAGAGTAAATTTCCCGTACCAAGTCGAACCACTGACGAGTAAAATATTGAATGGATGCTAATAAATTTTTATATATATCGTAAGAAGGGGATGGTTGTAGTATTTCATGCACAAATCTACCAATTTCATCTTTCAAAATGGAAAAGCGCCAAGATGATTTAAGTCCAGACACCAACGTAATCAAAGTGTAGTTACTCGAGATATCCACAAGATCTTCCAATGTCTCTGGCCAACTGGGCTCATTCATTTTAGTCATGTGCGAAAATATTTCGCCTTTGTAGAATTGGCCAATAATGAGCATCATGATGATCCATGCCAACCAGGTCAAGGCGACCTCTTTTAAACGAGTCTTGAAGTGCCCCATGAATCTTCCCATCTGTTGATCCAGAATACACCCAAGCGCATTTACACCAATTTCAGCAATCCCGATTGTTATAATCCCTGTCTGATTAACTGCTATAAAAGTTACAAATATCAAAAGACAAGTGCACACAATGAGAGCGAGCCACGAAGATAGGTCAAGAGGTTTTACTATTGCAGTAGCTTGAAGACCGGGTTTTCTAAGAACTGACACGAAATGAAACGAGTTGAAGGTCACGGCGTATGGGATCCATTCCCTGCGTTGAGTTAACTCCCTGTGTACCCAAATGTCTACGTTTGGTTTACAGATGTAGGTGCCTAGCACGGCAGATCCGTGCTGAAATGCTATCCAGCGCTTGGGTTTATCCCGCTCTGACGTATAATTCATTCTCCAGCTTAGTAAAGTGTGAACGCATACATCAAGTGACAACTTAGCGTCGCTGGCCGTTACCAGGGAAGTAAAGTTTTCGCACAGGTAATTGATGTCTGTGTGCCGGTTGGAGCCATAGGACTCGATGTACACTCCGTGGAGGTCGTTATTTAACCTTGTCCAAATTTGTTTCATTTTTTCTAGAGACACGAGTTGATCTGGTTTCATGAAATTATAAATCCCACTGCCTTCGCAACTAGGACAAATCATGTAAATTTCGGATAAATGAACCACACTAAACACTAATCCCATCGCAAACGTTTTTGGCAAATCGTTTAAGAAAAATAATAGCCTATTCCATATTTTATCCCTTGTTTGCTCTCCGGTTTTATCAAAAAATAAAAAATAATTCGGCTTCTCGCCAGCAGCCTCGGAATGATCCATTGTAGATTTCAGGTTACTGTACCAATAATGGTGAACCATGTAGCAGTGAACAAAACATTGTGTGTACCTCTTGAACTGCTGATGATTGTATTTTGTAGACAAACGCTTATTTATAAACTGAACTGTTTCATGTGAAAATGTGGAAACTTCATTCAACAGACTTAGTATTTCCAGCGGGATGTCAAAATAATCGTACCGGTTCCTATTGGTAATATATTTGAATTGGCAGTGATGAAAATTTAAGAGAAAAGGCTGCACTTGATGATCAATGTTTCCTGTTTGGAATTGGAAAGTCCCACTTTGGAAACACGAGCTTTCTTTGCACAAAATATAAATTATCAGTAGATTCGCATAATGTAAAAACTCCATCACTTTCTGTATTGTGGCTAATGGATGTGTCCCCAAAATAAATATTTAGCTTATATACATGTAGAATTACGCCATCTGAGCAGCTACTATGACAATAATGATTATTACACATTACACAACCGTTGACAGTTTCTTAACTTCAAACTTTACAGCATACATCATGTAATCAGTTTACTATTGCATAGCATCAATACACATTTTATCGATTCATAAACACTTGACTATGGACTATGATACAAAAATACCTACAAGCAAGTCAGAACAATGACGTGAGAACTTGGAAGAATATGCGCCCCGCCCAAAGGGTGAAGTGTTTACTATTTATATTTGCACATGTACTATTCTTGTGCATACATGTCCGATTTTGTCATGAAACGTGTTTCTACATTTTTCAACCAATATTCCTATTTCAGCAAGGTTAAATATGCCAATCATTAATATTAGTCTAGGAAAATCATGCCATAAACACTTGCCGTTTCTATGAGTTTGGCTTTATGACAAACGGCAATTATTTCTTCAATGTCATCGTATTCTTTATTGATCCTCAGGAACAGGACATTCCTTATTTGCAATTCTTTGGCCGCCATTCTTACAGCATCGATTCCTGCAGCACGAGCGTTCAGCTAATAAAATCATAAAGCTGATTACTTGAAGCACTGCACATATCCCAAACATTCCCAACAACATATTCATGGAGAGTGGAATCTCTTCAGTTGAAATGTTACTGTCATCATATTGATGATCGTGAAACGCAAAGAAGAGCATTTGACTCGACGACAAAGTCGCCACTTTCCCAAAGTCCAAACTGAGATTTTGTGTAACAATTTCGTTGAAATTTTGAAGCCAGGTGTATTGATTCACTGCGTCGACACGACGTCTCAACATTTCCACAATCCCAGACTCATAAAACATACCCATAAACTTGACAAAAACTGGGTAAAAGTAAGATCGTTGTACTTGCCATGGGGTCACTACATCAAATCCCTTAAACGCCCGGGCTTTCGATACTGCACTTCCGGGTACCACAGAAGGCAAAAGTATTGACAACAAGTTTACAATTTCAACTTGGTCAATTATCACAATGTTACTGGAAGGAATGTAGATTGCAGAGTCCCGTTTTTTCTTCTGTTTAATTTTAGCCACTTCAAAATTTTCCGAGTAAATTTCTAGTAACAACTGAAACGACTGTTTAGAGTAGTGATTAAGTGAGTTGAAAACTTTTCGATATGCAGTGAATGCCGACGGTTTTTTGTCCTTTAGAAACCAATACATTTCATCTTTCAGAAGGGAATAGCTCGAAAGAACCCGAATACCTTGCGCTAAGGTGAGTAAAGCAAATTTATTCTCAGAAGCGACATTTCCCAAATCATTTACAGTCTCTGGCCAACTGGGCTCATTTGTCGTGGTCAAGTAGGAGTATATTTCCCCCTTGTAAAACTGCCCAAGAACTGCCAGCATTAGAAACCAACTCAGCCAAGCAAACGTAACGAAGAAAGGACTGCCAAAATGCTTTGTTACAGGCTGATCAAGAATACTGCCTACAGCATTTATAATTATTTGAGAAATTCCAGCACATGTCCCGCAGCCCACGGGTATCATATTAATTATATATGTTACTGCTATCAAAAGTCCACACGAGAAAATCATGGTTAGCCACACTGGTAAATCAAAGGGTTTAATTAGCGACGTTGCCTGAAAACCCGGCTTCCGCATGACAGTAATGAAATGAAATGAGTTGTACATTACCCCCTGCGGTATCCATTCTCGTCGCTGAGCTACGATAATGTACCTAAAAAGATTAAAGTTTTCTTTTGAGATGTATCTTCCCAAACTAGCCAGCCCATGCGGCTCTTGTGCAACAGTCTCGTCGTCAACAGTTGTCCACCTCGGCTCCATTGAGTAATTTAGCCTTTTACTAAGAGCACCATGAATGCACTGGTCCACGGCTAATAGTTTCCCGTGTGTCAATAATATCCTGCTCGTAAAGTTTTCGCAGAGGAAGCTTATGTCCATCTGACGCGTAATTTCAAAGGATTTTATAAAGACTCCGTGAAGATTTGAATACAACAGTGTATAAAATGCAGTTAATCTTTCAAGGGATCTCACATTCTCTGACTTCAAACTGTGAAGTACAGTCCCACTACTACTGTCGCTTGGGCCCACGAATGATATTTGAGTTAGATCCACGATATGCAGAACAAGGCCCATGGCAAAAGTTTGAGGTAGCTCATTCATGAAAAATGATGTCGCACTAAAATTCTTTTGAAATGTGCTGTCTTCAAAAAATAGGAAATGATGCGGCTTCTCGCCAGCAGATTCAGACTGATGCATTTTGAACTTCAATTGCTCATTTAATTGCTGGACCATGTAACAATGCACAAAGCACTGTGTGTAGCGCCCTGGCAACTGGTGGTTGTACTCTGGCGAGATTGATTCACTGTCGTTAAGAAATTGAACTGTTTCGTGGGAAAATGTGAGAGTTTCGTGGAGGAACGTTGTAATTGCAAGTGGGGTGGTAAAATATTCGTATTGACTGCCATCAGTAAAATACTTGAAGTGGCATGAATGAAAAATTTGCAAGAGAAGTTTTACATCAATTTCCATCGTCGCCTTTTGTCACTTATGTAATCTTTCGATTGAAGTCTTGGAGCTATTGACTCTAGCATTAAAAGTAACCAACTCAACAGCGGACCAGCAGCTCTCTTTCACAAAGCGAAATTATTTGACTGATCTGGAAAGCTTGAAAATGTATGTAGGAACCACACATGAAAGCGTGGCCTTTAACAAACTTGGAAATGATGAATTTAGAGCAGTTTTCTATAATATGCTCAGTTATACGAAACCATATATGACTTAAATAAAGGATTTGAAAAACGTAGAGGTATTTAGTTTAACGTTGTTCCTTTGTTACTTCCATTGCCACCCAATTCATTTATATAACTTTAGTTGAATGAAGTAAATTAAAAAGAGTTCAGGTTCTGACAGAACCGTTCTGTAATCGTCTTTCCATTATACATACTTTGCATTCAGCTTTATTCCATAAAACGTTATCGACAAATTCCTTTCGACAAACAAAAGACCGTATGTGTATTTTGTTCATAAAATTGTATCAAATGTTTCTAGCGTCAAATTGTCTACCACACCTTTTCCTTTGTAACGGGGTACACACTGATAATGAGAAATGCTTTATGCAAAGCATTAGCGATGGTAGCAAATATCACCCATATAAAAAGCTAATATTATTTGCAAACCACCGGCGTCGTTTTTATGTTACTTAATTATACTAAAACCTAAGCAAAGCCAACAAATTCAACTCATTTGTACAAAACAAACTTACAATTAGATAATAGTGAACATACATACTATTTATTGGCGATTATATATTTATGTAACATTTAAAAGTAATATTCGGTCACTAATCTTAATTTCATTGAAGGAAGCCATGCGTTTCCTGGCTTTCCTATGTGACGAAATAAAAATGCCTGAAATTCGAGACACGCATACTCAATCGACCATGAATCATGAATACACTACATTACCTAAGTTTGGAAAACTTTGGGGCAACGTGAGATATTTAAAATGAAAGGCATACTCTTTGATGAACCAGCATAAAGAAATCATTTTTGTTTTTTAAAAGAATGTGAAGGTTTCCAGTTACGATCCTACCAGTTTATCAATTGTGAATATGCTTTGCATCTTGCATCAGACGTGAAATGTGTTTTATATGAACAGGAATATACACACATAAAAATAATTATATAGTCATCACAAATCATCAATTGCAGAGGTAAGAATATCCAATTTTATTTCTCAGAGCAGAAAATCAGACTCTTTAGAGTAGCGATTTTCGATTCGCTCTATATTGAGTTAATTTTTTTGCAAGTGGTGTTCCGTCGTTTATCCCGAAGGGATTTTTTCTTTAGAATTAATTAATTTTGATAATTTAAAATTTTATTAGAATTTCCAATTTCCATATAATAGATATGCATACCTGAAAATGAGTAAATAGAATACCTACTGTTACTAAGGAACAGAAAATCGCATGAGCTGCGACCACAATATTCAAATAAAAATAGATGAATCTTACGTGTAGCATATTATGGTTAACAAATGTCAAAAGTTATGGGCGTATGGGCCAAGTAATCGACCATCCGTTGCACTGGCAACGACACCAACGAGGAGTGCAACTCAGCGCACATGACCCGGGACAATTGACATGTCGTGGTTCAGGCACGGGGGAATTTGTCGACAAAGCTTCACAAGTTACGTACATTGCTGCAAGCAACAATAACGCCAACGTGATGCAATACACTAATCCCATTTTTTGACACCAATCGAAGACAAACTAGTACTCAAAATCGTACCAACGGTAGGGATATATATACTTGCGTGAATATTTTAAAACTGCTCTGCTCAGAGAAAATTTTTGCGTCTGTCTGTGATTTGTAGCTAGAACTTTTCTCTTTTTATATCCAAACATAACAATAAATTAGTTATAGTACGGGAAGTGAATCTGTTCCCAAAACGCCAACAATGAATGAAAAGACTGTTGAATGTCCAAAATATCAGTTTTACACGAAAGCGTCTAGTAAAGTCTAGTAGTTTTCGCAACAAAAAGTCCGTAAAAATCATGCGGAAATTTTGCAATGCCTGTTCAGGGAAATGCTTTAGAAAAAAATTTTACACGTCATGTTGGAATTTATATTCGTTGAGGAATTGCAAATGAGTGGCCAAAGTGTTTAGTGTAGTTTCCAAGAGTAGATAATAATTTTGTTTGGCAGCGGAATTCCAGCTTGAAACTCGTTGTCAAGCTGCTGCCTTCTATATTCAAACCAGATATTAATTAACATTCAATTTACCATGAAATGGACATAATACTCCAGCCAACAGTCCAGCTGCAGGTTAGCCCATTCAAAGAATTTCTCGTCAAATGTGCTCTTCAGAGTGACTTTGCGATTCTAGTGATTTGCCATTGATAATTCGTCAGTAATCAAGCTGCTAACTTGATGTCACTAGTAAGTAAACGCTGTATAAGGTTACTCTATTGAGCAAACCATGAAACGATTTTCTAGGAGGTTTCGACTTTACTTTGAGTATTGTTGATATTATTAGATATTTAACATCTATAATTCGCATATTTTATAACTTGATGGCATTAACCCTGAATATCTAAATATTTTTATACGAACGTGAAACAGAAAATTTAATGAAGCATTCATTCCAGAGTCCTTATATTACTCAGAATGTGTAATAATAAGTTCACATTTTTTTACAATAAATATCAATTTCAGCCTTTCAGCCTTTAATAAAAAATAATTTATTAATATTTGATGTAACAGCACGAGCGGAACCGAATTATTGTTACTTATACAATCACTTAATTACATGTAATATCATAAATCATATTCAATCATGCAAGAAAATATTGACAAACTTTGGAAAACTTTGGGGGCAACTGGAGACAAGGTGAAAAAATAGTACAAAACTATCACAAAAACTTATTTTTGTAAAAAAAATGAAAATAAGGGTTTACACTTGCTAGAGAGGACCCAATTCTTGTCCGCTAACAACGGATCCTTCAGCAGTACTCGCTGGTGCGGTCGAAGTGCAGAGCTTCGAAGGATTTTCTTGAGGACGTTCCCTCCTCCTCTTCTTCTTGTGGGTGGAAGTAAAGGGGCGGTTTTGATGAGAGAGGCGCATGTGGATGTACAGATAATTCTTAACAGCGAACTAAACAAAAGAAAAAATAATTAATGGTCAAAGTTGCGTGACAATAATTCATGAATAATAGATCACCATTACTTATAAAATTCGTTAATGATAATTGCATACCGAACTTCCACAGAGATCGCATTGGAAGGGTTTGTCCTTCGCATTTAAATGTATTTCCTTATGTCGTGCAAGATGATTCTGGGTTAAAAATCCCTTCCCACAAACTTCGCACTTGTTGCGTCGATCAGCATTGTGCGCCTTCATCATGTGGCGTTTTAGCCCACTATTTAAAGTAGACTTGAATGAGCAGTCCTTCTCCGAACAGGAATGTAAAGGTCGTCCTCCTTCCGGCTCAATCCCGTGCTTCATAAACTTGTGCTCGTGGAATTTATATCCAAAGACAGTCTCATAACCGCACATGTCGCAAATGAATTTTTCCTTGGGCGGCGGCGTCGTAACGGCATGCATGGAGCGAATGTGGCTATGGAGATGCGCACGGCGCATCCTCCTCTGGAAGCAGATGGGGCAGGACAGACAATACTTTTTCAGGTTGCCATTGTCGCCGGCATCGTGTTCCTTTCCTAGATGAGCGCTGAGTAGCACTTCCGTTGGGAAGTTTTCTCCGCAAAACTCACACTCCAGCAAGTAGCCAGTTTTGGACTTGGCTTTGTGGTGTTCCGTCATGTGCTTCGTTCGACCCTCTGTATCTTCCACGTCTGGAAAAAAATAGAATGTTTAGCAAATTAATAAATTCACAAAATATGCAATCGTTACAGAATCGTTATGTTTTAAATGGCTTACCGACGCCTTCCTTCGTCTTAATTGCGAACACCTCGTCACAGTAAAAGCAGCCCAGCTTGGCCAGTGTCGGATGTTCCAAAGCCCGGTGAAGTCGCCATTCGACGTGGTCCCGAAACTTTCTCGGACATACGGAGCAGTGATGGGGCAGCGGAATCCGGGACTCGTGGTGGGAGTGAATTCGCTTCTCGTGCACTCCCCGTTCCTCCTCACCAACAAAGATTTCTTGACAGTGGCCGCATTCCAAGAGCTTTCCAGGTTGGAAGGTCACTGGAAGGAGGGACTCTTTTGTGCAGACATGAGAGTCTGGAACGCCTTCCTTTTTGTGAAGGAGCTTGGGGCATTGTGAGATTTCGGTGTCGTTTCCGGTGAAATACACGCCACATTCGGAACATCGGTATGGCCGTTCTAGAATAAATAAACCCAGCAAGCTAACATGTAGCAAAGTGGCGGAGCTGCGCCACTGATAGCAAAAATAATCAACTGACTACTACCAATGATAACGAGAAGGGTGTAAACCCTGAGAAGCAACTACCGAAAGCGGGATTTCTTTTAAATTACGTAATTTTTATTTAAATTACGTAATTTTTATTTAAATTACGTAATTTTTATTTAAATTACGTAATTTTTATTTAAATTACGTAATTTTTATTTAAATTACGTAATTTTTATTTAAATTACGTAATTTTTATTTAAATTACGTAATTTTTATTTAAATTACGTAATTTTTATTTAAATTACGTAATTTTTATTTAAATTATGTAATTGTTATTTAAATTACCTAATTTTTATTCAAATTACATAATTTTTTATTTAAATTACGCAAGTTTCAGCTCGTTGGCACACTCTATATAAATTTGACCTTTGACACGGGCCAAACAATGTCAAGGGGTCACGCGACCGTGCTCATCGAATTCCCCATCATCGAAAGGAGAGCATAAATTGTTTAATCATTTGAAATCGCCGTAACCGTTAAACCATAACCGTCAGCTTCAAAATGACCTTAGATCTACGTGTTATGTTCATAGACGATTCGAATGATATGTCACTTGCCATATGTGACGTTTGAAAATTTCGAAGTCGTAACGGTTTCTAACGGTAGCCGTTGGCCGTTATGGCTATAAAGCTTCTCCCATAAAGCGGTTGTGATGAGAAGCCGTTTGCCGAAAAAAGAAATGGAAAATTCCAAACCATATGAACAGGAGAGGATAAAGTGTAAAATCATTTGAAATCGCCGTAACCGTTAAACAGTAACCGTCAACGCCGAAATGACCTTAGATCTACGTGTTATGATTATAGACGATTCGAATGATATGTCACTTGCCATATGTTATCATTTTAAAAAATTGACCTCATAACGGTTTCTAACGGTTACCGTTGACCTACGTATTTCAAAATCGCGCTGGACCCTTCTCATGTGACCAGTTATCCATTGCGGCAGAAGTGGAAAATTCCAAACCACTTAAGCAGGAGAGTGTAAATTATTTGAAATCGCTGTAACCGTTAAACCGTAACCGTCAACCCCGAAATGACCTCATAACTGTGTGTTATGGTCATAGACGAGTCGAATGATATGCCACATGCCGTATGTGACATTTGAAAATTTCGAAATCGTAACGGTTTCAAACGGTTGCCGTTGACCGTTATCGCTGTCACGCTTGTCACATAAAGCTCTTGTGAAAAGAAGTCATTTGTTGAAAACAGAAGTGGAAAATTCCAAGCCACTTAAGCAGGATAGCATGAAGTGTAAAATTATTTGAAATCGCTGTAACCGTTAAACAGTAACCGTCAACCCCGAAATGACCTCATATCTATGTGTTATGGTCATAGACGAGTCGAATGATATGCTACTTGCCATATGTTAGCCTTTAAAAAATTGACCTCGTAACGGTTTCTAACGGTTACAGTTGACCTACGTATTTCAAAATCACGCTGGACCCTTCTGAGGTGACCAGCTATTGATTGCCGAAAACAGATTTCAAAAAAGTCAAACCGTTTTTGAGTTAGAGCGCGCACAGACAGACGGACAGACAGACAGACGGACGGACATCTCGATCTTATAAAGTGGCTCCGCCACTTAATAAACAAGCAGGACAAGACGACATTTAATCGGCGATTTAATTTAGTTACTTGATTTTGTATAGATATAAATTATCTAATTACCGTTATGAAAAAGGATGTGTCTAACAAACGACTCCAGTTTCATAGGCTGCAGGTTGGGGCAAATTTGACAGGTGTAGCTATTCTGGGCAAAGGCGCCGTTCCTGTTGAAACGCATAGGCTGCCTTTTGTTAAACTTGGGTTTCGAAATATCCGGCATCTTATACATAGACTTAATTGAACTGATAATCGGTTCCTGTTCTTCATCCAGTTTATTTTGTAAAGAATGGCTTGCCACCGGTACACATGATTCAGGGTGGTCTCCATCACCGTCATTATTATAAGGGGATTCGTCATCAGCAGGGAAAATCACAGGGCTATCATGTCTTATCGATGGAGGAATCGAATCGGCAGAGGCTCTAGTTCCAGGTACCTCACTTCCGGCTATCCTAACCACCGCTGGAACTGGTTTGGAAGAAATGTCTGTAATTAATGATTAATAACGATCAGTGGGTCAAAGGAGCTATGCGTGAGAATTTTTACGATGAAATGAACAACTATTATTTATGATCCTCATTGGTACCTTTGCCGACATGACGCCAAGTTTCCCGTGTCACCCGAAGAGGATCAGCTTTCCTTCCCGCCTCCTCTGTCCCCAGTTTCTTCCGATTTTTCACGAAGGTCAGCGAAACAATGTCCTTCATTTCCCTCTGGAACTTTCTCAGCTTCACTTCCAACTCGCTAATTTCCCTTTGCACCGCAAACGCCTTATTAATCTTTGGTCTACACTGGTCACAGAAGGATATCCATTTTCGGGGATGTCCATAGGTCTTCATGTATTCCTGGAGATTTTCACCGGGTAGCTCGAGCTTCTTCTTCAGAATGAACATGGCCAGAAGATCCGCATCATGGGAAGAGACAGAGGAGCCTGCTGAAGGTCCCTTCTTGGAGGAACTTGCCTCTTTAGCGCACAAGAGACACTGTTTAACTTTTCGATTACCACCCTGCGATATGGGACCCGTATTCTTTGTTCCTGTTACAAACTGTCGCGGTGGCCGTGAAGACGATGGCGTTGCTCCTCCAAAATCACTGGCATCACTAGTAGGAAGTTCTGATCCCTCCTCCTCCCCCTCCACATTATCATCAATACTTTGACTATAATTGTGGCAGTCCTCCATCTCCTCATGTTCGACAACTGCTTCCTCCTCTTCCTTAACTTCAACCTTAAATTCCACTTCCTGCCCCTCCTGTTCCTCCACAGAGGAGGGAAGAGGCACGAGAGCTGGAGGTGGTGATGGTGGAGGCAACAAGCCTAAGTTTCTGAGTCTAAACTTCTCACGTGCTTTTTGAAGCGACCGTAATCTCGCAGCTTTCGCTTTACTATAACCTCCCATGTTGAAAACTTTGGGTAAGCATAAAACTTCAAAGTATCACCCCAAAGTGACAGTTTGTTACGATAATTAATTATATAGCTAATTAAAAAATGTTAGTATGTCGAGTTGAGAAGAGCCATAGCTCAAGTTGTGTTTTTACCGTTGCCGACGAGGGAGAAGCGTGAGCAGCTGACTTTTCTGAGAGCCGCAAACACAAACACGAGCAGACTGACAAAAAAATGTGCGTGTTCTCGTCTCGCATTAAAATTTAAAGGTTGCAAGTTAGCAGTTTGTTAAGTTAATCGGTCCATAGTCCATAGGGCCATGGGGTCTGCAACTAATGAAAGGGGTAACCAGAGACGCTATAATGGTGACGCCATCGTTTCGAATCCAGGAACTTCACCGCCGCTGCTGCAGGAACACTGGGTTCTCTGCAAGAGAAATGTCGCCAGTCAGATTAACTGCCATTGCCAAGAAATCTGCAAGTGATGGTTCTTATCTTCCTACTAATGATGATAATAACGACAGGGGTCTTATAGCTACTGCTCCTGGCGTTTCAAAAGCTGCTGGTATTGTGGTCCCGTCACAACTTTCCAGTTTACTCCAAAGACTGAGACCTTCCTCAACCACTACTATATGCAGACTGTAACTAATGAGAATGATAAGGACCTTTTAATTTGTTGCCAAGTGTGTGGGGATAATGTTACGCATGTAGGGAATCTTATCGATACTATCAAACAACAACTGACAACTGAGGGATCACCGGGAAAGTAGCGCTGTGGAAAGGAGAAAAGGGCAAAGTACGTTTGGAGATGAACTGATGAGTTCGGGAGCAAGTGGACAAGTGATCAATTCAACACTCAAGTTTCTTAATCGTCTCCATGGTGATGGGGATGACGACTCAACAGTCGCCATTGATACAGGAAAAAGTATAAGCGGTACTAATCAATCTAAATCAGTATCACCTTCAATTTTGTATTGATTTTAATGATCTGTATTAATCTGTCATTCAACCTTTTTACTTTCTGTGAGCACAGGTGACAAGCCGAATGAGGAATTAGAAGACACCATAAAATTGGAACCGGAAGATTCGATAGCAGATTGCCAAGAAGATATGGGGTCGCCAGCACTCGAAGAAGACGACCTCTACGAACCGGAAATGGACCAAGAAAGTTCCGAAGAGGAACCTTCATCTAAAATACTAAAAACGTCCCATTGCACCACAAGGCCACCAGGAAAGAAACAAATCCCCACCTCCAAGAAGACAACAGTCGTAAAATGCAGTGACTCGTCAGTCCCACCTGACGAGGGGAAAATCCTGTGCGGGCTGGACGGCTCCGACAAGTCATTTGTAAGTCGGAGCAATCTATTCCACCACCAACGCAAAGCCCATCCGGGCCACCGCAAAATCTCTGGACGCCTTCAATTCTGTGACATGTGCGGTGGCAGATTCCCCCTATTCGAGATCCTTCCTCACATCCAATCCCACGTTGCCGATTACGCCATCCCCTTTCCCTACACTCCGGACTGTCCCTTTATCGCCTCCAATCCCAACTCGTTCCGAATCCACACCACAAACAAAAAGGCGACTTGCGACCAGGCATTTCGCGAGCCCAGAAAAAAGTCTACTCGTGCGAATCCTGCGACTTCCGAACCGAGTATCCTCACCGCATCACAGCCCACATTCGTCGTCATCACGAGCGCTCCTCCGAAAAATCTTCCGTTGCCCCATACACACCTGCGACGTCGCCTTATGTGTTTCGCCAAAGCGTCTGGTATCATTTGGAAGCCCATAGCATCAACACGGTCAACAGTCAACGCTGCGAACAGTGTCCCAAGTCATTTCGGGTGGGAGCCGAAATGGAAGCCCATTTGAGATCGGCTCACTCCGCACAGGAAATCCTGAAATGCGAGTAGTGCCCGTTTCTGTTCACCTCCCACGTCCACCTCCTCGAGCACCTGTATATCCACCGGGATCCGGTGCGCCATGTGTCCCCAGGAGGATAGCCGGCCCACTTACACAAATCATCAGGACCTTCGAAAGCACTGCAGGGCAAGTCATCAAGTGGACGATCCGTAGTTCATGTGCGAGCACTGCAACCGCGTGTTCAAGAATAAGACCCACTGGACTTATCACATCAAGATAAGCCATACCAATTCTGGCAACAACGAGCAGCAGACCAGGGCAAAGCGATATCCCTGCGACATTTGCTTCGATCCGATAGTAGACTTTTCCAGCGAAGCCGCGCTTATCAATCACAAGATATCACTGCATGGGGCCGAGCCGTTTACATGCAAACCTTGTGGAATGATCTTCAAGGTCCAGAAATTCTTTTCGAGTTCGAGGCATCTGAAGGAGCATCAAGGCCTGGACTTTAAGTACGCGTGCGACGTGGAGGGATGCGAGAAGGTTTTTAAGGACTGTCAGAAAATGAAGGGACACAAGGCCAGGGTTTATTTCGGCGGTGAGGCTGAAAAAATGCACGCGTGTGACGCCTGCGGAAAGTCCTTTTCAAACGGGACCTTTCTTCGGAAGCACAAACAGGCTCTGTATGTGGGGGTAAGGGTCTACGTGTGTGAGTTATGAGGCAAGGATTTTAGTGAGGGCAGAAAGTTGAACAAGCACAGGGAGTGGCATTTTGGACGTGTGAAGACGAAAAGAGGAAGAACGCCAAAAAATTAAACAAAATTAATTGCTAATTATTTGACACCTTGAAAAGTTACAGTTTAATTATCTTAATTAGAGGTGAGTAAACCCACCAGGCCAAAGTTCGCCAAATTGTTGTGTGTATGTATATTTAAATGGATATTTAGCAAATAAAATATTTTCATGAAAGCCAAAAAAATGTAGGCTCATTTTTTGTATGTACATCTTTTCTCATCGAGCACGTAAACAGTTCAAGAGCTGACGTCTCTCTGTTCACTTGTTTTTCTTTTTTCTTCCAGACATTTTCCAATTGCAGATGCTCTAAATGGCTGCATTAATTTTCACGATTTTACTTTCAGGAGTCTTGTGGATTGGCCAAGCGTTTTTATTTCATCAATTTGGTTAATCCTTTATGTGCATGCGTATACTTATCAAGTGTAATTAAATAAAAGCATCACACACGTATAATTGTCGTGGTTAAAATTATGTTCCCATGTAGAAGAGTGGGTTTGAAAATTAACTGTAATTAGCAATTTTGTCATATCGGCATAACCTAAAAGTACACAAATCATTACATTTTTTGTAGAAGCAGACACAAGACCATGCAACTGATGAGATAAAAATGCTACGAGTGATTTCTCCTCTCAGAATGTCTGCCCTGATCCATCAAATTCATAACATGCGCTAACATTGACTAAAATCCAACATCAAAATCGTAATCTCCGTCATCAATTTTCATATAAGGAATTTCATTACCTTGCCACATTTCCTAACGGTTTTCCAGATAATTAGAATCAAAGTTAAGTTTATCTCACTTCGCCCCTAACTTTGGTCCACTGCAGTGAATAGCAGACAGGATGAAAAAATGCAATGCTTTTCTATGCACCAGTCACTACAGCTTCTGCTCTTGCTGTTCATTGGACTTCATTCTCATCTTCCCAACCTGATATGCATGCATGCAATATGAGATATCATGCTATTTTACTGCCCTTTTGTCATTTGAAATGCATTTTTAGAAAATGGATACTATTAGGTCGCATTAACCTTCACACAGAATTTCAAAATTACAGTTTAAAATAGGAACGTCCTGTAATAATAGATCAAGAAACTATCATTTGAAAAAGCAGACTGCGCCTAGCGCATAAAGATGATGAACCCTGCTTGAAATTTACTCCACAAAACTTTACTATTGTTAAGTACGACAATTTTGCTTCCTCTTAATTTACAGGGCGGCTCTACTTCTCAAGGTTTTAAGTAACTAGCCCCTTATATAAGACTATATATTGTAGTAGTGCTTTTGGCAGTCATTCTCAATGTATTTGCCTTTGCTAACTTGACGGAACAAATTGGCATGACAACTGTAATGCGTGGCACCAACTGCAAAGGGATGCGAAATAAGTACTTTTGGCTATGCAGCTATTATATGCGCGCAGAATAAATGGTGGTTTATCGTAACGGAAACTATAATCTGGCGACAATGACATCCTCGCTGGGACGCTTCTAACGTACACACTGACTACGTTCTACTTGGCAGCCGCAAGTATGTGTAATATCAATATGGACCCACGTGCAAAGCTGGAAAACATGCTATAGGCGTTCATTGCAACCACAAAATAATAATTTTATGATGTGGATGCGATTTAATGGTAATATGTCGTCTTTTTCTAAAATCAACAACGACTCCCTACCATCCCCTCCAAAAATTATGAATTTAAACCGTGACGTAACTCTACACAAATCTTACTTTGCCAGTGTCTGCAGCGCAGTAATCTAGTAACCAGTACCATTCCACAGCTTGTGTCAACAACGACACCATCCTCCTCAACTTTAAAAAATAGATATAAACTTTACAGTTAATTCCAATAGGCAGTTATTTATTATGCCTCCAATACCTGATTCCGTACCAGGACCTTCACATGGTCCACCTCCAACATATCGTCCTGTCGCCAGAAAAACCGTTTCCGGTGAATCCAAAGAAATTAACGGAGAGGATGAGGAGCTCCAGGAAAAGAAACGACGTAAACGGGAACGATTCCTAAGAATCTTGAGAAACGACAAGCCATTTGGGATCGACCAAATTCACGTTGCCCGGGTGTTTGTAATCGCCAATCATATCCTTGGGACTTATGGCCTATATCTCATTCTCACCGGTCACTTTTCTTGGCGTGTCCTCTTATTCCGTATGTCCTCCAATTTTTAGTTAAATTTCATAATTTTGTTAAGTTAATTGTTGTGAAAATTTAAATTACTGATTTGTTGGTAGAGTTTATTTATTCTTACCTGGGCGCACTGGGGACCACCGTTGGAGCGCACCGGTACTGGACGCACAAGTCCTTCAAAGCGAAGCTCCCCCTCCGGATATTACTGATGATCATGCAGACAATCACGGTCCAGTGGTCAATTTACAAATGGTGCCTGGACCACCGAATCCATCACAAGTACACCGACACGGACAAGGATCCCCACAACATCCGGCGGGGCTTCTGGTTCAGCCAGCTCCTATGGTACGTTTCCCCCAAGCATCCGGACCATCTCGAAAAGCTCAAGACGTTCGACATGCCCGATCTGGAGCGGGATCCGGTGGTCATTTTCCAGGCAAAATGGTACGGTCTCCTGATCCTCATATTTTACCATGCCATCCCAGTCAATCTGGTCTGGTGGCTTACCGGACTGCCCCGGTTCCAGGTGGAGTGCCTCAACTGCTTCCGATGGGTCTACAACACACACATTTCCAGCGCCGTTAACAGCTTCGCCCACATTTTTGGGGATAAGCCGTTCGATAAGATGATTAGTCCGACGGACAACCGGATCGTGTCCATTTTCGCGGTGGGGGAAGGCTGGCACAATTACCATCACACGTTCCCCTGGGATTACAAGACGAGTGAGTTTGGATGGAAAATTAATTTAAGTACCGTCTTCATCGACTTTTTTGCGTGGGTGGGGTGGGCTTACGATTTGAAGACGGTGTCCAGGGAGATGCTGGTCGAGAAGGTGAGGCGGAGTGGGGACGGCTCACACTGGTCATCTTTGCAAGGTCACCATCATCATCACCACAGCGACGAGGATTCCAAGAATGATGGGGTGGAAGGGGCGTGGGGATGGGGGGATGAATCGATATCCAAGGAATTTAGGAAAATGACTCAAATTTTAAAAACGAGTAAACCATTAGAGACTAATTAATCTTAATTTTGTATATAATTTGTTTTAAACTAATTTAAATGAACAATAAAATGCGTATGATGAGTTATGTAAAAAAAGGAGTGGTCACTTTCTGGCGGCGTTTTTAATTCTACTTCCGGTAGCGCCGGAAGTTTATTTGGCGTTTTCGAGCAATAAAAGTAAAGGGCTAACACGAAAATGTTTACCAAGTGATAAGATAATACATTGATAAGCTAAATGTGGAGGAGATTTGGAGGGATCATTTTGGAGGTGCGGTGGTCAGGCACAGGTCAGGAGATCCGGGAGGATAAGAGCACTCCGGCAGCAGCAATGGTCAACGATTTGAGGACTTCAGATGTGTGGAGGGTTGATGGAGGAGCAGCGCTGAAAGGATCCTTGTTTGGCCACAGGGTTGTCGTCGAAGTGGTTTTGACCGGACTCGGTGTCCTTCTAGGAAGTGGCGGTGTCCTGCACAGATTACCAATACAGGGACACATCAAATAGTCGAATCCTCCCGCGGTGGATGTGGTCACGTTTCCAGAATTGATAAGGCCCTGTTCACCCAAGCAGTTGGTCCGAATCTCAAAGTCGTCCCGTGGCGTCACCTTCTTGAGTTGGCATCCAATCGTGGCGGCGTACCGAATGTCTTCAAAGGTGGTCATTGCAATGGCGGGATGATTGACGATGCAGTGGAGCTGGCTGGTGTTTTCTTCAAAGTCGAGGACACTGCCGAAACCCCATGCCACTTCACTTCCGGCTGAGCCTCCGGAGCGGTCCACCACGTGCATGGAGAAGCAGCCGTCACAGTAGCCGCAATATCTTGTGGAGGATGAGGGGCGGATGTCATTGCTCTTGTGACACGGGAAGCTGAGCTCGTCGCCGGGCTTGTAGGACCTTCGCGGGTAACTGCAGTCAAAACAATCCACTGGAAGGGTCACGAAGAGAAGATATCGTGGAGTTAAAAAATAATTAAAGTTATTGAATTAAAATTAACTAAAAAATTAAAATGTTTGAAAATATCATTCATTATTTTTATTACCTTGTGCGTCCGTTGTGGGAATCAGATGTACAGCGGTCAACACGAGGGTGAGGTGTAGGACGCTCTTTGTTTCTCCTCCGGAGGAGGTGGAGGCAAAGGTCATCGTGGTTAGCAGGGAATCCCTGCCTGGGATCAAGGTGGTGAGAAAGAGGCAATGATTAGGACGATGAAAGCTAATTGTTTGTGTAGTAAAACTAGTAATTATTCAATAATTTCTTGCGTGGTTGGTGGAGGTGCCAAAGTGAACAATTAGGAACGACGTTTCTATGCCATGACTTGGAGTTGAGATGGAGGTATGGTGGAGGAGAAAATAAGTGTTGCTCTCACGTTTAAGCACGTCATTAAATGATAAATAACAAACTAAAACTTAAAAAATACGATAATAATTAAGTTAAATTAAGTTGTAAAATAAAGTTGACTCCGAATTCAACAAATAAATAAGAGTTTAGAATGAGTCGCTATATTTATTTCTCATTTTGGAGCAAGAATTGATAAGCGTACATAAATACGGGAGAGAGGAACAAGATAAGCTGACATTCGGTGTCAAAAAATTAGCATTTTGAGATTTTTACAATTAACTGATTACTTCGAATTAGAATGAATAAATGGCTTATCATTTAAAATAATGCCAAAGTTGATAAGATAAGCCGTTGAGACGATGGGAAGAGGGTACGGGGGATCATTGGTCACATGAAGACGAATTCGACAGCAGCAGCGATGAGAACAGATTGGAGGTATCCTACTCCACCGGAAGGAAGAACTGGCGCAGCATTTCCGGCGTTGATGAATGGGTCCCCTAAGTCAGCGGGCGGTGCGGTAGGAGGCTCCGTCCGCCAAGCCATTGGCGAGGTCCTGCACAGGTTCCCGAGGCATGGGCAAATCCAGTAGTCCATCAATCTCGTGTCCGTGCCATTCCCAGGATCCGCTAGACCAGCCTCGCCAAGACATTTGGACCGGATCTGGAAGTCGTGTTGAGGTTTCAGCCTCCTCTGCGCGCACTCGTCCTCTCTCCGGAGTAACGCCAGCTGCTGGGCACTGCCAAGGTCAACTTCGGGGTGGTTCAGGAAGCAGTTGAGGGCGCTCCCGTCCTCCTCAAAGTCGAGGCAGCTTCCAAAGCCCCAGGCCATCTTGGCGCCGCTTCCGTCCTCGACGTGGATCGAGATGCATCCGTGAGAAGTGGGGCAGGCGAGTTGGGAACCGGAGGGCGGACGAGGATTGTCCAGGTGGCATGGGAAGTTGGCACCGTCACCGGATTTGTAGGGGGTGCGGGGATAACTGCAGTCATAGCACTGGACACCTGACCAAAAATGTTAAATAGACACACAGATTCGCAAAATAATTAACTTGTTAATTACTTAATTAGAAATGTAGTGGTGATTTAGTTTGATAAATACCTTGTGCGTTGGTACTGGAAATTAGCTGACCAACGGTCCAAAGGAACAGGAAGAGGTGGAGGGTCCTCCGGAGAATGAACCTTGGAAGTCCTCCGGTGGCGGAGGTGGGGTACGTCATTTTTTAAGTGGTGGACTCGTTTGGAGGTGAAAATAATGGTGGAGATACGGGTTCAAATTCAAGTGGAGGGGGAGGAAATCGTGGAGTCATTATTGTTGGAGGAAAAATCACAAGTAAAATAAATTATTATTTTTTATCAGATGGGAGGAAAGGGGGAGCAGAGAAACTTGTTTATTTTGGTTAGCGACGAAAAATGTAAGTTTCCATGACGTGACCTGGACCAGTCCAAGGGGATGACCTGGAGGAGCTGATGGGGGAGCAGGAGGTTTCCATTTCCATTTGCACAACTTCTTCGATAAGCATTTCCCCTCGAGGAGGGGAAATGCGAGAACGAGGATCGTCGTCGGAGATGGCGGCTCGCGGGACAGGTTCCGACGTCGATTATGCTTCTGGAAGAATCCCCGGTTTTGGAAGCCCCTCCCGCAGGACCTGCAGAGGAGGATCGAGGGATTGTGGATGGTCATGTGACTGGTCAATGCGGACATGGGGGTGCATTCTTTTGCGCAGTCTGGCCATTTGAAATTTGGAGGGAGGTGGGCACGATCCCCACCGGAAATGGAGTGTCGGTGGAGCTGGAGGAGTCGCTGGCCCGTGAACCATGTGGAGCAGTTGAAGCGGGGAGCTGATCCCTCCGTGTGCTTGTGGCAGTCTCGGAGATCCCGGAAGAGCCAGTGGCAAAATTTGCAGGTGTAGCGGACCTCCAGTGGATGGTCAGTTGTGCAGTGGGAGTGGAGGGACAGAGATGTCACCTGTACTTCCGGTCCGAGAAGCTGAGAATAGATGTTCTGGATTTTTGAGGAGTTTTGGATTTCTTGGAGGTTAAATTTAACTTTGTCGCTTGCTTCTTGGAGGAATTCTGCTCCAGGTCGGAATCGGAATTGGGAGGCAGGTACTCGTCGTCGTCCACTCCATGCTCTGTGAGTAGTTCCTCTTCCGCCTCCTCCCCGTCACCTCCTCCCATCCATAACGGTTCACCTTGTTCATCTGCACCGCTGGAATTTTCTTGAATTAGAGGACTGTCTCATCCAGCTTAACGGAGGAGTCGTTCCTGGAGGTAGCGGTCGGTGTAGGTGTAGGTGATTCAAGTGGCAATTTTGAGGATGTGCGGAGCCGAGGTTTCTTCTCAGGTCCCGCCTCCTCCACCAAGTTATCTATCATTTCAAATTAAAGAACTGTAAGCGTTTTGATTAACTGGATCGGGTAAACATCACATAAAATTACATACATCAAACATGAATACTATGTGCTAACGTTTTTTACAATCAAACACCAGGATCTTAATCTCCGTCATCGATTTCCATATAAGGAATTTAATTAGTTTCCAACATTTACTAACGGTTTTCTAGATAATTACAGCCAAAGTTAAGTTTATATCAAGTCGCCCCTAAAAACACATCCATAAAATGCAGCAGCGAAGAGCAATAAAAAATGATATTTTATGGAGGCCAGTATTCCTGCAGATAATACGTTGAACACATTGCGTTTGTAATTTGAAATCCATTTTGTTTATTCTATTAAGTAACATTAACCTTCAGAATATTAAAATTGCAGATTGAATAAAATCCGCCCGTAATGACAGACTAGTAAAGAACGACAAACGTACACAATAATATGTGGTAATTTAAGGAGACAGCAATTTTCATTTTAATGTCTCTGAATTGCTTCCTATTACCTTACAACTGGGCGTCTTTTTGATCCATAAAAGTATAAATTCATGATATGGATGCTATTTAATTTAATTGCAATGTAGATACTGTAAATATCAAATTATATTATCGTACGTAAATGCGATATTTTATGTAGTCTTTTAAAAATAAAATTTTATTTTGTCTGCCTCTTTAAATTTTTGTACTTCATTAAAGTTATAGTTACTCGGTTGCATTTCATGTACACAAAGTAAATTACGTAATTATTTAACGAGTAATTATTTAATTAATTGGACCTACATGGCATTGTTTAAAAAAATACTTCATCATTGTATTACGTCATACAAAGATTAACTACACACGTAAATCTGTCCACAACCTGTGCATTTAATATTTCTCATCAACCATTCAGAAACCACAATGACTATGACTACTATTCCCGTCATCAACCTTGTAATTGCAACAGCAATGCTTACTTATTTCAAGTTATCATTTTCCCAATTACCCTCAATTACAGGAGATAACGGTAATACGAAGCCACAGAAGCTGCTCATATTGATACTGGACGGGTAATTTAACAAGAATGTAATTTCTGGGCTTTCATCATTGATTTTGATGTACTATAATTATTCGACTAAGAATATGTCCTTCTCAGATTTCGATGGGACTACTACAAAATGCACAAGGAGCGCTTACCCGGCTTCCAACGGTTTCTTCAAGACGGTGTCCAAGCGGAATATGTCGAACCCATTTTCCCCAGCTTATCCCTTCCCTCGTGGCAAACGATATCTACGGGACTATACCCCGCTTATCATAATGTTGTGGACAATTTTATGCTTCGTCGAGCCGACAAAGAGAATCCGGAAATGACATTCAGTTTCAAAGACAACTCGTCTACGAGTGAAATGTGGTGGCAGTTTGCGGAGCCTATTTGGATCACGGCGGTAAAGGCTGGACGCAAGGTTCACGTGGCCAATTACTCCAGATGCGACGTTCCCTTCCAAGGCATCCTCCCAACGGAATGTACAGGTTTCGTCGACAATGGTCAACAGAGCTTTAGGCTGGTGGATCATTTAAACACTGCTCTACTCCGGTTTCAACAAGGATACGCGCTGGCCATGGTAAAAACACAGTTGTTTGTAGACATTTAATAATAATAAGCGATTATATTTTATAATAATATTCCAATGATCACGTTTTCCATACTTTTTTTTAGCTTTATTTTGACATGATTGATAACGTGGGTCACGACTTTGGCCCTAATTCAGAAAATGTTGCAGAATATCTTGTGCAGGTGGATGGAGCTCTACAAGAATTCATGTCTAATTTGGACCACACGAATGGATTAAGGGAAACGGTAAAAAGCGACAATGATTTCTCTAGAATTTTTTATGCAAGCTTGATCGTAAGGACAAATATGTCTGACTTAATGTAGTTGAACATTTGTAGTTAAATACGGTTATAACAACGGATCATGGAACGACAAGTATTACGGCGTCATCAGGAGTACAATTCGTCATGCTCGAACACTACGTTGCTGACCTAAGAGACATTTACAAGGTGATTGGTTTTGCAGGTGTGGCGCAAATTGTAACAGCGGAAGGAAAAGTTGACACGGTAATAAATGTAACTATATTATTTAATTAATTACCTCGCCTGATTAATTTTAATAGCGTGTTAATGTACAATTCAGGTTTTTAATCAACTTTTGCGTATGCCCGGAGTGAATGTTTACAAGAAAGAGGACATTCCGGAAGAATTACATTTTAAAGAAAGTCTTTTCGTGCACGACATTTTATTGGTGGCCCAGCCGAAACATTTCATCGTCGGTTTGAAGGGGGACAAGCAGATGCCAAATAGTCCCGTGGCTAGCACAATTGCGCCCATGGCTGCAACTCATGGTTACTATAATATGTCGGACATGAGGGGCATCTTTTTTGCGAATGGTCCAGGTAAAATTTTTTTCCGCAAAACTCAGAAGAATTTTGATTCAATTCTCTTTGACCTTTCTCCAAAATCATTTTAAAAACATTTACTTTTATGTACTTAATTTGTAAATGTAGCATTTAGACAAGGAGTGGTCCATCCTCCCATACGCCTGGAAGATCAGTATCAGGTTTTCATGCATGTTTTGGGCTTACAGCCAAATGCTCATAATGGGACGTGGGCAAATGTAGCTGGTATGTTTGCCTCGTAACTAAATATAATTAAGTATGCAAACTTTGTTTGATATTTCCGTGAACCCTTAAATGATCCCATACTTAAATCACATACCAACTAATTCATGTAATTCATTTATTGAAACCAACATAACAAAGGAGCAGGACATATATTCTGAACATTACACACATTGTACTAAATAATAATAAATGCTTAGTTTAGAATATATTTCAAAATAAAGTCTTTATTCAACTTGATCACATTTTGTCTTGACCTGAACCCGTTTCCGAATATGCTTCATGGGCCCCTTGGCCTTGAAACTGTCCCCTTTCTGCGCATGCGCCTTGAGATGTCTTCCGAGCACTTCGAGCTGGCGAAACTGCTGACCGCACTGGGGGCATACGAAGGGCCGCTCTCCGGTATGAATACGCTTGTGGTTCTTGAGCAGGTCTCCAGTTCCGAAGCCCTCCCCACAAGTGTCACAGAGAAAAGGCTTCAATCCGTGCTCCCTTATCTTGTGACCTTGAAGGTGTAGTTGGTTCGGGAAGGAAGGACTACTTCCCACATTGAGTCCCTCACAAATATCGCAGGAAAATCTCTGGCGGCCTTCATGAAACCTTTTCAGATGATTATCTAGTAAGGATTTCTTCCAGAAGCCTTTTCTGTCGGGACACAGCTCGCAGACAAATTGCGTTCCGATTCCATGCTCCTTCAAATAATGCTCCCGGAGATAAACATGACTTTCGAATGTCTCCAATTGTCCATTTCCGGTACTGGAACAAATGTCGCAGGTGAAGGAGGTGCTCTGCCTGTGCGCTTGATACAGGTGCTCGATTAGGTGCTCTCTCATGGTAAACAAGTGGGGACAGTGGCTACACCTTATCATCTCCGAAGCATTATGGTTTATCCTCAGGTGGCTTTCCATGTCTTCAACCCAGAGGCGTTCCGAACAAATTGCGCATTTCTGTAAAGATAGCGCTCACCCGATAAGGTCATGCTTGTCGAACAGATGAACTTGAACACTTTGGCGTACCCCAAATCTCTCCTGACATCCCGCCACGGGGCACTTGAGGTTTTTGGGTGCCCCCTCATGATTTTGAGTGAGGTGGTCCTGAAGGTTATCAATGTCACTGCAGGAGACTCCGCACTCTTGACACAGATAAGCGTGCTCGGACTCACCGATACTTTCCAGAACACTCTTCAGCGTTCCCACTTCGATCCTACAGATATTCTCGAGCACGTGTCGCCTCCGAGCAAAGGAATTTGAGAAGACCAGTGGACATGGTGCATTTGGACATTTTGCCAAGAACTCCTCGCCAACGTGATTTCGAACGTGTTCGGAAATATTTGCACTCTTGACACTGTCGCCACATATTTCACAGTCACTCCAGCCGTTATTCTTCCGTTTTACGCTGCCCCCTCCTCCACCCATTTCCTTCTTCCGTGACATTTTCTTGAGTCGTTGTCTGGTGCTCACCTCACACTCGTCCGAGATGACAAACACCTTTCGTTTCCTACTGCTCCTCCTCAGGCCGGGAACAGATGAGGATATGGGAGTAGTCGCGTCTTCCCGATCATCCTCCATGGAGGTCTCAGTCTTCACGTTCCCTCCCATGCGTACCTGGCAATTCTCATCCTCCCTCCCATGTTCAGTATCACTGGGTAAATCCCCTCCAAAGTAGTCATCCTCGCCATGATTGCCGTCACTGTCCACATCCACCTCTTGTTTCACAGTTGCCTCCAACTGGATCCCTTCGTCACCTCCAATGACCAGTGGACCAATGAACTGATGCCTGCCTGAAAATTAATCATCATTAATTTTGCACATTAGTTGGTTCAATTAATTACAAATGAATACCTAATAGATGCAGTTAACTTTTTAAAGCTTACGACTTGTCACAAATCGCCTCCAGGAACCTCCATCAACCTCCACACCTCCCAACTGAATCCTAGCAATGAGTCTCTCCTGAACCCTTCGAAATTGCTTGGCAGTTTCCTCCAGCTGTCTATAAATCTCACGGCCTGTGATCACCTCCCTTCCACATTCCCCACACAATTTCATCCCCGCAGCACACTGAAGCTCCCTCCATCGTCCCTCAGAAATCTCTAGAAGACGTCTCCAGGTAAACTGTGCCACATTTTGGTCGTCCCCACATGCCAGGTATTGAGAATCTTGAACCGGACCATTAGAATGACACAAAAAACAATTTCCGATCACCTCCTCCGTCACCTCCCCCTCAAAACTAATTAGAGGACTAGCAGGTACCGATCTCGAATCCTCCTCCTGGAAGCTCAACTCCATCAGTTGACATTTGTTCGCCCCCTCCTTCGTAGTAATTTGACGTGTCTCATCCTCACCGCCTCCAGCGTCGGCCACTCCAATTTTGAGATAATCGCGAAGGGTCCGGGCGGAAATCGCCTTCCCAGACCTCTCATTAAACTCCTTCGCCAACGCTGACGAACTTTTCCCCGGATTCTCCGCCGCCAGCCGGGCTAGAAGTCCACGCTCGCTCGCACTCAACATCTTTTTCCTCCCTTTTCCCGGGGCAGGTTCCAAGCTTCCGGTTCTGTTGAACTTCTGGATAATGTCGTAGACGGTGCTCTTCCGCACGCCGAAGCGATTCCCCAACTGCTCAAAACTGAGCTTTTCCCTTTTGTCCCGGTTCGTCCAAACGGAAATTATTTCGGCTCGGACCGGGAGGGGAACCCTCTTTTTCTTCTGCCCCATTTTAATTACTTAATTGCACTTTATGGTTCACTCTGAATTTTAAACTTGGCTAAACTGTTCGAGAATAATTTCCGCCCTGTTTGGAGTTGATAATTTACTTTTTTTAATTGTGAATTAAAAAGTGTCTTAAAGAACGTGAAAAAACACAAGTGAACAGAGAGACGTCAGCTGTTGAACTGTTTACGCGCGGCAGAAAGGCAGCCCGGATGAAACAAGAAGATGCAAAAGACTAGCTCATTTTTTCATGAAAATATTTTATTTATTAAATGTTCAATTAAAATATACAATACAATTTAACGAGCAATTAATTCAATTCATTTATAAATTCTCCTTGGGCTGGACCCGCTTCCGGATATGCTTCATCGGCCCCTTCGCCCTAAAGTTGTCTCCCTTTTCGGCATGACCCTTCAGGTGCCTCCCGAGCACTTCGGCTTGGCGAAACTGCTGACCGCACTGGGGGCACACGAAGGGCCGCTCTCCGGTATGAATAAGTTTGTGCTTCCTGAGGAGTTCTCCTAACCCGAAGCCGTCCCCACAAATGTCGCAGAGATAGGGCTTCAATCCGTGCTCTCGTATCTTGTGACCTTGAAGCTGGCCCTGGTTCGGGAAGGAAGAAGCCAGTGTCCCACCTTGCCCCGCTTCGCAAATGTCGCAGATAAATCTCTGCCGCTTTTGGTGCACCTTCTTGAGGTGGCACTCGAGGGAGATCTTTTGCCAGAAGACCTTGTCGGGGCACAGGTCACAGGAAAACGTTGAGCCGACTTGGTGCTCTTTGAAGTAGTGCTCCCGCAGGTAAATGTGGTTCTGGAATGTCTCGAGTTCGTTTCCGGTACTGGAGCAAATGTCGCAAGAAAGGGTGCTTTGGCTGTGCCATTGGAACAGGTGCTCGATAAGGTCCTCCCGGGAGGAAAATAGATGAGGACACGCACAGCATTGTATGACCTCTGCAGCGTCATGACGGCTCCTCAGGTGGCTTTCCATGTCTTCAACCCAATGTCTTTCCGAACATGTGGCACATTTTTGAAGCGACAGCGCCATCTTGACAACATCGTGTCTTTGGAACAGATGAACCTGAACACTTTGGCGGACTCCAAATCTTTCTTCACATCCGATCACGGGGCACTTGAGATCTTTGCAGGTACCTTCATGATTTTGAGCTAGGTGGACCTGGAGGTTATCTATATTACTGCAGGAGACTCCGCATTCCTGACACAGGTAAGCGTGCTCGGACTCCCCAATGCTCTTTAGAACACTTGTCAGCGTTCCTGCAGCCAACCTGCAAGACTTGTCGAGCAGGTGCCTCCTCCGAGCAAATGAGTTAGTGAAGACCAGCGGACACGAAGAATTGGGACATTTTGTTACGAACTCCTCGCCAACATGATTTCGAACGTGTTCGGAAATATCTGCACTTTTTACATTGTCGCCACAAAGCTCACAGGAGCTCGAGCCCTTCCTTTGCTGTTGACCGCTCCCTCCAACGCTATCCTTTTTCTGTGCCTTCTTTTTGCTCGCCGGCACCTGCTTGGCTTCACTTTCATAGTCGGGGGGCGGAGCCTTCCGCGTTCGACCGCTCCTCCTCAAGGAGTTCCTGGAGGTATCTCCCTCTCCACCCAGGACTGGAGGGGTCCAGTCTTGGTCATCGTCTTCAGTCTTCAAACTTTCCAATATGCCGTCCTCCTCTAACGGATCCTCCTCTTGGTCGTCACCTCCTTCAACCTCTGGACTGCCAAGGTCCCCTCCGAACCAGTCGCCCTCTTCCTCCTCATCTCTGTCATTACAGTCATCGGTCCCCACCTCCTGTTTCACCGTCGCCACCAAGATCCTACCCTCCTGCCCGTCTCCTCCGATAACGAATGGACCACTACTCTGGTACTTATCTGAAATTGTAAACAACATTATTAATTACTTAATTAATCAGTTAACGATTATTGTTTTAATTACAAATTTTTAATTGCTAGCTTACGTCTTCTCACAAACTGCCTCCAAGTTGTACGAGAGACATCGCCTCCTCCCACCTCCCTAATCCTCTGGACGAGTCTCCTCTGGATCCTTTGGAACTCTGCGGCCGCCTGCTCCATCTGTCGATAGAGATATCGGCCCATTGCCACCTCCCCTCCACACAACTCACACAGTTTCATCCCCCCACAACCTCCTCCAAGCTGGTACTCCCTCCATTGTCCCTCCGGAATTTCTAGAAGACGCCTCCATACGAACTGGTCGATACTGTTGCCACTGCTTCCCTGCTTATCGAGATCACTGGTCAACAAGTTATCTCGGTTGCACAGGAAGCAGTTTTCCATGTCCTCCAGTCCCTCCATTGTTTCCTCCACACCTCCAATCGACTCACTCTCCATAAATCCTACTGGACTTGATGGTCCTGAAGGCGCCGTGTCATCTTCAAAGTCTTCAGATCTGCCATTGGAATTTTCTTCTTCCTGGACAACCTTTTTGACGTCCACATTTGATGCCCGCTTGCCCTCCACCTCCTCCAAACCAGGGTCATTCCAACTTTTCAGGTACCTGCGGACACTCTCACCTGAGATCTTCTTCCCAGTCAACTCGAGAAATTCTTTGGCCAGCTTCGGTCCGCCTTTTCCAGGATCCTCCGCCGCAAGTCTGGCAAGTATCCCGCGTTCCTTGACGGTTAGCGCCTGCCTCCTCCCAGTTCGAGGTGCATTGGCCACACTTCCGGTTTTGTTGTAGCGCCGGATGAGGTGATGAACTGTGGACATGGGCAAGTTGAAGTTTTTCGCCAGTTGTCTTAAGGGCACCTTCTTCTTAGCCCCCTCCTTCCAGGCTGAGATAATTTCCTCCCGGAGGGACAGCGGAAGTTCCTTCCTCTGCGTCATTGCCACCTTCCCTCCAATTTAAACTGAAGTCACCTAACTAATTAACTGTATAAAAATAAACTTTAATTGAGTCGGAGAGCTGGTGTTGTGAGCTGAAAGGCTACAAGTCAGCTGTTTTTGTGTTCTTCTGTTTTCTCGCAAGCGAGATTACAGAGCAGACTCAGCTTTCTCGTATAAATATAAATAATAATTAAATTAATTATCGGTTTTATTTAATTACAAGCTGGAAGTGATAAGACAATACAGGGTTATCAGTGATGAGAATGGAGGGGACTGACAATCGTCGCCGGAAGTACGACATGAGTTTCAAGCGGGAGGTGATCCAGTACGCCCAGAACCACACAATTTCTGCCGCCAGTAGAGAGTTCCGGTTGGACCGGAAGGTTATTCGGGACTGGATTGCGAAGAGGGCGCAAATCGGTGGGCGCTATAAAACCGACAAATATAATAACAAGTTACATTAAAAATTGAAAATAATTATACGTTATATTTTGACTGCAACAGAAAGTAATGCGCTGGAGGAAGGAGACACTCCTCGCTTCCGTTTGGGGAAGAGTCTTGGAGGAGATGGAGGAGGGGAACGGAGAAAACCTGTTAATAGGGAGGCGAGGAATAAGGAGGTGATGTTCCTGTGCCTTATATGTGGCTCTCAAGATATCCAAAGTAATGGAGTCACCACTGATAATGTGGTGGAGGAAAAGGACATTGTCCAGTTTATCCTGAGGACTCTCCTCGAAATGTCCACAGAACGCATGGGATCTATTCTGAAGGAGGTTTGTGGGGGAGGGTCAGAGGGGAAACTTTGCATGGAGTGTGGAAGGGACGCTCTGGAAGCGCGCAGTGTTTATCAGCAACTAGTTGACGCTGCCAAACAGTTCCGGCGCATTCAGAGACGATTCGTCGATAAGATGCTGGAGGGGTCCTCTTCTTCTGCGAGTGGAGGGAAAGGAGGAAATGATTGGAGGCGTTATGTGAAGCAGAGTAAGTTTAGAAGAAACATAAAAAAATATTTGTGATACAATTAACTAATGATTGACTAATTAGGTTCGTTATTGGTCTTATCTAGATGATTATCAGTTGAGCGGTTCATTCGTGATAAGAGCAGAGAGTTTGGTGGAGGAGGAGACGGGCGTCGTCAAACAGGAGGTGGAGGAAAGTGACGCCATTAATGAAGATGGTGATGATGACGACCCCAATGACCTACTTCCACTTCAGCAGGACTCCACCCCCACGGGGGAGGACGACGATCGCAGTCATCGTGTTATAAAAAGGGAATATTCCTCAGACGACGACAACACAGACAATGACGACGATACCGAATGGGCACCTTCAGGTTCCGGAGGGCAATCTGCTGCTAAGCGGAAGAAGCAAGAAACCCGTCCCCTCAAGATAACCACGCCAAGACTAGTGGTCCCTCCAAAAAAGACTGAATCGTTAAGCTCCTGTGAGCTCTGCGGTGAATCTATAGGATCAAGTGACATTTTGGAACACGCTCGCAACCACGTCGGAGAAGATTATCTGTGCAGGTGCCCGAATCCCTCGTGTCATCTAGTCTTCACCCATTCCTTCGCACTGAGAAGGCACCTTCTGGAGCGATCCTGCAGACCGACTGCGCTCATCATTCAGAACGCAATCAAGAAAATTGGGGAATTTACGTATATGTGTCAGGAATGCGTCGCCCAGTGCAGTGACCTCGATAACCTTCAGGCCCACTTGACCCAAAATCATGGCGGGACCTCCAAAAATCTCCACTGCCCCATTCTGGGTTGCCAGGAAATGTTGGGATGTCGCCAGAGCGTCCATGTCCACTTGTTTCGGAGTCACGATCGCTTCAAAAAGGCGCTGGCCCTTCAGAAATGCGCCATTTGTTCTGAGAAGCTGTGGATTGAAGACATGGAAAGCCACCTCAGAGATACCCACGACTCCCCCGAGGTCATAAAATGCATCATGTGCCCCCACATATTTTCCACCCGAGAGCACCTTATCGAGCACCTCTACCAAGCGCACCGACAAAGTGGTGTCCGCCTTCCCTGCGACATTTGCTCTGGGACCGGTTCCGACCTGACCTTCCACGATCATCTTCAATTGCGAAGGCACTACTTCATCGAGCACCGAATCGGGACAAAGTACGAGTGTGACCTTTGCCCTGAAACTGAAAGGAAAGTGTTTTGGACAGAGGCCCTCTTGAAAGCTCATCGGAGCAGTTTTCATGTGAAGGAAAGGTTATCTTGCGACTTGTGTCAAAGTTTGTCATTTCCGAACGAACGCCTTCTAAATGGTCACATGATTAGGGTGCATGGTTTAAGGCCATGTCTTTGCGAAACTTGCGGCAAGAGTTTTGCGAAGCAGAGTCTTTTGGAAAGGCACAAGATAACCCATTTGGCTGATAAGCAGTTTTTATGTGCTGAGTGTGGGGTGCAGTTTCGGGAGGAGCAGGTTTTAAGGAAGCATCTCAAGTGTCATGATATATAAATGGATGATAATTAAATAAATTGATGTTTAATAGTTTTGAATATGTTTCATAATGGAATTCGCGTATTACATACAACGATTCAAGCTCATATTCATCATCAGGAGCATCATCAATTCGGCCAGTTTGCATCCGAATTCGGCTGAAAAAATTCGGCTATCTTGCACGCTCCGTGTTGAACGGAGTTTGTTTTGGTTTAGCAGCATACATCTCAATGCATAGAAGAGCATATCAGGAATGCAAACATTTGCTTGCTACTACCGAAACGAACACAATAACAACTTGTTCTCATATTTCAGAATTTATATTCTTTTAATTTTTGTTTTCTTAATAACCGTATTTAAATATAATGGAGCCCATTGCAAAACGCCAAAAGTACGACATGGCTTTTAAGAAGCAAGTTATCGACTACGCAGAATCCCACTCCATTAACGCGGCCCATAAAAAGTTTGGCGTTGACCGGAAGGTGGTTCGGGACTGGATCGCTAACCGGGCTAAAATTGGTTAGTTAAACACAAGCTGGGCAGTGAAATAATTTTTGAACATCATTATGATTACTATGTTTATTGAAGTGGATGGGTTATTTTTAAAATGTGTATTAATTGATTAAAACAGAGAGGAATGTTGCGGGTGGGGAATCAAGTGGCAGATTTCGATTGGACGGCGGCGGGAGGAAACGAATTAGCGACAAGTTGGAAACACGCTTGGTTGAGTACATTAGCGACCTACAGGCTGAAAATGTAAGGCCGTCCAGGAAAATGATTCAGGAGAAGGCGAAGGAGGTATTTAATGAGATTAAGGAGGAAGGCGAAACGTTTTCGGCGAGCAACGGATGGCTCGAGAGATTTATGGAGCGAAATGGATTAAAAAATGACAAGAAAAGTTGATAGCAGTTCATGGAGAATATGTAAACCATCAACTGTAAGAAAAAATCCGGCTCACTTTTCCTCAGCAAGTTTTACCAGTAAGCATTCCAAGTGGAAAATTTTAGGCCCTTTTTGCACTAATACATTATTATTATCCTTATCTCGTTTCAACTGTTGGGATTTAACTGAGCCTTTCTTTTTATAGCTGGTGCTTGATCTGCTGATTGGATGTGTTCACAATTTTACGGAAAATTACCAGCTTTTGGTGGTCAGTTAAGTAAATGGCTGATATACCTAAAAGCTGTTGTTGTTGTTCAGCTTGAGAACGGAGACATTTTCATTCCTCGCCAAAACAAGGCCCACATCTGTAAGCAGATTGTCACCAAGCCTACAAGACAGGATACGTGAGTGTTCAAAATCGTAACGTGATTAAAACTTTTTATTGATTTCCAAGACCTAAAAATTCTATTTCACCTTAACAACTAATTGCCCATTTGTATTTTCAATTTTGGCAGAATTCAAAAATCACAAAGTCAGCATGTGTATCGGTTCCTCTCGCCGATTCGCAATGGGAGTGGCGTTAATTGTGGCGCTGCTAGTTATTTTGGGACCGCCGAGAACGGTCGCTGATGTGGAAGCGTCCCAAGTTCCCTCTGAGGTTAGTAATTTTAATGTCTTGGAGTTGTGGGCTTACTATTGGTTACTTAAAGAAATGTGATTGTGATTTTGTTTGTGTATTTTTTTGCAGTGCACAATCCTCCGAGAATTTCATCCCCACGAGGAATTCTGTCCCGACTACCTTCCCAACTGCTGCTGTCACAACAAGAGCGAGCTGTACAACGACAAGTACTGCTGTCCAAACGAGACCCACTGTTTTGATCACGTTTGCCCCCATGGGGCAGGTCGCTAATTGTCCCAATCTAACTTACGCTAGTAATACTTTCAGTTATCTTGATTTTAAGTGACTTACCTATAGACGCCATTATATTTAATACATGAAATCCTCTTAAAATGTTTCAATTTTTCAGTATATCATTAACGAGTTGAGAGAAAGTTTTTCCACCATTTCTTAAAATGACTTTATTTTGATTTAACCTGTAACTACTAACTGACTGTATATTCTCTAACCAAAATTGCTAACTGCCCAGCATTAAAACCGTATCAAAATACATATTTAATTTGAAATCTGATTTACTGATCATCATCCAAGTTAATATTTTTTATGTTGCATTTCATTTCGTTTCATCGTTGCATCCACCAAATATTAATCTTCTTGCTGAACCCCAAATATTCTGTCATTTCTTGTCACTTGTTGTTGTTTCTCAAAGCAAGTATTTCATTATAAAGGAAACAGAGACACATTGTCAAGTATTTCTAAAAGCTAAAAGACTTTTTTTCAACTATCCATAGTCAACCAGAAGAAACCAGTATGTAGGATTTACCTTTGCTTGTCCGAGGAATATTAGTGAAAAATGTTCTCTGTGAGAAAACATGTATTGGGGCCAACAAACCAAAGCAATGCATTTAATATTCCCCTTGATTTTTTTTTCATTTAGGGGCCATCCATCCCCGTAATACGGCGGATGTAACTAAATTCAAACGAATTCATTCATAAACGGAAATGTAAAACATATTTCAACTATATTCAAAATCATAGTAGAAATATCCACACCGTTTTCGTATGAACGCTACCATCCGTTCCCATTCATCTCATAGCAGGCCTATATTTACCAAAAGTAAAATCAGAAGAATGGCTTTGAGCATGCCCAAATGTCACATACACTGACTTTTCGTCACATGCAGCAAAAAAGTCATAAACTGTCATAAAAATGCATAGCCATATGTCAAACACAAAATGCATGCAATATTGCAGGCAAGAGGGACGAGGGATTATGGTCGTATGAAAAGGATTAGGTATATATTTCAAGCAGACATATACTTATTTCTGTTCTGATTTTTGCCCCAGGAAAAAAATATAATGAAAAGTGCTGTTCGTTGTTTTCGTCCATCCATCCTTATCGCCGGTACACCTGTAAAATTCTGGCTTATTTTAAGTACATCAATTTGACATAAAACATAATATACGTTTCTAAAATATTTTAGTTAACTGACGAAACTTGAAAAAATGGCTCCGTGTAACCCGGAAATGTGGGCCCAAAATTTTCCAAAGTCCGATTCCGCCCCTGACGGCTTTGTGACAGAATTCCTCTACTTTGACACCAAAACTGACCATGAGCATTATCCCTGCAAGCTGTGCGACAAATTTTTCCAGTACCGGTGCGAGCTGGAGGTCCACATCCGGCTTCATACCGGCGAGCGCCCCTACATTTGCAAAATAGCCAAATGTGGAAAGTCGTACATTGAAAAGAAGCATTTAAACCGCCATCTCAAAAGTCATCTGTCTCCAGCCCAGCGACCTTACGGCTGCACCCTTTGCCCAAAACGGTTCATAGTTTCGGGCGACCTCAGAAGACATCTGGGGAGCCACGCAGGCCTAAAGCCGTACAAATGCGGCACCTGCGACAAGCATTTTGCCAAGGCAAACTATCTCAAGATTCACGAGCGAATCCATTCAGGTGATAAGCCCTACAAATGTAGTCAATGCGACTGGAGGTCGAATACAGTCCAGGCCCTGCAAATACACTCCGAGAGTCACGGACAAGGCCTGCACCATAGATGCGGCCACTGTTCCAAAATGTACCGGAGCAAATTCGGACTCAAGAACCATATCCGCCGGATACATGGGTCGGGTGGTGGGGGAAGACCGGTTCGGAAATGCGTCTGCGTCTTTTGCGAAAAGAGTTTTCATAATAATTCGGAGCTGTTTACCCATTTGATTCTGCACACGAGGGAAATGCCGCACAGTTGCCAGTTGTGTGGAAAGGAGTTTTCCCATCGGACAAAAATGTACGAGCACACCAGGAGGATTCACACGCTCGAGAAGGCGCACTCCTGCGAAATTTGCGGAGTCACGTTTTTTACAAAGGGCGACATGAGGCGGCATAAGAGGACCCATACGGATCCCATGTATCACTGTGACAAGTGCAGTCTCTGGTTCCGGTTCCAGGAGAAGCTGGCGCATCATAAGAAGCGGGTTCACGGATCCTAGACGAATTTATATTTCTGTCAATTTCCAGTATAAGGTAAGATGGTAATTGTAAATTAAAAATTAATTGAAACTGGCGAGTAAAATTTAAGTGCATTGTATTTCAAAATTGGCTTGCTTTAATTTTCAGGTGAACGCAGCCTCCCAGAATTATGCTCCGATATCGTTTCAAGTGCCAAGGGAAGCCATTCAGTATTTTTTAAATTAAATTATTGTAAATCCTAATTAGACTAATTTGATGACTTATTTGTAACCAGCCTAATATAATGATCGATATAATAAATACGCCGCCCTTTCTCGTTAATTAAAAGTTGTAATTTATTCAAGAGAAATAACAAAAAAATACAGTTAGCAATATAAATAATTGGCGTCAAGTTCTTTTTGTTTTACTCCTTGGGGGTCACCCGCTTGCGAATCTGCTTCATGGGCCCTCTCGCATTGAAATTGTCCCCCTTTTCCGCGTGACCCTTGAGATGTCTCCCGAGCACCTCGCTTTGACGAAACTGCTGACCGCACTGGGGGCAGATGAAAGGTCGCTCTCCGGTATGAATCCGCTTGTGATTTTCGAGCATCTTCCGGCTCCCGAACCAGTCTCCACAGTTGTCGCAGAGAAAGGGCTTCAGCTTGAGTCCGTGCTCCCGGATCTTGTGACCTTTGAGCAGGACCTCGTTCGGGAAGGATGGAGGAGTGGTGCCATCTTGGAGCGCTTCGCAAATATCGCAGGTGACTCTCTGGCGGTTTTGGTGCACCTTCTTGAGGTGGTGTTCGAGAAAGGAATTTTTCCAGAATACCTTGTCGGGACACAGGTGGCAGGGGAACTTTGAGCCGACTTGGTGCTCTTTGAAGTAGTGCTCCCGCAGGTAAATGTGGGACTGGAATGTCTCTACTTGTCCGTGTCCAGTACCGGAGCAAATGTCGCAGGTGAAGGTGCTCTCTCTGTGCGCTTGGTACAGGTGCTCAAGGAGCATCACCCGCGTGGGAAACAGATGGGGACATACACAGCATTTGGTGACCTCTGCAGCGTCATGGCGAGTCCTCAAATGGTTTCCCATATCTTCAACCCAGAGCCGTTCCGAACAAATGGCGCATTTCTGAAGTGCCAGCGCCCTGTTGACGATGTCGTGCTTCTCGAACAGATGAACTTGGACACTTTGGCGAACTCCAAATATTTCAACACACCCGGTCACGGGGCACTTGATGTCCTTGGATGTCACTTGATGATTTTGAGTAAGGTGAGCTTGGAGGTTATCGATGTCCCGGCAGGAGGCTCCACATTCCTGACACAGATAAGCGTGTTCTGACTCCCCAATGCCTTTCAGAACACAGCGCAATGTTCCGGGTTGAATCCTGCAAGCATTCTGGAGCAGGTGCCGCCTCCTCGCAAAGGAATTTGTGAAGACCAGTGGGCAGGATACATTGGGACATTTTGCCATGAACTCCTCACCAACGTGATTTCGAACGTGTTCGGAAATGGCGACATTCTTAACACCTTCCCCACACATCTCACAGGAACTCCAGGCCTTCCTCCGGCTGCTCCCTCCGAGATTAGTTGCCTCCAGAGATTTCCTGGCAACCGGCGACCGCTTCACTTCACTTTGGTCAAAGGAGCGAACCAGCTTCCGCTTTCGACCACTTCTTCTTAGGCCGTCGGTTCCATCGACTGAGGATGGCGCCGGAGGGGTCCGTTCTTCATCCTCCTGATCGCCTCCTGCATTCTCCAACTTCACCTCCAATCTTTCCTCCTCATCGTCCAGATCAAAGTTATTTTCATTCTCTGGCGCTCCATCAACCTCAGGACTGTGAAGGTCTTCTCCCAAATAGTCGTCATCCAGATCCTCATTATTCTCGTCGCTCTCCACGTCCACCTCCCGCTTCACCACTGCATGTTCTTCCATGATAACGTCAACTCCTCCTCCAATTAGAAATGGGCCACTGAATCGATAATTATCTGCACACAAAAACATTTAATTTTTTAAATAATTGATAAGCTCTCTTTATAAACTAACAGTTAATTAGACAAACTTACGATTCCTCACAAACTGCTTCCAAGACTTATTATCCTCTCCACTCCCAAGAATCCTGGCGATAAGCCTCTTCTGAATCCTCCGGAACTGCGCGGCAGTCTCCTCCAACTGTCGGTACAAATAACCACCCGTTTCCAGCTCCCCTTCACACTGGCTGCACAGGTTCATCCTCCCTCCTGCTCCAAATTGAGGCTCCCTCCAACGTCCCTCCGGAATTTCAAGAAGCCGCCTCCATGTGAACAGAGCCGCGTCCTCCTTGCTCTCGCGCTGGTTATCAGCGTCATCAGTCCGCAACTTATCTTCTGCTAATGAGGAACTGCATAGGGAGCACTTATCCGCATCCTCCACCAAAAAGCCCACAGGGCTGGAAGGCCCTGAAGTTACCAAGTCATCCGTAAAGTCTTCAAAGTCATGGTTGGAGTCTTCCTCTTGGAAATCCACAGGATGGTTATTCCTGGAGTTCTGCTCAACATTTTGGAGTGTCTCCTCCCCCTCCCCCTGAGGGTCACTGGGAGAATTTTTGAGATACCTGTGGACGGATTTACTGGAAATTGTTTTCCCAGTCAACTCGCGAATTTCTCCCGCCAGCCAACGCCAACTTTTCCCAGGATTCTCCGCCGCGAGCTTGGCGAGAATTCCCCGCTCCTTGACACTCAGCTTCTTGCCCCTGCCCATCCGCGGCGCAGTTGATACCATTCCTGTCTGGTTGTAATGCTTGATAAGCCCGAGAACCGTGGAGTTCTTCAGATTGAAGCGCCTTCCCAGCTCCACTTTATTCACCCTCCTTCCCTCCTTCGCGCCCTCCTCCCAGGCGGCGATAAGCGCCTGTCGGACCGCTATCGGAACCCCCTTTCCCCGCATTTTTTCGTCTCTTTAATGACAACAATTAAATTCCAGTGAATTTAATTGATCAATTAATTGTTTCACTTTCACAACAAGCGTTTAGGCAGAAGATAGCAGAGCTGCTCTCCACTCACACAAGTGACAAGAGAGCTGTCAGCTGTTACGTGTTTACAAAAGCAGAACAATAGAGCGTGCTTTCCGTTCACTCAACTTTAATTGCAATTCCCAAACTTATTTAAATATTATAGTAATTTAACGATACTATTCTTAACTGGATTTCTCATGACGAGACAGTATCCTTTGAAGCCCTGTATTTAATTAAGGTAAGTTGGTTAGTTAAATTGATAAATGCATTTTCTCTATTTAAAAAAAACAGCACTTCGTTTTATAAGTAATATATATTATGACTGCTTATTTTGTGTTGTTTGCAGGTGCCCGCCGGGTGGCCTGTAAGGACCCTGTGTGTAGACTGAGGTGAGCCGTGACAATGTTTGGAGGGAAGGTGGAGGTGAAAGTTGAGTTGGAGGAGGAGGATTACGACGAGGATTTTGATGAGTCCTTTTTTGGAGGCAATGACCAAGGTGAGGATGCTGAGGAGGAGATTCCTCCAACAACAAAAAAGAAGAGGGGAGGGGGCCGAAAGAGGAAGAAAGTTGTTGAGGAGGAGACGCTGGAGGAACGGGAGGACAGATGGAGGAAAACCAAGCAAAAAAATGACAGACTCCGAGCGAAAATGACGCCAGAGCAGAAGCAAGCTTATCTGGACAAAATGGAGGTGTACCGGAGGAAGAAAAAAACGGAGGAGTTCGAGGTGATTCAGAAGGCTAGAGAGGCGGAGGTGAATGGATTGGGGAAGAGTTCCGACCTGGAGGAGATGGAGAGGAGGGTGGAGGAGCGCAAGAGAAAGGCCGCCGAGTATCAACGAAACTGGCGAAAGCGGAAGATGGAGCAAGATCCCGAGCACCTCAAGGACCTGTACAAGCGCCATAACTTCAGCACGTTTGTCAAGAAGGCGGAAATGAGCGATGAGGAGGCTTCGAGGGCGAAAATGACACGATATCTTTATCAACAGGCGTGGTACGCGAAAAAGGGCGGCAGCGGCTGGAACGAGCTTCCGGAGGACGTGAAGGAGGAGAAGAAGCGGAAGATGAAGGAGTGGGCCAGGAACCTGAGCGGCGACAAGAAGAAGCGGCATCAGGAATACTGCAAAAATTGGCAGGTCAAGTACTGGGAGAAGCTGAAGACGGAGGATCCGGACAAGCACCAGGAGAAATGCGACAAGATGAGGGCGAAGCAGAAGGCGAGGTGGGACAGCATGACGCCCTACGAGAGACGCATGAAGAACGAGAGAGCCAAAATCAACGCCGCCAAAAAGAAACTGAGCAAGCAGTTGGAGGAGGAGGGGATGGGGGAGGAGGCGATTAGGAGGAGACTGGAGCTGCTCTGGGTGAAAATGTGGAGGGAGTTTGATCCGAATATGGTCGAGGTGCCTCCAATTGACGGCGCCCCTCGGGGTAGACGGAAACGAGATCCGGAACCGGCACCGTCTTCTTCAACTGTTATCAAGGAGCAAGTGGAGGAGGAGGGCAGTGGTCCCCCTCAGACATTCCAGATAAGCAATCAAGATAACCAACATCAGGGTGAATGTAAATGGGAAAACAAAGGTGCTTCAAGTTCATATCCACCACCAGAGCCGGAAGTTCCAATTCAAGTTTCCAGTTTAGCTTATCAACTTAGCGAGGATGGGGATGATAACCACTTTGACGACGATGATGACAACGCAGACGATTCTCCCGGCAGCGGAGCCTCAAGTCATCCGTCCACACGGGAAGCTCCAACCGTTGCCGATACGGCTGCCTCACCGGAAATTGCCAATGACCTTCAGGTGGAGTGCCCCCACTGCCTCCTGGTGCTCCGGAAGGGTGATCCCCGGCTCCGATCCCACGTCCTGATAGCCCATCCCGAAAAATGCGCCAAGTGTCCCCACTGCAGTCACGTGTCGGTATCCTCCCAGGAGCTTTTCGAGCACTTCCAGAAGGTCCACAAGCGCAAAAAACTGGACGCCACCAAAGCCAAATATGTTGCCACGAATGAGGAACCTGAACCTCAGCTGCCGTTCGTATGTATGGTCTGCCCGACGCCAACGAGCCAATTCAGGACCCGGCAGGAATTATTTGACCACGTCAAGACTCTCCACATCCGCAATTTCTGGCCCTGTGAAAACTGCAATCTGCTCAAGTATTGGGGGGCCAGTCTCTGGTTCCACCAAACTATTTGTGTTCCAGCCACTGGAGGGTCAAAGGTAACGAAACCGACATCTCAAAGAGGAAGACGGCGAAAATAAAATGTTCAAGACTTAAATAATTTATTAGTTAAATGTTTGTTTATTCATTTTTCAAGAGTAGTCAAAAATAAAAACTTGAATGCACTTAAATTATTCCACCAATTATTTTTGTTTTGGCGTCACCCGTCTTCGAATATTCTTCATGGGCCCCGATGGCCTAAAACTGTCCCCCTTTTCCTCATGCGCCTTCAGATGTCTCCCGAGCACTTCCCTTTGACGAAACCGTTGACCACACTGGGGACACACGAAGGGTCTTTCGCCCGTATGGATAAGCGCGTGTCTTTTCAGCATTTTTTGATCCTGGAATCCCTCGCCACAGGTGTCGCAGATAACCTTCGTAAGTCTCAAATGCACTCCATCCTGATGCCTTTGTAAACCTTGCAAACTCGTAAACTGCTTATCGCACGGCTCACAGACGTACTTCTTGGCTCCAGTGACAAAATCCAGGTGTCGTTTCAAGCTCAGCTTCTGATTAAAAATCTTTCCCCCACAAGAACATCCGGAAATGGTACAGCGGAACACAGGCTTGGATTTCCGCTTGTGCGCGTCTTTGATATGGGTCGTGAGGGACGTCCGAGCGGCAAATGTCTCTGGACAATTGGGGCACCTGTAAGGCTCCGCTCCATGAACCTTGATTTTATGGCTTTGAAGACTGTCCGGCGTCTTGAACGGGGGAGTGGTTCCGGTGGCGAGACTCTCGCAAATGTCGCAGATAAACTGTTGACCGCTGTGTGTGTACCGGAGGTGGTATTCGAGAAGCTTTTTGGTCCAGCACACTTTTTCACATTGATCGCAGACATACTTGTTGCCAATTTGGTGCCCTTCGAAGTAGTGCTTGCGAAGTTCAAGGTGGTCTGGAAAGGTTACATGGATTCCAGTACTGGAGCAGATGTCACAGGGGAAGGGGATCCCGCTGTGCCTGTGGGCGGAGAAAAGGTGATTGAACTGGTGCTCCCTGGAGGAAAAGAGGAAGGGACACTGGGTGCACTTGACCACTTCCGGTGCGTCGTGCTCAGTCTTTAAGTGGGTCTCCATGTCCTGAATGGCGACACCTTTTAGACAAGTCCCGCATTTCTGGACGTCCAGCCTCCTTGTCTTTGGCTCTTTAGTGTGAGCTTTGAAGATATGGACCTCAACGCTCTGCTTTACCGCGAAGGTCTCCAAGCATCCTGAAATGGGGCATTGTAGGTTCTTGTCGGATAGCTCGTGGTTTCTGATAAGGTGAGCCTGCAGTTTGTCCAGGTCAGGACAGAAGGTGGTACATCCTTTACATGGATACCAGGCCGTCTCTCCCTTGGTCTTCAAGATGTCCAGGCATTCTGGTGACAGTGATCCTTTGCAGATTTTGTTGCGCTTCAGATGGAATCTTATCGCGAAGGAATTGGAAAAGACTGCAGGGCAGCCGGGATTGGGGCAATTATTCAGGTACTCGTCGCCAACGTGGTCACGGATGTGGTTACGGAGGTCATCATTGGACACCGTCTCCCCACAGAGGTCACAGGAAGTTCCGGTTGAAACTGGTTCAGATTTGGGTTTCTTCATCTTGTCTTTCTCGTGCATGAGGCGCTTGTGTTTCAGGAGGGAGCCCAGCTTGAGAAAGCTTTTCGAACAGATGGGACAAACGTTGGGTTTGACTTCTGGAGCGTCACTTTGGGCGTCGGACGATTCCTCGAAGACAATTTCTTCATCTTCCAGATCTTCATAGGTTCTTGTTACCAATCTCCGTTTTCTTCCAGATCTCTGTGCACTTCCTGTTGAGGATTCTTTGTGGTTATCTTGGGAGGGGGCGTAGTATGGCGGCGGTGGAGGTGGAAGTCGCACTTCATCTACTTCGTCATCATCAATGTCTTCGGCAACAAAGCTGTTATCTGGAGAGTTCACTTCCGGTTGCTCGTCGTCCTCATTTTCTGATTTGATGGCGACGTCCAGAAAACTAAGGGGATCGGTGTCACTTGACACGGGATCCTGAACAGATGACTCTTCTGACTGAACCTCTGTCTTCACTTCCGGTACATCTTCATAATCCGGGTGAATCAGGAATGGCCCACTCAAGTCATAATTATCTGTGATAACATACAATTTATATACAATCAGCACTTATCATAAAAATGGCAACTTACAATAATAATTAATTTTTACAAAAATTACTTGATCTGACAAACTTCCAAAACTCCAGATCCTGACAATCACCTCGCTTCCTCTGGCGCCACTTGATTTGGTCCACCAGCCTCTTCTGAACTTTCCTAAACTTTTCGAGCGCCCTGACCAATTCCCCATAGTAGTCCAGGGCCCTCTTGACCTCCTTACTGCACGTCTCACAAAGGCCAAGGCCCTTTGGAGGCTCCTCATGAGAAACTGGTTTCAGTTTCGACAGCCCAGAAGCCGTCCTCCCTTCAATCATCCAGTCACTCCTAATTTCCAGAATGTATCTCAGCGCAAACCACTCCATCACGGGCTTATCATTTGTGGAAGAACCAGAAGCTGCATGAACCCTTATCATGGAGTCTCCACAGATAAGGCAGCGCCGCCGGTCGCATAGCGCCTTGAAATCCATTCTTGCAGATTTTCCTTCCCAGACCACTGCAGTAAATACACAAAAAAAGACGGACACAATTAGTAAATTGTGATCAAACGTAATTGCTCGTTAGAACTAACTAAAGGGGGCCTTCTTGACTTTAAATATTATGTGGTCTTTAAATTAATTGCGTTCGCTTACACAAGTGATGAATGCGGTTTACAATTGCTTGTTTGGTTGACCATGTGCCGTCAGCTGCTGAGAACTGTACATTTGGATGCAGGCTGAATGCAAGTGTGTTGCGGAAACGTGAGATTTCATGCAAGCCATATAAGTCCAAGCCAAAAAACTTCAAAAATGTAATGAAGTGATTTTTAATTAATTTTAATAACTAATTAATATGGACAATTTTCAAAGAAATATACATATTGGAATTTTCTGATATTGTGAGATATGTTATTTCTTTTGGTTTGGTGACGTCTTAATTTCTTCCAGTATTAAAATGTCATCATCCGAAGCATTCTCCTCCTTAATCTTCCGGCTTTTGGAACGCTCCTCTTTAATGTCTGAGTTTAAGACGGCATCACTTTTAGAAGCTGCGTGGTTGCATGAATGGTGATGCTTACGCTTGGATCGCTTGTACTTCCTGTCACGTGACATATCACGTGACTTATGTTTACGGGAGCTGACGTGTCCTCTCCAGAAACTGGATTCCGAGTGGGTTGACATGATACGCAAGCCGAAATTACCTGGAGCCCCATCTTCACATTTTGTTTCGAAAGCTGCTGGAGATTTTATTGACGTTTCCGGTTCATTCGGCTTCATATCCTCTTGTGTAATTTTTTCTGGTACATGAAAACAATTCGGTATTTTTGCAATTTATTAGCATTTTGAATACAAAAATGTCATCTTAATGCATGCGTTATCTCAAAATGCAACATATAAAGGAAGATTCATGTTCATACTCTGTTCGCCTTCCAGAGCTGCAAGTAGTTCCAGCTTGTCAGATAGCCTTTGCCTCACCTCTTGGTTCTTCAGCTTGGCCATATCGGCCCTGTACGCAGTTTGCTTATCCTGCTTCATCAACGAGTGGATCTCCTTACGCTTAAATTATTCCATAAAATGGCAATGTTTAATTATTTTTAGGCCATTACAAAATTCCATGGAAATTAGGAAAACAATAGCCATAGAAACGTCAACCTTAAAAGAAAGAATGTCATGCTTACAAGTTCCGGGAGATCTACAGTAGTCCATGCCAGAATCCGATCCATTCCGTGGCTGGTAGTCATCATAAATAAATTCAAAAGGGACTCGTAATCGGCTATAAAATAAATTTTTAGATTATCGCCTGCAATGACAGAGAAATTGATCATACTCTGACCAGACCTCAATCCAGACTATTTCCGGATAACAACATATCAGCAGAATATTAAAAAACGTGTATCCAAAAATAAAATGGTTTTTAACTCGTTTTGTGAAATACATTATGCTTTATGCTTTATTATGCATTGCGTAAGTTTAAGTAGAACGATAACATTTTTTATCAACTTTTATGCGTATCTTGCGTACATACAAACATAGGTCAATAGGTCGTGCTTCGGAAATGAGCTCTAGATCTACAAGTTTTAACATGGATATAATGAAGCTTTGTGGTTTGCGTGCGTGGGTGGTATCTGTGTGCCAGACCGGCAAGCCACATGCGCTACACACATTTTTTTTATTAAAAAGGACTGGATAAATTGGAATGAATGAAACGGCTTGGTTGGGACGCGACGGATTCATTCTTCTCATAATATATTCTATCAAGTAGACCACAATCTCGAGTTGTGCTGCGTTTTTTTAGAGTTAAATTTCAACGAGTTTCGTAGAGAAATAATATATTGAAACTATGAACAAACGATTATACATTAAATCTGATTTTATAGCCACGTCTGTGAACGCAAACCACCTCTTATTTTATCGCTCCCAGTTTTAAATGTTGAATGTCATTCATTTCGGTCGGTAAATACTCCAGCAATATAATTACCGTTAAATATTAAAAACATTGAAATGCCAAGATCCAATGTTGTACAAATAAACGCATACAATTATGTGCATTTGTACAACAACTTTTGTGTGCGTTTGACCCACCCACCATACCGTTCGCTTTCTCAAATGGCGGTCAATTGTGGACGGCTCCCTACAATTCTTGCGTGTTTGCAGACAAGTCAGCTCAGCTGCTATTCTAGCTCTCATTTCATTTCCCAATTTCCCATCATCTCAACAAAAACAATGCTAAAAAACCGAGTTATTTAGTTGTAATTTTAATTGTTCTGTAATTGTGTTTCCATAATGGATACATTAGAAGCAGAGCGGTTATCATCATCGGCAAATGAGCAAATTAGATTTATTGACGGAAAGCAGAAGGGGACGAAAGTGCTCGTGTTCGAGAACAAGATATTTCACGTTGACCGCAAAACAAGCGAGTGGACGACCTTCAAGTGCTACAATGAAAAAACGAGGGATTGTCGGGCGAGGGTCAGGATTCACGGGCTCAATCCGGAGGATTACACTTTTGACAGATTTGAGGTTATCTGGGGGAAGCACAGAAAGCATTTGCCGGAAAGAACCAGAAAGATTGACCGGATGAAGTGCAAGGCTCGCGAGAAAGTAAGAAATTGCTTATCTTAATAGATTATCCTGCTTATCTATCTTAACAATTTATTAATTATTATAAAAATTAATTTATAATTAATTTACAGGAAAGGGAGATGACCTCTGAAGTTGTCAAGGAGGAACCCTGCCGTCTCCACATTTGCCTCTTTTGTTGTGATAACCTGCCCGAGGGATATCGGGATCTGGCTTATCTTGAAACCGTAGTTCCTGCTTATCATGGAGGAGACACGCTCAGGATATCCCTGGATGACCCTGTCAAGAATTCGGACGCGTTTGAACTTCTCTGTACTCGACTCGGCGTTAATTGGAGCCGTCCCTCAAGTTTTAACCCGGATGCTGCCCTGCCGCTGTGTTCCAAATGTCAGGATCTCTACCAGCAAATGTTCCAGTTGCAAGTTCAAATTGGGGAACTGGAGAAGCTTATCGAGAGTCACGCACGGATTATCCGCACAACAATTACCAGGTCAGATGGCAAAAGACGTGCCAAGGAGGAGGCGACGGGAGGTGATGCTACGCAGCTCGCGTTGCTTGGGCTGGACACTTGGAGAGAAAGTGTGCTGGATCTGGAACCACCGGAAATAAATTATGACATTGTGAAGCAAGAACCGGAAGCAGTGGACCGCGACCAGAAATCTGGGTGACGACCATCAAGACATTGGCGATGACGGCCAAGAGGACTTGGTGCCATCTCCTCCTCCAAACTCGGATTCAACTGACCTAAGATTGGACCAATCCCCTGGAAGCCCTCAGCTCTCTAAAGCTGCCACTCGTAATAAGCGGAGGGCCGCGCAAGCACGTCTCCGAAGACTCCGAAAAAGAATCCGATCTGGGATCCCTTACCTCAAGCACCCCTGCCATCTGTACCCAGCGGTCCTACTCGGCCAAGTCGCCATGCTGGACCACTACAAAACGGTCCATCCTGAGGAGCACCGGTTCACCTGCAAGTATTGCAACCGCCACTTCAAGGTCCGCCAGAACTGCATCTTGCACCAGCTGAAGCACACGGGCGAGTCCCCCTATTCCTGCACCCTCTGCTCCGAATCCTACAGCGACCCACGATCACTGCGTCGCCACCAGCGAGTTCATGGAGATAAACCAAGTGCCCGACGTGTGGAAAGGGATACGAGTCCAAGAGCACCTTAAGGGCCCACATGGTCGCCCACAACACCGTGTCCGTGATCATCTGCAGGTCCTGCGGCAAGAGCTTCAAGCACCGGGAATCCTTCCTGAAACACAATACCCGCATGCATAGCTGTCAAGCGAGTCATTCTGAACCGGTCAAGGAAGTGGAACCCCCATCCGAAGAAGCCTTGACCTCTCTTGGTGTCCCGGCCGAAATTTCGGAGCCGAGCCGGCAAAAGTGTCATTTGTGCTGGACGCCGGTTCTGGGCAGGATATTCCTCGATAAGCACTTCCAAGATAAGCATCCGGACCACCATGGCGGCCCCAACACTTGCTGGTGTGGGGAGAGCTTCAAGCAGTACACAATGTGCTACCAGCACGCCCTTCGCCATAGTGACGCCAACAAAGCTTTTCAGTGCGACCTGTGCGCCAAGGCGTTTTTCACGGTGACTCAGCTCCGAGTTCACACCGAGCGACATGCGCCTTTGGAGGAGCGGCGGAAGTACATTTGCGACATTTGTGGAGTGAGAGTGACCACCTCGGTCAAGCACAAGAGGCGTCACGGATAGCAGGAGAGATGGATCTGCGAAACTTGTGGGAAGTCGTATGTGGATAAGAAGGGGCTCGCTCATCATCACAGGACGGTGCATCTGAAGATAAGGAATCATAAATGTGAGACTTGTGGAATGGCGTTTGCGATTAACGCGGAGTTGGTCCAGCACCTGAGGACGCACACAGATTTGAAGCCGTTCAGTTGTCCGATTTGTGGGAAGGCACTGAGGCACAAGGGGACTCTGAGGAGGCATGTCAGGGTGCAGCACAAGGAGGGGGGTGGAGTGAAGAAGAAGAAGAAAGTACAAAAGGCCAAGAAGAGGAAGAGGGAGGAGACGGCGACAGGAGGGGATGGAGGAGGTCAAGGAGATATCGCGGAGGAAAGTGTGGAAGCGACGTCGTCAGTAGGAGAGCACATTAGAATCGATTCAAGAATTTGTAGTTAAAATTAATTATCTAGTATTTACCTGTAATTACTAAATAGTATTGCAAATAAAGACATTTTATTTAGGATATTTCAAATGGGTTGCAACTTGCAAGCGTAAATTTTACATTTAAATTAAAATAGGGAGGCGGCGCCATGCATGGACGGCCCCTTCCCCGATCTGTCTTGTTGATTGTGAGTCAGTCAGCTGCTGCGAGAGAGACGGGCTCATTTCAGTTCACATTTTGTTTGGGAACTTGTTTTCCGCTTTCCCTGGCAATTGAAACTCGAAATCGGATTCTAGTAATTGGACAATTTAATTAAATATTCTAAAATGTCGGCGGTGCAAATTAGATTCATTGACGGTGTGAAAAGAGGGACAAAAGTGCTGATTGTTGAGGAGGACATTTTTTACGTGGAGCGGAAAACTGGCGACTGGACGACCTACAAGTGCGATCAGAGTAGAACGGGATGTAGGGCGAGGGTCAGAGTTCATAGGATTAATCCGGAGGATTACACATTTGATAGTTTCAAAGTTATCAATGGGGACCACACTCATGTGCCAAACAGAGCCAAGATACGTAAAATGGAGGGGAAATCCCCGGGGGAGGAAGAGGTGAGGCGGGCAAGGGCAGCCTACTTTATTGATTAAATCAGTCGTTCTCGGATAAGTAGTCTGGGTTATGTATCAAATCAATTTTATTAATTGGCTATTTATTTACAGGGCACGGGGCTGCAGAGGACATGTGAATCTTTGGAGGATTGTAGACACATTTGCCTCTTCTGCTGTGATAACCTTCCCGACGGATATCGTGATGTGGCTTACCTTGAGAGTGAGGTTCTTAATAATTATCAGCATGGCACACTGAGGATATCCCTGGATGACCCCGTGAAAAACTCGGAGGCATTTCAACTGCTCTGTAGAAGGCTTAACGTTACTTGGAGGAAACACGACAATTTTGACGACCAAAGTCCTCTTCCCCTTTGCTTCAAGTGTCAGGATCTCTACCAAAAAATGTTCCAGCTACACGGTCAGATTGGAGAGCTCGAGAAACTTATCTTGGAGTACGCTGGGGTCATCAAGACTACAATTAAAAGGACGGAGGTAATACGCACCAGTGGAACAGAAGTTGGAGGAACACAACTTACATTGCTTGGATTGGCGGAGTTCAGGAAGCAGGTGGTCCGTTCGGGACACGGGCAAAAGCGAAACGGTTATTCATCATTACTTACTATTGAACTTAGAATTTAATTACGATTCAACTGCGCAATCTTCAAGTAATCAAATAATCTATTAACACAAAACTTTTCGCTTTTTACAGATAATGTCACGGAGGAGCCGTCTCAACCTCAGAAGAAACGAATCCTCCTATCGTCCTCCAGTGGTACCGACAACGAACTGAACAGTAAATTAATTACTAGTGACCTCTGTCCTCCACCACCACCGGAAGTTGACTACGGAATTGTGAAACTGGAAGCAAGCGTTGTCCCACCACCGGAAGACATCAGTGCAGAAGAACATAACATTTCACTTGAGCCCCAGTGGATGGGCGGAGATTTGCGACAATGTGGCAAGGCGGAAGTCGACCCCAATTTAAATTCATCATCCGATATTGAGGAGGAACATGACTTTGTGAATGACGACGACTATCTACCTCCGAATTCGGACTCGGATTTTGAGGAAACTGTTGTCAGAAAGCTCAGGACGAGAAGAGGGGTAGGAACGGACACAAATAAACCGGAAATGGGAGCGGGTGACGAAGAAGACGATGGCGACCCACTTGAGGAGATATCAGACGCGGATAGCGACAGTGATTTTGAACCGGAAAAGCTGCCCAAGAGAAAACCTGAACCCCGATCCGTCCCCAAATCAAAGTTGCTCAAAGTTCGTCGTCCCAGAAAATCCCGGAAGAAACCTGGCGTCCCCGAGCGGGAGTATCCCTGCCACCTGTGCCCCTCCGTGATCATCGGTCACAAGCCCCTCCTGGACCACTACAAAACTGTCCACCCCGATGAGATCCGCTATACCTGCAAGTTCTGCAATGAGCGGTTCCGGGACCTGTGGGATGTCTCCCGACACCAGCGGAAGCACACAGGCGAGACCCCGTTCCAGTGCGACGCCTGTCCCAAGGCATTCCGTGACCTCAAATTACTCAAGCTCCATCAGCGCCTTCACGCCAATCTCCCACTGAACTACAAATGCCCCGAATGCCCCAAGGCGTATTCCAGACAAGGCGTCTTATCGTGCCACATGCTAAGCCACAACAAGGACTCCGTCATCCTCTGCAAATCCTGCGGAAAGAGCTTTACAAACTCGCTAACCTTCCGGAGGCACAACACACGTCGCCACAACGGTCAAGCTGAGCACTCCGAGCCGGTCACGGAAGGAGAAAAGTTAACCCCCGAAACTCTGGCAACCCTTGGCGTCCCCGAGGTTATCGGGATCCAGTGTCATTTGTGCTGGGAGTCGATTGCTGGCCGGATATTCCTCGAGAAGCACTTTCAAGATAAGCATCCGGAGCACAAGGGCGGCGTAACCACTTGTCGCTGCGGGAAATCGTATAAGCAGTACAAAGAGTGCGTCAGACACGCCAAACGCCATTCTGAAAATAAGAAAGCCTATCAATGCGACCAGTGTCCACTGACATTTCACTCGGCGACTGAGTTGAAATCTCATGGGGCTGTCCACGTTCCACTGGAGCTGCGCCGGAATCACGTGTGCGACATTTGTGGATTGGGCGTGGCGTCGGCGGTCCAGCTCGTGAAGCACAAGCGGAAGCACGAGGACACAGATAAGCAGGTCAGATGGATTTGTGAGACTTGTGGAAAGTCTTACGCGGAAAAGAAGGGACTCCTGTTTCACACGAGGACGGAGCACCTGAAAATATTGAATCACAAGTGTGGTTTTTGTGAGAAGGCGTTTGCACTGAATGCGGACCTGCAGCGTCACCTAAGAAGTCACACGGGACAAAGGCCCTTCAAGTGTCCGCTGTGCGATAAGTGCTTTTCGTACAAGGCCGGGGTTGGCAGACATGTCAAGGAAGTGCATAAAGTGGGGGTGGGGGTCAAAGTTGAGAGGTCAAGGAAAATGAAGAAGGAGGCAACGACGGATGGAGGGGAAGGAGGAATCATGGCGGAAGCTGTGGAAATGCCAACGACGTCATCCCATACATGGAATCCCCCGGGGGACGATTATTGATGTCAATTATTATCTTTTTCAAAATGCAGTTAACTTTTAGAATTTAATTTATTTTATATAATTTTTCCATGTGACAACAAATAAACGAATTTAGACTTCAAAAATAGGGTCAAATATAATCATCTATAATTCACATTGCTTGTAATGGTGGGATACTTTGAGTGGAGCTGAGTCAGCTTGCTTATAGGCGACATGCTGAGAAGTGAATGAAAAGCAAGAGCAGCGACCCAACAGCACGGACTACAGATTCCCATTTTTTGGGGTGACTTGAGAAAACGTACAGATTAATTGCAATTATCTCGAAAACTGTTGGGAAACTTGGCAAACATGTGTGTTCCCTTATATGAAAGTAGATGATGGTCGTTCAGAATCTAACGTTGGATATATTAAAATACTTTTGCATTTCTCATTAATTCAGATATGATTTCATAAATAAAAATATGGTTGGTAGCGTAATAGCTTGGATCTTTTTGTTACTTTTTCTGTTCCGACTTCAACCCATTTTATTCCGCCCGTTAAAATATTACCGGTACGCATGTAGAGCATCTAGAAAATGGCAATTATTCTCAGTAAATATAACAGATTGAACTATATGCCCACTCATCAGTAACCTTACACGTTAATGCATCGCAAATATCAGTCACCATTCTCTCTCCGACAATTTCCATATGAACTTATATTTCTTCCTTCCTCATTTTTTACATTCGTGCCACCTATCAAACTTTCAAAATTTTGGTGATTTCGCAACAAAAATGATTGAAAAGCATCCACGACTTTTTGCCGAAAGTCACCTATGATTCTCGTATAAAAGTGTTCCTTTTCACTGGGACCGAAACTTGCAAATATTAAGCTTGACCAAATCTCGCAAATCCCTCTTTTTTGACTTGCCATTCACGAACTCTATGGGATCATCTTGTACTCCCAAGGAATATGGAAAATTTGGAATGGCACCATTTCCAGCGTTCCAGTAGAGGAACTGTTCGTTCACCTACAACTTTACAACACTTATGATATAGTATCGTTACGTACGCACATCACCACACTCAAATACAAAGAAAGTGCAAAGCTTGATGAACAAGTATCTCCGTGTGCGTAATGAGTTCCGTGTGTGTTGTACAAAGTATGTAACATTTACTAGAACTGGAACGAATTAAATGCCCTCATTTATCAATCGGTAAAAAACCTGATCCGATGGAACATGATAATTGCAGTTTGTACCTGAAAGGGGAAAAATCGGTTTATTTGCAACTAAAAGACAGAATTGTGCTCATTTTTACTATTGCAGAAATATGTAGTAATAAATATGATCGAATATTTCCTTTTATATCGTTATGATTTCTGGTTTTACTTGTGATAGCTATTTAAGCAATAACGTTTTCTTAAACGATGAACACATTGGTGCTATTTCATAGAAACTATAACCTTCTTAGGTCTTCCGCGACGCATATAACATCAAGCAAAATTTTAAAAAGTATCTACAAATGATAGTTTGTGCTGCGTATGAAACACCAAACCCAATCTCCGATGTAGTATTGCGTTTTTGAGTATCTACTTTGGAAATTATTGAAAATCTGATGCGTATTTTTCGTCGTTCTCACATTCTCACATTTCATCAAATTTAATGCTCGAGTTAATGAGTTTTTTTGCACAAATTGGCAAATGTTTTCTTTCTTTGATTACGTCGCAGCAATATACGCCCCGTCGAACATTTCATTGCCCACATGCTACTATACTATGTACACGCTCTCGTAGTAATAAAAAATATTTCCCATTTGCATAGATTTGAAACATCGCAAACAATATATTACCCATTCCACGTGATGATGACAATAACAGGTTGTCAGTTCCTTACCTATACTAATTACAATGTAAACACATCTGCCTCCGACATGGCTCAAAAACTGAGAATCAGACATGGAATAAATGGAGTAATAATGTCATAATTATCGACTTGATTTTTTCCTGAAAGGATTAAAAAATTCCAAAACAACGTTCTAAACCATTTTCAGATGGGATGTAAACACAATAATGCATTTCATTTTATCCCCAAATGTTTCGGATTCTTTGTGCACCTGGATAATAAAATTTTACAGAAACAAATGAACAACCATAGTCTCTTTTTCTGCATGGCCTTGCATGAAGGTCACTTCATGTTTAGGTGAAATTTGAAACAAAATTTATACACCAATGAATCATTTTATAGATACTATTGGAGTCAGAAAAAACACTCTCTGTCTTTGTTAATACCAAGGTATATAGAATAATAGTATATATAAAGGTAGCGACAAGTGAGAAAATTTGAATGTGGCGGTCCATTCTCAATGACTGTGACGTGAACTAGAGGACAACTCAAGTCAACAAGGATGATTTCATCATGTGTTTATTGTTGATTACGACGTCTAATAAGTTAACAATTATTGTTTCACAGCCAGTAATATTAATAATTAACTAGTCATAACGATGAGATAATGACAACAATAATTTATGAGACTGTCTTGACGTTTTTCTTGCTGCGAGAAAACTGTTTCGCTTTCTTTTGGTTAATTCTACTTTTTACAATGCCCTTGTGTGTATTCAAAAATTTTGTTCTGATTTTTAAACGAATTTCTATAAACTCTTTGGCAATGTCTACCGGAATCTCGGGATGATCCTGTGTCATTTTCTCTACAAAGGATTTGGAACTATTTGTGGTAAACCCGGAACCTTCCAACAAATTAAAACAAATACTACATTTTTTATCCATTCAAAAAAGTACGGCTCAGGAGTTAATAGGCCACCTCTGGAAATGGAAGCAATCCAAGTTGTGTGGACACGGTGAATAGTTGGAGTCCCATGTATTCCTTTCCCTTGTCGCTTTATTTTCCATGCAATGTATCCTGCGAGGTACTGCAAGGCACCGTCGTTATCATCACTGCATTGTTCATCGTCCGGCACGTTTAGAACATATTGCGAACCATCAACATGTTTCTTAGCGCTCTCCGGGAAAAGTTTATTTTTTTGAAGAAGTTGTGAACTCATAATATTATAATTTTCTTCATATTCGACATTTGTCCCTCCTGGTGGCCGCATATTGGATCCTAATAATATCAGTCGTAATCGGTACTTGAATTCAATTGGCGATGGATTCTGATTAGGGCCACCATAAGATCTAATACTTGAGAAAAGACTTTCAAGTGCATCCTGGTTCAGTTTAGATGTTAGTAAGTAGGTTATTCCATAACGCTTTAGCAGATCTTCAAAGAGGCTCATTGTTGATTTGATGGATACAATGAATCCGGTTTGGAAAGGCAGGAGAGATTTCCGCTTTTTACCATGCAGAAAAAATCGGCATGCACGTATTTGTTCAATAAAATTTTCAAGAACCTGTTTCTGATGTGAAATTTTCATTCCATAGCCGGACTTAAGAGGATTTTTTTCATGAAGAGGGACACGCGAATCTAAAACGTCGAATGTGTCGTTGGTCAATTTGATAAATTTGAAGATTTCTGGCGTTTCTTTAAAGACTTCTCTTGCCAACATAGCCACACGGTGTGAAAGTAATTGAACGGCCGGTCTTACTCGCATCCTCTCCGCTCCAGTAACGTTGATCAGGTTAGAATTTAAATTCGGACAACATTTGATTTCAGTGTCATCAGCCTGAATAAGAGCAAGAAATGAGGACTTATTTATTATTGTTCCGTTGTCCAAAATTACTCCGTCATCCAGTAAGTGGTTCCGCAACAATTTAATCATATGAGGTACATCCGCGAAGACGTATACATCTCTAGATGCATCGTATGGATTTTGGAATGTCGTCTTCATCTCGTTGATTCCCAATTCAGTCCAAAGCGTCCTGTTATCTTGTCCAAGGTCAGATGTGACACTCATTACGCGATATCCGGCATCCTCAAGTCGATTGATGATGTTAGTTAATTGTTGCTTGTCCATTTTCAAATCGAAATCGAAGAATATTGGTTGCTTCCATGAATCAAATAAGCCCCGTACCATGCAAACTTGCGCCTTTGTGTGAGTTCGTATTCTATCTTGGGCTTTGTCGTATACGAAGTCAGATTCGATATTTATCTCGTCAAAGTAGATAGCGCATAGTTTTTGAAACTCTTGCATCTTATGGGCCTGATTTTTCATTATTAGTAAAACATCCTCCAAGATTCCCTCGTCGCATGAAAAATTTGCTGCCCAACGTTGTAACGTACGGACACTTGGCAACGGAAGCTTCCAATATTTTCTTGCCGTTTCGTAGGATTTCAACCCTACACTTCGTACAGTTAACGCTCTCACAATATCTTCGGTTTTCCAGTTAACTTTCCTCCCTTGGAGACGCTTTTGCTGTTGACGAGTGAGTGGAACAGATGTCGGCGGTAAAGTGCTGATTCTTTTACGTAGTTCAATATTCCGTAACTTCATTTTCCCAATTTGGACTTGTAGCAGGGCAATACGCTTGTCTTTCGCCAGAACTTTTTGGTGCATATTTTGAACAATCTTTTCCAGCGTATCTGAAATGCAAATTATATTTAGTGACATATCTTGGTAATGGTATGCAATGTGTACTAGTAGTCTTTATAATGTAAATGTATGTATATGTTACGGATTTTATCCAGTAGCCGAGCAGTGTTATCTTCTTCCGTTGAAATCTGTGGACCGTTGTCGTGAAAAATGGTCTGGTCATCTGTCTCTTCCACGATTTTAGCTGGCTTTTCTAAAGATGACGCTATAAGCCACAATCATTTCAAATTAAAATTCAAACAATTCGAATAAAGTGTCTAAACATCTCATCTCTTTACATACACTGAACAAGACAATCATTAACAAGCTTTTTTGTATCACGGGATAGGCTTCTTTTGCTTCTTTCAGTGGTCACTGGAGACGCTTCATTAGGATTGAAGATTGAAGGGGATGAATCAGTTTTCAACCGTTTCCTTGGGGGAAGACCAAGCAATTCATGTTCTAAATCCCGATCATAAGCATCTGGCGAAAAATGGTCGCTACAAATCCTCCCATTTTTAGGGTCAAACGTATCCTTCCGCTTGCAAAAATGAATCCATTTCTTCAGCAGTTCAGGATGATGAACCGGAAACGAATGATGCATAAGTTCGGGTCGTTTTTTCTTGTGGCGACTACTGTTGGCACATCCGGCTACTGAACAACAGGACGGCATGGTGGCAAGATGAAACAGCTAACAAATTGATAAAATTTCACTCGTCAGATTGAATTCACTTCAAATTTTATATACCTAGACTTTAAATTAACTTCAGAACTTTGATGAATGTAATAATTTTCCGAAAAATGTCAAAAATAAGATGTTAAGCCCGGTATCTACAGGATGTCATATAGCAAAGTCGAGAGTACAGCTGACAGCTGACTGAGAGTTGTCCTCTGTGCCACGTCATCATTTTTGGATCAACAAGTGGTTTATGGGTTGATCTATACAACACAGTCTTGTCGCCTGGTTGGTTAATACAAGCAAAATGGTTGCAAGTTAGTAGCATTAAAATTAATTCGAGCAGCTGTTGAAAAGTAGACAAACAATCTCTTGAATTGACACGCTCGCGTATGCTGATAGACATGGGTGAATAAATGACACAAATTTGGAGTGGTTCGGTCACAGGAACAAAAGCAACGCCAAGCCATTCACAACATAGACCGTCAGCAGCGGGAGCAGGAATTTTTTGCATGATCCTAATCCGAGCAAACAGATACCCAAGTGACGATGGGAGTATTCAAGATATCCACAATACTGTTTGTATTGTTTGTCGGCTCAACTGGAAAGAGTACATTTAATGGTAACTATTGTCGTGTATTTTTGCAAATCACCATTCTCATTTTTTATGAATATGTTTTTTAAATAAATTTTAGGTCACGCAAAGACGGGGGTTTCTTTTCGGATTGGAGGTGGACGCCGGGTATGTCAAGGAGAACTACCCTTCCAGTTACGACTTGAATCGGAGGGGCAACATATATGTGGAGCATCTTTGATAAGAGTACTGGGCGTTCAACTTGCCGTCACAGCTGCACATTGTTTCGATAACATTGACCTTCGTGGTATCCGTCTAGTTGCCGGCGACATCAACATAAAAGACACCACTGGATATGAGCAGACCCGACGAGTAGCTAGAATTGTCCCTCATGAGAAATTCGGTGAACCTTTTGGCTCAAATGACTTGGCCCTGATGTTTTTGGATGATGAATATATCATCACTGACTACGTTCATCCCATTGAGTTGCCTGAAGCGTTAGTAGATGTATCCGGAAATGTCACTGTGTCGGGATGGGGAAGGGAGTATGATGGAGGAGATATTTCTGAAGACCTGAGAGCAGTGAATCTAACCGTGATTGACGGGGATGTTTGCAAGGAAATGTGGCAACATAATCCTGAGCCAGTTGAAATAGGTGACGGGATCCTTTGTTTGGCATCCTTGAATGGAGTTGGTGCCCCTTGTCGCGGAGACAGCGGAAGTCCAGCAGCAGAGTTTAAAGTCGGAAAGTGGTTCCTAGTCGGTTTGGTGTCATTTGATGGTGGTGAGTAACAAGTAACAATTTGATGAAAATAAAAAATACGGAAATAAATATCTCATTTTAAACCGTTCAGGTTCCTGCCCAAACAATTACCCATCTGGATTCACCTATGTGTCAAGATTCATTGAGTGGATCACTGAAAATGTTTATCATTACGCCAATGAAGATTCAATGGACTTGATTTGATTGTTTGGCAGTCAGGAGTCTTTTGGAAATATTTTCAGTAAATGTATCTTGAAGCAAGTTATTCTCTCCATAAATGTGTACTTCAAGCTTGTTGTCGTTCCACTATTGGCAGGCCGCTTTAATTAGTTCCATTAGAAAATAAATTTTACAACCAAATATTACTGAAACGCTAAAATAGAACATCATCGTATGAATAATGGATGTGATTATATACATGATTTAGCAGCTTAAACGGACCATATATTCAAATTTATAGATTCAAAATATCTCAATATTCGAGTCCCGTCCTTACAAAGTCCTTGTAGTAACCTTACAAATGTTGTATTTTGTGGTTTACAGTAGCCATCTAACATAATCAAGCATTGGAAAAATATAACACTATTACTAGCTACCATTGAGAATCATCTTTAGTAATAAAAACATTTCTGTCTCTTCATCACATGATGTCACTCATTCCATGCTTTTATAACTGTGCGTAATTTGTAATTCCGTTTTATACATTTTATGACTTGTATCACCACGTACTTAAACCGAGTCAAAGTAATATGTAGAGTAGTATTATTGTGATGTTTGATAAAAATTGCTTTTACTGCTTCAATCACCCAAAACATGAAATAAACAAGCGTGATTAACTACGCTCGATTACTGCTGATAGTCCTGAAATGTCAGAAGCAAACGATATGTACATATATCTGTAAGCAGCTCTTAGTTTTCTTCATTACAATACTACTTGCTTATGGCAGACCTGTAAAATAGAGTCAATACATAAATACAGATCCATATCACAATAGGAACGTGTACCAATTAGACGAAGTTGGTTGTATACAATTCACTTGAATGCGCGATTAATACAGCCGCAACTACATACATAATTGGGCTCAATGACGCAACTCAGCATCGCCATTGATTACCGGAAATAATTAATTTGGCAAAGAAATTGCGACGTCTTTGAGTCTACAATAGCAATGGGCTATTCGAGCGTTACTTCAATACCAATCATTGGATCATTTTGTAGCTGCCGGAGCAGTATACATAACGCTCTTTGCTCACATCATATCTTTTGATTTGCACCTTAAAACCTTGTTACGTGCAAATTTGTCGTGGTACATCTGAACAAAATGTTTAGGAATATACTCTGTGGCGTAACCATTATTTTTATAATATCCGTTCACAAACCTACTGTGCAGGCTCATGCGTCAAAAATTTGCCCGGACCTTGTTCAACGTCTAAAGAATGGGGACACAGCAAACGTTGTCGTCTACTTTGAAGGCGGAGTCCAGCCTGCCCTACAAAAAGCATCCTTGCTCCGACTGAGTGGCCGCACGCTACAAAACCAGGCTATCGTCGACGCCTTGAAGAAACACACGGACACTTCCCAATCCGGAGTGACGCATCTTTTGTCAGCACGAAGTGGCGCAAATGGGTTCAAATACTTCAAACAATACTGGAACAATAACAAGATGTTCATCAAGGATGCAAGTGCGGACGTTGTGCATGCTGTTGCACAGGATCCCCAAGTTTTGAAAATAAAAAAGGAAATCATGGGGAAAATTCCGGAGCGAGCTGAATCCGTAGAGGACGGAGAGCAGGAAATAATTGTGCGGAGAGACTCAACCAAATATGACGGATGGCACCTTTCCAGAATTCAGACAGCAGAGGCCTGGGAGGAATTGGGTGGAAAACGGGGCGAGGGAGTTGTGGTTGCTACCATTGACGATGGAGTTCGTCACACACATGAACAGCTCAGGGACAACTTTGTCGGAATCGAGTACGGCTGGTACGACGCGGTGGCGCAGGATCCGGAGCCAACTTTTGCTACCGGACATGGAACCCATGCGACGGCAATACTGGTCGGCAACTACACTGGAGTGGCCCCTGGCGCCAAATGGATGACTTGCAAAGCATGCAACGAGACGGACTGTCCCGGGGAAGCCCTTTTGGACTGCATCAAGTTTATGGCTTGCCCCACACTTCCTGACGGATCCAATCCGGATTGCTCCAAGGCTCCTCATATTGTCAGCAACTCCTGGGTTACGGACAGGGGAGTAGACGATTTCAACGAAGACATTTTGAGATGGCGTGCGATGGGCATAATCCCTGTCTGGGCAATTGGAAATGATGGCTCTCAATGTAATAAAACAACGGCGCCGGGTGAAAACCGCTTTGTAATTGGCGTCGGGGGCACTGATGGGGGCGATGACCTGAATGGTGGCAGTTCTGTTGGATGGGCGTCAGATGGTAGCATAAAGCCCGATATAGTTGCTCCAGGTAATCTGATAATTTCTGCTTGGCACTGGGGAGATGATACTTACCGGCACCAGTCCGGAACGTCCATGGCGTGTCCTGTCGTGGCAGGTGTGGTGGCCTTGCTGAAGGTTAGGAATCCGGACTTGACGTTCGAGGAAGCTTTTAATTTCCTCACCCAAAATACAGATCCAGCAACGCTTCAGTTCTCTAGTGCCCACTATCGATACTACTGCAATAGCACAGATATGCCAATTGATCCCAGGGTATTTCCCAACATATTCTTGGGTTATGGGCGTGTCAACGCCTTCAAGGCTGTTCGAGCCCAGTCTCAAGTTCTGAACAGTAAAAAGTAACTTTTTGTACTTTGAAACAAACTGCTTTGAAAAGTTGCCAGAATAAATTATCATTGGTAAAGAAATATCAGCGGGAGTGTCTAGATCCAATGACGTGCGGAATTGAATTTTGGTATCAACCAGAGTATATTTTTGAATGGATCGAGTGGTATCATTGCCCAGGGAACTTGTACGTCTTGATGTCCTTTGCAACCATCTAGAAGCCCGACGAATAAAACAGATATCCCGGTTTTTTTAACCGGAACTACTTGGCGATGATGTTAAGCCATGTAGCCTATCCTTCCTCATCCTTAAGAGTAAGTCGCTACTAGGAAAGATAAAAAGATAGCCTGACTATTTTTCTGCGCTGGAAATATTTCTGTGCGGTTGTGGAAACGGCATCTCGCTGCAAGAATATCTAAGTCCTGGCCATCTCAATGAATAGTATTCAACAGGGAGCACAAATGGCATGTCTGATTAACGTAAACATTTTATGCATGTCTCACTGCATGACGATAATTGCGAAGGTTTTGCCTGACGCAAGCGACAGCATTGGTCCAATTTATTGTATGATTTGAAAACATTATTAGGATATGACTACTCGCTATTATTTATTATTACAGCCGACAATAAAATGGGCCAGCAAAATTAAGTTTGTGATTATGTTTTACACTACCAGTTAGTGTAATTACATGTGGTGTTCGTATTATATGCACCAATTTTGATCTAGGTAATTTATCCAACAAAATTTTGTTTTCGCAAATTAGTGGTCAAACAATTTCGATTCGAGTTATAACTTTACGGATGAATTAATGTAAAGAACGTTATCGAGTACAGCATTAATTCCCAACGCGATGCATAATATGTACGACCTGGTTAGGAATATAATATTTGTAATTAATACACGTCCCGAAAGTATTTCACTTCATACATCATAATGATTCTCAAATTGTGATTGTCAAATTGATCGTATGTCCAATTCCCTTATATCGCCGACCGTGATGACCATTTACCAACCGCTATAATTACAAAAACAAGCGTACCCAGACCGTTTGAAATTGAATAATATTAATAACTAGGTTCTTGTAAAAACATAAAAAGGGAGCACTTCAGCAAACACCTTTGTTTAAAAGTTATAGCGCAAAAACGAAAAAATTGTCATAACGTCATTACCTATAAACGGCGACCTTTGACCCCAAAACGACCTCAGCTCTATGTGCTACATTCATAGACCAGTCGAATGATATGTCACTTGCTATTTTACCTCGTAACGGTTTCTAACCGTTGCCTTGGCATATGGGGTTGCAAGCATGAAAAAGTCCAAAATTCTTGGCCGTTTAAGAAAGAGAGCATAAAACGAAAAAATATTTAAAATCGCCGTTACCGTTAAGCGATAACCTTTGACCTCAAAATGACCTCAGATCTATGCGTTATATTCATAGACGAGTCGAATGATATGTCACTTGCCATATGCTACCATTGTAAAAAATTGACCTCGTAACGGTTTCTAACGGTTACCCGTTGCAGCCAATGCAGCCCGTCCATATGGGCTTAGGAACACAATGCAAAAAACAGCTTTCAAAAATTCCATTCCGTTCGGAAGATATCGCGCTCACGGACGGACCGGACACAGGACGAAATTATAAGGTAGCACCTAATAAACTCAGCAAGCTAACATGTAGCAAAGTGGCGGAGCAGGGACACCTTTAACATGCATATTTCAAAACAGTCCACTGAGAACCACTATAAGGAATCGTTTGTTAAAAACAGAATGCATACATTCAAATCCGTTTCCAAATTAGACCATAAAAACCAAAAACAGGCATTGTCGTTAAACGGTAGCCGTTACTATTAAAATGCCTTCGGATTTACATAAAGAACACTCAGTGGAGTCGAATGATATGCCACTCTCCCTAAACTTTTAAAATTTTGAAATCGTAATGGTTTCTAACGGTTACCGTTGGCCGTCATCGCTGTCAAGCTTGTCATATAAAGCGCTTGTGGTTAGAAGCCGTTTGCCAAAAACAGAAGTGAAAAATTCGAAACCACTTAAGAAGGAGAGCATAAAGTGTAAAATTATTTGAAATCGCTGTTACCGTTAAAAAGTAACCGTCAACCCCGAAATGACCTCATATCTATGTGTTATGGTCATAGACGAGTCGAATGATTTATCACTTGCCATATGTGACGTTTAAAAATTTCGAAATCGTGACGGTTTCAAACGGTTACCGTTGACCGTTATGGCTGTCACGCTTGTCACATAAAGCTCTTCTGATAAGAAGCCATTTGTCGAAAACAGAAGTGGAAAATTCCAAGCCACTTAAGAAGGAGAGCATAAAGTGTAAAATTATCTGATATTCCACTTGCTAAGTGTTACCATTTAAAAAATTTGACCTCTTAACGGTTTCTAACGGTTACCGTTGACCTACGTATTTCAAAATCATGCTGGACCCTTCTCAGGTGACCAGTTATTGATTGCCGAAAACAGATTTCAAAAAAGTCAAACCGTTTTTGAGTTAGAGCACGCACGGACGGACAGACGGACGGACGGACATCTCGATCTTATAAAGTGGCTCCGCCACTTAATAACCTGGATGTGGTAAACCATATGAGTCGTAAAATGCTGTACGCAACGTTTACAGGCCATAATTAAAGGAATCACAAATGGGTGCCTAATTGTTACCCTATTACTTGAAACGGTAAATTACGGCCATTATGCTCACGTGCTGACAACCAATTATCCTGCGAAATTATTAATCAAAATGCCCAAGTTTTTGAACGCAGAATAAATTCCATTAAACTCAAAACAGTATTGGAGACAAACAATTCGGTAATCACGCGTATCCTCTGAGTAACAATGCGAGAAACCACAACCAACTTGATACTAAAAAGCAAGAGCAAGTTCATAACAAATGCAAGTATGCAAAAAGTTTTTAGAAAGCTAAGAAACGTAGGAAACCCGGAGACTCTAACGATAGAGTATCTATTGCAGAAATCAATACAGGTTCACCATAGATTCTTCGTTAAAACGTTCGGAAACTATCCCGTCGAGTGGAACAGACAAGTTCTCCGAGCCGACTTTCACCCTCTTTTGAAATCCCGAGGACTCATCCTTCATTTCATTTTTGGTAGTCTCGTCTTTGCCCCATCCTATTTGACTTGCGTTCTAAAGTACGACTCCATTCTTCAAGGAGTTAGCCCTTCTTTACAACTTGTACTTCGCGTCATTTGGGGACAATTGGCACTGTTCCTTGTGTACTTCACAATACTCGCCGCCACCTTAATTTCAAATGGCCGAGATATCACTTATGGAGTAAATGCAATTCTGAACCTTCACAAAGAGCTGGCAAGAACACATGCAAATATATTCCAGATTTGGGAACAAAGGAACCGGCTACTACTTCAAGTTATAGGCGCCATTGTTGTCTGTGCCATCTCTGTTCACAGCATTGGCCTTTCCATGAGCATCGTTTACATGATTCTTAGACTTGACCCCTTGTACTACGCATGTAAGCTTGTGTTTCCAAATGCCCAATCAATCTTAATGCAGGTTTTTGTTCAAATATTTACACGGGTTATTCCGACGTTCATTGGAATTGGTGCAATTTTAAGAGCCTCCGCATTTCTCTACATGTATTATCCCATTGTAAGTTACGCCTACTGGACCACTTCGCACATTGCCTTAGATTTGGCAACTTCCGGTTATCCTTTCAGAATGGTGATCAAAGAGTATAGAAGGTTACAAATATGCCATCAGCACCTCTCGGGATTTATGAATCTGATGCTGTCCCAAATGATGTTTATCGGACACACGCAAATTCCGTTACTTTTGTACGTTAGCATACGAGGTGTGCACTCTCTGCCCTTCGTTTTCTATATGATTTTCCCTGCATTTGCGCTGGCGTGTACAATTTCTAATGTGTCTGCGGTTCAGGTCTCAAGTCGATTGAATGGAATGGCCGCTAAAATCGTTAACCATATTCACAGAGAATCAAAATTTAAATATGGCAATACGGTTGAGAGCCGAAAAATTGCCAAGTCTGTTTCAATATTCAAATGGAAAAGTGCAAACTATTTTCCAGTTTCTAGGGAAACGCCGCTCCAGTTTATGTGGACGTTGACGGAAAATTTGTTCACGGTTTTGGTCGTTGATTAAATTGCTACTCAACAAATTAAGTTTCCAATCAGTCAAAGAAACAATTTTATTTATTCAGAAATGTTAAGTATTCCGCATAATGTATTATTACAAACAAGAAAATTGGGGATCCAATGTTGATACCACCGCTGGAATTTCAAAGGTTTCCTCCTTGGTGCTTCCTCCATCGTCCCCACCTAGCTCCCCTCCACGTCCATTCGTTTCCGTCTTCCCCTGCCCCTCAGCTCTAACCTTCTTTTTCTTACCACCTCCCACGCCGTGCACATTCCTGGCATGTCGTGCCACCCCGCCTTGGCACGGAAATCCCTTTCCGCAAATCCGACAGGTAAAGGGCCGCTGTCCCGTGTGGCTCCGCAGGTGCCTCTCCAGATCGGTGCCGTTGCGAAACGCCTTTCTGCAGACTTGACACTCGTGATCCCGAATTCCCAGGTGGACCAACCTCGTGTGCTGCATCAGTCCCTGCTTCTGCGTAAACGACTTTCCACACGACTCGCAGACCAGTCGCCCCTCTGGGTGTCTGGGTATCCCGGCGTGCGTCTTCATGTGACCTGCAAGGTGGGAAGAGGTGGTCAGGGCCAGTCCGCAAATGTCGCAGACGTAGTTCCTCCGCTGCTCGATGGGCACGTGCCTCCTCCAGCGATGACCCTTCAGCTGCACCGCAGTGTGGAACGTCTGGGGGCACTGGTCGCACGCGAAAGTTTTGGGGGCTCCGGAATGGGAGATGAGGGCGTGATGTACGCAGGATTGGTACACCTTGAAGAATTTCCCACAGCGACAAGTGTTGGCGCCTCCGGAGTGGTCGGGATGCTTATCTTGGAAGTGGGCCTCCGCAAATTTTGGTGCCGGAAGTAGCTCCCAGCAGAGATGACATTTGATAATGGCTCGCTGGCGGATTTTTGGTTTCCGGTGCGTTTTCTGGTGCACGATGCAGTACCTGCGCGACCGGAAGTGCTCCTTGCAGACTTTACACGTGTAGCGGACCTCCTCCCCGGGATGCTCAGTGGAGTAGTGGGTCAGCATGGGGCCTCGCCCGAGGAGGATGGAGGGGCACAGATGGCACGGGTACTCCCGGACAGATACTCGACCTCCACTTCCGGTTTTCTTGCTAACTGGCAACTTGGAGTTGGGAGGAGTATATTCATCATCATCTGCATCCATGTCACTATATTCTGGTTCGGATCCTGAATTTGGATCGGGGTCGTCGTGGTCCACTTCAGCTTCCACTGGTGACATGGCATAGCCGTCAGCGCCATCATCCTCGTCTGGAGGCGAGATCATAACTTCCTCCTTGACAATGTCACAATTCACCTCTTCCGTTGACCTCTCCACGCCTTCAAGCGGCTCCTCGTTCTTCTTTGATAACGACACCTCCATTGCCTCAGGCTTATCAAAACCAACCCGAACCTCCCTCCCAACCGAACTCAGCGCCTTTTTCCTGAACACATCCAATCCCAGCAACCTCAGCTGGGTTCTTCTTCCTCCTCCTCCCGTTTCCTCCATCCTGCTTCTCTCCACCTCCGATCTTCTAATTGTTGCCCGGATTACATCAGCGTGTGTTTCGATAAGCTTTTCCAGTTGTCCAACTTGAATCTGTAATTGGAACAGTTGTTGGTGCAGGTCCTGACACTTGAGGCACAGGGGGAGGGCGCTGGTTGGGTCAAAGGCCTCCCGTTTACTCCTCCAGGGAACGCCGAGTCGAGCACATAGAACGCTGAAAGCCTCCGAGTTCTTCACGGGATCATCCAGGGAGATCCTGAGTCTCACTCCAGGATAAGCAGAAACATCATTCTCGAGATAAGCCATGTCACCGTATCCATCTGGCAACAGGTCACAGCAAAAGAGGCAAATGTGGGTTGGAGGGCCGTCATCCTCCTCCACAGCTTCACAATTAATTCGGTCCCTGTCCTGTGAAAAATCAAAATTAAATAATGAGTTTAATGATAATTAAATAAATAGTTAAATCGTCACAATTAATCGTTTCCTCCTCACCGCTTTCACTTTCGCTTTCTTGGGCTCCTCTCCTTCCGTCCTCACAGTCTTATCAATGCTGGGCCCATGCCTGTTGTGCTCCGCAACAATAACCTCGAGCTTGTCAAATGTCAGGGTCCTTGTATTAAACTTGTGAAGCCTGAGACTGGCCCTGCAGGCCCTCTTCTTATTTAGACAGCACCTGAGCGTCGTCCACTCGCCCACTTTTCGCTGGACGTGGTAAATGTTGTTCTCGAACACGAGCACTTTTCCTCCCCTTCTCTCGCCATCGATAAACGTAACTTGGTCCTTTAGTGAGGAAGACGACGACGAAGACGATACACATTCTTCACTTAATCCTTCCATAACTGACAATTTAATAACAGTATCATTAATTAATTACGACAAAAGATGCGAGTTTGTAACTCAAGCAAGAAAAAAAGTGAATTGAGCCTCCGATCACTGCAGCTGAGTGACGGTGACAAACAACAAGAGACATGAGTAGGGGCCGTCTACCTAAAACGTGTCATATATTTGCGCCTTATTTTCTATTTAAATTGTCATTTATTTCACACACTGAGGACAATAAGAGTGAGTCAAATAATTAAATTGAGTTCATCCAATGATCTGAAGACAATGTCTGGATTTGTATTTGATGCTACGTATTGTGTAGACGGTTCCATAACACATCCTGCTTGCTGTTGCTGAGACTGACTCCTTTTTTTTGCATGCGAGCTTTCGTTCGGTTCTTCTCATTTTTTATACAAAAGTTAGCTAACTAATGAAGATAATTATTATTGTGAGCAGAAGAAGACGTCATGATGGAGGGGAAGGTGAAGGAAAATGAAACCGGAAGTTCGAAACGGTTACGAAATATGCCAACAAATACATAAAATAATGAGGAGTTAACATTAATTAGTTTTTAATCTGTACTATTTTTCTCGAGCGGTGAATTTTAAAGCATAATAAATCTTTATTCATTAAAATTTAATTTTGTCGCATAAAAATTATTTTGCATAAAAACTGGCATGTTTACTCCTTTGGCGTCACCCGCTTCCGGATATGCTTCATGGGTCCCTTGGCCCTAAACTTGTCCCCTTTCAGCTCATGCGCCTTCAAATGTCTTGCGAGCACCTCGCTCTGGCGAAACTGCTGACCGCACTGGGGGCACACAAAGGGCCGCTCTCCGGTGTGGATAAGCTTGTGTCTCTGGAGCAGCTGCTTCACTCCGAACCCCACCCCACACATGTCGCAGAGAAATGGCTTGAGTCCGTGCTCCCGTATCTTGTGACCTTGCAGCTGGCTCTGGTTCGGGAAGGAAGGGCTCCTCCCATCCTCACAAAGGTCGCAGGTGAATCTCTGGCTGGCGTTGGCGTGCGTCTTCTGGAAATGCGCCTGGAGACTCTTCTCCGCCCAGTACACTTTCCTGTCGGGGCACAGCTCGCATTGGAACCGCTTCCCGACGTGATGCTCTTTGAAGTAGTGCTCCCGGAGCTGAATGTGGTTATCGTAAATCTCGAGGTCCTCCAATGGAACATTACTCCCGGCACTACTGGAGCAGATGTCGCAGGAAAAGGGCTTCCCGTCCGGTGCGTGCGCTTTGTGCAGGTGCTCGATCAGGTCCTGTCTCGTCGAAAACAGATGGGGACACTGACGACTGCATTTGATTATCTCTTGAGCGTCGTGGTTACTCCTCAGATGGGCTTCCATGTCTTCAACCCAGAGACGTTCCGAACAAATGGTACATTTCTGTAAGGATAGCGCTTTCCCGATGAGGTCGTGTCTTTGGAACAGGTGGACATGAACACTTTGAGCACCTGCATATCCCTCAGGGCATCCTCTCACAGGGCATTTGAGGATCTTGAGAGTTCCCACATGATTATGAGTTAGGTGGGCCTTAAGGTTAGCAATGTCACTGCAGGGTTCTCCGCAGTCCTGACAAACATAAGCATACTCGGACTCCCCTATCCTCTTCAGAACACTTGACAGCGTTCCCTCTCCCATTTTACAAGTATTCTCGAGCACGTGCCTTCTCCGGGCAAATGCATTTGTGAAGACCATCGGACAGGTTGGGTTTGGGCATTTGGTCAGATTTTCATCGCCAACGTGGTTTCGAACGTGTTCCGAAATATCAGCAATGTTTACACTTTCTCCACACATCTCACAGGAAATAGTACCTTTTCTCCGCTTTTTGGTGGACAAGCCATCGCGACATTTTCTTCCGTTTTTCCTTTTCGTAACGACAGATCTTTGCGTGACCTCGAGTGGCACCTGAGCGGGGTTTCGTTGGCGACTGCTCCTTCTCAGATTCAGAGAGGGATTTACGGTGTCTTCCTCGGCGCCGTTGGAACTGGTACCGGTTTCCGTGAAGGGCACAAACTTGTCCTCCTCGACCTCATCATCCCCTCCACTCTCAAAATCGGAACGTTCAAGATCACCTCCAAAGAAATCTCCAAAGCCGTTATCATCATCCTCTTCAGCGTGGTCACTCTCCAACTCCACTTCTGTCTTCACTCCTCCCTCCAAGTGCACACGCTCCTCGCCTCCAATGACGAACGGAGCATCGAAATGATATTCATCTATAAACCCATTATTATCGATAATTAAAATAATTAGTGTAATCATTTTCCCTTTTAAAATTAAAATACATAAAATATGTTTTATTGGCTCACGGTTTTTCACGAATTGCTTCCATCTCCTCCCATCTTGCTCCTCCGTCGTTGCCTTCTGGATCCTCTCGAGCAGTCTCCTCTGAACCGCTCGGAACTGCTTGGCGGTCTCCTCCAACTGCCTATAAATATCACGCCCTTTGGTAACCTCCCCGCTACAGTGGCGACACAGTCGCATCTCCTGACTTGGAGGTGATCCAGGTCCCATCTGCCTGGTCCACCTCGTCTCAGGAATTTCAAGCAGGCGCCTCATGGCGAACTGGACAATATCTTCGTCGATAAACTGGCGGTTATCTTGAGAAAAATTAGAGCTGCACAGAAAGCACTGGTCACTTCCCTCCTCATCCTCCTCTCCATCACCGTCAAAACTGAAGGTTGGACTGGAGGGTTCCGGGTCATCACAGTCGTTGTTGTTGTGGGTCGCCTCCACCACCTCCTGGCGCCCCATCTCCTCCTCCACATTTTGACGCTTATCCTCGTTATCATTTGCCCTCCCACCTTTAAGATAATTGCTGACAGTTCTCGCCGAGATTTTCTTGCCTGTTGCCTCCGCAAACGCCTTGGCCAATCTGCCCCAGCCCTTGGAAGGATCCTCCCTCGCCATTTGCTCCAACATCCCTTGCTCCCTCCCACTCAACGCCTTCAGCCCACCCCTTCCGGTCGCGTTCGCAACCGTCCCTGTTTTATTAAATCTTCGGATTATCGAGCGAACCGTTGACTTGGCAAGGTTGAAGCGAGTGCCCAGCTTTCCCAAGCTCACCGGCTCCGTCTCCCTCCTCTTCCAAGCGGCGACGACGGCATCTCGAACCGGGAGCGGAACCTCTGCCCTTTTCTTCATTTCAAACAGAACTGATTCACTAATTGTACCAAGTTAAATTTTAATTATATAGTTTAATAATTTGCCAAAAAAAGATTAAGTGGTGCCGAAAAATCCTGAAAGCTGTCGGCTCTCCCAAACAAACAAGAAGGCAGCCGTCAGCTGTCTTTCTGTTTACATTTTTGTTGCGCACAAAAACTTGAAGGCTCAAAGTTAATTAATATTTTTTTCCCTAATTGTGAGCATAATTAAAAAATTATCAATATGGAAGAATGTTTGCCGACCTCTCCACCAAAGGAGGGTGGAATTAGGTTTATCGAGGGGGACAAAAAAGGGTCAAAAGTGCTCATTTACGCCAACAACATTTTCCACATTAACCGGGGCAGACGGGGGGAGGGGACCACGTTCCAGTGCAGCCAGGGTAACCGGAAGCATTGTCGGGCGAGTGTCAGAGTGCACGGGCTGAATCCCGAGGATTACACTTTTGACAGCTTTGAGGTCCTCCATGGGAAACATCGGCATGGGCCGTGCGGCAGGAAGATTCTCTGGTTGGAGGGTGGCGGTGGCTCATTCGTCAGGAAGGTGAGTGAGAAAATATGTGAATATTTTGTAAAATAAATTAGTATTAAAATTACATTTAATTAATGTTAAATAAATCCAAAACAGAGGGATAGGCGCCAAAGAAAGCGTGGAGGTGGGGAGGAGGAAACGGACTGTCTACGAAGACGACGACGACGACAACGCCACATTTGTCTGTTTTGTTGTGACCCGCTGAAGGCTGGATATCGGAACATGGCTTATCTTGAGAATGAGGTTCCTGCTTATCATGGAGGAGAGGACAAGTTAAGGATATCCCTGGAGGATCCTGTGAAAAACGCGGAAGCGTTCAGCATCCTCTGCACTCGACTTGGCGTTACGTGGAGAAAAGCGGGAACTTTTGACCCAAACAGGGCCCTGCCCCTATGCCTCAAATGCCAGGACCTGCACCAACAACTGTTCCAATTACAGCTACAAATTGGACAGCTGGAGAAGCTTATCGAGAAACACGCTGAGGTTATCCGGGAAACGATTGAAAGGTCAGAGGTTGAATGTCGCTGGTTGGAGGAGACGGAAGGTGGAGGAGGACGACCAACGCAGCTGACGTTGCTGGGGCTGGATGTGTTCAGGAAAATCGTGTTGGGTTTGGAAGGTCAGATGTCAACACCGGAAGTCAATTGCGACATTGTCAAACAAGAGGTTAATGAGCTGCCATTACCGCAACAAGATCCTGCCGACGATGAGGCAGTGTCATGTTTTGAGTCTGTTGACCAGGTGAAGGTAGAAGATGCCATGGCCCCCGAGTCATATTCCGAGTCTCCATCCGAAGTAAACACAGACTTGGGCGGATACACAATTCATCCACCCCAACGCCGAGTCCGTTACAGAATGGCGGTTCCGCTCAACTACAAATGTCCCAAATGCGGAATGGGTTATCAGTACAAGTCGGCGCTACGGCGCCACATGATTCTTCACAAACGTCGCAACTCGGCCCTCAATCGCAAAAAGGTCATCCGGGACAGTGGTCAAGATCAAAGGGAACCCTCCAAACCAGTTCCAGAGAAGCACGAAAAGATTTCGGCGCCACCCAAACTGCTGAAGCCATCCAGGCTCAAGTGTCACCTTTGCTGGGAGCGAATTCCCGGCGGAGGGAAATTTGCGGAGGCACACTTCCAAGATAAGCACCCTGACCACTCCGGAGGGATCACCACCTGTCGCTGTGGCAGACCTTACAAGACATACCGGCCCTGCTTCAAACACGCCCTTCGCCACCACTCCGACATTGTCAAGGGATACCCATGCGACCAGTGTTCCAAGGGATACCACACTCGGAGCGAGCTGGAGCGTCACCGGTGGAGGAGTCACGTTCCACTGGAACAGCGGCGCACGCACGTCTGCGACATTTGCGGACTGGCACTGGCCGCTGCCTCCCACCTGGCGGGTCACATGAAGACGCACTCCGGGAATGCGGAGCGACAGGTTTGCGAAATGTGCGGAAAGTCGTACGCGGACAAGAAGGGCCTCCAGGACCACAAGAAGATCCAGCACCTCGGGATTCGGGATCATAAGTGCAGTGAGTGTGAGAAGGCGTTTTCATGCAAGGCGGACCTGCAGAGGCATCTCAAAACACACTCGGGGCAGAGGGCATTCAGCTGTCAGACTTGCGGGAGGGAGTTTCTTTGCAAGGGCAGCGTGAGCAGGCATGAGAGGATTGTGCATGGTGGTGGGGGAGGGACTGTGAGACGGCGGAGAAGGAAGGAGGTGAACGCGTCAGGCGGAATGGAGGGAGTTGGCAGCGTTGGAGGAACCATGGAGGAAACTGTTGAAATCGAAGCGGCATCCTCGATGTTATCATTGAAATCAAATTGAGTTCAAATTAATTGTAAAAAAATATGAAGTGTCGGAAGTAAAAACTATATGGATATGAATTTTGATGTATAATAATGTTTTTATTTATTAAAAAAAAATTCACAAGAATATCCAAGTTTGCATTTTTAGTAATTTGTAATGAGACACCGGGAAACCGGCCATCAAAAGATTCCTCTTTGGCGTCACCCGCTTTTGAATCAGTTTCATGTGTCCCTTCCGCTTAAAACGGTGCCCCTTTTCCTCATGACTTTTAACATGTCTTCCAATAACTGAAGTAAACCCAGCGTAATGATCTTGACCAAGTGGTACGAGCAGGTCTGAATTTCTAGTAAGAAAATGATGAAGCAAATGAATAAAAATATGCTCCAAAGAATTGTAAGTGCCGCAATCTTTCTCAGGTCTATCTGATCATTCACCCAGCTTATCGAATTACATCTAACCCGTTCCGTGGGCAACTTTGAATCCAATTTGACCACATTTTCCATAAATCGGCCAATCCTGCCTCTGCAATCCGAATTATCGTTTTGCCCATCCATTTGGTGCTGTACGTCTTCATGTTCCAAAATGACCGAATGTCATACAAGTTCTCTGGAACTACTAGGCATTGTGCATTGGCAATGCTTAGTACAGAAACCGCCTACATATAAGTTGCAATTATCATTTCCACGTCTTCCTCATGCAATAATTCTGCATGTTTTTTAAGTATAAGGAAAGCGTCTAAGAAATGACATCGTCTATTAGACAAGAAAGGTTTTATAGTTCTGCCCACTCTATTACTAGGTAAGTTGGTAATTGTAAATTAAAAATTAATTGAAACTGCCGTGTAAAATTAAATGCATTGTATTTCAAAATTGGTTTGCTTTAATTTTCAGGTGAACGCAGCCGTCAAGAATTATGCTCCGATATCTCGTTTCAAGTCCCAAGGGAAGCCATGCAGTACTATTTTAAACGCAGTGACTTATATAAAACATACATATACACGTACTGTTAGCGGCCAGAGCTCTGCCTCCCAACCAACCAATTTTTTTTTTGCACCAATCCTTCCAAAAATTGGCACATATATGTAATCTTATGCCAGGATTTCACTCCCGCCCTTAGAAATTCGTTTTGACCTTCCCCTTTCCCGCAATCAGGGGAAAACAGCTGATTTTCAAGGTTTTAAAATTTGACATGAAAAGTAGGTATTCTGGTGTAAAAGGATATGCAGATTCCTATTCTGCAGTCCAAATTTCATTACGACCCCCCACATACCCACAATCAGGGGAAAACAGCTGATTTGCAAGGTTTCAAAATTTGACATTTAAAGTAGGTGTTCTGGTGTAAAAAGATATGCAGATTCCTATTCTGCAGTCCAAATTACATTACGACCCCCCACATCCCCACAATCAGGGGAAAACAGCTGATTTTCAAAGTTTCAAAATATGACATTTAAAGTAGGTATTCTGATGTAAAAGGCGATGCAGATTCCTAATCTGAAGTCCAAATTACATTACGACCCACCACATCCCCACAATCAGGGGAAAACAGCTGATTTTCAAAGTTTCAATATATGACATGCAAATTAGGTAATCTGATGCAAAAGGATATGCAGATTCCTAATCTGCAGTCCAAATTGAACTACGACCCCCACATTCCAACAATCAGGGGAAAACAGCCGACATATGTATCCGGCAATCTTATGCAAAAAGATATCCGGATTTGAAACTGGGCACACATACGAAAAGTGACTCAACAAGTGTAAACAAACTAAAAATTCAGTCCACTCAAAAACCTCCTACCCCCGGGACGGTAATTCCACATATGTCCCAGTTGAGACTTGAAGCGTTGACATACAAATACAAAATGACTAAGATCGAAAGGACTAAGGACCGAAGGACCGTCGGACTGAGACGGAAGCACCACCGGACTGGGAGTGAAACACCGCTGGATTGGGAGTGAAACACCGCTGGATTGGGAGTGAAACACCACCGGATTGGGAGTGAAACACACCTGGACTGGGAGTGAAACACACCTGGACTGGGAGTGAAACACCGCTGGACTGGGAGTGAAACACACCTGGACTGGGAGTGAAACACACCTGGACAGGGAGTGAAACACACCTGGACAGGGAGTGAAACACACCTGGACAGGGAGTGAAACACACCTGTACTGGGAATGCAACACCTACGGACTGGGAGTGAAACACACCTGGACTGGGAGTGAAACACACCTGTACTGGGAATGCAACACCTACGGATTGGGAGTGAAACACACCTGGACTGGGAGTGAAACACACCTGGACTGGGAGTGAAACACCGCTGGACTGGGAGTGAGACACCCCTGTACTGTGGCGGAAGCACCACCCGACTGGGAGTGAGACACCGCTGGACTGGGAGTGAGACACCGCTGGCCTGGGAGTGAGACACCGCTGGCCTGGGAGTGAGACACCGCTGGACTGGGAGTGAGACACCGCTGGACTGGGAGTGAGACACCGCTGGACTGGGAGTGAGACACCGCTGGACTGGGAGTGAGACACCGCTGGACTGGGAGTGAGACACCGCTGGACTGGGAGTGAGACACCGCTGGACTGGGAGTGAGACACCGCTGGACTGGGAGTGAGACACCGCTGGACTGGGAGTGAGACACCGCTGGACTGGGAGTGAGACACCGCTGGACTGGGAGTGAGACACCGCTGGATTGGGAGTGAAACACCGCTGGACTGGAAGTGAGACACCGCTGGACTGGGAGTGAGACACCGCTGGACTGGGAGTAAGACACCGCTGGACTGGAAGTGAGAACCCGCTGGACTGGTAGTAAGACACCGCTGGACTGGTAGTGTGACACCGCTGGACTGCGAGTGAGACACGACGACAGTCGCGGAAATATCTGACGACAGTCGCGGAAATATCTGACGACAGTCGCGGAAGGATCTGACGACAGTCGCGGAAGGATCTGACGACAGTCGGTGAAGGATCTGACGACAGTCGGTGAAGGATCTGACGGCAGTGGCGGATGGATCTGAGCAAAGTGGCGGAAGGATCTGATCAAAGTGGCGGAAGGATCTGAGAAAAGTGGCGGTAATATCTGACGATAGTGGCGGATGGATCTGACGATAGTCGCGGATGGATCTGACGATAGTCGCGGATGGATCTGACGACAGTCGCGGAAGGATCTGACGACAGTCGCGGATGGATCTGACGACAGTCGCGGAAGGATCTGAAGACAGTCACGGAAGGATCTGAGCAAAGTGGCGGAAGGATCTGAGCAAAGTGGCGGAAGGATCTGAGCAAAGTGGCGGAAGGATCTGACGATAGTCGCGGATGGATCTGACGATAGTCGCGGATGGATCTGACGACAGTCGCGGAAGGATCTGACGACAGTCGCGGATGGATCTGACGACAGTCGCGGAAGGATCTGACGACAGTCGCGGAAGGATCTGACGACAGTGGCGGAAGGATCTGACGATAGTCGCGGATGGATCTGACGATAGCCGCGGAAAGATCTGACCACAGTCGCGGATGGATCTGACGACAGTCGCGAAAGGATCTGACGACAGTGGCGGAAGGATCTGACGATAGTCGCGGATGGATCTGACGATAGCCGCGGAAGGATCTGACCACAGTCGCGGATGGATCTGACGACAGTCGCGAAAGGATCTGACGACAGTGGCGGAAGGATCTGACGATAGTCGCGGATGGGTCTGACGATAGTCGCGGATGGATCTGACGACAGTCGCGGAAGGATCTGACGACAGTGGCGGAAGGATCTGACGATAGTCGCGGATGGATCTGACGATAGTCGCGGATGGATCTGACGATAGTCGCGGATGGATCTGACGTCAGTCGCGAAAGGATCTGACGACAGTGGCGGAAGGACCTGACGATAGTCGCGGATGGATCTGACGATAGCCGCGGAAGGATCTGACCACAGTCGCGTAAGGCTCTGACCACAGTCGCGGAAGGATCTGATCTGTCGTCACTGTCGTCAGATCCTTCCGCGACTGTCGTCAGATCCATCCGCGACTATCGTCAGATCCTTCCGCGACTGTCGTCAGATCCTTCCGCGACTGTCGTCAGATCCTTCCGCGACTGTCGTCAGATATTTCCGCGACTGTCGTCGTGTCTCACTCGCAGTCCAGCGGTGTCACACTACCAGTCCAGCGGTGTCTTACTACCAGTCCAGCGGGTTCTCACTTCCAGTCCAGCGGTGTCTTACTCCCAGTCCAGCGGTGTCTCACTCCCAGTCCAGCGGTGTCTCACTTCCAGTCCAGCGGTGTTTCACTCCCAATCCAGCGGTGTCTCACTCCCAGTCCAGCGGTGTCTCACTCCCAGTCCAGCGGTGTCTCACTCCCAGTCCAGCGGTGTCTCACTCCCAGTCCAGCGGTGTCTCACTCCCAGTCCAGCGGTGTCTCACTCCCAGTCCAGCGGTGTCTCACTCCCAGTCCAGCGGTGTCTCACTCCCAGTCCAGCGGTGTCTCACTCCCAGTCCAGCGGTGTCTCACTCCCAGTCCAGCGGTGTCTCACTCCCAGTCCAGCGGTGTCTCACTCCCAGTCCAGCGGTGTCTCACTCCCAGGCCAGCGGTGTCTCACTCCCAGGCCAGCGGTGTCTCACTCCCAGTCCAGCGGTGTCTCACTCCCAGTCGGGTGGTGCTTCCGCCACAGTACAGGGGTGTCTCACTCCCAGTCCAGCGGTGTTTCACTCCCAGTCCAGGTGTGTTTCACTCCCAGTCCAGGTGTGTTTCACTCCCAATCCGGTGGTGTTTCACTCCCAATCCAGCGGTGTTTCACTCCCAATCCAGCGGTGTTTCACTCCCAGTCCGGTGGTGCTTCCGTCTCAGTCCGACGGTCCTTCGGTCCTTAGTCCTTTCGATCTTAGTCATTTTGTATTTGTATGTCAACGCTTCAAGTCTCAACTGGGACATATGTGGAATTACCGTCCCGGGGGTAGGAGGTTTTTGAGTGGACTGAATTTTTAGTTTGTTTACACTTGTTGAGTCACTTTTCGTATGTGTGCCCAGTTTCAAATCCGGATATCTTTTTGCATAAGATTGCCGGATACATATGTCGGCTGTTTTCCCCTGATTGTTGGAATGTGGGGGTCGTAGTTCAATTTGGACTGCAGATTAGGAATCTGCATATCCTTTTGCATCAGATTACCTAATTTGCATGTCATATATTGAAACTTTGAAAATCAGCTGTTTTCCCCTGATTGTGGGGATGTGGGGGGTCGTAATGAAATTTGGACTGCAGAATAGGAATCTGCATATCCTTTTACACCAGAATACCTACTTTAAATGTCATATTTTGAAACTTTGAAAATCAGCTGTTTTCCCCTGATTGTGGGGATGTGGGGGGTCGTAATGTAATTTGGATTGCAGAATAGGAATCTGCATATCTTTTTACACCAGAACACCTACTTTTCATGTCATATTTTGAAACTTTGAAAATCAGCTGTTTTCCCCTGATTGTGGGGATGTGGGGGGTCGTAATGTAATTTGGACTGCAGAATAGGAATCTGCATATCTTTTTACACCAGAACACCTACTTTAAATGTCAAATTTTGAAACCTTGCAAATCAGCTGTTTTCCCCTGATTGTGGGTATGTGGGGGGTCGTAATGAAATTTGGACTGCAGAATAGGAATCTGCATATCTTTTTACACCAGAACACCTACTTTAAATGTCAAATTTTGAAACCTTGCAAATCAGCTGTTTTCCCCTGATTGTGGGGATGTGGGGGGTCGTAATGAAATTTGGACTGCAGAATAGGAATCTGCATATCCTTTTACACCAGAATACCTACTTTTCATGTCAAATTTTAAAACCTTGAAAATCAGCTGTTTTCCCCTGATTGCGGGAAAGGGGAAGGTCAAAACGAATTTCTAAGGGCGGGAGTGAAATCCTGGCATAAGATTACATATATGTGCCAATTTTTGGAAGGATTGGTGCAAAAAAAAAATTGGTTGGTTGGGAGGCAGAGCTCTGGCCGCTAACAGTACCTAATTAATTTATTGTACTTGTTGGTAGACTTTGGTTTAGAAATTTAACTGGGTAGACTCTTATCTGTTTGTCAAAATGGAGCTTGAAGGAATAGTGTCATTAAATGCAAAAATAATATTGGCATACAAACTTAACTTAAACTTGTCCCGTGCTGTTCTTCTCTAGTCATCATCATCATTTTTATTGCAGCAAAAACGATTTACAATTTTATTCGGAAAAAGGAATTAAAGCAACAAGCCATATAATGGAGTTACGTGTAACCCTTTCTAAACATACCTTACCTATTTAATTACTGAATTGGAACGGACAGAGAGAATGACACACGAGCACAATTATTATTTATCCTCCGCATATGCATGAACGCTATTAAATTTTTTAACTGTCGCATTTTTGCATGCAAACATATTTACAATATTAAAAAATAATCCCCAAGTTTGTTCCGCTGCTAACGGGTACGCGGTCGCAATTTTTTAGCAAATTATTTGCAAATGATATTATTACAAGGAATTTCAGTGTCATCAATTTTTTTACGATATCGCTGACAAGGTTGAAATTATGTTTACTCCCCCATCATTCCCGTTATTTATGCAATGCTCCTCGTTTGGCATCTAATGATGTTTACAGCACTGAATCTCATAAGTATTTTACAACATATCTCATTTGCATTTGAAAATGTTTCCCAACTTACAACTCTCTCGTTAAAGTTGGACACTGCCTTGGAGCAAATATGTAACAAACGAGAACCCAGCGTAGCCGGGCCCCGCCACCCGATACAGGGGTAGGAGCGGGGTAGAATCGGAATAACAGTTCATTAACATATTTTAGTTCAAACCAAAGTATCAGTTAATTGATCAAAACTACCTAGCAACAGGTCAAGATATGATAACATGCACATTAGTCTCATAAGTGGGAACGTCCAAATTTTCTACCTTTTCATTAGTTCCGTTTCCAGTGACCACCGTGCCAAAGTTGCATTCACTTTTTGTTAATTTTTTTCCAAATTATAGCACCTCCTTTCGAGTTTGGTATATAATGTGATGTACCTCTTTTGAATTTTGCCAACCCGGACATGGGCTTTTGATAATTAAGTATAGATTTTGAAGCGATGTTACAGCCAAGGGGTGCGGAATAGGCAGGTGGTTCTTTTACAAAATTTGCTCAATTTTTAATTCTCTATCCGAATCCGCAATATATTTTTGACATTTCGGAGTCACGAGACTGGTTTTTCGCCCATAGCTCCGTCCCTTGCCCAGACTATCGCACTTTTTATTACGGATTCGTGATCCACGCATGAAGTTACCCCTGTACACAAATTTTGGTGAAATTCTACCGTGTGACTTTTCGGCGTAGAGATTATAAGATATCTTGATAAAAATGCCATAAATCCGGGAATACTGGAATACTACTCCAGTTCCATTCCACCCTGACAGCTCACTACATTTGTTCAGAGAATTCAGGACCATTTATTTTCTTACATTTAATGACCCAAACGATGGAGTTAACGAAAATTTTGGAAATTATTGAAAAATATTACATGACCATTTTGATTGATCCGGGAATAACCGGAAATGACGATGGACCTGTTCGAAAACAGGGTGTCCTTCAACTCCTCCTGCGCATAATCTGCTTCATGACGGTCGCCCACAACCTGCTCCAGATTTTTGGGGTGGTCACTTGGGGCAATGGCCCCCTTTCAGGCCTCCAAGTGGCGGAATGCGTTTTGTGGGTTTGCTTCGAGTCCCTCTACCTCTCCGTCGACACCATGTTCGCCGGCCCAGGATTCCAGCGCATTTCCGCCCAATCCAGGGCGACATTTGACAGGATCCTGGAACACTCCTGGAACCTTGGTCTCCTCGACTTGAGGAGAATGGTTGACGCGACCAAACGGAAATGCGTCCGCCTCTTTGCCTTCGCCATGTAAGCCGTGTGGAAAGAAATTAATTCCGAATTGAGTCACTTAATTAAAACAACTCGCTAATCTAATTAACTAAATCATTATTTAAGGATTCTCGACACGTTTGAGACGGTCGAGATTTTCCGCCGAATGCGGAGCGAAAGTTCTCCGCAGACCCAACCCATCATCCTTCTGCCAGGTTTGAAGCCATCGATAAAAAATCTTTGGTGGGGCCTTCAAGACGTCAACGTCACCATTCTGTTAATCGGCGTGTCGGGAATCACGACCTTGACCGCACTCCAAGCGTTTGTCTCCGCACTCTCCATCCGGATACTGGCGGAGGGATGTGTGAAAAATGCGGGGGCAAGGGATGACGAACCGCTTGTCGGAATTCTGGACGAGTACCGCCAGCTACTGATCAGCAGCGGGCACCTGAATCAGGAAATCTCTTTCGGCCACTCCATCGTTTACGCGATATTCCTGGTCCAGCAGGGCGCTCAAACTTATTGCGCGTTTTGCATGTTGGGTCAGGGCGCAAGGTGGCGGGATTTCCAGCTCCTCTTGACCGACTTAGTAGTAAGTGATTATATCATATATATTTTTTTATGAAGGATGCCCACGTTGTCGCTAGTGTTATCAATTGCAGGTGTCGGCCACCCGAATGTTCTGCTCCCTACACGCCCATTCCTCGCTCAGCGCGGCGGTGACGACCTTCCGGAAGAACGCGACACGGGTCATTGCGGCAAGACGGGCGAATGGAGTGTACAGCCGGACGCGGGCCAAGTTGGCGGCCCGCGTCTTGAGGAGCTTGCGAAGTGTCTCAATGAAATTGGGGGGCATGTCCTGCGACAGGAGCTTCACTTTGAGAATCGTCGACCTCATTCTCAATATTTACATAACCGCCGCCCTCTCTCGCTAGTTGGAAATGACAGGGATCAATTGACACTTAGAAAAGAATGCTTCAAACTATTTCTGTATATTTAATTGATTGAAGTGAAAAATAATAAAATTAGCAATAAAATAATTGGCGTCAAGTTTTTGGTCCTTGGGCGCGACCCGCTTTCGAATTTGCTTCATGGGCCCCTTCGCCTTGAAGCTGTCTCCCTTTTCGAACTTTCGAACAATCCATTCGGTCGGGGCACTCTAATACAATGAAAAGTAAAAGTTGGGGCACTCTGTTACTTGTACAATAAGTAGCTGCTTATTTTCTACCGAAGTTCAATTTTTCAGGTATCTACATGTTTATCGTGATGCATTTGCTTATGGTTAATTCAAACAGCTTGATTGGAATTAGCAGACGAAAGCTTCGGTACTAATGGCAAGCGTTCAGCTTTTAGATTATCCAATAAGTGACCACCTCACCCTATTCCTGATATGCTATATATTGCTATATATTCCTGATATTGGGGTAATATTGCGGATAAGGTATAAGGATGCTACTTACATATTATGTGATGAAATCTGGAGCGATTTTGGGGAAAGGCATTTGGTGGTTGGAAATTCAAAATCAGTGGCGTTATGGAGAAAGCGGTAATCGAGAAATGAAGAAAGTTAAATCAACATTAAGATAGCATTACGTAAGCATTTTAAACTGTAACCATTACATTGCTCGAAACTCTTTTCCAATTTAATTTTACATCACTCAAGTTGACAACGATAGATTACAGTAAAGTTTATCAGTTCATTTGGGAAACTCATGAAAGAAAACAATGAACATTCCATATTTAATTATTGAAAGGATAAACCGTTAAGTAAGTGCAAAACTCCTTTCCCGTCTTCGGATCCTCAAACAGTTGCTGATACTCGGAACATTGGTTTAGCTCGTGTACAGATTTTCTGTATCAACATAAAATGATAAGAGTTAACATTAGTAAATTATTCTGGAAGTTAATATTAATGCATGCCAACAAATGTTCTTACGATCGCAAAACTGCAATGCTCTTGGCCTCAATTAATTTGAAGTTCTGATCAACTTCATCCTCATCCTCTCCTCCAAGGGCCATCTTACTCTTGGCAAACTGGAGAAGCTGAATAGTGACGGGAACGGTGAACCACCCGTTTTCCTTCAGCAAGATCAGGTCCTGGATGCTGTCCTGGAGTCTTGGAATGTTGTACTTGTCCGCAGCGACAAAGAGCTCCACGGCGACAGAAGAGCTTTCGAAAATCTCTTTGAAATCCCAGCAGTAGAGATAATCCAGAAGGGCCCGAACCCCAGCCTCAGTCATATCCGGTAACTGGACGGTACTGGTCACACCTTCCTTCATGGAGCTCTCGAACATGGCCTTGAACACGGAGCTGTGTGCTGTTAAAAATTAGAATGAGGTGTTATTATCAGCGCTCTTAAATCATCCGAGGTTAGTTTATTATGTAAAGTGATGATAAGCGGAAACCTTACCTGCAAGGAATAACCTATGACATCGTATTTCAGCACCTCCACCAGCAATGATAAGCGCATCTGTGAAGCCATTGTCAGCCCTAATAGTCCTGCAAATGCTTAACGAATCGCCCATATTATCCATTTGCAGCGCCTGGAAGGCAGCGCCAGTTAACTTTAAGCGAAGAGTGAGCTCTCCGGTAATCTTCGAACTTGCTTTCCACGTTTTGAATTCCTGCAAGGAAAGCTTAAACTCGTGAACGATTGCATTTATTGTTTCTCCAACGACACTGGACTCTTTTACTGTTAGTCCTGAAACGAAAATTGAAACAATCAGATTTAATGAAATTATGTAATTTAATGTACTTGTGAACTGAAAACGAGTTAGTAAACTTTATCGCAAAATCGAAATATGAAATATCACCTTTAGCCTCAAGTTTCACTGTCCTGTCTCCTGGTTCTCCCCGTAAGATGACCTCCGAGTGGACAGCTAAATTGACGAATCCGCCACAAGCTCGCACCAGTCGTGTGAAAAGGTTATCTTCATTTGCTTTGTTGCATAAATTCAGGAACGACGATGTAGGCGTGGACCCAAGAATCAACTCAGCGACCAAAGTCAACCCTCTAGAGAATTACAAAGATTAAAAATGTTATTCATAATTGGCTGCTGCCGTAAGTGTGTGTACATTCTGCAATAACTCCAAACGTACGGTCCAGCTTCACATGTCCCCTTCTTCAAGCAGTCTTTGGCCAAAGACTTCTCGAGCAGTGAACAAGTTCCCAGCTCCAGTTTTACTTTTCCGTCCATAGTAAAGGAATAGGTGGAGGAGTCCTTCCGGTTACTGAAATCAAACCGTTTAGACTTCACAAGAGAAACCTCCATGTTGTCAAATCGTCAAGACAACGTGCTTTAGCTCAATGTCAGTCGGTGGACGAGGAAAATCACTTGCCACTTTCGTAAAGGATAAAACACAGACAGGCGGTCAGAAATGTGGAGACAGTTTTTTAAAACAATTTTGAGCAGTTTTTCAGTAGCAGGGAGTAGTAGTAGCCAGGAACCAGAAAAATGCTGCCTAAACAATAATTGATAGCAAGTAAAGTAAGCTGTAAACTGATAGACAGATAGACTAAACCCAAATTACGGCTGATCCGCTGATCGTGTTGTTTTGTGTAGTCAGCCTTTTTACGGCATTGCAGCTTAAACCAGAGTTCCAACCAATGATTGGATTCCAATGGCTCATACCAGAGACATCGTATTATTATGCTACTCATAACAAGAAAAAAGTAAGTTTTGTCAGGATGTTTCTTCGAACAACAAAGACTTGACGAGTCATACAAATTGGCATGATTTTAATTTCAGTTGACATAAAATATTTGTCTTGTTTTAAATCCACAAATACGTTATACAAATCGTTGTTTAAATTAGTTTTCTCAAAGTGCCCCTCTATACTTATTGTTGATTCCGTTCAAGTTTCCACTACTGTCCTATGGGGCATCGTGATTTGCGACAATTTTGTAAATAGATAAATGAATGGCCCTATGGATCGAATAAATAATATTTACTGATTATTAAATGCAAAAAGAAACTCTGTTAAAATGTGTCACTTAGTCATGCATGCTAGAAACCGTAGAAACCAAAGACGGTTCACAGTGCCTAATGGTATCCCCAGGGGGCCCTGGTCAGGCAATTCCGATGGGGGCCCCATTAATTCAAGGCAATTTGGGGTACATATTTATATCATGACTATCTTCACGTTTGTATAAATAAGAATGCCCGTTTTATGTGCAGTTCTCTTACTAAAATATAGGTATGCATTAACTATTATGTTGGATGCGTCAAGCGGTGAGGTAAGATTGAAATTGTCAGGATGCTCAGCAGTGTCTTCTTTTACCAAACCGTTTTGTAGTGTAGTACAGTAGTTTATTGATGCATCAACTATCTTAAACGGGCACGACGTTATGTAGAATTCGTGCAAATTCGAAGTTACATCAAAGCACAAGTCTGAGGTTTTTTCGGACAGTGGTTTGTTCTATCGATTGAAAATGAATGAAGGTAGATATTACAGCAAATAATACACTACAAATTTGAATGTTGTTTATCTTGAAATAATTTTTCTAAGGTTAGGATAGGTTAGGTTAACTCCATCCACATCTACTTAATTATTTTACAATACTACTTATTATTTTTGCTCTTTAAAACAAATACACTTAATCTAAGAAGTTAACTAAAAGTCATACTACATCCTGAATTGCTCTATTCACTTGCTGTAAACTTTCTGGATCCGTATATTTCTTATTTGAAACTCACAACAGATTAGCGATTAGTTGCAACACATTCATACCTCCAAAGCAGTAATCCAGAATACGCTTACGTTTTGACCAAGATAAGTATAGTAGCAAAAATTCCATGATCATGCTGAGCAGAATCACAAGGTTAATCTTATTTTGCTTAAATATATCCACGGAACATGGAATTCACTAATTCGCTGCTGATAGATTTCAGAATATTCCATGTTATACACAGTGTGAGTTTAATTAATACTTGAAATACAACAGCTGTAAGTAATCGAATCAATCTTTATGTCAATAACTGATTGTAAAAATCGTGAAATTGTAATGCTAATTAATGACAAGATCAAAATACAAGTCATATTTATGGGTCAGAGCAATACATAAGCCTAAATTCTATTAATGTTGTGCAGTTTTGGTTTAGATTTAGATTGGAAGTACATATTCTAAATACCTAAAGATAGTGGAGAAAGTGTTGCGTACTCTGGCCAGAATTGTTTTAAGACTTAGAAAGTGTGATGGTATAGCTGATAAGATTTTGAAAGATTTAAACTGGATGTTCACGAAGGAACTATATGAGTTGACACTCCTATGTACTATGTTCAAAATTTGTAAATTGAATTATGTTCCATATTTTAGTAATTTATTTGTTAAAGTTGGCAATGTGCATGAACATGAAACAAGAAATATTGATAAATATGCATACACGTTTTATCCTCGTCTGGAGATTGGTAAAATACAATATAAGGGTGTCCAGTTATGGAACAGGTTACCTGAAATCATTCGGGGTGTTAAGAATTACTCACAATTTAAGCAGGTATTATCAGAATTTATGCAAACTAATAAATGTTAACTACTACGCATGTGTTTGCTTTGAACCAAACAATAAGAATTTTTGAGTGAAGTGATCGTTATTTATAACTATAATTTATAGTAAGTCCTACGGCAATGTAAGCAATTGTTAAATTGACTTAAACATTTTGATGAACTGAATAAAAGTGGAATAAAAAAATTATTAGCTCCACCTGAAAGTAAGCGTTTGCTAATGAGTACATGTTTCTATACACGGCATATTGTCCTGTACTTCTACAAACAAAATCAGACGGAGACGCCTAAGCACGAACTAATCTTAGACAGTATGGAGGAGGAAAGGGTTCGGTAAAAGAAGACAAAATCGACGCAATGTTAGTCCTGGTTAATTTTCCGCTGGTGTGTTTTATTATATAATACACCGGACGAAGTTCATCGGCAAAGAAGTTAGAGTAAGGTCAGTAACATTAGCAATCAGGTTGGCTTTTGTTAGTGTTATTCGGAGATTGGCAGACATATCTTTATTCAATGGCAAAAAATTCATTCAAATCCATCTGTTAAATGGACGATGCTGATGAGATTATGTAAAGTGACATGATATACTAGAACGTATATATTTGTCCAACGTACCTCAATCTGTCGGGTCTCATTCTGATCTGAAAAAATTTCAGTCTCAGAAAACTTTCTGTTTACTATCTGCTAAACATTTCATCAACTCCAATATATACATACCTATGCTGCCGTAGGTTATAATATACCGAATCTACTCAGCAGGATGGTGCCAAGATTTTAGGTTATGCAATGCATTTTCACAGAATTAGAACAGTGATGGTCTCGGACGCGGATCTACATTCGAAGTGGCGAATGTAAAATTTATATGTTTGGATGTAAACCGTATTCAAAAAAGGTTATGATCACCGGTACAAGGGACCTGTGACCTGGTTTTGAAAGAACCAAATAATACTCCTTGAAAAGTGTTCCTTCTTCTTGTATGTGCATTTTTTTAATTTTCAGAGGAAATAATTGGAAACTATGAAATCAGGTTTATGTCGAATGTAGGGTTTCCATATCAAAATCAAATTTTGATAAGTTATCAAAATTTCATTAGCTTTCCTTATCAAAATCTTATCAAAATTTTGATAAGGGAATTCTCCTCTAATCCGTGTGCTACCATCAAAACCCCAACGCAAGCATAACTATGACACAACGGTATGCACCATGTACCAATATCATTGAGTTTGTTCATATTGCCCCGTATATTTGGATAGCATGTATGCGGCATCCCATGTTTCCTTTGTGCTCCATCCTCGCAGTAACATATGACTGGCGACGGGCACAAAGTACATATCACATTGAACTACTTCTGTCACATAATATTTATTCCTGTTTCCCTGTCTTCTTTTTTATTGCTACGTCCGATTCCTCCGATTAATTCTCATGATCAGTGATGTTAATTTGTGTTAGAATTACGGAAAAGTGATTAGTATTCTTACTTATTTGGAACAAATATTTTGTTATTTATGCTGAATTTAATTATATAATTTGATGGCGACTTCAACTAAAAGAAGGAGGCTTCGGTCAGATTATTGGGAGTTTTTTGTGCCTGATACAAATCGCCAGTCCGGGCGTTGTAAGCTTTGTGAGACTGAGACCATCATCAGGACCAAAAATGGAGCTACGTCCGGTTTAAAAACTCATCTCCAGTCGAAGCATGGTTTTGAGTTTGAGGATAATTCACAGTCGTCCCAAAATGAAAGTACGTTTACTCAGACAATATTTGATTTGCGCATACATGACCATATAAGCTGACGTGGGCAGTTCCAGTGAAACCAGGTGTACGAGGAAACTAATAATTAATATTTTTTTTACTCATTGTCAGGTGGGGACGAAATCAACCTGCAGAGAGCCGTGAGTTCTTTGGCTGCCGTGGATGGGATTTCGTTTCACACAATTGCAAAGTCCAGCCAACTTCGTGAATTGTTTTACAAATCCGGATGCCGCGGGTTGCCGTTCTCTCCCACGTCTATCCGGGATATGGTTATTTCTTTCCACGACGACCAAAAGGAGGATTTAAAGGCAATGTTCACCCAAATGCGCAGGAGTGGTCATAAATTCAGCTTGACCTTGGATGAGTGGACCTCATGTGGAAATCGGCGTTACCTAAATGTCAACGTCCACTCCCCGTGTGAATTTTGGAATCTAGGCCTAGCCAGGATCAGAGGGACTTTCGGGGCCGAAGCCTGTCAACTGGCTGTTAGTCAGCGATTAGAAGAATTTGGTTTGGACTTTAAAGAAGACGTCACCTGCGTAGTCACTGATGGAGCAGCTATGATGAAGAAGTTTGCAGAAATTTCAAAGAAACAACAGCAGTTGTGTTTTGCACATGGCATTCATTTAGCCGTCCTGGACGTAATTTGCCGTTCAAATCCGAGGAGCAACGCTGTAGATGAGATGGGGGAAATTTCTCAAGAAAATGAGGAGGAGGCGGAGGAGAACCTGGTATCGCTGTATGAAATTGACGAGGGTCCCAGTTTGGATTTTTTGCCGGAATTTGGAGATGTGATTAAGAAGGTGCGAAAGGTTGTAAAACTCTTCCGGTCATCACCCAAGAATACCGAACGCTTCCAGTCGTACTGCCAGCAGCCTGGTTCTGGAAGCTGTACTTTGTCTCTGGACGTCAAGACGCGCTGGAATAGCACTTGTGACATGCTGGAAAAAATTGGCCATTTCAAGAATGAAATACAAAAATCACTTATTGATATTAAGTCTGCTATCCAGATAGACGAAGGTGAATTTCAGGTGATCAGTGAAATGGTGGCTGCCTTGGCTCCCATAAAGGCCGCAGTGAAATCATTATGCCGTTGCGACTCGAACCTGATAAAATGTGATGCTGCGCTGAACTTTATGCTGCAGAAGTTATCAGAGCAAAAGAGTGATATAAGTCAGAAGCTGTTTGGAGCACTGGTGTTGCGTATTGCAGAACGGCGCACTCCCATGTCAGCAGTTCTAAATTACCTCCACACTGGAAACGGGCCCTCACAGGAACAAATTTTGGACAATTATCAATCAAAATTTCCTCCTTTGACGCGAAACCAATTATTGAATTTCTTAAAGAAATTTGCCAAGGACATCATCGCCAACGATTTAGCGTCAGGCTCGGAATCCGAGAATCCAGCACTTTGTGGAGCCGCCTCCGAAGACGGAGATGATCCAGTTCGTACACTTGACGACGAGTTGAATGACTGTATTGAGAACGCTATGAATATCACACGAGTCCGCCGGATTCCTTCAAACGCTGACTCGGCACTGACAAAAACTCTCAGGCAGGAGATGGCCCTATTTGACAATGGAGGAACGCGGGGGAGGATTTTAGAAATTGTGTACACTTATCTTGTTACGGTAGCTCCGTCAAGTGTGGAATCGGAGCGCACGTTTTCTGCAGCAAATAATTTCTGCACCAAAATCAGATCTCGATTGGGGGATCGTAGCCTGGATGCTTTAGTATTCCTGAAATACGCACTAAAATGAACGATTGTATTAATAATTATTTGCTATTTGTTAAAGTTTGGTGTGACCATGGACATGATAATATATATATTAATTTTGTAATGAAAATGTAATTCGCTAAAATGTTACGGACTTTGCTTTGGATCTGTAAAATGATTGTTGTGAGATGTCTCTGCTAATTGATTCTTGTACATTCGTAAAATTCTCTATTCAATAAAATAATATACTATTCCAACAAACGTCCAATTAACAAAAATCACAAGCATAAAAAATACCTGAATTGCTTTTAGTTGCATTGAAAATGTTCATATTAACCAGATAAAGTATCTGAGTATAAAATCTACACATTTTTGCACCTAGCTTACGACCAAATTAATGTGTCTAAACCACAAATATATGCTGAACAAGATTTTAGTTTGTGGCAATCTTTTTGTCTACACCTGTAAATCCCACCAGATCATAATAATGTTCACACAGATCATCATATTCATAATGATATTCACTTATGTATAAGTGGAATGCAGCTGGAAGCAATTTTCCTTATCAAAATTTTGATAAGATTTTGATAAAACCCAATTTTGATAAGATTTTGATAAGGTTTTGATATGGAAACCCTAGTCGAATGAATATGTTATGCTACTTTAAAGATATTGAATGCAAAGTTACTAAAATGGAGGAAACTCATCATAATACCAGCAATAGTTTCCAATATCTTTTCTTCATTGACTTTGTCAGAGGTCATGCTCATTTAATACCAAATATTACCACACTCTGTCAATTAAAATAAAGAAAAAAAATTATGGAAGTTACTTCGATGTCAGGATAAACGTTAACATATTTAAGTCCATCATTAATATTAGAAATTGGGAGCTACGGAGACTTGATTATAACAAAATCTAATTTTGCATTGTAACTAAATACTCAATTGGTTTGGTTCACATTTGTTTAATATTAATGCACGATTTGAACTGTACTATAATGCTAGAAGCAGCATGCCTTTTTGCTGCTCCCAAAGTGGAAGATATGCTGAATTGTCACACGGTCACCAGATAATAAAACATTAGCTACTCACAAACTTATATGTGAACCCATCTCCAATTATAGGGCCACACCAGGATATCAGAATAAAGCGGGTACTGAATATGCGATAAGCCTAATGCTATCCACGTTTCTCACATCAAACGTGAACCGAGTGACGTCAACGTCATAAGAAAGGTGCAAACGTCTTGAACATACTACACCCGCCAAAAGATCTTTTCCATACCCGTTTTATTATGATATCCTGGGGCCACACATTGTTTGTAATATAAATATTTTCAGCAACTTTATTTCCGTGAATTGGAAACAGCAACAAGTTCCTTGTTTCCCACTTAAAATATTACTAGGCAATTGTTTATATCTTAAAGCTACAGCACCAGATTTACCGGTTTGGGCTAGTTACTAGATCGTTCACGGTAAGCATATAGCAGCTGCTAAGCTACTTAAAAATTTTCTTGCAAGTTAAAAGCTTCAGTTACAAAACAACTAAATAATTTATATTTTGCTGGGCTAATGAATACTTTAAATTTGCCTATTTATACCTCTACTTGTGTTGAGGGCAGACATTATTATTTGATATGCATATAATATCGTTTACAAAGTGATGTGCTAGTAACTGTTTTTTCAATGTCCGACTGCAAGGTAATAATTTCCATGAGTAAAAGTGGTAACGACGAAATATGCGGAAATACAAAAAATGCAATACTGAAACCTAAAGTATGCAAGAGATTTTTATAATGCAAAAGGTAAAATAAAATATAATCAATCTGATTAATATTTTCTAACTTAGAAATTACTTGAAAAGACAATTGGGGGCCCCTTGCCCTTGGGGGCCCTGGTTCAAACTGCCAGCGCAGGCCAGCGTCGGTGAGGCCCTGCGGTTCATGACAAATGATGGGGGAATATGATAAAGGATATTATATTATGGGATGATAAAATGCTCAAATTGAACCAAACGCGAACAATGGATACCATTACGAAGAGAGAAAGTTATTCCATTCGGAGAAAATTATTTAAGTATAATTACAATTACCTGTAAATTAATTACTACAAATGAAAATGCTAAAATCCGACAGTTTTCATGAACAAAGTGCTAAGTGCTATTTAATGCAATGGTTATGTCAATTATTACACATTTCTTCGATTTTGCTTGAATATTTCTACAATTGCAGTTAAAATGTGCCCCATATTTCACCTAAATTGAAAGAATTCGGCTTCAATTAAATTAGCAATTAAATTACATTAAATAATTTTTTGATCAATTACAAATACAATTACTCACGGCGATTTTCAATTTAATTAATTGCATTAACTTTTATTTTCCCTGTAATTTAATTGCTGTAGTTGATGCGGAACTGTGATTACAATCTAACTACTATCAGTCAGTCAATTTGATAATGATGTATTTTGGAGTAAATAAAGATACTCGACATTAGTCGAGGCACATAATAACAAAAAAATAATCAGTTCTTTCCTAGCTTCATGCTAAAAATACGGATAATCATTGCCTGGATAGACCGCTAAGTAAGTGCAAAATTCCTTTCCCGTCTTCGGGTCCTCAAACTGTTGCTGATACTCGGCACATTCGTTGAGCTCTTCTGTGGATTTTCTGCAATAAAATTAATGCATTCATTTCATTAATCGTAAGTTAACCGTATTTAAATTGTTCAACTGCTTTCATATATTTAGAATATTAGCACAACAAAAGAAATCAACAGCTTACGATTTCAAAACTGCAACGCTTTTGGCCTCCAACGACTTATACATCCGGTCTGTGTCCTGACCATCCCCCTCTGCTGCCAGCGCCCTCATGTTGCTGGAAAACCGGAGAAGCTGGATAGCCACGGGGACGGTGAACCAGTCATTTCCCTTCATTAACAGGAGCTCTTGAAGACTGCGCCCGAGCCTGGGAATGTTGTACTTGTCCGCAGCGAGTAAAAGCTCGAAAGCGATGGACGAGTTCTGGAAAATGGCTTTCATGTCCCAGCAGTAGAAATAATCAAGAAGGGCTTGGACGCCAGCCTCAGTCATGTCGGGTAACTCGACGGTACTGGTGGTCCCCTCCTTCATGGAGCTCTCGAACATGGCCTTGAACACAGCGCTATGGGCTAAAAACAGACAAAAGTAATCAACCCAAAGCTTTCAAATAGGTTATTGGTTAACATTTTGTGGTGAACTTCATACATGGAGTGATTATAAGCCCAAAACATTACCTGTAAGGAATAGCTTGTGGCATCGTACTTGAGCCCCACCGCCAGTAATAATGACCGCGTCTGTTGAACTAATGTCCGCCCTGATTGCTCTGTTGGTACAAAGCGTGTCATCCAGATTGTCCATTTGCAGCGACTGGAATGCTGCGTCATTCAACTTTAAGCGGAGGGTTAGCTCCCCTCTAACTTTGGAACGCTTATTCCAAGTCATGAAAGTAGCATTCGTGACAGGGAATCTGTGACAGATTGTATTCGCCATACCTCCGCCGGCAATGATTTGTGATTCATGCGTGTCCACAGCTAATTCTAAGTAATATGGAAATAATTTAAATTAAACGTTGCTTCCAATACACAATGTTGAAGGATGTTCAAAACGGTACCCCTAACTTGCGAATTTAAAAAACATCTAAACGAACCTGTCGCCTCAAGTTTCATATTGTCAGAATGTTCCGGTCCCCTCAGAATCAACTCCATCTGGAAAGCTAAATTGGTGAAGCCGCCACAAGCTCGCCCCAATCGGGTGAAAAAGTTATCTTCACCGACCTTGTTGCCGAATTTAATGCATGAGGGCTTAGAACAGGATGGTGAATAGAACACAAGTGCAGCTACCAAACTCGTGTCCCTGTTAAAAGAACATTGCCATTAAATAAAATATTTATGAATATTTAAAGCTATTCACATTGTTGCATTGTTGGAGAACATTTTTGCAATTATGACTTATTACGAATATCCTTACGACGATTCATTATTAGCATCCACGACACGATCCAATAATGAGCAACTTTTGGCCAAAGATTTCTCGAGCATGGAGGGACTTGCGTTCATGAGGCCGTGTCCCAGCTTCGCCGCCTTGATCTTTACCACTCCGGATATGGCAAGCAGAACATTGTTGTCGTACGATTCGCCTGTCCACTTACTGAAATTAATCCGTTCGGAAGACACCAGAGTAACGTTCATCTTGTCAACAGCAGATCTACAACCTAATGACTCACCTCAAACTAACTGCAATCGTTTTTAGCGCGATGTCTAATAAATGTGATGAGGCAGATGATTACTTACAACACAACTTATCTAACTACACCAAAAGTTGGGGAAGAGGACAGAATTTTCGAACAATGTTCTAATTTACAATTGCTTGGAGCACAGCACAGTCATTCAGTGAGTGAGTTGAGTAGGGTGTCACCACACGAGTCAGAAAAGACTTCGAGTAAAAACAATCATTCAGTCAGCTGTCAGACTCAGCAGCCAGCCTAGCACACATTTTGTATCACCTTCAAGTTCAACTAACGTTAGTGGTATTTCAGTAAGAAAAATCACATTCAATCTTACAACATTCTAGACTCACTCTGCGTTCATGTAGCTCAGTTTACAGACAAGCTAAAACAAACCAATACAATAATTAACTGAAACTTATTACGGAGTCTAATTAAAAAACTTGAATCTTTCATCTGCATAATGATGCATTCTCCATGAATGATGACGCCATGACGCAAGCAAAAAAGATACGAATCATCGTACATAATAAATAAAATGTGATTTTCTTCGAAGCGAACTTCAAACTTTTTAGCAAATAGCACGTACCTATATACATGGTTTACATAGTATGTAAATATACTAACTCCATACAGACAACTTTAATAGGCTGTGAGTATGGCTATCCATTCCATTAATATGTTTTCTCAATGTTCCCCATAACACTAACCGTTAGTCATTTTTCACTTTCCAAAGGCTCGATTGTTGAATGGGGCAAGGTGAGGAACTTAATGTCCTATCTTGAGCAGAGCTTATCTCTCAGAGAATGCGTATGCAATGCATAGTACAAACAAATGAAAATGATGGTCATTTTTAAGCTTAAGACGTTCAGTTAAAATATAATTTATTTGATGCAATATATTGTTCATAACATGCATGTATTATGAGGTATTCCGTTAATAAATTGATTGTAACAGTAAAGTACAATAAGTACATAGTATGAATTACCTCCCAATTTATGTGGCTATTGCAAACCAAGATTGACAATTAATCAATAATTAATTAATTTGATATTTCATTTAACAAAAATTAAGGAGAAACGAGATAGTTAATTATTGGCGGTATAAACCGCTAAGTAAGTGCAAAACTCCTTGGCCATTTTCGGATCCTCAAACAGTTTTTAATATTCTGCACATTCGTTGAGTTCATCAGCAGATTTTCTGCAATAAAATTAATTAAAATTATGTTAATTGCATTTCAATTGGAACAAAAGTTTACTAACCAGCTTCCACTTGCATAGAATATTTACGAAACTGCAAAAGTTCTCATCGTCTTACGATTTCAAAACTGCAACGCTCGTGGTCTCCAACAACTTGTAGATCTTGTTATAATGTATAAAGTATGATTTCATACATTAAATACGTGAATTATCAATAAAAATGCATAAGGCACAAAATGTATGACATTTCGTTTCCTCTTTATAATGGTACAACAGAGAATGAGAATGGCATTAATGATTGGCCGGGTAGAGCATGGTCAAAGTGCAGAAACCCATAGCCGTTTTGGGATCTTCAAAAAGCTGCTGACACTCGAGACATCCGTTCTGTCCCATCTTCCGAAATTAATCCGCTCTGAAGCCACCAGAGATACGTCCATGTTGTCAACGGACTTATAACGGCGGCGGGCGACGAAAGCGGTAGATGAGCACTTGTCGCTTTCAAAATAGGCAAGCAGTTTACAAAAAAGTACAAAATAAAAAGATGAAAGGGGAAAGCGGAAGGAGTGAAAATGAAGAAAAGTGAAAGTTACGCAAAATGTAGCAGCGAAGAAAAGTAAAAAAAATGCCCGTACGTAGTCTTACGTAGCCCCAAAAGTGAAAAGTAAGAAGGTGGCGTAATCATTACGCCGTAATGGCAACCGACAACCCAACTTTTTTATGTACTCTGAGAGTACTACTCTCCAAATAACAAGTTGCCTACTTTTACATACCACATAAAATTAATTAAACCGGTAATAAGAGCAAAAAAGAATCATTTAACATTGTTCACGAGATAACTTGAGGACCTCATATTAGCATTTTTATTTTAAATTAAATCAAACAAATATATTAATTAATCAACACAAATATACAATGCATCACATGACATTTCGGTTCGGTTTATCTTTAAAAAAAAGTACATACAAGAGGATGAGAATGCCATTATTGATTGACGGAGTAGAGCATGACGAAAGTGCAAAACTCCATTGCCACTTTGGGATCTTCAAAAAGTTGCTGATATTCGGGACATTCCTTGAGCTCATTCGCAGATTTCCTGAAATTAAAAATATTAAAAAATACATTAAATTAATTAGCATGCTTTTACCTGATGACGACAAACGCCATTTCCAAACTAGAAAATGCAGATAAACACATATTGCCAAGTCTTACGACTTTAAAACTGCAACGCCCTTTGCCTCCATCGACTTGTAGATCTGGTTAACTTCCTGAATTGCAGCATCACCCTGTGCCCCTCCAGCAGCCGCTGACGCCCTGTTCTTGACAAACTGGAGAAGCTGGATGGCTACGGGAATGGTGAACCAGTCATTCGGCTTCAACAGCATCAGGTCCTCAAGACTGCTCTGGAGCCGTGGAATGTTGTACTTGTCCGCAGCGATTAGGAGCTCTAGGGCGATAGAGGAGCTTTGGCAAATCCCTTTGATATCCCAGCAGTACAGATAATCGAGAAGGGCCTGAACGCCAGCCTCAGTCATGTCAGATAAGTAAACGGTGTTGGTAGTCCCTTCTCTCATGGAGCTCTCGAACATGGCCTTGAATACTGGGCTGTGAGCTAAAACCAAAAGCAAAATCAAGTTAAATATGAAAGCTTATCATCCAAATAGCGAGGTTGAAGGAAAGAAGATAAGGAAAAAACTATACCTGCAAGGAATCCCTTATGACATCGAATTTCAGCCCCACCACCTGCAATGATAAGCGCATCTGTGGATCCAGCATCAGCCCTAATTGCCCTGCAGGTACTCAATGAATCCCCCAGGTTATCCATTTGTAGCGCCTGGAAGGCAGTGTCAGTCAGCTTCAACCGGATGCTGAGCACTCCACTAATTTGCGAAATTTCTTTCCACTTTTGGAACACCGCGTCGGTAATCTCGAATCTCTGGACAAATCCGCAGCCCGTGACTTCCTTATTCATTGACTCAATTGACCCAGCTTGAGCTCCTTTGATTAATAAAATGCATTATATAGTCAACAAATTTTCGGTAAGAACATTTTCATCTCCCAAACTGAATAATGAACATTAAGTAATCAGCATTTTCCTCACCATTCGCCACAAACTTCTTGGTAGTCTCGTCGACAGCGTCCCCAATCAGTTCCAACTCCATCTCGAAACGAAGCTGACCGAGACCTCCAAAAGTCCGTTCCAATCTTGCGAAAAGGCCGTCCTGATTAGCGTCGTTGAATACTTTAATGAATGAGCGGGAGGAGAGCGAACCGAAGGCAAGCATAACGTTCAATTTCAAACTCCTGTAATAGCAAAAATAAATTAATAAATCATGTAAAATGTTGCTAGTCAAGTTAAATTCTATATCATCTAAATGAAAATCATTAAATTCCAATTTAAAAAAAAAACAAGCCAAGTCTGAATTTACTTACTCTCCGCTACCTTGACGCGGGCGCTTGATTGTTGATCCTGTGCATCGTTTGGCCAGAGACTTCTCGAGCATGGAGCATCCTCCAGAAGACGCCTCCTTCTTCCCTCCCAACTTGACTGACAACGACCCATCCATGAAATGCCACCCGAGGGTGGACAGGCTGCTCTTAAAATCCACTCGTTCTGAAGTCACAACTGGCACTTCCATCCTGTTCACGGTCAAAAGTCACTGACGACGACCCACTGATAAAACTGACTTTAGCTAATTTTAAGCACGGTTTTACTTTAATTATAAACTCTACACAGTTTGTCGCAATAATTAGTCAGTATTAAGTTAATTAAATTAAACCGTTTTTTAAATCACGAATGAAGAAACAAAACCCAACATCGATCAACCAACTCGACTGGAATAAAAACGCAGCTCAGCAGAGAGGACGGCAACAACGAAACGACCAGAGCTTAGAGCAAGCAGAAACTCGAGGAGCTATAAGGGAGCATTCATACCATTTGTTACCAATTAAAAAATCAAACACGTATTTTATATCCAATTACATAATTGCTGCAGGATGAACAATTAGTTTTTAATGGCAATTAGGAGCAGAGGAAAAAGTTGGCCTACTGTGTTTTATTGCGAGAACGTAATTTGTGGACATTCTCCAGAATATTCCACGCAATGAAAGCTGCTGAACCTAACAAATGCGAGCATGCAAAAATATCCCATTGCTTGTCCGCAGGCAGAGCCGCGCCGTGGATCTGTCTAATGTTTACTTTTCATGTATGCATTAATATACGGCAAGCTGCTGCGCCCTACTTTGGTGCGGCCGATGCGGACATGGGCACGAACAACAATAGTGCACACAGCTGCTTTGATGCCGAAAAATGTGCTGAGCTGAGCAGATTGAAACTTGAAAGTGAGAGTGAAGATGTGTTTGTTTTGTTTTTGTGCTGACAGGAGTTGTAATTAAAACGGCTCTTATTTAAAGTTAATTATAATTTGCATCACACAATTATCAGATAAGAAGTGAGGATAATGTCAGCTTGGAATTGTAGTAGTGGTGGAGTTAATAGAAATCGAGGAGGAAGTCCTGGAAATGTGAACATGGAGAAGAAGATTGCTCTGCTGGAACGGCGCCTCATTTTGATGGAGAGATTTGTGGAACTCCGATTTTGTAAGGAGGGAATCTTATCTAACTAATTAATTAGCATTTTATTGCGTTTTCCTTTATATCCTGTATGACTATCCACTCTGGTTCGATTTTACTCAATGTATGTAATTAATGATGAACCTCGTTTTTTTGTCATTTTATAGGTGAATCTTTCCGTGACTTTTCCATTCGTAATCTGGGTTCTGTTAATTTGCCAAAGGATCCTCCTACCACAACAGCAGCAGCCACCAGTGATAATGGAGGTGGTCGTGGTGATCCTGAGGGTCGAGTAACTTGTGGAGGCGATCATGACGATGAGGCAGAGGATGATACGAGTTTTCTTGGAACTCCAGGAGGAGTAGATCCTGGGGGAAGTCAAGCTACTTGTTCCAGACGCACTACTCGTTCGTCAGGAAGGAGGAACGCTGCTGCTGACCATCAAAATACGAGCCCTGTTAAAAGATTAGCGTCGTCGCCACCAGCAAGATCGAGTGCCAGGACCAGACGGGAACTGAGGGTGAGAATTGTTCCGGTTGAGGATATCAGTGAGGAAGATAACACTACTGGGGCGAATGGAGGGGACGCTGATATTGAGGATGGTGATAATCAAATTATTTCTGAGGTCGAAGTGGGTGGGATTAAATTAGCGCCGGATTCTGCAGATGAAAACGGAATGGGTGATCAAGGTGATCCCGATTTGGAGGATCACTACTTTGCATTTTGTGGGGGGCAGGAGGGAGAGGAGGCAGATGGGGATGATGATGATTACGCCATGGACGATGCAGAGGTTTTGGATTCTGAAGATGGCAGTTGGAGTGATTCAAAAATTAAAGGTAGCAGCAATTGTATTTATACTTATTTAATTCCTAACTTGAAATATTTTTTATGATAATTAGCTTGAACCGATAAGTTAATCTAATCGCGGTTGGATTTTGAATTCTTTAGATAAGCCAGCAACGCGGAAACGGGGTCGGAAGTCTGCAGCCGCTGGAACGGGAACGCCCAAGAAGCCAAAACGCCAAAAAGTGAAAGTGAGCACCTCGGCCCTAAAACCCGAAAACGTGAAGACAGGAAGCACCAAGGAGTGCCCCATCTGCCACAAGCACTGGAAGACGTCCCTTTTCGACAAGCACGTGGAAACTGATCACGTGATGGAACGTCACCTCCAGTGCTCCTTCTGCGACAAGCGCTTCTTCGCCAAGCGAATGCTCCTCCGCCATGAGAAACTCCATCAGCCCGAAAAGTTTGGAATAACATGTCGAGTGGGATCCTGTGAGTTAGTGAAGGTGGATCGGAGTAAACTTCTGGTCCATGAAAGATGCTGCATTCGACGCGCCCTGGAAAACGATGAGCACGTGGATCCTGAGGTGATCGAGGATGTTCGGAATCGTAGTCAGAATGTTGACCTCAGATGGCCAGAAGAAAAGGGCGGGGAAGATCTAGGAAAGGAAAAACCCAGGCATTGTTACATTTGCAGAAAGTCCATACCTGCCCAAGTGGACTTGACTAAGCACCTAGAATCTCATAAAACCTGGAAGTGTAGTTTTTGTGAGAATGGGAAGCTGTTTCCGACCAAGTGGAAGCTGATGCGTCATTTGCGAAGTGTTCACGGGAAGGAAGATGATGATGATGCTGATAAGGATGAAGGGGAGGTTGATAAGGAGGCTGATAAGGCTAGGAATATTGACGTTGGAGGGGACGCTCCTGGATCTGGAATTGGTGATGATGACACGCAATCTAATGGGGCGATGTGAGAATTTTTTCTGAGACAATAATATTATATAGGTATTAACTAAATTACAATTATTATAGTAAGTTAGTTCGTCTAGATTTTTATTTGAACACCCGTTATTTGACATTTAGTAAAAAATAATGTTTAATATTTATGTATATATATGCGCATGCGCTAAACTTGATTGAAATAATGCTGTAGTACTGAACATATTTTTTATTAATTGACATATTAAAAAAGGATGACTGGAAATGAAAATAAATATTCTTTTGCTTTTACTAAAATCAACTCGTTTTATTGTCTTCACAACAAATTAGTACTTACATAAAAACCACAAGCACTGAATTTGAATTTAATTAAATAGTAATAAAATTCTAAGTCATTCAATAAAATGACTTCAAATTAATTAATTAATTATTATTTCGTTGAGCGATGTTCAAGAAGCAGAGCGTACGCCCTTCTTGTTCACTCCTCCACTTTTCGGCCATTTCATCAGACACCTGCAAAAAAGCGTACACATTATCATAAAGATGTTTATTGGGTCGGCTAGCAAATGGCAGAGAACCATTAAGATATTCCAAATAAACTACTGGCGATGGAACATGTACCTGAGCTTGTCTATATATGACGAGCTCCTTCAGTTTCGGCATCTTGAGCAGAGCGCAATTGAAGGAAAAGTCGGAGATGGTGAAGTGTTTAGAGCTGGGTGGTGTGGCGTTATTAATTCCCAAGAAGATGCCTCTCAACACAAATCTCCTCAGCTCTGCAACAATTAAGAAAAAACAAACTATAAAACATTTTTCATTAAAAAAATCTTCTCTTAATAAATTATAACTAAATTCATTCCCACCTCGCAAGTTCTTGATGGACGCCGTGCTTTCCTCCTCTTCATTCTTCTCCCAAAAATCCGGGTCCTCCCGAACTTGAGCTATCCTTTCTGGCGGGACTCCAGTGAGAATCGAATCCCAGTTATCTCGGTAGCCTCCTAAAGCTATTTTGATTTCCAACTCGGCAAGTTGGCCCATTTTCATGAATAGGTACCCGAGTCCACTTGTGTCCCCGCTGGAAATGATCATCTTCAGTTTTAGCAAGTTGGGAAAGCCAATGTTAACGCACCGCATGGTATCCACATCCAACCTAATCTTCCGCGGAGAAGCTAGCGCAGGACCCCAACCAACACGCTCGTGTTGAAGCAACAACTCCAGGTCCGTGACGTCAACAAGTTTTGAAGCCAGGGTCCATTTCTCAAATTGGCTAAAGTCCAGTTCGTTGAACATCAACTTGCGCAGCTTTGGGAGGAATCGTTTCATAAAAGGGACCCCAGGCTCCAGTTCCACGTTTCTGGCAATGACGGATATCTTCTCCAGGTTATCCATGACTGGGAAGCGAAGGAGAGTGACGTGGCGCGCCTGTCGAGGATGTCCGCGATCAATTTTAAGCGTTTTCAATGAGCTCCGCAAATTATCCAAAACGCGACGCATTAGCTCAGTTTCGCAAATGAAGTGGCCGGAAAAGTAGGTGAACGAGGTCAGGTTTAGAAAGGAGCTACGCGCAACCATGTCCAGGAGCTCTTGGTTCATTCGGCTACCACAAATTCTCAGTTTGGTCAAAGTGGGAGGGAAAGTGATGGTCTCGAAAATGGAGAAGCCGGAGGGTGGAGCCTCGGACGAATTAGAGACGTACCAGAGGTTCAGATAGCTCAAACTGGTGGCACCATTAAGCAGAGACTTGATCACAGCTGAGGAGGTCTTGTCATTTCTCCCGGATCCAGATGTGATGGGATATTTGTCAATTTCGTGTACTTTTTTCAAATCCACTGTCAGACCGAGATTCATCACATGGAGACGGGGTAGGGACCAAAGCGGTGGGTCAAGCCAATGCTCATGCTGGAAGGGTATGCCTTTTTCCTCGACTTGCACTTCAAGTTTAATTAGTCCTCCTCCACATCGCCTCACAAACTGGTCAAATCTCCCGAAAATATCGGGAGGATCTATGTGGGTAGACGGACAAATCGAGAGACTTAGAGGCGGAGGGACGTTCCCAACGTGGAAGCTCGACGCTTCCACAGCAGTTTCCAGATTTTCCAAACGGTTTCCACGCCCAGAGTTAAATGAGAAGAGGTGGTGGTGGGCCTTCCAGAGGATCCTGAGTACCTCCTCGTTCCAGCTTTTCTGGACAAGGCGCAGGGTACAGACGGCACGCAGGGAAAATATGGTGGCGCCCTTTCCTTCTCCACGGATGATGGCGTGCTTCAGAATCTCCTCCCGTAGCTGTCACAAGTCACAAATAAGCGAAATGATTAAACTAACCGCAGGTCGTATTCAAACTTGTCTTTCTTACAGAGGGATTGTCCAAAACTTGGAACACGACAGCGCTCACGTCCTTGCTGTCCTCCTCCTCCTGTTGATCTGGAATCTGCTTTTGCTAACCCTCACGGGGGGTCAAGATGACACCCTGAAATCAGAAATATTTACAACTAGACGTAGAAAGCCCGTTGAAATCAACGGGCTCTAGAAACTTGACAGACAGATTTAAGGTAAGGACGACTTTCCCCTCTGGGGCACGACTTTCCCCTCTGGGGCACGACTTTTCCCTCTGTGGCACGACTTTTCTCTCTGGGCAACGACTTTCGTCCAACTTGCACGGTTTTCCTCCAACTTGCACGGTTTTCCTCCAACTTGCACGGTTTTCCTCCAACTTGCACGGTTTTCCTCCAACTTGCACGGTTTTCCTCCAACTTGCACGGTTTTCCTCCAACTTGCACGGTTTTCCTCCAACTTGCACGGTTTTCCTCCAACTTGCACGGTTTTCCTCCAACTTGCACGGTTTTCCTCCAACTTGCACGGTTTTCCTCCAACTTGCACGGTTTTCCTCCAACTTGCACGGTTTTCCTCCAACTTGCACGGTTTTCCTCCAACTTGCACGGTTTTCCTCCAACTTGCACGGTTTTCCTCCAACTTGCACGGTTTTCCTCCAACTTGCACGGTTTTCCTCCAACTTGCACGGTTTTCCTCCAACTTGCACGGTTTTCCTCCAACTTGCACGGTTTTCCTCCAACTTGCACGGTTTTCCTCCAACTTGCACGGTTTTCCTCCAACTTGCACGGTTTTCCTCCAACTTGCACGGTTTTCCTCCAACTTGCACGGTTTTCCTCCAACTTGCACGGTTTTCCTCCAACTTGCACGGTTTTCCTCCAACTTGCACGGTTTTCCTCCAACTTGCACGGTTTTCCTCCAACTTGCACGGTTTTCCTCCAACTTGCACGGTTTTCCTCCAACTTGCACGGTTTTCCTCCAACTTGCACGGTTTTCCTCCAACTTGTATGCATTTCATTTACAGTACAAAAAGAACCTACTAATTACCTATAATGCAGCTTGGCTATTTGATTACGTAAATTATATTCAGCAGAGCACGTATACCTATGTATGCAGCATGTAGATACAACGTGTAGAGTTATGTAAAAATGTCAGTTTTTCTCTTTCGAATTACTGACGACACGGTTGGATTTTTGAAAAAATTTCAACGTAGGTTCCGTTAGGGAAGCTGTGCCTTTAATTTGATACCAAATTTATTATTGTGGACTGCTTGGTGTCGATGTGAGAGGGACCCAAAAGTGTCGAAGAATTTGCCTAATTTGCATATTCCAACTTTGTATAAAGGATTTAAGACAAGCATTAAAATTAGCTGGAGAGCACTGTCACTATCTCTAACCTTCAACCTTTGCAACTCGGATTGAAATGGTAAATTAATATTTAATTAATATTTTGAAACTAGAATCCCGTCCGTCTCAACACTCAACATTGTCATTACCTCACACTCACACTCTCGAACACGAAAATAAGCTCACAGCTCACCACTCAACCTGTGCTGACTTACTTTAGCTTCTCTTCTCGCCAAAAATGTATCGCAATAATATCGTAACCTTAATTGGTTATCTGATAAACAATGGTTTTAAAATGACTTAATTTCTGCCTTCTTTTACCCACACAACACTGCTAACTAACTAAATTAAAATTACGAAAATTATTTCTCACCAGCAGTCAGTTGGACAAACAAAAGCTGTATTTCCACGTACAACTTGCAATAGTGAGCAGCAGCAGCAGCAAAACAAGCAAGATCACCGACTCGAGTCAATCTATTTTTTCGCGATGAACGTTGTGAACGTTGTTCGTAGGAGTATCAACATGCCCCGCGGTTAATTGAAAAAAAAACTAACTAGCTTTGACGATATAAATAGTTAAATGCGTATAAAAGCAAAGTAGAGGAAATAATGCTGTTGAATGGTGCATAAAGTTGTCTCGCTATGCCCCCCTCCGACATTCTGCTCATGTATTTGTAGAACTGGGGAAGAACCTTCAATTGTTCGAGAAGCATGTCAAAGTGGTCGAATCCGACGATTTCGGGTATAAGTTTGTCGAATTTTTCTAGCCGAATTTGGATGCAAGATGGGCCAAGAATGTACATTAACCCCGGTGTAAAAATCTTTAAGTAATACGTATACATTGACATCCCATTATGACGGCCGTACAAATTGATAGATATGCCCAAGTTACAAATTAATTGAACGTAAATTAATACACAGTAGCAACCGTAAGTGAAGGCCACACAGGTAGTGCTAGTTGTCAACGGTCAGAGCTGACAGTGCGAATGACACAAGGTCAAAAGGTTAATTTTATAAAAGCTGAGTGCTGCACTAATTTTCAACTTTAATTTATGCGAAGCCGTTTACAAAAAGTATTTTAAATTGATCATTGCTTTGGGCTTTCTATTGACATATTTTATGAGAAACGGGATAGAGGGGCGAAAATATTAAATATTTAATTCAATTAAAATCTCATCGTGGCAGCCGATAGCAGTGGCAGGGCCAAATTCAGTATTTTTAAAAAGTATTCAGTATTCAGTATAAAAAATTATATTATTCACATTTTGGCTTCGACAGTGCCAGCCAAGGCCGCGTCATAATGCCCTAACTGATCGTTGATATTAAGTTATGCTATTGTTGTTTTTTCATTACGAATAATGCTATTGCAAAGTAATGAATAATGCTACGATAACCTTGACAACTTATGTTTAGTAAATTGATTGTTATACGTTTCCCGTTCCCCTATGCGTTCAGTTTCATCGTCAGTTGGGAACTAACACTATTCATTTCATTCTATTACTTATTTACAAAACAAAAGCCATTATTCACACAAAATATTTATTCATGGTGTCAGCTACACATTATGCAACTCAAAAATTATAAAATAACTCTAAATGGCATCTACTCTCTCATCCATTGCCATTAAAAATTCGGCAAAATAAGTCACCGTGAGGAATTGAAACAAAATAGCCAAGATGTATACCGGAGAATCGCTTCGATCCCAGCACGCTGGGTCCTTCATTCCCTTCCAGCGTAAAACATCGCAAGACACTGCCACAGTTCCGATACATAGAAACACTATAGCTCTTCTATAATCAAAGAAACTAACAAAATATGCGAAGAAATTACCATTTAAAAAAGGCCCATTTCCTAATCTTTCAATGGCAGCCATGTTCCTACAGAAATTTTTGTACAGTATGACAACGTCGATGGTTTCCAGAAATAAAACCGCTATCATAACGATTGCAAACGCTTGAAGAGAGCAAAAGACCATGAGCTCAGCCATGATTATTCTGTAATCTTGCTTACTATAATAATTATCGCTGCGTATTTTAATGATATGTAGGATCGCAAACAGGACAGTCTCTAGAAGAAAAAATATAGAAATAAGTGTGAACGCCCACAAGCAAATCCGTTGCACTCTCCTAGTTTTCAAATTGTAGACGACCGACTGCGACTTAGTTTGCATTCTCAATTTTACACGTCCAGCCTCAAAAATCAAAGCTGAGAGAAAAACGCAGCAGAGACATGTGTCTTCTGTTTTGAGTGATACCACTCCTGTAATGGAACTATTACAGTGGAAACTGTGATCCTTGATTAAGCCAATCCAGTAACTTGTAACCGCGAAATAAAAAATCACCACTAATTGCAGTGACATGAAGGCAAAAAGTAGTACGTTGGCAGCAGCGATGCCATCATCGACCGCTTTCTTCAGTGACCGGAAATTTATCGTCTGAGTTCTTTCCGCTGGAGCATTCAGGGTGGGTGGAACGTATTGCATATCTGCAAAAACTATTAAAAATGTGGAATATTAAAACTACTACTAAACATGTACATTATTATGGTTTGGGAGGAATCGGGTGAAATATATAATTTATTTAAACATTTACAATATAATATACCTGTCGTTAGGGTTTGTTCCGTTACTCCATTGTGCAGAATTCCCTCGCTGTTTGACATTTTCTTGGATATCTGACTCCAATTCCACAAAATGCAAAGGTGACTCTCGTTGTTCCTGGTTGGCATTTGACACTTCCTTTACTGAAACTTGAAACAGGCTAGTTAAATAATATGGAAACAATAAACCAAATCGATTGTCAAAAACAGAGCAGATATTGAATGAATCGTTATTTATATTTATTCTGACTACACTTTAGGATTAACCGACCTGGTGCAACTTTAATATTTACGCTGTCAGGCTGCTAACTGAGCTGCTGAATTAATGTGTCGATAAATATTGAAATGGATTCTAAATGCCAGCTCCCTTTGAAATGCAATATGCATGTACGCTACTCCATCGTTATTATTAGCAATACTACTGCACCATATTGTTCTTAAGCCAATAGCAATGAATAATGGAATAGGTACACAATGCCAAACTATTTTTGAAAAGGGGTAGTGGAAGAAGCAGCCTGAAAAACGCAAGTGCATTCATATTTTTTAGTACATAGTACATAATACCTTCACATATTTCCTTACCGAGGAAATTAGTGAAGATATATTTACCTTTCAAAGGGAATTATTTTTCGGTAAATGTATACAGAATATAATATATCCTTCAGAACAATAAATACTTTTTTCCATTTTTCAGAAAAGTGGATTCTTGAGAAACCTTTTTGAATTAGGCATAATAATACACAGGTAGCGTGTATTAATTTATCTTATGAAATGGGAACGCAAAGCTTTTGGCTACACAAACTGAAGTACCTACAATTTGTACAGCGTTTGCAGGTTGCGTGCTCATTCTGACTTCACTCGGGGGTTCAACTTGATGCACAAATGCATTTACAAGTTGGAAATGCATAAGGTGTTATGATATTTCGATTTTTTGGTGACAATATTGTTCATGCGAAATAATTAATAGCACTACTATATGACTATAAATGATGAAAATGACTGACACGGAAGAGTAGTTGGCAAATTTGAAATATTATTATTATGCACGATCACGCACAAAGGCGAAACAGTGTAGAAATTGAATTTTAACAGTGTAGAAATGTATTATGTTGATGTTCAATGTTTGATTAATTGACATATCTATAACGATGACCTGAAATATCAGTAAACAATTTTTGCATACACACATTCAGTTTGTGCCAATATTTTGCAGAAATCATTAGAAATTTTGCAGATATATCTAGGCAGTAGGAAAGGTTGTTGACGATATTATTCAGTATTCGTTGCATAAATATGTACATACATACATACGAACATTTCATCGCAATAAAATGAGAAACATAATTTCTTACTCTGTAATATTTTGCTTAATTGCAATTAAGTCTTCTACACTTCCACTAAACTCGTCTTTCCACATTGCCCCAGAAATTTATCTGCGTCCAGTTGGGCAAGTAGCCGAGAGCTCATCGCTTGCCGTTGTGAATGGCGTTCGCTCGTGCGGTATTCCAAATGATTTTAATGGAATCTCTGGTTAATTATTTTGTAAAAGTATGACAAGTATACTTAACTGTTCATTAAATAATTAATTTTAGGTGGACATGGACATCTTGTCCAGTTTCGATACGAACCGTGTTCCTTGCATGGCTCCTCAGAAGAAGGTCCCTGTCGAGTTCCAGGCGATGGCCAATTGCGAAAATCCGAGCTGGAGTTTATACCGAGTAGAGATGTTGGCGCGGTGGGCATTCAATTTCTGGTGATAAGCGATGGAAGGATAACTACCGCTTTTGATAAGCGTTTGGATGAGGAGGATAATGATGGAGATGGTGGTGTGGTTGAAGGACAGAGATATGTGGTTAGTGCGATGCTGGGAGCAAACCCGCAATTGAAAGGGAAAGCGGTAAAGATTCAGTACATGGTTTACAGGGTGGAGGATGACAACTTGGAAGTGTGTGCCGAAGCTGATATGATTATTCTCCCGGATAATTAAAACGAGATTAAAAAATATGCGAGTTTGCGGTGTTTAATGAAATGAAAAAAATACTACTACTTTTAGTAACAGTTAAATATAAAAATTATGTATCCAAACCAATTCGTCAATTTTAATTTTCTTTAATAAAATATACAAATTATTCCAACGAGTATATCCATTAAACTTATTAACAATTATGAACTATCCACCATGACGGGACAAACAAGTGACCTTTCCCCAGTATGCGTCCTCAGATGACCTCTTAAATGATCCGGCCTCCCAAACTTCAACGGACAATGCGGGCACTGCAGCTTTTTCTCCTTGTGAATCTTCCGGTGCCTGCGGAGACTGAGCACGTTTCCAAACTCCTTTCCACAAACGTCACAAACGCATCCAGTTCCCTCCCCTTTCTCCAAATGGGTCAGGGCATGAACTTTGAGCGACCCTTGACGCGGAAACTGCTTTCCACACTGCTCGCATGTGAAAAGACCTTCGCCACTGTGTATTCTCATGTGATAACTCAGCTCCACGCGCTTCGAGTAGGACTTTGGGCAGTGCGGGCAAGGAAAGCGAATCACTTCGTGTTTCTCGTCAATATGCATTTGGAGTAAACTTGGAAACATGAAGGACTCGGGGCACTGGGGACACTTGTGGGGTCTGTTTGTGGCGTCGCCGTGCATGTAGCTCAGATGTCGCTCCAGACTGAATTGTGATTTATAGACCTTGCCGTTGGAGCACTGAGGACAAGATCGCTCCCCAAAGTCATCATTCCCAATCCCATGGGTCATCCTCAGATGCTTTTGCAGGGAATTCTGGACCAGGAATGACTTTGGGCAGTGGGGACATTCAAACTTTTGCTTTAGGACGGGATGGAACTCGTGGACGTGTTGGTAGAGTTCTTTGAGGGTGGGATACTCGCAAGGGCACTCGGGACAAATGAGGCGCTTGCTGGTGGTGTGCTTGCGCATGTGGTGCAGAAGATTGTCCAGAGTTATACAGGCCATTGGACACGATTTGCAGGCGTGGATGGAGGACGTGCTCGAGTGGGATTTGAGATGGGCGATCAGGTCGGCTTGGGTTTTGGTGTCGGACGTGCCGCAAACCTCGCATTTCAAGTAAACGTTATTCCAGTTGTGTTGGCATATTGTGTGGAGATCCAGGTTTAGTTTTAAAGTGAATCTTTTGGAACATTGGTCACAAGAGTGGAGGAGGACGGGGGAGTGATCAGTGGAGCTTTCATGGGATAGCATGTGTTCCATAAAGCGCTGCAGTCGTTCTCCGAATAACTTGTGATCACAGATGGAGCAGACCCAGAACTTTCTTTTCTTTCCATCTGGGGCCGTTTCGTAGATCGTGGTTATGCTCAGAGATTTGGCGATTAGTGGAGCGTGAGTCTTCCGGTGGGCGTTGAACTCAGAGCGACTTGTAAAACTGGCGTTACAGTTGGTACAGGTATACTGCTGCTTCTTTGAGGCCTGGGTTGTGGATTGACGGGCCAGTTTTCTGGGACGTCCACTTCCCGTGGGCTCATCCAAAGACGCGGTAGCAGAAATGCGGATCCTTCCCCTCCTCAACGCAGTTCGCTTACTTTCCTTCGTCTCGGTCGGTTCTCTTCTAAAACAAAGACAAATAATAAAATGTACCACAACTGTTATTTGTTAAAATTATGAAATTAATTGCTAATACAATTAACGGTCATTTTTACTCGTATATTTCGAGTCGTACCCTTTCCTCTTGTCATGTTCAGTTCCCATCGATTCACTGCTCTCAGGAGATTTTGGCAGGGAGACATCAGTACTGGCGGCAGCCAGTTCTTCAGACTTGGTCATCGAAAAAAGCTGGTCATCCCCAGACATATCATCATCGAACCGATTATCTGAATCTTCAGAGGAGACTTCAACCTTAACGGTTCCTTCTGTAGGTTCCTGTGGGTTGTAAATAGGCTCCGTGTGGCCATGTTCGTTGGTAGTCACCGGTCCTCCTCTGCCATGATGACCTGTTAATTTACAATAAATTGATTACGTTGATTGCTTGGCATTCAATGCTCTAACAAGTGATTAATTGTACACATTTTTGGTATTGTTTAGTGAGTGGTATTGAATTAATTACTCTCCAATCCGGTACTACTGCTGCAGCTCTCCTCGATAAGTTTCTTGAACGCCTGGGATAATTCCACGAAAGATTCCTCCTCCTTGTCTGACATTATCTTCATTGATCCGCCCCGCCTTCTCGTCGAGCCTCCATTATTAATTTGGCCTGGAGAAGATGATTCTCGAACCTCCTTAATGATTACATCACGAATTGCAGTTTTCCTCCCATTAATTTCCTCCTTAATCTTCTTCAGTTGTTCGTACAGTTTACTTAACTTGTCAACCATTTCGAAGCAACGGAGACACAAGAAATTATCACAAGTTTGACCATCACCACAACCACCAATAAACAAAGTAGCAGCAGACAATTTTCTAAACTGCTCGAATTGCTCTCCAGTAATTAAAATGTCTAGGAAGCTACATAACTTTTGGAAATTCACAGGATTCACATTATCATTATTATCCTGTTGAGAGGATAAGCCGTACGGAGTTATCGTATCCAGGCAGAAGAGGCACCAGCAGTGCTGGCTCCTATTTAACTGTTCCATGATGATGGTAATGGTAACTCAAAAATTAGTTAATTTTAGCTCAAAAACATGTCACACAAGTTTCTGACAAAAATCAGAGGCTTTTTCCACTCATCTCGAAAGGAAAAAGTGTTCAGATGAAGACTACAGCTGACAATGAAATGAAATGCAGTCAGCCGTCAGCCAACCAACACAACAAAGAACAAAGCGGATGCGATGAAGTGGTGACGATTTACGCTTTGTTTTTCAGAGTCATGATTTTTACGAAAATACTCCCATATAATGAACTTGTCGCTAGTTAAATATTATCCGAAATATCTTGTTAATTTAGCACTTCCAGACTCCAGTAATACAATGAACGTCGTAAGTCAGCTCGTAATCATATAACTTTATCCATTTATCTAATTCCTTTCGTTGGTAGCTTGGAGCTTTCATGGCTTGTATTTAGACAATTTGTGTTGTTGAAAGAGAATAGACGGGTTATCTTTATCCAAGCACCGTGACCGTGACCTTGGAATGTTTTGCGTGGGAATTAAAGTACGTATGCGACCACAGCTGCAGTTTTCAACAATATCCTTGCTCCCACGTTGTCTCATATTACCAGCAGACAGAAAAAATCGAAAATATTTTCGTTGCAATTAAGAACAGTGCAAACATTGTTTTAATGTTTTGTAAAGTCGCAAAAATACACAAAATACATGCATGTATATCCAGTTTGAATACAATTCATGTTTTCTGATTTTTTGGTGGCTTTTTTATATTTAATACACCTTGTTTATCTGTTATCTGTGAACATGAACGTCATCATGGTAGTGTAAGTGAGTACATATTTTGTACATGACCAAATTTCTGAACAAATTGTAATTTCATAGGAAATATATGCTCTCGAAATTTTGCTTTGAAAATTTGTTAACTGATGTTTCGAACTTATCCAGATTAATTTGGGGTCAAATCCGGAATCCTAGCTACAGAGATCAGTATGCCCCTTGGGGTTGGAACGTCAGGATAAATGGTTTGCAGTTGCTTGAGGCGAAACATTTCCTAAATTCCCAACTCCCATGGGTGGAGGTTACAATGGGAAATACAACTAGTCTGTTAATGACACCTCGGGAGCAGCCGAAATTTGCTTCTGGTAGCGGCATTGCTGCCAGTATGCACGACCCACCAATGGATTTTATCACCAAGTGCCTTACTATTTTGGCTGGGCTTGGCTACAGAGTGATCACATCTCACCCCATTGTCACCAACAAAGAATATGCGACATCCGTTTGGACGTTGCAGAAGAACAGAGCTTAAACTGAAAAATTAAAAATGATGCAATTGGAACTTAACACATGCTTACTTTACTACTAATGCAAACTGAGCAAACAAATTTTTGGTGTTAATAATAATAACCGAACAGCCAACACAGCTGTTGAGCGTTACGGGAAATTCATGTTTTTTATTTGTAACTACATCGGCTGGTAATAATTAAAATATCAGACGCATTTAAAATTATATTTCTCGGCTACAGTCTTCCGATTTTGCCATTCGTTTTTTCCAAATCTCAACCATATCTACCAACTTTGGACAATTTTCAAAATTGTGAATAAATAAAATGCATGCATTGAAATTGTGCCAAAATGCCAAATCATTGTTATTGATTGTCATCGTGCCGAATTATATTCATACAGAAATTTTCGATACCATTAAATTATAATATTTTCATTTCTAATAATTTAGCTTTGGTGAATTAATGTGCTTGTCTATCTGGTGGCAGAACATTTTCCTTGTATTGGCCTACATGATTGCCCGATGGATAATAGTTAACACAGACACACCACCGCTTTAGTTTTGGATCCCAGGAAGCTCCAACTCCCAAAGACCTGCTCTACTTCCGGAGAACTTGAGTGAAATGACTACTCTTGGGATTGTTGTAGTCGTGCTTATAGGTTTCGCCTTCGTACCATAACCTCAATACAACTCGCACGGTGTCTTCTTTGCTTCCTCCCGGGATTCCAGCCAACCTTTCGCCATAGCCGTTTCTACTGTGATGAAATTTACTTGTCCTCGCAAGAAAATCGCAATGCTTTCTGCAGCAGACGCCACCTAACACATATTGCGAAAACGTATTTGATTATATTATTTAACTTCGTTATTGCCTGCTCTTACAAATATGCCACTTCCAATGAAAAATGGTTGAAATATGTTCATACCTTGGACGTTTGGATGCTCCCAAAATCTGTTATGCTTTTCCACTACGGCAATACGCACAAATGAGCACAAATATGCAGATTCCATGCAAATGAAAGTACATGTTCATTATGATGAAAACGTTGCAAGATTATGATATTCAAACTCTCGAATCGTGGATGCCAGGCAATCACTGCGTAGGCTAGGACCACCTAAAGCGCCAAACCTCCAACAACGTGCGGTGTGATTAAAACCTGGCATTGCATATTTCGTTCTCATTTACTTACTAATACTTATGGATAAACTGCAACTTATGTAAAAGCTAAGTTAAATCTTAACTTACCTTTTATATACGTTACATTTAACTGTTAAACCTTGTTATTCACTTTTGTAATTATGGTGTACAGTTAGTAAACTAACGTTTTCATAAGCACGTTTGACGTGACAACAAACAAATAGACAAACAATACTTCAGTCGTGTGCCGACTTCAAATTTTGTTTATTTAAAAGTTTGTATTAATGACACTACTCTGCTTTTCCATAAACTATACTAGATAGTTGGTAGTGTGAGAGCTGACAAAAGATTTTACCATTTTCTAAAACTGTATATTATGCATATGGGTGTATATAAACTGTATAATATTATGCCATTGGGGCTGTGATCTAGAAAACAGAATTTCAAGCACTGGTTCAATGACTGTCAATTGGAAAAATGAAACAATAAGGCCGGCATGTCTTACAACAGCACAATAACTTAAGAATGCAATACAGGTGGTCATTCCGCTGGGCACACAAAAACTCCATTGTGGGCCGACCTAATTCATTGTGTTGTTATAATTTAAAAATAGGATCTTGAAATCAGTAATTTAAAAAAAAACTATGAACAATTATTGTTTCCCTTCAACGTTTACACCATTCCCTGTTTCACTAAACAAATTACAAGTACAAAATAATACAGATTGGCTACTGTCAAGGGGTGTTTCTTTTGTCATGCAAGCTAATACTCGATAATCCAAAGGCATGACAGTGTCTGACGTGACCAAACTGCTGTTGTCTGTCATAACCACTTTGGAGCCACCAATTTACGCACTTTTATAACCTTCAGGAACAACGCGTTGACCTTTCTGGGCATTTTCGGTATTGTACAGCACATAGCTTATGCATTACCAGTCATCGACCAAACATGTTTTACAACCTATATTTTCTACTTGAACTGGAATACTCCAAAATGTTGTATTTGAATAATATTTGAATTGCAACGAGTGAACATAAACATGTTCAACAAAATTAGATCTCTCGAAAAAGATAAATGCACAAAACATAGAACCACTATTTGTTAGACATTTCGTGAAATAACACATGATAACAGATATGGAGCTACTGCATTGGATAAAGCTTATATCATTATTGTTCCTCCTTTTCATTTCCGGCTGCTTGGCTCAAAAGGGAAAAAAGGATCTACTTATTTTTGAATCTCGTAGTTTCGTTAACGATAACCATGCAAGGTGGATTTTGGGAGCATTTGGAATCCGCAGACATTACAAGGAAAACGTGGGTGAAGAGGCACCGCCAGTGATTCTGTGTAAACTATTGGCCGACGCCTTAAACCGTACTCTAAAAGCAGAACCGGATAGAATTCGCCAGGAAATGGAGAGAGGCGTTCATCCAATCGTTCTTCCAAATCTGCAGTTTTACGACCTCGACTTTAGAAACGTACTCCATATTTGGAATCATGCGAAGAATACAAAGAAAAAAACTGAGCTTCCCAAGTATATCTTAACCGATTTCCGCGGTTTAAATTTTGTTTATTGTGACGTTCCAGTAGTAAAGATAGAGTCAATTTGGTCATTCGCTATATTTCTTGACCAGTTCCAATACCTTGTGTGGGTATCTCTAATTGCTGCGCTCGTACTGGTCAGCACACTCGCATTTTCTCATGGAGCCAACATTGTCATTAATTTCGTAGCTACGATTTCTGTGCTGATTACTCCAGGCACTTCTATAAATCGCTCGACGAAGTCCTATCTATTTGTTCTCTGGATGTTTACCAGCCAAGTTGTTACATTCTTTTATTTGGCCGAAATAACATGTATACTTGTAAAGCCACCAGAAGAAGAGTCTATAAAGGACTTTAGTGAGTTGCAATATAAAAATTATACAGTAGTTTACAATCACATTTGGCCCAAATTTAGAACCATCAACACAGTAGCGTCATATCTCCATACACATATACCAGGATCACAAGTGGGTCGCCCACGGACTAATATATCGTTTGCACTCACCAACCCGATATATTACATTTTACAAGCATTGCTGAAAAATTCAAAGGTTATTGAAATGCACTCGTATGTGCTAGAAAATAAGCTGGTGTTCGAGAATCACACCTGGGCCTTTGCTACTGGATGGAGGGAAAGTCTTTCATTGTCTGCAAAGTTAAATCGAAGGAGACAGCAAAATATTACGAATGCAGAAAGAAAATGTTATATTGGGAAAGAAATTGTACGCGGTGGGGGCATCTATTACGCATTCATAAACCCTGGTCATAGAAAAGTTGCTTTCACGTTCCAGAAATTTATAGAAGCTGGGCTACATCAAATTTGGGAAGGGGAGGCTTTCGCGCTGCCTTACGCAAGAACTCTTGATCCGCATTCGAGATTATTAAATCCGACCAAAATTGACAGAAGTGAACAGGCAAAGACAATGTCATTGAAAGTGGAAGGGAAAATGGTAACAGTGCTGCTTATATTTGCTTTCGGACAATGCGTGGCAATTGCGTTGTTTATTATTGAATTTAATTATAAGCATTTACGAAGACGCTTACTGCCGAAGGACTTTACAAATGATCCTTTAAGTGGCATCCATTGGGTACAGCCGATAACACCGTTTCCAACGTTTACATAATTCATTACATCAAGAGAGGGTTTTGCTCACTACATATGCTGTGCATACTTGATTAACGGATTTTTAGAAAGTAAAATGTAGTATATAATTTACTGTTATATATGTCATTTATAGCCACTACATTGTTTATAAACTTGTCGCACACAAACAAGTTTTCATAAGTCTGAACTTTCATATAGTTTATGGTACAACAACGAGTGGGTAACGCAAGGCACGCACGGTATCATGACACGCAAAGGAGGCCAATTATTATAATCAACGTGTCACGAACAAATTTACATTTTTGCTGCCGTGCTCAATCGTTTTTTAGAGCGACGTTAGTACAGGTATGACAATACCAGTTTTACCTTGGAATTTTGCGCTATTACATTATGACAGCTGAGCATTTCAGTAATATTTTTTATTCTGTCGCATTCAAATGTACGGCAGATTCGCTTATCTTAAGGGAAAAGATCATGTTTAATCCTTTCAAGCAACATTATTTGTGTTCAAGACCAGGACGGAGACTTGCTTCAACACTTGTTTAGAAATAATATAAAAGTATAATACTTTGTGTACAACATTTTTTGTAAGTTTCTTTTTTGAAGCATGTCAATCGCAGCTGTGGTGTAAGTTGAAGTACATTTCCTAAGATTAACTGGATATCTAACACCACTTCCATGCAGTGGAAGACTAATGAAAATTAACTTAAGCATGCTTAATTCATAATTTCTTTAGATTGATATGGGGAAAAGTAAAGGATCCAACAGTGAATTCTGAAAACGGCCCGTGTGGATGGAATGTTAGAGTAAATGGCCTGAAGACATTGCTAGAGTGTACCGATTTCCTGAGAGATAGTAATTACGAGTCATGGGTACAAATTGTCAAGGGGAACACCACCAACCTTCTAATGACACCTAATCAGAACCCAAAATTTTTTAGCGGTAGAGCTAAATTCCATGACCCTCCACTAGACTTTGTAACGGATTGTCTAAATAGCTTGGCCAATCTTCGCTACAAAGTGGTAACTACTCATCCGGTCGTCACTGGCATCGAGTTCGCGACATCCGCTTGGACATTGCAGCAAGATAGAGCATAGCTGTTGAGCTGCTGCCGAAGAAAATGAAACATGCCCAAATTAATGATAGCTTGTATTATTTTGATATTATTGATAATAAATTTGATTTCTCCGCCTTTTTATTCCTTAAATTCAATCAATTTGTTGATCTGATCTATTTCGTCTTTATCAATTAATTTATCACTTGGAGATACGCGTATATTTTAATTATGTTTTCGTAAAACGATATAGTTATTTTCTCTGCATGCCATAAGCAAATAATTTTTAGACGCAAGGCGGATTCTATTGTATATGAGTCCATGTTTTTGGTCCAATTAACAAAGTTGAAATTGTGATAACGCATTTCAAATAAGAATAACTCTTCATTCTTTCGAAGGCTATTTTGGTCATCACGTATGCACATAAAGGATGAAAGTATTTTCTATGTGTGAAAAAATATACCTGTTGTTTCATTTCTATTGACTTGACTGAACTATTTCAAGAACCGCAAGATAAAGAGCTCTACTCATACAAAATATCCAAGAGCCAAACACATGCATACATACACGTTCATTTCATCACAGTATTCTGCTTGTCCTGTTTCACGTTTCACAGAAACTTGTTCGTATTTGAAAGAGTTTTGGAGCGTGATCGGTTTGTTTTGCTTTTCATTTGGATGGTTGCATTTCGTCACATGTGAACATTATAACCAAATGCATTAGCATTTCGATTTCAAATCCACATAATTTCTGGAACCTAGAAAATTCACATTTTGAAGAACTATATTGCTACTCATCACAAGCATTTTCACAAGAACATTCCTAGAGACATAATTAAACTCTGAATCAGGGATACAAGTCAGAAACCGTGAAATCATACCTACTTCCACAGAATTAAATGATAATACTTAAGTTATGTGAAGCAGTGCCTTGGTGCCATTTAAAGTCATTACAATAAAAATGTCAGCAAAAGCTCAAAACATGCATGAATTACTTGTTGAGCGATTAGAATCTAATAGGAAAGAGGCAGAAAACTATAAAAGCTCGCAACAGATTTTAATACGAAATGAGTTTAAAAACACCAGAGAGGAAATAAATAGGGGTCGGAAATTTGGAACGGATCCGCTTCAGATCTTTCCAGAAGAGGTATTAATATCACATGCGTTTACTAAAATGATTCCCATATTCAGTAGCCTTTAATTATAACACGTTTTATTCTTCTTAAGACTTCAAACTTGACAAATTAAGAAACCATTAACACATTTCTCTTTTTTCCATTTCCAATAGATTTGGACCATGATTCTGGGCTATGTCGCGGATTGTAATGACCTGGCTAGCTGTGCTAGCACATGCCAATTGTTCCAGAGTATTCTACGAGAATCCAAAATTAACTGGCTTTTTGGAAAGGTTAGATTCATCTTAAAATGTTTACGCATTACAAAATCGTACCGGCCATGTAAAAATTATTATCGGAATGTATATGTAGAATGATTATGTTCAATGTTTCCGTTTCCCTTGAACAGATATTTCTAGTGATCCTGAATTACATTGGAAAGAGAGATGCTTTGAAATGTCGCCTCGTCTGCAAACAATGGCGTTCTGGTATTGATCGCCAGATTGAAAGCCATAATATGTCCAGTAGCGTGAGGGAAATTGGAAGTGATAACCCAAGAGCCATAAAGTTTAACACCGAATTAGGCATTCCCTTTGACGCGGAATACCCAACGTCAATCCACGACCACGACATGGAGGAATACCTAACCGATGGTGACCCACATTCTGACGATGAAGAAGATCCATCCTACAACCCTGACGCTGATGAAGACTATCAAGAATTCTTGAAATTTTTTCGTGAGTATCCATTCGTTGGTCGCTCAGTTACGGTGGAGCCAAGTAACGATTGGGAAGAAAAACCACAGTTCCCAGACATGTATCCCAGATTTCTAAACAAGCTCGGCCACCATATTTGGCGGTTCAGCATTTCACCGAAATTGGGCTACGAACACAAATCGCCCATAATGTACTATTCAGTCTGCAAGCAGAGTTTGCTCGGCTGCCCTAATCTCAGGAGTATTTCACTGGGAGGAATAATAGATGCGAAATATCGAGAGCAACAACATATTTCAGTACTGCAGTTGGGGCCACTTCCAGATCACCAATTTCTGGAGTCATTGGAAGTGACAATGGATTACCCTTGTACTTTTTTGTTTCAAGATAGTGTACTGGGAAAATATAGCAGCCAACTGAAGCGTGTCTCTGTTCGCTTGTGGAATCCTATCACTTATCATAATCTGCAGTGGGGAAACTTGCGGGAGCTCAAAGTTCACGTGGCAATGTCAGATCACATTTTCAAAAGTTTGGAACAAATGAACTGTCATAACTTGCGGAATTTGGGAATTTCTTTGAGTGAGGATAAGGAAGGAAACCTAGAACAGTTATTGCGGCTTATTAGCCATTTCCCTAAAGTGGATAGCCTTAGTCTTAACATATCAAGCCAATTTACTGGATTCTCGGATAAGGAGATAATTACACTTGATCGTGACCTCAGATGCTTTCCATCATTGATCAATTTGCGGATTGATGTATCCTGTTCCTTACTTTTGACTGACATTTCGTACAATTTCTTGATTTGCTTTCCCCACCTAAAAACACTTGCGTTAACTTACCGTTCATCGCCCGCAACATCTCTTGTTTTTGATACTGAAGACGATGCCAATCCAAACACCGAGTTTGTACAAATCACAAAATATTTATGCAGCAGTACAAATATCTCCCGGAAAATATACAAGTCAAATATCTGGGAAATTTTGCCATACATGGAAACATTTCATTTACACGACACTGCGCTTCTTACGACCGGATATAAAACTTTCACAAGACAAGGTTACTTGAGGGATAAGATCGAAAGACGGACCCTTTTTAATGATCATTTTAAAATGGCACAGAAGGAGGCTGGTCGTCAGCGAGTGATCAAGGGAAATGTGTTACGTGACAGATTCAATGAGCTTCGCAAAAATGTTGGTGGGGATGATGAAGTAGAAGATGCTAGGAACGCAATAGCAATTTGTACTGAAGAGGTAAAGTAATATAATTATATAATATAATAGATTACTGCACAATTGGCTATTGATTCATTCTTTCATGCAGACATTTTCATTGGATATTAATTTCAATTCTAGAGCTGGCTCATGATTTTGGAATATTTGCGAGATGACAGTGGTGACCTTGAAAGCTGTTCTAAAACTTGTACACTGTTCGAGAGCCTTCTGGAAAGCACGAAAACGCAATGGTTATTTGGAAAGGTACGTAGTCATGAATAGAAAAGATGTTATTTATAAATGTATACATTTATGGAAATTAAAAATAATAATGTGTTTTCAGATTTTTCACATGATTTACAATGAGCTGGACAAGAAAGATATTTGCAGCTGTCGTAGCGTATGTAAATCATGGTGCTCTGAAGTGGACCACTTTCTTGAAAGTTACTATACCGTTGAAGAATCAGAATTAAAACCTGAATCACCTTTCACCGGTTCCGTTTGCGAGGATAATGAGCTCGATTTCAACTACATTTTCAGAGTACCTGCAGATCCGTCATTTGATTACTCGGGTCATGACGAATTTCGAGATGCGATGAGACTTCATTCCAGAAACCCTTTTCTTGGACGCTCAGTTTGGATAAACCTGACAATGAACGAATATCCTTTTGAAGAAGGCATTCCAGAGGAGATTCAGCAGTTCTTGGAGAACTTTAAGGAACACGTTTGGCATTTTAATTTATGGGGGCGCTTGGATAAAACTAATATACGCCCCCACGAGTACTATCCACTCTTGCTTGAGATTTTGACAAAATTAAGATATCTAAGAAGTTTAGACCTTCGATACTTTAATGTTCCATGGCCACACGTAACGCATGGTTCATGTGCTGGGCGGCCCATTAAATTTGCGTATCAAGATGAACCTCCACTTCCTAACCATTCCCACCTGGAGTCTTTGATTGTGGACGACCATAATTCGCACATGTCCGAAATTCAGGACACATTATTGGAGAAATACAGCAAACAGCTCAAATGTCTAAACTCTTGCTTTTGGAACTCCCGTTTGTATCCCAAGTTGAACTGGGATAATTTAAAGGAACTTGTTTTGACGGCGGGAAAGTCTGACAAGTGGCTGGATAGCCTGACCAAAATACGTGCGCCAAATTTATCTGAGCTTCACATGAGTTTGGATGGGAATTGTCATAAGCTGAACACGTTGATTGTGATTACAAATCGATTTCCGCTTTTGGAACATCTTCAACTTAAATTTTCGGAAGGATTCAAAGAATTTTCAACCGAAGAGACATTGAGCATGACTGGAGGATTTGTGTCACCGCCGTCATTAACCTATCTGCATATGACTCTGGCGTCTACCTGTGAATTATCGTATAACTTTCTTATCCTGTTTCCATATCTGAAACGACTGTATATCAAAATTGAAAAGGGAAATGAGCATATGGAGAACGCAGTGGAGAAGGAAACAGGAAAAAGTAAAATAATTCCAGAGACGGGAATTGCACCGGTGGAGGAGAATGACTTTGTTGACCTGGCAACATATTTTGAAAGAAATTCAGCAGATGAGCAGCAGCAAAACTCAATGAAAATGTACAAGTCAAATGTGTGGCATTTTGTACCCTCCTTGCAGTTTTTGAAAGTTTGCGTAAGCAGTGTTTCAGATGAAACGGAAATGAATGAAACATACACGAGACAGGGTTACGATCATTTTAATAAAAAGGAACGGGCCAATGCGGAAGGAACGTTTTAAATAGGTTTCCTCCTTTATATAGCTTGGAAGATAGTCGTAAGTTTAAAATGTATAGTCGTGGATGCTATGCCGCAAAGCTACAGGAATTCTGAAATCCAAAGCAAGTGAAGTATTGGTTTGGAAATATTTTAATAAATTGTAAAAATAATTTTATTTTAGTTTAGTTGTTCTGTGAAAATAAAAACTACATCATGTTTGTAGTACGATATATTACAATAATTTATATACAATATGAATTCATAACTCACGCTTTCACCCTAAAATGATGAATTTGTGGCATATTGCCATCTTCTATTTTCATAATACATATGGTCGAACAGTCATGTAACCGCTAAATATTCACATCTAGCAAATACAGCTGCTAATTTCTTATCAATAATTGGTTGTACGAGCATACGATGTTAAAATAGGTATGTGCACATGAGAAAACACAAACAAACTCACAATACTATGTTTATGTTAGAAATGCGTTTTCTCTATGCGTTAGAAACATTTTGTACGAAGTCCTATTACCATTTATGAACCAAAATACCATGGTACAAGGTAAGCTATCTATGTTATGGTGCCCAAACCGGTTGAAGATTATGTCAACTACGTAATCAGAAATGCTGAGAACGCTGCGCTGTAAACATTTTGTGCCGATAATGGATCTTTTACTTTTACGTCTTTTACTCACCACCGCACCAAAGACGTCTCTGGTCCAGTAGCAAGTCATCCTCTTCCATTCTTCCAAAACCCTCCAAATCATTTACCTACCTACAAAATTGCATTCTACTCATCACATAAGCTGCCAACCTTCTTATCGCCACCTCCACCATCAACTTTAATTGTGCATTTAATTACCTGACTAAATCACCTCTAATTACCCTCAACTCCATTAACTGCCTTTGCACCACTTCAAAACACTACTGTTTATGCTGCCACTTACAATGCTTTCCCTTATATGCTTGTATGTGCATTAACAGAAATGCTGAATTGTTTCCAACAAGCAACTTGTACATGAATGAATGTAATTATCGACACGCATAAACTAACAAGGACTATGTGTAAAACCCTCCACGAGATTTTGCCTTGAAAATTGCACGAGAACTTTAGAATGGTCTACCGAATATGTGTGTTAAATACTACGTTCTAACACAACCGTTTTGGCGTAATTAATTTTTAAAGATAGCTCAGATAGAGCGCACTCTCCATAAGGTGCGCCCAAAAAGTGCTGCACATACATACATGCGTACGCAGTCCTTCGTTACTCGTGCGGTCTGTAGTGAAGGTTAACGGCAGCAACAAAGCCATAAGCTGTGCTAACAGTAGGTAGCAAAAGTAAAGGAAATAAATATAAAAAATTTTGCTTCCAATTATAGCATAACTTTAATAAAAGGAATCATATATGCATAATACATTCCTGCATCCTTTATTCGCTACAAATTCAGTCTTAATCAAACCTGCTCTGGATATAGTCTTCAAAACGGTATAAGGCTAATATAATTATTGTTTTATTTTCAAAACAATTGAATACCAACAATAACATCTAATTTTTAAGATTATCAGCTTGCCTTGTACATGTAATACATTTTATGCTTTTAAGCTATGGTTTCCCGGTTTGATTAACTAACCTGTGAAATATATTATGCGGGCACAGATAATGTATTAAATTTTTTTTTACAATTAGTTGAAAATTAAATCATGTATGTCTTCGTCATATTTACTACAAATTTCGAGCACAGCGAATTGCGTTTGCTACCCTCAAGCTGTACTATAGATCAGACGAGTAACGAAGGAATGCGTATGCATGTATGTGCAGTACTTTTTGGGCGCACCGTATGGAGAATGCGCTATATCTGAGCTATCTTTGAAAATTAATTACACCGAAACGGTTGAGTGTTAGAACGTAATATTTAACACACATTTTCGGTTGGCCATTCTAAAGCTCTCCTGCAATTTTCGAACCCAAATCTCGCGGAGGGTTTTGCTTATAGTGCTTGTAAGTCGTGGTTCGCCTATGTGACCCTTGAACCGCATGAGAATGAGAAGGTAGCTTCAGGCAATGAGAATATAACAATAAGTGTTTCTCTAAAACTTGCTACACATTCACAAAGTAAGCCATAACATGTACCTACATATGTAGGCATATAAAACTGCAACGATGATTTTGTTTCGTTAGGGAATGTTTTCTGTCTGTACGACATACTTGGGCACGGGATAGAAAATCGAAATTATTCCAAGGCCATTGGATGTGATTATAGAATGAACACTGCACTGGGAAATGCATTCTTAGTTCTCTACAAATATGTGCATACATTTTTCGTATTAACGAAATAGCTTTACATCCCCTGAATTGCGTGTTTGTAAGATGCACCAATGCTCCCACTTCAAACAGGAACTCCAACCCCTTCTTGCACTTTTGTTTTGAATATTATCAAGACACACAAGCTGCTATTCACCTGGTAAGTTGTTAGAGAATGTGTACTTTATATTATGCACAAGGTTGTCTACATTATGCAAGCAGTACCAATGCAAGCTTCACTCGTCTCTCTCTGGACAGTTGGATTTTTCATTTCAAAACATTGCAGAATGTGTGTGCGCAGGTACAAGGTTGTCAGTCAGGACTAATTTTTCCCTTATGCTCATCCTGCAATCTCCTTTCGTCATTTCACGAATTTTTCACGCAAACAAGAGAATATCTGGTAAATTATCTGGTTAGTTTGAAAATCATTACCGAAATATTTACTGTATAATTGTTTTTCTAAAAACATAAAGCGAATTCTTTATTCAAAACTCCAAAATTGCCTACAAATAGACATTCATTATTACCGCCTTTAGAACCATCAACGTGGACAAAAGACGAAAAGAATGAATACCTGGATATCAGGATTCCTGTCGCTTATACGGGACGACAGAGCAAGGAATCGTGTGACTGGGCAACCAACTGGATACGAAACAACAAGTATGCTATGAAATTACGATTTCTTATTGTGAAAAAAATGCCGAGTTATAAAATCATGCATTTTATTATATGAACAACACATTTCAATTTTAGCATCACGTTCAGAAGAATCACAAGCATGGCGAATTACAATGGAATCTGTGTGGAGAGTCTACCACACTAACCTCTTACCCCTCGCATGCACAATGGTTTATGTGTGCTTGTTCACACGAGTTTGTCTATTTGCATATTTACGGCATTTTGAGTTCTGGACAGGAAGTATCAAGGGCCATGGTTTTCAGTGCAAAGTTTCTCTAACGGGTCATGTAACTCTACAGACGGAGGCGATTGCAATATACTGTTTCCTTCTTCCGCTTTTACTTTTTGAAGCGCGACGTGTGAAAGATCGAATGCTCGGAAAGATAAATCCAGATTACCACGAGTCCTGGAGATTATCACAGGAAGTTCCATTCTGGGCTGTTATTCTTGTATTCGTTACTTCTGTTTTGATGATCTGTTCAACTGCAGCTACACACCTTTCCAGCGTATCCAAACAATATGCATCCAGTGAGCAATTACAAAGAAAAAAAAATATTATGGCCGAGCTGATATTCTACTATTGTTTACTGATGTTTGGAACTTTTATGATAACGTGTCTCATCCTACATACTGTCGCTCTCTGGGCTTTATGTAAAGTATACTGGGAAAGTAGAGTTGCCGAAGTTGAAATGATTCCTGTTTTACAATGGTTCCGCTATCTCAGGAAGTACACTGTACAAAGTGTTGAGCCTGTAAGGGCAATCATTTTGCTAGGCGTTTGGTATTTAGTGGAATTGGGGGGCGAGGTGCAATTACAGGGCTTTATATTACACGATCCCCTTTGCTGGAGATGGACGGATGATACAGTTTACTGGATTGCTATAATTGTGCAATTCATACCCATTGTGTACATGTTGGAATTTTCTTTGATGATATTAATGGAAGAGGACATAAGACGCGAAAGGAATGGTGATCAAGTAGAGAGGACTTTATAATGTATATACAGTATTTTCTAAACAAACTTCATATATTTTGTGGGTTATATTATATTATAGATAATTTTTGAATTAGTTAAATCGTTTCAAATAAATATATGTTAGGACTAAAATTACAGTCTTATTATTTCTTTTGATGATGTGTCCTTAAATACATAGAATCCATATGTACATGTAGTTGCTTGTTTTCATTCTGCAAGCACCTGAACAGAATAGATATGGAGTACTTTCTCTTCACGCAATAGCCTAGGCAACAAACCCGCAAACTGTTAAGCTATTGTGAATTTGTTTTGGTGTAAATTTACACAGGCAATTATTAAATAGTTAACTCGAATTGTGTTATTTGCGAAATTTAAGGCATAGGGTTACTCTCAACTTTTATAAGGATTTGCAGCACGGCATGCTCTCTGACATGCACACAGGATCTCATATGCTGATAATAAAGTTAGGTATATGAATTTGCTCTCTTGATGGATACCATAATTAGTAAGGTGTAACCTTTAATATAACATGTATTTAATTTAATGTATACTTACCGGAAGATTCGTGAATGCTGAATTAACATATACGTATTTGACCATTATACTATGTCTAAAACATTCAAATTGAACATAACCTATTTATGCAATAAAATTTGGTTACGCATAGTTACCCCTATACTTTCAACGCCTCCATCCACCGCCAGGTCACCGATTTGACCCACGGTGTCTTAGAATAAATGATCGTTTTGAACCCTTCTATCCATTCATAGAATATTTTTTTCCTAATTTGTGTGAGAAATAATAATGCTGAATGGTACACACAAGATGTCTTGCTTATTCTTGAGTAGACTTTAGTTTACCCTGTAATCCTCAATATCACGGTTCCGTTCTTTTTGACCTCTCATGCCCATTGAGAAACGTCGTAGGTGAAATTATGTACCACCAAGGTCTCGCTTAAATGTAGTTCCCATTGGGAATAATATTTTTTCTACTTTCATTACGGCATGACTAGCCATGTCAGAGGTGCTCATAAATATCCTCCTTTCCCATTCAGAGCCGTTTTGAATTGATTTGTACATTTGCAGATTAATTTTCGAGTTCCCACTTCTCATAATGTGGAAACCTCGCAATACCCCGTCAAGAGGAACAAATTCTTGACTCGGCGTTATTACTGATTTCTGTTTCATGAACTGGTACAAAAACTATTAAAGATGATTCCCGAGGTTTTCGTTCATATTCTGACTTAATGTGGATGTTAAGAAAGTCTACACTTTGTAGTTAATTCTTAGTTAATAAGGGCAAAATGCTGGTTCACCATTCCAAACACCATAAGCACTTTCTAATGTGATTTGGCATACCAAGCTGTGTACACGAATTTAACTGTTGTATTAGCTGATTTAATAAACGTATACACAGTATTATTCCCAGAAGTTCAGAATTCTTTAACATTAAAAAGAAATATTGAGTACATGACATTATCATTTAATCAATGCATTTTAACCACATAATTTACAGTCACAACTACGTAGCATGCTCACACACAAATTTGTGTTCACCTTTCCTTGAGGCTATAAACATATTCATAATAAATGGACGGGTCCCTAAGATCGAAATGAAAACGGAATGGGGATAAGGCATAAGCATCTTCCACGTCAAAGTATTCAGGCACACTGGAATGTAAATGTGGTTTACTAACTCTAAATGAGAAGCCTACAATGATATCACATGTAGTTGGTTTGTTTGTTTGTCATCACTCATTTACTTTACAACTGAGCAGCGTACTCCACTTGTTATATTAAAGTTATAACTGTTCTTCTCTAAAAGATTGAATGTCAAAATAATTCAATAACATCATAATACACGAAGGCACTATATGAAACTGTAATTAATTGGTGTTTATTATTGTTTGATTTTGATAAGTGATTAGGTTGAATGATTTTGGATAAAATAAATGAAGTGTTGTCATTTCGTTGTTTAGATGGCTTTCACAGTAAAAGTTGTTTTGATGGTGTGTTTACTTTGGTTTCTTATCTTCAATCTCCTTAAAGGTCCAGCTGCTGTTGAAGGTGTTGATAGCATAGATTAATTAGTAATTGTTCCAGTGAACCTTTTAATTATACTTTCATACATTTAGTATTGTGTACTTACAACACATTTATTACGTAGCTGAGACGAAGTTGAAGCGTAGTTATAATTTTAGTTTGTTTGTCCGTCTGTCCGTCTGTCCGTCTGTCCGTCCGTCTGTTCGCGCTATAACTTTGATACGCCTTGACGGATTTAGCTGAAACTTGGTATACAGGTTCCTTATAGGCAAAGGAAGATCGGTATTGAGTTTGAGGTCAATCGGTCAACAGGGGTAGGAGTAGAGGTCAGAGACAGGTCACATGCTTTTTAAATGGCAAATTTTTTTCTTCATGTATTCTGATAGAGAATTGAACTGTGATCATTTTCTCTTCAGGAACTATGGGTCTAATCAGTTTACTTTGACCTACAGGGGTCAAAAAGAGGTCACATGAATTGAAAGCGCCATTTAAGAACGGCATTCATGAACGCCATTTATGAACGCCATTTATGAACGCCATTCATGAACGCCATTCATGAACGCCATTCATGAACGCCATTTATGAACGCCATTCATGAACGCCATTTATGAACGCCATTCATGAACGCCATTTATGAACGCCATTAATGAACGCCATTTATGAACGCCATTCATGAACGCCATTTATGAACGCCATTCATGAACGCCATTCATGAACGCCATTCATGAACGCCATTTATGAACGCCATTTATGAACGCCATTTATGAACGCCATTTATGAACGCCATTTATGAACGCCATTTATGAACACCATTCATGAACGCCATTTATGAACGCCATTTATGAACGCCATTTATGAACGCCATTTATGAACGCCATTTATGAACGCCATTTATGAACGCCATTTATGAACGCCATTCATGAACGCCATTTATGAACACCATTCATGAACGCCATTTATGAACGCCATTTATGAACGCCATTCATGAACGCCATTTATGAACACCATTCATGAACGCCATTTATGAACGCCATTTATGAACGCCATTTATGAACGCCATTTATGAACGCCATTTATGAACGCCATTTATGAACGCCATTCATGAACGCCATTTATGAACACCATTCATGAAAGCCATTTATGAACGCCATTTATGAACGCCATTCATGAACGCCATTTATGAACGCCATTTATGAACGCCATTTATGAACGCCATTCATGAACGCCATTTATGAACACCATTCATGAACGCCATTTATGAACGCCATTTATGAACGCCATTCATGAACGCCATTTGAAAGCGCAATTTATGAACGCAATTTGAAAGTGTCGTTTTAGAGCGCCATTTGAAGGCGTCACTTCAAAACGAATCAACGTTTCAGCTACGTATTCTCCATCGCGGTTTAACGCGACTAGTTTTATGCGCAGACAGCTTTTCGAATATATCGTCCGGAACACTAACGGATACGGAGGTCTACCACAGCACTTTCTCTCTGCCATCCAACATTCCGTCTTCCTCGCCATTAAAGCCATTAAAAGTACTTAGTGTAATTGTCTTATTCATTTTTCTTGTGACAATGGGATTCATAGTCACGTATTGTGGATTGAGACTATTTGCGTCGCAAATTATATCAAGTTCAGAGTTCGACGTAATTTTCTTTTCCCTGATTACAATAAACTTTGAGGATTTGGGAATTTACCTCGCGGATTGCTTTTTTTGGCTGTGCGATATGTTAGTTCATGAAGAACCTGAACGCGAGTGGGCGATGCGCCGCCTCTTGGAAAATTCGTAAATAACACACCTTGCCTAAAATTGCTGTCATCACTAGAATTCATAATTAACTGATTAATATTTACAACACAAACAGGTGTTCATCTTATTCCCCTCACATTTTGCAACCACATCCTGCCGAAAACTTTTCAATTTCTTCAGTTTCCTCGTCCCGCTGGCACCTGATGAAATCAAATCCGCCGGATCTCGTAGGCACTTGGTTCACCATTCCCATCCGCTCCACCAGCGCCTCCAACTTGTAAAGCACCTGTAACCTGACCTGCATCAACTACTCATAATCGGAACTCAGGGACATGACCAACCCCATCTAATTTTACAAATTCCCAGCTCCTTCAGCGGCGTTTCCTCCTCACTTCCGGCCTCATCCCAACCCACAAATTCTTCCAGCAAGCTCACGAAACGTTTAGTTGTCGCTGTCTTATCAGGATCATGATAACCACTTGCACTTTTGTCCCTTCTCCTGTCCAGATTCCGCTTTCTCTTCCCACCAATGTTGTTATCGTAGCAGTAGATGCACAAACTGCGGAAGAGGTTATCGGCACTGTAATTAAGGTCATCCGAAGTCGCATCTGCCATCTTACCGGTTAATGTTAATTAATAATTCTGCAGACGGCATCAACTTTCCACTAGAGCCAATATGAAGATTCGCATAATAGTTGTTTTGCTTTCACCTCAAGCCGACTTGCTTCTGATGAGTGTTTTAGGAAAGATCATCTGTCAGGCTGCTTGCAGGGCTACATAATCTTCCTGTTTTAGGGAGCCTTGATACCGAAGCGAGATTTTTTTAACTTAGGAAAAGGTGAGACTTGGTGGTTTTTATTGCAATTTGCTGTAATATTATACCGTTTCTATTTTCTCTATAATTATATAAAATATGACCTCATAGGGGTTAAGGATTAGTCGGGATTTTTCTGGGAGTGAGATTCAAATTAAAACAGCATATAATGTTTTGGATCCCGGAGTCTGTGGAAAACTCTGGGCCCTGGTTGATTGTTATTTGGGACGATGGGAAGATTTTCATGAAGTGCTTATTCCGCGTAGAGCGTTGTGACTTTGGCCATGCTTTTAGATGGAAAAGTTTGAATTCTTACTCCGTTTCTTTTGGGCATGCACTTTTATTTCACGTACAGCAACAACAGAGTTGAATTGTTACACTGCGTTTAGTGAAAAGGATTGCAAAGCTCTCTTTGAGTTCAACATACAAGCCAAGTCTGAGCGAACACTTTCAACTTTTCATGAGAACGCATGGTAAATGTAAAAATATACCACTAAGGATATCCATCCAACCAGCTAATGTCGATCGCATAATAGGGGCGTTGTGAAAAAATCGATTTTAAAGACAAAATTTTAAAGATTTGATGAAGTAGACAACGTACTACTTGCGTCCTCTTCTTCTGACTAAGATACAAAACCATTTATGTTTCTAACTTTAGCCTTGTCGGCTGTACAACGTAATCACCTTGGACCCTTTTCATGATGTATTGGACAACGACCCGAATAATGGGGCACATAAAGTCACGAAACCTTGGCAGTGAGTCACGTTGGAATGTTCTACAAGTATGTAAGTAATACATTTTTATTTGACGAATTTGCAGAAGTGACAATCCCATTTCGCTAATAGTTGCTATAGCGATAGCACTGTATGTACGCTCAAACATACAATCTATATTAATTCATTGTTAAGAATGGGACATGCTTACGTAATATAATATTTTTACATTCCGTTATGTAGTACGGTAAGGACACACGCAAGAAAATTATTAACTACCGGAAGCATGATATGCTTGATAGGTTTTTACGGTGTACGGACGGAACCTGAAAAACATTTACCTAAACCGGACCCTACTTCAACTTCTCTATCTCAAAGGACTCTACTTCAACCAAGACTCTAGTTCAAACTGGAGCCTACTTCAACCCGGAATTTTGTACAAATAAACTCCAATGCAAATTTTGACTTTCACTCCGACAATACAAAAACACATCCTGTCTTTAGAATAAAGTTTCTCAATGACATTTCAACAAGAGTATGAGTATATCCCTATATTAATAAATAGCATAAATTGAGGTAGTATCTATTAGTTTTAGAGCTTAAGTCGTCGTTCATTTCATTAATATTCATTTCAATTCATAAGGCAGTTGCGCTACCGTCGGCGTGTGTGCTAGATATATGTCAATGTGGGAGATAAGGAGAAGCTTTATTATAGACCTTCACCAAAGAACAAGTGGAATCTTTGTAAGAATATTTCAAGGGTGATGATACCCACAGTTAAATGTATCTTGTATCGCCCTGAACTTCAAACTTGATGCGCACATTATCACTTTACGGGTTGTAATTATACATTCCTAATTTCGCATATTACCTTCACTAATACTGATTTCAAAAGAAAATAAGAAGGCGTGATAATGCAATTCATATAATTATATTTGGGAAATTGCAGTATTCCAAAACTAGTTTTACAAAATATGTTGGAGCAAAAAGATGGTTGTACAAAAGTGCAGTTTGAACAAAAATCAATTTGAGGGAAAATCTTTTTTGAAATTTTGAATTGTAGTAAAATGTCAATGGAAGTAAAGAATTGGAAGTAACGTCCTAGGGTCGGTTTTTACATCGATTGATGCGCTTGTCTATCTGTCCGTATCCACTCGAACTTCCCTCCACGTGGACCGATTTAGCTCAAATTTGGAACCCAGACACATTGGCCCATGACCACTTTTCCTCTTTATTGAGTGTTTATTGTATAAACAAATATATGGGTTCAAGATAACCATTTCCCCTTCGCCGTATCAGTATGGGTCAAATCGGTAACCTTGAGGTGGGTTGGACATGGTAGAGTTGCGCAGCAGTTTTAGTTTGTGGAAGCGGGATTACATCAAATTTGGGATGGAGAGGCATTGGCACTGGCGCACGCAACAACGCTGAACCCTAGCTCGAGACAACTGAGTCCGATCAAAATTGACAGAAGCGAACAAGCGAAGGCAATGTCATTGAAAATGGAAGGGAGAATGCTGACCGTGCTTCTCATTTTTATATTTGGTCAATGCTTGGCAATTGTTGTATTCATGTGCAAGTTTATATATTATTACATACCTGCTAAAACATTTGTAAGCAAAATTTCAAACTGACTTATTATAACATCAACATAAATTTTGCAAAATTTACAAATAAATTATTAAGCGCTGCATACAGGGTGCATGCAATATTATTTATGTATAATATGTGTATGTAACGTCTTCAAATAAACTAAACTATACAAATTCTTAATCATCAACCAATTTTACTGGGCTTGCTGCTTCGGCTATGTGCTTATAAGGTTATACACAATTCCTTATTATTATTGGCGTGTATTTACAGATAGAATTGTATAACTGAGCGGTGATATGTCATTAAGCGCAATATAGAAATCAGAATGTCAAGAATGTCTGTGATTAGTGGATCGGAGATATCTTGGCGTAAAGCCAAAAAGTGGAAGTAATGAAATTTTATGTAGACATTTATAGGACTTCAGTGTAAGGGAGAAGACTCTTGAAAGTATTGATAAGTTCCAAAAATGTTGGTCGCTGCTCTGGCTGGATCCTCCAACATGCGGCCATTTCGTTATAGCTGCAGAATGAACCATCAGACATTTTAAACTCTAATGGGGTGAAAAGTAAATATTTGATTTAAGTGAAAATACTTACATGGCAGGTATGGCAAAATCGGGTGCACTCAATCTGAAACCGCCCTCCAATGCATTCATAAACTCTGAATTCCATATATGTTCAGGATATGGGACATCACCTTTCCAACAATTTAATTGGTTATTTATTACTCAAACACGTCTTAAAATGTTTAAATTATGTTTGTACAAATATTGAATTACCCAAGCTAAAAATTTCCCACGCAGTAACCCCAAAGCTCCACACGTCAGCCATAATTGAAAATTCCAGGCTCTTTAATGTCTCAAAAGCCATCCATCTAAAAGGCAGCGGTCCCTTGGATTTCTTGGTATACGTACGATACTGATACAATTTACGTGAAAGGCCAAAATCGGAAATTTTACAGACATTGTACTGATCCAAGAGAATATTTCGTGCTGACAGATCCCCGTGAATAACGTTTTTGCTTGAAATATACTCCATACCGCTAGCAATTTCTAAACAAAATTTTGTCAAATCGGCAATCACTTCGTCTTTGTTTGTAATATGTATTGCTGACTTCATGGTGCGTAAATGTGTAAGGAGGGATCCTCCATTGCATAATTCCATAACGACGTAAAGAACTCTATGTTGAATTTCTTTAGTGTAGCAGCCAATAAACTTCACTACATGTTCATGATGGCCCAAGTAGCAATAAAGTTTGATCTCGTGAAGCATTCCAATAAAAGTTTCCTTGTCGCAGTTCATCTTGGGGTTCTTTACAGCAATAGGCTCAAATGTGTCGTTGGTGGTTTTAATTGTTCCTCTAACCACCACACCAAAGTTTCCTTTACCCAAAATGTTATTCATTTCCGGGAATATGCTGTTCTTCGCCAACTCTACTAGAACATCGTATAATTTAATGTAAATTAAATACCGCGGTGTAAACCCGAAATAAAAAACTACCGGAAACGTGTTGCGTGTGAAATTGAGATATTTGGCACTAAGTTCACCTTCCCAAACACATATCTTGAATGTCTCGATGAATTTACGAAATAATATATTTTGACCCTTTCGTAAAATTTAGTTTTTTATTTCGGGTTTACACCGCGGTATTTAATTTACATTAAATTATGCTAGCGGTATGGAGTATATTTCAAGCAAAAACGTCATTCACGAGGATCTGTCAGCACAAAATATTCTCCTGGATCAGTACAACGTCTGTAAAATTTATATTTATTATTTACATAAAAATAAACATACCGCGGTACTGTACTGTCCTCCCAAAGTTACCGTGAAGACGCCATATATTTTGCTGGATACCTGGTCGATTTTTAAAAAAGGTGTTGGGCAGGTTACGGGTTACCGAGGTCGTGGTCGTTTGGCTTTTGGTTAATCTAAAACTTAAAACTTAATTCATGCTGGGGCAAATATAAGTGCTAAGTTGCTTGCTTTGGAGAAGGTGGAAGTTTTCACGCACATCCATTCAATTGTTCGATGTTAAATGAGATACCAGGCAATCGCAATTTGCATATTCTTTGTAAAAGCAACTTACAATTATCGGATGCATGTTCAATAACTTTGTGCAAGGATTCAACGATAATTTACGTCATGCATGTCATACGTTGGATGGAAAAGACTTATAATATCGACAATGATACATTAACGTTTGGAAATGGATGGCGAAAAAATCTAATAATGTATGTAAACGTAAGAGGGAACATTATTTTGTCACGACACCATGGTTCAATTCGGTAAACTGACGGAGTGGTGGCTCCTTGACCCTCAGGGTCACGAAAGGGTCAAAATATATTATTTCGTAAATTCATCGAGACATTCAAGATAAGTGTTTGGGAAGGTGAACTTAGTGCCAAATATCTCAATTTCAAACGCAACCCGTTTCCGGTAGTTTTTTATTTCGGGTTTACACCCGTCCTAGTTTAAACCAATTTTGAGCTTTGTCCACACATTATTACGTAGCTGAAACGAAGTGAAAGCGTAGTTATAATTTTAGTTTGTTTGTCTGTCTGTCCGTCCGTTCGCGCCATAATTTCGAAACGGCTTGACGGATTTTGTTGAAACTTGGCATACATATTCCTTAGATGACAAGGAAGATCGGTATTGAGTTTCAGATCAATCGGTCCAAAGGGGTCGGAGTAGGGGTCAGAGAGAGGTCACATGCATTTTAAATGGCGAATTTCTTTCTTCGTGGATTCTGGCAGAGAAATGAACGGTGATCATTTTCTCTTCAGGAACTATCGGTCAAATCGCGTTACTTTGACCTGTAGAGGTCAATCAATGGTCACAGAACGCCATTTGAAAGCGTCATATTAGAACGCCATTTGAAAGCGTCATATTAGAACGCCATTTGAAAGCGTCATGTTAGAACGCCATTTGAAAGCGTCATGTTAGAACGCCATTTGAAAGCGTCATGTTAGAACGCCATTTGAAAGCGTCATGTTAGAACGCCATTTGAAAGCGTCATGTTAGAACGCCATTTGAAAGCGTCATGTTAGAACGCCATTTAAAAGCGTCATGTTAGAACGCCATTTAAAAGCGTCATGTTAGAACGCCATTTGAAAGTGTCATTTCAGCTACGTATATTCCATCGCGGTTTAACGCGACTAGTTTAACAATGTTCGTATTCTAATGGGAAACGAAAGTGTTTTTAATATTTTAAAGTGTGCACTACTACAAACTAATTGTTTGTCTACTTTTCATTAATAACAAGTCTGCAATTCGTTCTACTAAATACGTCTGAAATACAACAGGTGTCATTGTGTCGATAAAGTTGTTTATCCCAAATTCAACTGTCAACTCGCGAAGATATCGTATGGCCTTAGTCCAATAGAATTTGCGTACAGATGACGGTTAATCTCTGCGACGAATTTTGTTCAGTGCGCATGCTGGAGTTTCATGTATTTTGGCGCAACACCCATAAAGCAAAATGATTACCACGGACACGATGAAAGGCATCAGGACACGGCATCTTTTGCCACCGAGGAAATGCCGGTGGACATTGGCTATCTGAACGTATTCTTGTAGAACCTCTGACTGAACCAACCAAAGGCATTCTTCAAACAAGCCGGAAGGATTTTCCAACAGCGCTTCAGTGACGTATTGTTAAGATAGTACGCCTCCATTAGACATAAAAGGTAAATATATTACTGCAAGCGGCTACGTCTCGTATACGTCTTCTTGCGTCAATGCCAAGACAGCACTGTGTACTGTAAAACACATGTAGTTAGCCCTTAATAGCGGCAATAGAACATTTAAACATACATGTCACATTTACTCAACATAAACAGCGTCAATAGTTTACATTATTGTTGGACTTCGTATATACTAATATGCCCTTGTTCTTGTTCTATTATTGTATGTATGGTGGAGCAGGGCAAACAACCATTTCCGGTGTCATATGAGTTCACAGAATTCTCCGCTATTTTCTTCTATATGACTTTGTTATTTCATTAATGATCGTTATTGTACATCGCACTTGAATGTACAAATATATTGACATGGCCACAAGCTCAAAGTTTCATTGGCTGTTGGAGTTTACGAAAATAAATACAGTGGTTGAACCGTGCCATAATGATCGCGATAGTTTGCAAAGGTTTGTCAAAGCAGATTGCTTGCTAGATAATATATGCCCATTTAGTGTAAGAAACTCATAACTAATTATTCCTTGCCGCTGATGCTTGAAAGCTGATGAGTATCACAAGGCAATTTGTATCTTCCCTATTCGAGCGTGATGTAGTTGACGTTAACGTGTGACGCACGATATTAATGTGTAAGCAATACAGATAGTTTTAAAACAATCCAATTTCCTATTCATGAAATCGATGCCATATATATCAATATCAGTGTAAATGGTTTCTAGAGCTAAATATAATTGCAAATCTGTAGCAGCAGAGTACAACTTGTTGCTTGAACTATTGACACACGCTATCTAAACACTCTCAAGACACACCTTTGCCATCAGTGCAAAGTGCGTACCTTTATAACAGACACGTGTCATAGCGATTCATCAGCTTCATGAAATAATTCTCAATGCCACGACTGGTAACTACATATTGCGTAATTTACTCATGCCAATATGACAGATATTTTACTGGCTATACCTGCAACGCCAATTGTCAACCTACCATTATGTTTGAATTGCGTGTGTATTTATTTAAAATTAAAAGGAGGAGGTGGTTCTAGTGTCTTTCCAAAGTATGCAAAAGCGGTGTGTCGTATTAAGTAAGTTTTAAACAACAAACTAAAAATTCATTTTATCGTACGAATTAGAAAGCTCTTCTGAATTCATTCGGCTCCAATTTAGAGCGAACTATCACGATTTTGCCAATGAATATCGGGTTAATGAATGATAATTTACAAACACGTGCACAACACTAAAATCATACTTTCTGATCAATTGTTCTCGTTTAGTGAAGAATTTAAATGTATACATTTCACTGTGGCATATAAAGTCCAAAATTTAAAATTTCCAAATACAATAGCGTGGTCAATGAATACCAGTATGCCAAATCCAGGTACATCTACAGATACGTATGTGTTCAAAATAAATGCGCATTGTAGTCGGTGACGGAGAATGCGTTCGTTCGTTATTTCCATTTCGCCATACCAAACTACTAATGGCTATAAAACTATCAGTTTAATGGTTATTTGTACTTTGAACTTCACTCCCAATACTAAATTTAATTCAGCCACTATAGTCAGTAGACAAAATGTATTGTGTGTAGTCACGAATCGCTTCTTGAACCAACATTGTTAGACCTTTTGGTTATAACCCTCAACATATTTACCCTTCAAAGCTACACGTGCGGTTTGGTACTTTACGAATATACAGATTTTTATTACTATACAAAACGCTGTCAATATTTTGTTGAACGTAGTGTATCAGAGCGTAGGTAGCTCACAGCAGTCGTTCATATGGAAGTTCAAAACTGGCTAAAACTGCGGGTGCTTCTATCTTTAATTTCCGGTTGCTCGGCACAAAATAAAGGAACCCTAGTATTTGAATTCCGCTTCGTTGATGACAACCACGCCAGATGGATACTGGGAACATATGGAATTCGCAAAAATTTTCAAGATGGCGTAGGAGAGGAGGCCCCAATAACGATTATATGTAAGCTTTTGGCAGACACGCTAAACCTTACTTTAAGGGCTGAAACCAAAAGTCGTGAGGAAATGGAAAAGGGAGTGCACCCACTTGTTATTGAAAACCTTCAGTTTTATGACCACGATTTTAGGAACGTTCCCCACATATGGGAACACGCCAAGCATACCAAACGAGACAAAGACATTGCCACTTTCATTTTGACTGATTTACGTGCTTTGAATTTTGTCTACTGTGGCCTTCCAATAATCAAGACAGAATCGATTTGGTCTTTCACCATCTTTTTTGATCAGTTTGGGTTGCGTGTATGGGTTTTGTTAATGATTGCTTTTGTCTTGGTGAGCACTGTAGCATTTAATCGAGAAGGCAAATTCACGACAAACTTTTTAGCGAGCATTTCGGTACTTATTACTCCAGGAGCAGCTCTGAATAGATCCGACAAGTCATACCTGTTTGTGCTATGGATGTTCACAAGCCTGGTACTTACTTTCTTTTATTCAGCCGAGATAACATGTTTGTTGATTACGCCACCAGAAGAAAAGTCTTTCGAAACTTTCCAAGATTTAAATGCGCAAAATTATACAATTGTTTTTAATCACATTTGGCCTCAAATCAGAACCTATGACACAATTGCTTCATACCTTCACACACATATACCAGGCTCCGGTGTTACTTCCCCGAAAATAAATATACCTAGCGTATTCACGGACCCCACGTTTTATATCTTACGATCAATGATGAGCACTTCAGAGATGGTTGGTGCACAAGTTGAACGGGTGATATTCGGTAATGACTCATGGGCATTTGCTAGGGGATGGAGGGAAAGTCTTTACATGGCTGCAGAGTTTAATCAACAGAAACGAGACCATATTCGGAAGACCAAAAGGAAGTGCTTTGTTGGGAAGAAAATGGTCCGTGCTGGTGGAATTTATTATGCATTCGTAAATCCAGGACATGGTAGAGTTGCGCACCAGTTTCAGAAATTTGTGGAGGCGGGATTACATCAAATTTGGGAAGGAGAGGCCCTTGCACTGGCGCACGCAAGAACGCTAGATCCTGGATCGAGACTACTGAGTCCGACTAAAATTGACAGAAGCGAGCAAGCGAAGGCAATGTCATTGAAAATGGAAGGGAGAATGTTGACCGTGCTTCTCATTTTTATATTTGGTCAATGCTTGGCAATTGCTTTATTCATGTGCGAGTATATCTATAATTACAAATCTATATCTACAATTTCAACCTGACTTACTATAACATCAACATAAATTTCGTAAAATTTATAAATAAATTATTAAGCGCCGTATACAGGACGTATGCAATATTTCTTATGTATAATGTTTGTATGAAACATCTTAAACCAAACTGAACTAATATTCTTAATCATGAACCAATTTTACTGGTTTTGTTGTTCCGGCTATGTACCCATGCAGCAAATGAGGTTATACACAATGCCGTATTATTATTGGCGTGTATATACAGATAGAATTTTATAACTGAGCTTTGATAGGCCATTAAGCGCAATAAAGAAATAAGAATGTCAAGAATGCCTGTGATTGGTGGGTCGGAAATATCTGCGCTTAAAGCCAAAAAGTGAATGTAATGAAAGATTATTTAGAAATTTATAGGACTTCAGTGTAAGGGAGAAGACTCTTGAAAGTATTAATAAGTTCCAAAAATGTTGGTCGTTGCTCTGGCTGGATCCTCCAGCATGCGGCCATTTCGTTATAGCTGAAGAATGAACCATCAGACATTTTATACTCGAATGGGGTGAAAAGTAAATATTTGATTTACGTGAAAATGCTTACATAGCAGGTATTGCAAAATCAGGTGCACTCAATCTGAAGCCATCCTCCAAGGCATTCGTAAATTCTGAATTCCATATATGTTCAGGATACGGGACATCGCCTTTCCAATAATTTAATTGGTTATTTATTACTCAAACACGTCTTAAAATGTTTAAATTATGTTTGTACAAATATTGAATTACCCAAGCTAAAAATTTCCCACGCAGTAACCCCAAAGCTCCACACGTCCGCCATAACTGAAAATTCGAGGCTCTTTAATGTCTCAAAAGCCATCCATCTCAAAGGCAGCGGCCCTTTGGATTTCTTGGTATACGTACGATACTGATACAATTTTCGTGAAAGGCCATAATCGGAAATTTTACAGACATTGTACTGATCCAAGAGAATATTTCGTGCTGACAGATCCCCGTGAATAACGTTTTTGCTTGAAATATACTCCATACCGCTAGCAATTTCTAAACAAAATTTTGTCAAATCGGCAATCACTTCGTCTTTGTTTGTAATATGTATTGCTGACTTCATGGTGCGTAAATGTGTAAGGAGGGATCCTCTCGTGCATAATTCCATAACGACGTAAAGAACTCTCCGTTGAATTTCTTTAGTGTAGCATCCAATGAAATTTACTAGGTGTTCATGGTGACCCAGGTAACAATAAAGTCTGATCTCGTGAAGCATTCCAATAAAAGTTTCCTTGTCACAGTTCATCTTGGGCATCTTTACAGCAATAGGCTCAAATGTGTCGTTGGTGGTTTTCATTGTTCCTCTAACCACCACACCAAAGTTTCCTTTACCCAAAATGTTATTCATTTCCGGGAATATGCTGTTCTTCGGCAACTCTACTCGAACATCGTATTTCCCTTCGACATAGTTATCCCGGCCATGTTTCATGCTCCCAATGGATCCATCGATAAAATCTTTAATGTCGTCGTCAGATAGCCGTCCGTTCCCCCGTCGTGCTCTAATCAGCACGGCAGGAAAAATGCAAATGAGTAGAACGAGACTGATAACCAAGCCGTACACTAGCCAATTTGTATCTGTTTCGCTTTGCTGTTCGTCTTGGCCAAGTCCTGGAGTTACGTTCGGACGCACAATGATTGGTCTCCAAGGTTGTCGTCCCACGTTTTTGCTTTTTACGTCTTGGAACACTTCTGGATCAGATAAATAAGAGTAATTTGATATCTCCCACCAACCGTGTTCCTGTGAATTTTCTTTTGCAAATCCAGGAAAGACAAGTTACGATATTCCATACGCTGATGCATGGTTTTGCATTTCCTTATCCAGAAAAATCATTCGTTCGATTCCGTTGGACGTTGATTGCGTAGATGGCAAGATCTTAAAATATACCTTGCTCAAGTTGGGTAAAAATATTTGCAGCAGCCTTTTGACTTCAAAACCGGATAAATCGACACGACGTAGTTGTGTTTCATTAAAACTTATTTCATTGCTTAATTGTACGGCACAGACCACATACGACATTTTCTCGATTGTTTTATAAGTTATGAGATTGTCAGAACCGGGGCCATTACTTGAAGGGGTTACCAGAGCCGCAACAATTTGGTCACAATCATTCAACTCTATCCCAATCAAAGTTTGGCTATCGCGTAAAGATGCCCATAGGTTAGCGAGAACAACCCTTGAAGCGTCATTTCTTTGCCCAGAAGGATAGCTAAAGTGTAACCTAAAGTTCGCAGTGTCGTTTAGAGAAATGGAAATATTTTGAATAGCAGTAGCTAGTACGTTAAGGATGTCCTTGCTCCTCATATCAAAAAGTGGAATGTGCAATAAAATCTGCCTCACTTCTACGTTTCCTAAATTTTCTTTAAAGTTTTTCTGAAAATATTACCGCTATTCAGAGTACCGAAGACAGTAGAGAGCTCGTCATGATTTCCTACCACAACTTCCGTAATCCGAAATCGTTTTGCTGCGAACACTAGGATAGTTGTGATTTCGGATTGAGTGAGATCCGAGTTATCGGATCGAAGGTTTAAGTGAAGGAATGTTCCCGTTTGACCGTCATCCAAGTTTCCGGATTTCCTGGGGATAAAGCGTAGCCAATCGAAACAGGGATTTGATCCATCCGCCCAACCATTGAAAACTTTGGTGGTATCGTATCTCTGGCGACGATATAACGGAAGTTGTCCATTTAAGGCCGGGTTAATCCTGTAATCCGGAATGAGATTTTCCCACGAAATGGGATTTCCCTTCATACGAAAAGTTACGTCAATGTCTTATATCAGCGCCCAGTTAAAAATGGCTTCCAAATATTCTCCCAATTTGAAGAGAATTTTTTTTGTGCACGACTCGTTCACAAATCGGATGCTAATTTCCAGCCAAAAGTTAACCGTTTTTTCCGGCCATTTCATGCCTATCATACTTGCCATTAAGAGATATTTTTTCTTCAGTTTTCTGAAAGTGGCGTCAACAGATAAGGCAGTAAAATTTTGAGATAATTGAATATAATCAAGTTCCCAATCTGGGAGCAGAATAACTTCATCACAATATTCCAAGGGTCTTAAACGCTCCCAAATTATATAAATTTCATCCGCCGGATTCAAGAAATTAAAATCGTCTCCGAAATCGGATTCTTCCAAGCTATTCGGTTTCTCCCCGCCATATGACGTCTCCCATACTTCACCTAATTCAACATAATGTATGGAATTTGTGTTTACATTTATAGCACCGACATCACCACATTTACAATAGTATCAGCCAGTTTGATGCCGCTTGTTTTTTCCGCATGCTCACAGGTGAAACGTTGTAGACAGTTTTAAACAAATACAATATCTGTCACATTTCTAACAAATCCAATACTTGGATTCTTAAATTAGCTTTCGGGAAGTTTTGTCGTTGTTCCGGGTATTTTCATGTATATTGTCATCCTTACTCAATACGTGCGGTCTAGTAGTAATACGGAATTTGTAATAACAAACCCAAATACTTATATGTATATGTTAGTATATAGTTACATATGTATATATGTAACAGTTTCAAGCTCTCGACTCAGCATAATGGTTTCAAGTTATTAGTTCAATGTAATTGCTAAAACTATGGGCAGAGTCCGCATTAGACTTTAATGCCGAGATCTGGGACTACATATAGTGGTTTAATCATACCCTTCTTGAGGGAATGTAAGCGATCTACACTCTGTCCATGAGCGTTCGGCAGCTGCACAATAACATACCCGGGAAAGTACGTCATCAACCTATCTGATGGTACAAATTTGTAAATTGCGTTTTGTCGGCGTTGTAAACGGATCTTGTTTATATTACTTACCAATTAAGAAATACTTTATGCATGAATAGTTTGTCATGTTTTTCAGAGCTACAAGGTGTGTCCCGTCTGAGTCTGGGTCTATCAGGTCTACGTTCAAAATATATTTGTCAATGCGCATTCGAAATAGTTCTTCAATTTCCCCAAAATCCGAGTTGACAAAACTGTCATTGAGGTTTAAAATCTCAGCTAGGTCGGACATGTATTCAAAGGCCACGGATATGTTTATGGTTGTTGAACTATTGATAGGATATTCAATTGTGTTTATACAGGTTGCGCCACGGCTGACGTTTACGATATCGCGTAAATCTAACATTGCATCTAAAAGTAAGATAACCGATAAATTTGTTTTTCTTGCGGATATAGAGTTACACTTGCTTCTTAAAACTTACCAGAACTTATGATTGCGAAACGAAGTCCTTGCTTTCTTAAGGAGTTGAAATTAGTCAGCACTGAACTTAGTGCGTTACAAGCGGCAGGTGAATCTAGTTTTATAAATTTAGGAATATAGTCACTAACTTCCGGTACAAAATTGGATGACCAATGTAATAACTTTAAGCATGAACAGTTCACACTGTAATCACTGACTGGAAGTATAACCGACACATTTTCCTTTAAGCTCCATTCCCGAAGAAACACTTGGAACAGACACTGATATTTTCGTAGCACCATCAATGAAGCTAATCGTTATTTTTGGTGGTTCATGAGAAGGGGCTTGACGTGTGGAAACAATAAACCTGTCATTTTCACTTTCTCGTCATTTCCAGCAAAATCGCTCGCATTAACTAGATACTGCACATGATAATATTTCAAGATATCGGCGTAACGTTGCTCAAACAAATTCGGAATCACCTCTTTATTCAAGTCATTCATGAAGTGTTCAAATATTCCGTAGCTCTCATAAAAGTTGACATGTAACCCAAATTTTAACTTGATAACAAGAAAGTGAACTGTCGTTTCTAGAGAATACTTGCACTTCAAATTCTCATAATTTATAACATAGCCAACTTTTAGAGTGTCACTTCAATCGCTACAATTTCTAAAAAATTGCTCCCAAGATGTCAGATGGGATTGTGGGGAACGGTACTCTTCCCTTTTTATCTTTATTTCGACATTTAGTTTCGCCAGTGAATTCGAATGCGACTTTTGTGAATGGATATAGACGATCCAGCTGTTGCACATTTTCTAGAGAATGTTTCGGGACGAGATGGCTTCGATTGGGCCATGACGAAAAATCAACTATCTCGCTTGTGCCGTACCTGCCAATGCAAAATATAACGTTTTACAAGACAGGTTTCACTTCACTTATATAATATTACCTCAACGTGAGCAGAATATCTGGTGTAGGATGGCCAGCATCCGAACGGTTTTGGATTATCGATTCCAGCCACTTTCGTACGTGATGTAGTTTTCCAAGAGTCGATTTATTCAAATCTAGAATAAACGTGAAATCGAATATATTAGGTGCAACATTGGTTTTGATTGAGATACTCTGTTAACTCATATTTTAAGCTCTGAATACCTGTCTCATAGTAAAACATATGGGTCCTTCTGTTGAGAGTGTCGCCATGACCCAGTAATTTATTTAAGGCATAAATATCCGGCTCCTTGTCTTCGAAGTATGGTGAAATATCAATTATCATATCCCACAGATATGAAGTAGCATCGAGGTTTTGATCATGCTCATTACTGTGGCGAACACATGTTGACGTTAAGAATAACAACGGCACTAGAATGAACACATACATTTTCAATACAGAAGTGAACGTTGCGATTAATGAAGCAGAGCAATTGATACTATTTCACAAGTTTACATCAAACAAAACTATATACTCGGCTTACGCCGATGGCGTTATCACAGTTTCAGTAATACCAAACAATATATAAAAATGGTTATGACATCCTACTGTGAGAAATAATTCTGTAGTTTTAGTCTAAAACTTTTAGATATTTTAAATACAAAATTTATGTATAGGACCGTGGTGTGCAACACAAGTGGTCTTAAACACATACTATCGCAATAGTTTCTCATAAGCTGTGTATCCTCACTGAAAGATTTCATATATAAACAATACCGGCATTGTCAATTTCTATTTCTTTGCCGTTATAATTTTTGGTAATAGATGCGGTTTTTGTTCCACGAAACGAATAAATCGTTGTTCGTTAGTTCACAATTTATTGTGGTCGCCCAAAACAGTTTCGATGAAATATCAACATTTTGGTAAATGGAATAATTAATACACGCTGCAACTAGGTCGCTGAAGTTTTGCAATGATGAAATTCGTTATGATAATCCGGAGGTATTTTATAATTTATAAAATATTCATATATCAATTATAAAGTAATAACTATTTTAAACCTTAGTCGTCTGCTACAATACGACCTCACATTATGACGTTATTGGTATTGTCACTGACATATTCGTCGTTGTTTCGTTCGTTGACAGTGTGAATTAAAACTAGTAAAAAACGATACCGTGGCTTTAACGGACGGACAGCCAAACATGTTCAGCACAGCAGACCCTTCTCCGGACAGTGATAATAATTCTCCACTGTATATATTATTGAAATACTTTCCTTCATGGAAAATGTTCATGCGATTTACCTATTCCATAAAGCTCTCTGGATTTAAGCTCTCTATGTTGAGATTATTCAGCCCCTTATACCATTTTCACTGAAACATTAGTGGTTACATATTACGTAACTAATCTTACGCTTGTTCCTTATTAATCCATCTTACTGGCATAACTATCCACTTGCTTGCAGAAGTGCTTTGGCTGCTGTGCCCAAGAAATTAATTTTAATTTGGAGAATTGAGTAATACATAACGGATGCTGTGGTTCGGCAATCAGTCAGGATAGAACTGCGAGCAATATACAACACAACGTCGACGAATAATATAGTAATCGAGTTTAACGTTTTCTTGCTGATTGATAAGCATAACATAAATACTAAAAATTGAAATAATTATATATGTGTTTGACCACTAGTTCAGGTAGACAATATAAGCGTTTGTATGTATGCTACTTGTGGTAACTATGGGATACATGTGTGCAACTTGGAAAATGCTATTGATCATATTATCTCAACACAACACTATAGAACTTCCAGTCGATTGTCGCGGAATGTCCAACGAAAACCCTGAAACCATTTTCACCGGTCGTACAGAAACATAAAGTACAAATGATTGCGCAAGGTTGCGATTATGCTATGTGTTGGTAGGGGTTGCTGACTATTTGAAATTTAGAAAATGTCATACGAGTTGTTGAAAAACAAAATAATTTCTTCTGTACGCAAAGAATATATTTCCACAATTTAAAAAGTACTCAAGTATATTTATTAACACAGTTTCAGATATTATATATTGGTAAGTTCTAAGACGGGCAACTGCATGCAACATCTAGTTGTATCTTGATTAGGTAATCACCGGATGCGTAGTCATTTTAATCAGACCCGCGCTCCAGAGGTGGCCATATGATGTTGTCTTGTTCCATACACCCCGCAGCATAATCCATGTCATCTTCTTCTGACACCTCATTCTTTGGATGATCATGGCTATGTTCTTGGCCCTTTAAATAAAAAATGCTATTTGATACTGCGCATACCAGACACGACTGAACTTGAATGCAGACACAAGTGATGATGATGAAAACGAAGGTGATAAAGGTCTTAATTTTTGTGAATGAGATAAAAAATATTATACAAAATTTTTTGCTCGGGATTAGCTGGGAATAAATTGTAATAAGATATACATTGGAAAAATGTATTTTATGTTTGGTATGAATGCGACAAATTTAAGCATACTTACGTGACGTATGAACTGCAAGTGATATCGCAATTGGACGGTTCAATAATCAGTTACATATCTGCAATTAGTGGTGTACACACCAAATGACTTGTATCTGCGAATTGCGTATATATCTATTATATCCTTTTGGGCGTGATATCTAACAACATGCACCGCATCGTGATCTAATGTGCTGAATCAGGCTAGCGATAATAAATAATATTTAGGTAATATTTACATTGGCTGTTTCAGAGAATCAATATGCATATTTTACACAGGCGGAACCTCCACATTCAATAATTGATTATCTACGCATTTACAAGAGCATTATATTTGGTACTTAAAAGCTTCAATTTTGTCACATATCATATCCATAGCTTTCCGTGACACTTTCCGTTGCCGATCAGTAGACAACTGACATAAATAATGTTGCAACAACCTCATTTTACCCAACGCCACAAACAATTAAATATTGTTGAACGTAAAGCGGGGAAAGTGAAGGTACCCAAAATTTTTATCGCGATTACGTTGAAGAGTGCGCCAATGCAATCATACGTCAATTGATTAGCCTGCAAAATGGCAACCATTTCACTGCCGATTAAAAGGGGCAATCATTACAACATTCCTTCTAGAGCAAACACTATGCATTTGCTAATGCGTAAATTACGCAGCGTAATACATGAATGCATACTATAACGTCTGCCTCCTAGGTATGTAATGTGTGCAGATTGTTTTAAAATAACATTGACAAAGACGAGTGGGTATTGTTTGCGCACTAGTTTGGAAAATAAACTCCAATTATCCTAAAACATCAAGAAACGATTAAGCAAATGGAATGTTTCCAATAATATTTAGATTCATATGTCAATATGTACTTGATATTCTCATCTCATTGAATAATTTTGCAAACAATTCGGAGCATATGTTGCTTCGTGGCGTTTAATAATATTCACGTGTGAAAAGATCCCGGATTTCCATAAGAATCAAACACCATCTGTCATTGCCAACTAATAAAATGCGTATCGAAACGTCGAAAAATCTTATCACAATATATACTGTTGCATAACGAGAAGCACAGATGTAATGTCAATGACGCAAGCGCTTCAACAACGGAATTTGTGACCATTAAAACAGTTCTGGGGATATATATTAACAAAATTCCACTTAAAATATGATTATTGCCTAACGAGTTGGGAGTCGTACTTACGTAAAAATTCACTCTGTCAACAAATTTGCTAATAAGATCATTGATTGATTGTTGAGTCCCGAGGAACTATCCACCCTCAATATGGCAACAAGATTTATTTTCCTTTTTATCATTGTCATCGTGATGACCATGACTATAACAGGTTTGTGAATGCCAAAAGTATTATTATTAATTGTTGTTGCTAGAATAACATTTATTTTATGGCTGATTTACCATTTCAGACACCGAGGGAAATTTAGTGCATTTGGGCACCACTTTCGGAAAAAGCTTTTACGCTGATTGGGTGAACAGGAGGGTATAAAATATCACTTTGATGATCCTACTGGAAACCAGATGAATGTTTGATTGCATTTAAAATTGCGTTTTGTAGAACTGGTCTTCTGCTGGAGCATTTTGCAGAACTGCTGGGATGCAATTGGGGACAATCAGAACAGCAGATGAGCAAGGACTTCTTTTGAGTAGAGGCAATAACGACACCTTCATTGGGGGGTGTAAGTATCCTTCATTTTCCTACCATTTCATCAATGTTAATGAATTATCCAAAGGAAATACCAACAATATTTTATTTTGCTTAGTTTGGACTGCTGGAAGAGATGCTCACAGACACAGTCAGTTCGTCTGGGATCTTGATGGGCAAACGGTGACTGCTTTTGGCGTCCGCAGATTTTACGTGTCCATACCCTATCAATCGTGTCTACTCTATGGCCTTAACGCCAACATCAACCGATATGACGAGTTTCAACCGCGTCCATGTTCCCAACATTGGGGAACACTCTGCGAGATAATTTAGATACTTGTAAAAATAAACACACATTCAGATTTTTTAGGTATTTCCGTCACGATGAAAGTGCTTCAGCATTTATGCTCGTTTCAATTGGTTTCAAGAAATAGAAAAAAAACTATCAGTTTGGAACTGGAGTACATAAACATTTTATTCTCATTCATCATCATATCCACTACTAGTCATTGCACGGACAGTTTGCACCTATATACATCATAGCTATGTCTGATTAAATATACAATACTAAATAGTACAATTGTTGCACACAATTGTCTGCTGTAATAAAAAATTGCTTGGTCATATTCATAATACAAGGATAAGCTGTGAATTTAACGTGATTTTGGTCGTTAATCCTTGAAATTAAAGGAGTCCCACCTAGGATGTCAACAACATTTGGAGCCTACTTGTTACTTTATTGATGATGTGTATAAATCATCAATTATTTATGGATTTGTGTATTTCTTTACATTTGATGTTTTTAATATACTGCATTTATACTCCAAATCGTTCAAATTGGTAGGCGTCAATACGTTACAGGATTCATGACCTATGTGAAGAATGATGAAGCAGCATGATGTGTTTAGCTAAAATCGTTTTTAACAGCTCATTTAGTGGAATAAACACTCTGGGTTTATAACTATCATCTCCTCTGCGTCGCATATGATGACGTACTAGAAAATGAAATTAGTTAAAATTAATTCAAGATGTTTGGTAATAAATTTTCACTTGAATTGATATTAACTTGTAAATTCACCGATGTTTACAAGTTCTCATAATAAATGTTGTTTGGACTTTGAATATAAATTATGTTGTACCAATTCTGGCAATGGACTCGTTACTGAAGTTGAAAGTTCATTACACGAATGAAAAAAATATTATTCACATTGGCAGAGTCGGAGTCGGTACAGTAGAATGAATTGAATTGAATAAATGCTTTGTGAACCACTGTGATTTTTTCCGCCTGAAATTTCAAGTGTGACGATTTACTAATTGTATAAAAACGATCGGTTCACTGCACCCACTAAATAGCACAATCGGAATGTTGAAGACTAATTTCACTTCTTCATGCATGAATAACTGGGTGTCATAAAATTGGATCTTTAAAACATAATGGTCACAGTCATATAGCAGAAAGCGTCAAATAAAGACTGAACAACCTTCCATAAATACACAGTAAAGTGACCGTTACTTAAAAGTATTTATCCAAAGAGTTTTATATTGAGCAACAAACATGGGAAAAAACTTTGTTTTGGTTATCACGGCGATTAGCTCATTTTTGATACTAATAACGGGTAAATGTAATTGTTCTAATAGTATAATGTGTGAAACAAAATGATTCGTATTTCAGGTGTTTTATGCCGTTTGTTTGCTTACATGAAATTATCATTTTGCAGCAAGTGGAAAAAGCATGTTGTATTTGGGAACTATTGCCAGAAAGAGCTTTTATGCGGACAGGACCGATTGGAGGGTACGTATTTCGTTTCGCAACTTGATTTAAAAGCAATTGTATATGTACCTGCTTCCTATGAACTTGTTTCGAACGGAACTGGACATCAGCAAAGTCATTTTGCAGTGATGCCGGAATGCAGCTGGCAACCATAACAAATCCTGGGGAGCAAGGTCTTTTACTCAGCAGAGCTAACAACGACACATTTGTCGGAGGATGTAAGTTTATGTTAACAATAACTTAACTTGTTTAATGACAGTTGTGGCAAATGCGATTCGTATTGTGTTTTAGACTGGATTGCCGCCAGAGATTCGCTCCGACACAGTCAATTTGTTTGGGATGAAAGTGGTGAGACGGTGACTTCTTTTGCGGTTCGGTTTTGGCACGTGGCCATCACATATCAAACGTGTCTAAAGTATGCTCTGAATGCAAACACGTACCGATATGACGAGCTTCAACCGCGGCCCTGTTCTCAACGTCAACAGGGTACATTGTGTATGATAATTCGGTGAAGATTGATTAGCACCATTGACTATGATGTCATTCATCATTTATGCAAACTATTTACCAGTCGCGATGTAATGCTTGCTGCTTGCCAATGGAGTACCATATATCATCAAATCAGCACATTTTCTCAACATAGTAATAAGACGTTATGAAACCCAAAACTATTTTGTGATTAGTTCGTATTCGCCATTTAACGACGTCGGACTAAGCATTTGAAAGCGAGTATATGTATAACTTCATGTAAGAGATCCATTGGGTAACCCCATGTTAATAATACAATGCTTAGTACCAAAGTAATGACACAGCGCTTACGCCCTTGTTACAAATTGGCAATTTATATGAATGGCGATAATAATTGCAAGTAGGCATCATGATATTATTACATCCAATTGAAACACAAAAGTACATGTATGTGAAATAAACTTAACACAATTCGGCTGCATATTATTAACGCAATCTGATATCTTAGTTGCTGTGAATTTAATTACTGGGGGAAGAAGCAGTCTTGTTTTCAGCGCAATGACATGAACAATCCGGTTCAGAAATGCTGTTGCCAAGTCTTTCACACTTACTGACTTCATCTGTGAATAAATGGGATGTAATTTTAGTACTTTACCAACAGCCGTATGCATTTAAAAGCAATTGATTTAATTGTTGACACAAACAGGTACGTCATTTTACCTATAAGCTCAAATGTTGTCGAGGCCCGCATGATGTCTGTGGAATTCCACCAAGGAGCCAGACAATGAATTCCCACCGCCTCCTTCGGTAGTTTTATATCCAGTACACCAAGCACATTTAATTCCTTAACTTTCCTTGAGTTTCCGGAGCTGGGATTTGTGATTCTAATGGTGTCACCATTGTCATCTAGAAGGACGCGACTTCCGTTTCTAAACTCGACTTCAAAAGATAAACTATCGGCAAAGAGGTAGGAGACAGCGGAGCAGAAAAAACGCATGGATTCCTTTCCAGATAAAACTGAGTGAACTTTGTCCATTCGAACCAGTTCGTGTTTTGGAGCATCTCTCCAGTCGTAATCTTTAAATAAAATGTGGTCTCATCAGTCCAAGAATACATTGCAGTATGAATACAAGTAAATTGCATTAAAAAATGTAAGCATATATTTTTACATTTTTTAGAGTCCAGTGCAACAAAATACTCCCACTGTTTTACCAATCCCTCCACTTTGCAACGAGCAATGCCGCTGTAATGATAGTAGGGTAGGAAGTTACAATCTCGCACCTGCTGTAGACTGGGAATCCAGCAGAAATTATCCGCCGTTGAAACAAAGTGTTTCAATGTACGGATATTGCACAGGCCGTCATTCTCCACACAACGCTGCATGAAGCCACAGTTGAGTCCGTGGGAGCACCATACGGTTTCTACTGTTTTTGGACTCACTTTGGAAAAACAGTTCACCTCGCTGGAGTATGTATCTAGGAACAATTCCGGGGTTTCCACAAACTCGACCTCCCACTCTTTCAGCACTTCACTCTGGTCCGTGGAGCAAATTACTTTTGCCGTAATGCTGACCAGACTTTCATTTGTGCCGGCACATGCGGAAATGTTAGTGGAAATTCTAGCTACCGCGCCATCGCTCCTATCAGAGTATGAAATGGTGAGGTTGTCATATGAAATATCCGTGACTTGAAGACTGACTTTTCGACCTGATGATGACGTGCATTTTACTTCAACTGTGTCCTCTGTGAACACTTTTATGGAGTCTGCTATTGGGATAAACTTGTATTCATTTTGAGAAAGCGGCGATACATGAGCAGTGAGCCTTAGTGAGAAGGAGCCCTGGCGGCAGACATACGTGCCGTTAAAGATTTGGTTTTCTGTGAAACGAAATCCTTCTGTAGGATGGTAGCTAATGGAGTCAGTCGCCACCGGTTCTTCCTTTTCCTTTAGGAGAAACAACAGTTTTTAGTACGACTCATTTTAAATGAAATGAATAACAAAGAAGAAATTGGCTTACGTTATCGGCGATTTTGTAAAGTTTTGGTGGTACTGTAGGGTCCTTGGTGAAACACGGAAGTACGGTCGTGTCCAGCAGTACCTTTGTAACAGGATCGATTGGCTGCAGTAAGGAATTTGTTGAGTTACCCCGAATAAATACCAAAACGTCGTCAAGTGTATTGGGATCGTTCACACTTTCGCATGATACACGAATGGATGCTCCCACATTATCCAATCCTTTGGCGTAGGCAGATAGGAGGTGAAAGGAAATGGTATACACATTTGTCGCCAAGTTTCTCTTGGGCGCTGACATATACACGTATTCAGCCGGATGTAGAAAGCCTGTAAAATTCCAGCGGATGGGAAACGAGGCCTGGCATTTTAAAGACATGTCGTATCCATGTCTGGGAGCATAAAATGCCCGGCTGTTGATTCCCGGAATTGTAACATTTTTCCAGTGTTCAGCTTCCACTTGAAGGGTGGGTTTTCCTCCTGTGATGTTTTGTGGCTCCGATGCTACCGTATTTTTTAGGATAAAAACGAAAATTACTGTTCTGGAAATACTTGGAAACATTTCTGTATCGGCACTGCGGCACCAAAGTTTCCAGTCAGTTAAATGATGACAACTGCTGGATTTGAAAGACACAAATAAAATGTATTTCTTTCACAACCGCTCTCTCAAATGGATTTAAATCAGTAAAACAAAATTCTTCATGCAGACAAGTTTGTTCTGAACCGGTTTTTTTGTTTGTATGGTCATCATACACGAGCAAATGAACTACTGCCTAACTTATTTTATTTTCCAGGCATGGCCAAATTGCTATTTCTTGGTAAGACTTGTATCATACCTTGTTATTTCAACTCGGTAAGATGCATTATCATCAAAATCCCATAATATCTACATGGTAAGTTCTGTCCGCTACGCAGAATCAAACATCTCACTGAAGACACTGAAAATTTATGACTAAAAACCATGTCCCTTTTGCTTCTCAAATATACCTAGCACGTATATCTTCTCCTTGCAATGTGAGGTTAAGCTTTATTGTGTGTTTCATCGCCGGAATGGTAAACATCTAGCCTCGTGAATTCTTAAAGATATTATGTCACAGTTTTCCAGGTAAGTCTACAGGCTTACATTTTGTGGTAGAGTGCATGAAATTTTATTGGTCTCCGACAAGACAAACATTCCTGCTTTTACAATTTTGCAAAAGTTGTTTATAATTCTTTAATACACACAGGTGCACATAGTGTAGAGCTTATTCCTGAAAACTAATTAATTTAATTTATTATATCATTTGTTTTTTAAGCTGTGATGCTTGTCCTGGATTCTTGAATTCCACTTTATCCTTTCTGAAGTCCATTCTAAGTCGGCATAAATGGCGGAACATAAATGATTATATGGTGTGGCGGTAACGAAAAGTTTACGTGCTGGCTAGCTATAGCCAATTTGGTGGGATGAGTTAATTCCATATGAATTATAATATGATATTCTATTATGTCAATGCTATGATATCCTTCTATGACTGTACGATCAATTGCCAAGAAACATTTCAATGTTGTTTCAAGTTTGGATTATAGTTTAAGTCGTTCCAAGGTATTAAGAAATTATTCATCAGATGAAGGTAAGGCTGCCAAGCTGAGGATTGATTGCGACAGTGTAATGTTGTATATTTCTTTATTTGCAATATCTCAGTTTAAAACCGTCTATCACAATGGCAGTTAACTTCCCAACATTGCCCTTGGGAATTACATTGTGTACATGTTTGACAAGAGTATTTTTCGAATGTTTGTCGTTTCACAAGAGTTCTTATTTTTCCGGAATCAGCCCGTTTCAGGAATGGGTTCCGCATTTCCACCGAAGCAGATGACACAGAATACGGGAAAGTACAAAGGAGAAGAACGGAAGCCACGATGGCCATGGAGCACAAAGTCTGGCGATTCATGTTCCAGATGTATCTGCTACAAACATGAGAAAAAATTATGATAGCTACTGTGCAAGCAGGAATGATAAACACATTGCGTATACAATTTTGATTTTACGTTTTTTAGTTGGATCGTTGGAAAACTTTGATTTTTCCTTCTACGCTAGGTGTGTATATGGTTGTAAGTTGCGGATGGATTTGACGGGAAAAAGTTCAATACTTGGTATTTATATCACCCGGTGAATATCTGCTTACTTGAACCTTACACCGGATTATAAAAAATACAAGTTGGCGAGCTTTGACAATTTAAAAAATATTAATTTTTTCGTTAACGTTGATCACGTATTGTTTACTCTTTAGCGCCGGATTGACTTACCAAGTAAAGGTAGAGTAGAATGGGATTATGTTGAGCTTATTTTTATATTTGCGAAGAAACTTTTTCCATTGTTATAAAAGAACGAAAATCGTGTGAATAGATGAATCCATTAAATTCAGAACAGGTTTTTATTTTACATTCAAACATTGATCTTGAAAATAAATTTGCACTGTCGTCGGCGAGCGGATTGAATCTTACCAAGCAAACAACAAAAGCTTACCAAGTAAAGATGACAAAATCTTGTTTTGTCGTTACCAAGAAATGGCCAATGCACTTTGCTTGGATAAAGCAGCAAAATTGATGTAGTGGAATCTGTTATCATTTGAAGTTGTTTTAAAAAGTTTGATGATTGATGGGTTAAAGCAAGTTTAGGGTCATCTCACGACTAAATGTATTACGTAGCTCAGTCTATGTAATGTTTTTACTATTTGCATTTGCGCAGAACCAAGCCTATCACTAATAACAGTATAGATTTATGACTTAACACAATGCTCATTTTGCATGGCAAATGAAATCTTGCTTCCGATAGGATGAAAAGTGTATTCTCGAGATAACATGCGTATTCCTGTACACATTTATTTTATAAGAAAATAATGCCCGATTATAGGTAAATGATTTTATAAAAAACGCCGCAATCCATTCAACTTGTCATCAGTTCCCCTCACTTTTTTGTCGGTTTTATAACTTCGTTGCTGTGTAACAAATACTGAGTAAGTTCAACAAAACCCTTATTTAACAAATTACAACTTAACGAGCCTGTTCAAATGCTATATTTTTGCCATCGTTTTCCAGATTCACTTCAGTGAGATGTCAATTGTCCTCCTGTTTTTTGGCCAATGGAGTTGTACAGTTGTATCCCGTGCGCACGATGACAATTTGAGATTCTGTCATAAATAAATCCACGGTTTTACTTTATTCCTGTCAATTTGTGAGGTTCAACGGTATCAATACCAATGCAACAAATTACACCACATAAGTAGGTTAATTTCTGACGCGTTGAACAAGCCAACTGAAATGGATAGACTAATATCAACTTGAACGATATTCAGTATTCATGTGTGCGTTATCCCTACTTCCATAAACTCCACTCATTTTTTGAAGTAGATACTTCCGGAACATGAGCCACAAACATTTATGCTACATAGCCGTACCTCCATCACTTGTTCAATCTGCTTTTACGAATTATATATCATCATCTACGGTGAAAAATACTAAACAATTCATGGAGCCCAGCGTTTGTCAAACATGCGCATCATTTAATTTGTACTTCCTATAGGTGCTAGATACTCTTACAAAACTCATTACAACGGTAATGAAAAATTATTTATTGCATACATGTGCTGGAAGTCGTGATTAGCGTCATTGTTCGATATTTTAGATAAAACGGTCCCTGGCCTACCAAGAAATATGTTCCGAGTATACAGGGCCTCAATGAACAACAAAAATGTCAAGTTGACGAACCTACACCGTTAACTTTGCCGGAAATTTCTGCAATATTATAACTCAATACCAAATATAAGGAATGAGGAAAACAGGATACATATCGGCTCGTACAAATCTCAAAACAGTTTAGTCAAGCGACTTAGGAATTCTAAGTTTTCAGTTCACAGTCCTACATTTCGTCGTGACGATAATGACATGAAACTCCACCCATAAAACGTCGGAGTATTCTCCGCTAATTTGCGGTTTCACATACGTGTTCTGTTAATTTGTTATGTATATATGTACGGATTAAATTTTGGCAGAATTTTCTGTATTACAATCTGCATATATATACGTATATTATACCATTCGATGAATAAGACGGAAAGAGGAAAACAGAAAATATTGTTCCACAAAACAACAACAATATCCGAATCAATATTGTGAGTAGAAATGCTTCAGAATTTTGTATTACGTATGCAATTCCCAAAGTTGGAAAACAATGGGAAATTTGACAGATACACCGTCATATTGTCTAATTTCGTGGTTAAATAAACGCGCTTATCAAACGCCACTACTAATGGGCTTGTGTTCTATTCACTATGTGGGTACACAATCGTCATGACATGTTTTCAAAGAAACTTCACGTTGTCAAGGAAGACGGAAGTTTTTATAAAAGTGTTTTATGTAAAACATTATTCCACTGTGACCAGCCCAACTGCAGCATCATCCATATAAATGTGGACATTTTAGGGCCTCTGATTCATTTAATTTGTTACTGTTGCGTTGTCACATAAGCACAAAATTCACGATGTGGAAAAGGACGAAATCAAAACGTTTTCTTTGTGGGAGTCTTACAACCACAAAAACATTTTGGCTAACTGTCCCATTTATAATTTTTAATTTTTCCGAAGTAATTGGTAGCAACAACGGAATAATTGAAATGTTGAATTTCTCTTACACGGCAAATTACTACCGAAATGTTTCCATGAAAACCCCGGACAAACCGGCCATTTACGCTCCTCAATACGGATACGACGTTGAGTTAAAATGTGTTGCCCCTTTTCCAATTGAGTGGAAGTTCAAAGGTCATCTTTACCCACCGGAAGTAGTATACCTGCCACCTTTGAAACGAAACCTGGCAACGAAATCGTTTCACATATCCGCCTTTATTTTATTTGGCGGGGCTAGAGAGTTGTATGACGTGGGGGCATCTGTTGATGTAAGCTGCCAAAAGGTGGGAAATTCCTCAGTTAGCGACGGCTTGTTTGTATTTGCAAGGGGCAACTCGAACGAGTCCCTTATCCAGCCAAAAGATAATACCGTGACGGACTCTGTTCTCATCCCTTGCCCCACCAAAAACCCAACGGTACCGACCAATCTGTATAGAAAAAATTCCAAGGTAATCCCACTCTCCTATTCTATTTTTCATAATGTTTTAAACGGTATATATCGTCAACGTGTGCATACCATTTTATTGCTTATAGGGCAAAGAGGAACCTGTTTCTAGCGACCAGGTAAAATATTATCCCACTAAAGGATTTCGTTCGACGGGCGCTTTCTTCGACGGTGAATACATCTGCCGACAAAATTCCTCTTCAGTTACCGTCAAAGCTCTGATCTCACCGGCGCCATCAGATTTATATACCATCAGTCCAGAATCTAGTGAAATCCGTGCTTTTTCAGAGGACACCATTCAGTTGGAATGCGCTTCAAAAGTTGGACTACCAGTCTACATGGTTGTTGAAAACATTGCAAGCAAGATTGAGAACATTAAAATTTCCAACACAACACAAGGGGCAAAGGTCGTCATATCCGGTCGTGTTCAAGTAGCAGGAAGTGACGGTAATAATATCAGCGTAAATGGAAGAGTGGCGTGCCTTGCTTTAACCACAAACGGAACTAGACTGATAAAAGAGTGGTCTTATGAGTTTGTGGAGACACCAGAGTTGTATCTGGACAACTACTCTGGTGAAATATACTGCATTTCTAAAGTGTCGCCAAAAACCATACAAACCATTTGGTGTAAAAATGGAATTCAATGCGATTTGTTTACCGACTGTCTGAACAATGTAACCAGGTGTAATTTTAGGCAACGAAAGCAATTCTCTGCGACCGAAGATGGACGAAAATGCTTAATTGACGGGGCACTGCGGGAATGTACACCTCTACTTTACTCGCATTTAAGTGGACTGGCGCAATGTAATGTGTCTGGGTTGATAAAGCGGTGGGATTTCTTTACTTCTTTGGATTTTCTAAAATGTAAAAATAAACATACAATTTTCAGATAACTTAAAAATTTGCGGTATATTTTTGTAGTCATGCTCTCTATATTTGTAGATAGCAACTGGCGGCTAGTTCCGGAAAGAGAACTACTTAGGATGGACGAAGTGTCACCCGTTCTATACACCAACAAAACGGAGCAGTTTTTCTGCTCTGCCGTTTCCTATCTCTTTGCGGATAGCCTGTCGTTTGAACTGGAATATAGAAATGGTTCTCGGTTGCTGCTGGAACACAACGGGGATACGGTGAACATAACCAACCCGAAACGAGAAAGTTCTAGGCGAATTCGAGATTTCAATATCATTGGAATACTGGATATTAATCTGCCACTGGAAGCGGTGGGAATACGCTGCATTGCTCCTTGGTGGAATGATACGGCACAAATGGAGACGGGAAGAAATTTTGATACAAGACGTAATTCAAAACAAATTAATTTTACAATTTAATACATTTTTTCAATTAGAACAATCGTTTATATTTATTTTGCTTCAGACTTGGTCCATCCTCGGTTTGTTGGTGAAACGGATATAGACGAGCACATTTCACTGCGGACCAACAATGAAGGAGATGACAGCTTTATGCACTTGGAAACCTTGTACACCGGACAGACTAATCGTCGGTTAATGTGCAATGCCTCTGGGGAACCGCAGCCAGACTATCAGTGGTTCTTTGAAGACAGAAACGTGTCTGAAGTTTTTCAGGAACTCAGAACGAGCTCCGGTTCTAACGGAGAAGGCTACCTAGAATTTCCAACCATTGACGAAACCAGCAAAATGTACAAGGGGATTTATGAATGCCTTGCCGAGAACAGGGTCGGGAGTGTCCGGAGATCTTTTCGACTGGACGTTTCAGGTTAGCAAGCATATGTATTTCAGCCCCGATGGGAATTACATATATCATTTTTAAAATTTTAATTTATAACTTTACAGACGAGCCCATCTCTGGCACAACGTTCATTTACGTCGGTCTATTCGCCGTGGTTGTTATCATCCTTGCTATTGTGTTATTTGCCTTAGTCACGTTCATACGAAGATACCAAAAAGCACAGGAATTGGTAAGAAGCCTGACGGACGCGGAAATTGAAGAGTTTTTCCAAGGCAAACCGGAACTACTTGCGAACACGTCCAGTTGGAACAACGCGGAAATGGTTCACTTTCTACCATACAGAAGTGAATTTGAAATTCCGTTGAACGACTTGGAATTTGGTATGCAGATTTAATCGCGTATTTAAAAAAAATAAACTTGTCCTACAGCTATCAATTTTTATATTAACAGATTTGTCAGAGAACAATCTACTCGGTGAGGGTCACTTTTCTTACGTTGTAGCCGGGAAGATCATTTCAACCGAAAAGCCAGTCGCCTTGAAAATTTCGAAGACTTCCGCCGATGTGGCGGTGTTCAAGTCTCTACTATCGGAAGTTAAAATATTAATTTATGTTGGGATACATGAAAACATTGCGGCCCTTGTTGGGGTGTGCACGCAGGGCATTCGAAACCGTACGAAAAGTCTATTATAAACGTTATCTTGATAAAATGTTCAGTGTTAACATGCCCCGTCCTGAATATCTATTACAGGTTGCATTTATATCGCCAACGAAATTTGTGAGTTGGGAAGCCTTGAAAAGTACCTGAGGAAGGCTAGAAATTCGTTCGGTAATTTAATTAATGCAAATCAGATTATTGATCCTGATTTGCTTAAAACGTGTACAACTGCTCAGTTGACTACACTGGATTTGATTTCTTTTTCTGAGCATATTGCCAAAGGAATGGAATACTTGGCTTACAAATCGGTATAATTATCAACAAATTGCAGTATTTTACCGACCTACTAAATAATTCCTATAAACAGTAACGGCAATCATTCTTAATCAGGTAATTCACGCAGATCTGGCTGCCAGAAATGTGCTACTTTCAGCTGGAAAAATTGCAAAAATTGCAGACTTTGGACTAAGCAAAAAACTGTATGAGTGCAATAATTACGTGAAGAAATCGCAGGTATGCAGAAAGGTTTCCATGATTGTGGACTGCAGTTGATGCTGAGATATTTAATTTATGGTAACGAATTTCTACTCCTTAGACTCCACTTCCATGGCGCTGGATGGCCATTGAATCCCTGACAACGCTTACATTTTCCACAAGTTCCGATATTTGGTCATATGGCGTCACATTGTTTGAAATATTTTCTTTGGGAGATATTCCATTTCCCAATGAAGAATACAGCACGGAATTCATTAACCGATTGGCCGGAGGAATGAGAATGGGTAGACCGGATTTCAGCACTGCTGAAATGTATGTGAAAAATTTGCAATTGGTTATGCGGCACATACGCCAGCAACTCTCATTTTACTCTGTTTTATTGTTGCAGATATTCCTTGATTGGTACATGTTGGGAAAGGAATGCAGACTTACGTCCAAGTTTCACTGCTGTTCGCACCGCTTTTGAGAATATGAAGAAGAGGTATGTGGTAGATACGTTGGAAGACAATTTGTCATTGTATGATGAAAACCCAATTGAGGAAGCAAACAAATATGTTAATGTGGTGGGCACAAGTACAATGCAAGCAATTCAATACATTAATAATGTCGATATAACGTTGTCATTTTATGAAAACGCATCAAGCATTGTAAACTCAGATACTATAATATAAAATGTGAAATGGAAGTAATAATATCCCAAATAATAAATGGATACTTTACATAATGTATAGTAAATGGTTGGATTACAGCTAGTTTTGATATGACAGCAAAAATATTACTCATTCCTGAATTCGTACTTCAGTGAACAAATTTATCCCCACACATGGTACAGATGTGTGTGAAACCACACCACCATTATGTGAAGCAAATCGAAATCTCACATTCCAATCTCTGATTTTATTTCAGACTACGATTTTTGAGTAAATAGTATGAGCATAGGCTCACGACAAAAAAAGCTATATTTAGCATTACATGCATACCTATTATGAACAACTGATCAACAAAAGTCATGGAAAAGCTACGATCGCTACAATAAATTTACTTGACCGGCCTTTGTGCATGCTTGCAGAAAGTAACAAGCAAACAATTTTTTCTTTACTTTAGTTTTTTTACATTATTGCTTTTGAATGAGCGGTAAGTTCATTTAATACTGTATGTATAAATTTCAATTCAATGTCAATTTGTCAAATCCATTTTTGCATCATTACCTTTGTAATATTTACAAAGGTCAAATATGATTAACAAACTCTGAAAAACAATTTGAAGATAGTGATTGTCTGCAATTAGTGCTAAATTGCTACCACCTTTGTGGCTTTAAACGTACCTGCTACCCCAAAAATAGTTTCAATGAATCCTGTTAAAATACTAACGACCAATCCTAACGACCATACAAAGAAAATGGTAGAAATTGGACCTCCCAGATCAATTGGCGCCACCACATCACCATTAAAATTATATTTCATTTTTACTGGGCTGAAAATTTTCTTTCTATTTTGTATCCGTTCGGAGTACTGCAGCGTCACATGTTCTCGGTACCAATAATGATAAATACCAAATTCGAAGAGTCTTGGAAGTACTACGTCCAGGGTGCATGCTGTATCCTTGGGGCAATATGACACGTAGTACAGCTGCGCCGACGGTAACAGTCGCTTTCCAAGATAACAGTGATACTTTGATAAATGTCCGTCTTCTTTTAGTTTATCGTTCGCTTGGTTGACTTTTGATATGACAAAAGGCCAGCTGGCAACAGTGGCAAGTTTTCTGCTGCTGGTCAGCTTGGAAATGCATTGGTCTGTATTTCCAGTTACAATGATGTGGTTTGCAAACAGTTTCCTTAGAGCTCCAATGTCCTCAACAATGGCACTGCTGCAAAGTTAAAATCAGTCAGAATGACTCATTTCAACATGGTTCATATTAATTCGTAATATAACTTGTTTTTAATTCTATTTATTTAAATATTTGCATACGTGCTCCCGTCATAATTCATCTCGCTTCCTCCAAAATATTCAATGGCAGTTGAGTAGACAAAGTTTGCCGTCTCTTTAAAGTCAAAAACTAACTTGTAATTATGCTTCGCCAAATCACTTATAGAGGATAATGTGGCCTCCTCAGCAGGAGCTATCACGGTACTTGTTATACATCCGCTGTACATAACCGCAAGTATTAGACTGGAACACATCCATGTCACCAGAAGAACAGACCTTCTACCCTTTCTCACAAATGGCGTATTGATTAGTGCAGAAAATGTGAAGAGAAATCTGGGATCAAGCCCAAATGTACTTCCAGTCGAGTAACATCCCAAAACAAAACTTGTTGCAATGAATGCTACAAGGAGCAGGGTCCAGAATGTCGGATCGAATTGCGATGTGTCAGATGAAAAGTTCCACAGTTTCACCCCTTTAATTATAGGACGATTGCAGTATGCAAAATTGATGTCAAGCTGTTGCTGCTGGACGACTTCAAATTTTGTTGAGAATTTTGAAAGTGCTTCCCATATATCATAGATCATATCAGGCGATCCCGTTAATGAATTCACTATGGGGTACAGGTTAGGAAATGTGGTGAAATTCAAGGTCAGGTTTCTTGCGCAAGCACTCGTCACAAGTGTCGCGTTCTGACTTGAGGAGAGTACAGAAGCGAACGCATAGACTGCAGCTGATGGGCAAGGGTCTGTTTAAAAGAGTAAATGCAGCTAAAAACTAATTTTTCATTGTTGTTATGTAAAACGTTTATAATTAACTACCATGTATTTTGGTGGTGTAGTATTCTTTCATTCGTGAAAATTGCCGCTGGCAGGTTTCCATGATTGCTTGATCAGGCCTAAAGAAGTTGAAAATGACTAAACGCGTTTTAATGAGTTCAAAATTTAAACCAATTCGTTCACATGCTGAGCCGGTCATAACTTTCACGTAAATAATAGGTACTATGCCAATAACAAGCGTACAAATTGGCAGCTGATAACATTAACGTGTGGATCAAATATATTGAATACTTATACTTTTGCAGGAACAAATTTTCCGGTAAAAATGTAGCCGTTGCTACACGAGAAATTATTTTTTCTGGGAACGGGCGTATAAAGCAAATAGTAATACGTGTTGTTATGTAATCTAACAACTTGAATTCTTCTGCAGGTTTGCATGCTTTTGCACGTGACTAATTTATATTTCCGCTACTTTTCTTTCTCCGCCACCAAGGTTATATCTTTGTTTGCACTGTTAAGATGAACATTAACGCATTTGACACTTGCAAATTTATAGTACAAGGAGAAAATATTTTTGTTGCTAAAAGCTAGAAAATTCGAGTGAAATAAGTAAACTATGGAAACTTACATCTAGTTTCTAGTTGCTGCTCTTTGCTAGTGTGTGCTGTTATTGCAAACAGTTCCCCATGTGAATAACTTGCATGAGCGGCTGTCTTTTTATGATGCGACCACAATCATAGAAATAGTTGATTTCTAAGTGTAATGGGTTGTAAACAGACACTTGCAAGTTTGCCATGAATGACGTTTCATAACGTGAAAAAGTTGGAATTATTTTGAGCAAAATGAGTTACTTTGCAGGTAGCGGCGAATTGAACACAATTTGTCATGCATTTGGGTCTAGGCTAGTGGCTTCATTATGATGGTTAATACTAAGCACTGCTAACTGAAAATTAAAAATATGATGTTCTTTCAAACTTGTAGAGTGTGCGTCAGAAAAGTAATGCGTTAATTGGTATCTGGTCCAGCTCTTACGTAAATTGAGCAGATAATTTTTTGATAGTAAACCATAAAACGTCGAAACCTGATAGGAATCTTAGCGCTGGCTACAAGTAATAAATGGCTTTTAAGAGGATCGGAATGCATGTTGTTGAAATGCTCAATTTGCTTTGTTCATTTTATATTAAAGTGATGGGGATAAAAACGATAACGCATTCAAGACGAGCACATCTTATAGTACGTAAGATCAAAACCATTTATCGTACTAATTTCAAATGGTTGAATGATAAAGTGGAGTAGGATGAATTTGCGGTACAATTGTTGTTGGTATCTAACGTGCACCGCTAACACGAATGAATACTTTAATGCGCAAATTGTATGCATAATGTCAATGCGATACATTATCGTCACCCGTCATTTATGTCAAACATAATTGATTTCTACGGTGTACAGGTTTCTTTATTTGATTCAGACAATTATCTATGCATTCAATTACTCCAAAATATATTTATTGCAAGCAGCAAAAATATCTATTTTAATTCATATGTAATTCTTGTTTATAAATAGACAAATAGTTATCCAAGTAAATGCATACTCACAAAAATGATTTGAGAGTATGACATGAACGATTTTATGCAAAACGTAGCTCCTAATACAATATTAGAGAACATGGAACAATTTCGTGTTCCGGAATCAGTAATTGCATCATTAATTTGTAATGTAGCTACTACATGTCAACATTGCATCCGCCGAACTCACAATTACCGAATTGAAATAGTCGGTCCTGGTTTCTCTAGTAACTGTTCCTAACGACCCATACCAAAAGCTTATTCGCTGCATGTTTTTTATCTTTTTCAATAGAATCTTCATATTCCACTTGTTTCGTCCTGACGTTCCCAACTCTGAGGCACAATGTATCATCCACTTTTTCTTCACGGGTTTGCTTCCGGCGTCGACGGAGACCATCAAAGTAAACACCACAACTATGATAACCGTTACCACAAAACTAATTATCACTGCAAATATGTATAGGTACCATTCCACACGACCAGCAGCTACAGCACTAAATGTGTAGCAGAGAACCAAAAGATAGAATATCACACCGAGATAAATTGAAGATAAAATGGACATAAACGAATTGAATTTAGTGAAAATGATTCTTAGCCCTTGCCACCGGATGAGATCTGGTGATCCAGAGCTCAGATTTCTAATACATTTACGGTACAATTCCAACATGATTATTGTGTATACAGTGAGTGATCTAAAATTAGTGCATGCATCAAGTACAAGCCAGCTAATCATTGTGATTCTTGACAAGAGTAGAACCACTGTCGTAATGGGTCCCTTGTTCTGAACATGAAATAACATTCGATATAAATAAAACATTGGCTCCTTTTGTAGGTACACAACGACACCAGGGAGAATGTAGGGAACAATTGCAAAAATAGCAACCATTTGTAGGGCTATAATGCCAAATGTATCTACTCGTCCGTTGGGAAGACGAAATAGTTTTATGAGCTGCCTAAATTTGGGGCTTCTGTTCATCATTTTTGACTTCGGTGCACATTTTGGGGTTGCGCTATTACTTGCGATCTTCACAGACTGCCTAAATAAACGGCTGTTTTTCACCTTTTTTAACTTCGGTCTAAATTTGGATTTTCCGATGTTATTTGCAAGCTTCGATTCAAACATTTTGAGTTCCGTATAGACGGATATTATATCCGTGTGTTGTGAAGAATACACAAAATATGTTCCCGAGGCAGCAGCCCCAATCAAGACCTCAATAGCTACCACGAATACATCAAATAGTTTGTAATCATTTCGTCCACTACTCGCGTCGAGAAGAATCAAGAGTCCAGCAGGAATGATAAAGAGTGTACTGAAGATGTTTATAGTTCTCCATAAAGCAATGTGGGGAAAAATTCGAGTTTCTTCTTCAAATGTACCGGAATTTGCATCCCAATAAACATTGCATCTGTAACGTGTAACTTTGTCAGTAAGTTGTTGGTTTATATCCAACGTGTACAAGAGAAGCGGAGACGCCATTTTGATTAATATCAGTTATGGGAACAATGAGTTTTTCGCGAATATCACTTGGTAAGTAGAAGCGGCCTGCGCACGTGCGATTCCCTTGAGAATCATTGCTATGGCGTAAAATGCTTCAATACCTACGTGTATAATTAATTACTGTTTACCGTTAAAAGCTTGGGTCAAATGTGTAGGTCCGCCTGTCTACAGTTTTTAGAATACGTGTGCGAATAATTGTTAGAAATAATCCCAACACATGTAACAACCCTCAGATGTAGCAAAATGAAGGACTGAGCGGATGAAAATATCGATTACAAACAACATACTCGACTTTACGTCGCCAATAGTTAACTTCAAATGTGAACAGGTTCTGAAAATAATTAAATTAAAAAGAAGATAAGCGCGCCTGGCTTGTGTCCCATCTGGAATTATGGTTTGGCGTAGCTTGAATTTAAAAATCATTTTCATATGCTAATAGGAAAACGATTTTTGCAAGCTCATCAATAATTGAGTAATAGGCTTTCCGGAGCTCCTCGGCTAAATGGAGAATTAAGTTTTGAAATTGGTAATTTTAGAAAAGATACCAAATTGCATTCAAGTTTTTCGAAAAGGAACTGCTAATATTTATAGCCTTTATCGTTACGTCCTTTTCATTTCATACATAATTTCATAGCCAAACCCCTTACAAAGCAAGCTGTTACTCTCGCTATTTAATTTTTAAATGAAATATAATTATTGGAGTTATTATTACGATTGTGTAGATACGGCTAATATTATTATGGTATCACTTTTTTATGAAATTGATATATTAGACTGCCTTATAACATACTGGAACGGGTTTTCCCTCAGCCATATTGCAGCAAAAAAGGAAGCCTTAGTCACATGTTTGTGTATGATGACTTGACTCACTTGAGTCACAAACGATAATGGAGGTTTATAAATAGCTGATAATGATGATCATAATACGGCTTCCGGATTACATAGTATTCATAGATGCAACGTACCACAACACAATGGCGTAACAGATTACAAATATAAATAAAACCGCAGTAATTATCACCACCACCACAACATTATAAAGGATTTCAATATCTTTCAACAGTCCTCATATGTTTTGTAACTATATAAACTTTCGTAAAATCTTACAATACAATGTTGCCACGCAATTAACTCTTTGCAAAATTATATCCCTATCCTACCGTTATTACTCCTTGTTATATTATGTTTTTCAAATCTGCAAAATAAGGTTAAACATTTTACAGGTTAAATGTAGCAACCTTCCTCGAAAATTAAACTAATCGTTGCTACCGTGACGTCATTTTATACAAAAGTAGAAATCATATATATAAACAAATATCGTGTTTCTGACTAATAGTTCGTCATTCTGCGGACATGAAGTAATTTTTTGTCACATCAATACTCGCAGCTATTATCACAGATTCGTAGCAGCTAAAGATAGCTTATGCGGTTAGCCACAAAGGCGTCCTGCAAAAAAATTAGTAAATATTTTTACAGAAACTGACGCGTATATGTACTGCAATGGAAATAACCTAGCTTATTGCTATAGCTTCAAAGTGTACATCAAGCAAGAAAGACCGTCACATCAGCAATAACTTTCTCAGTACATAATTGTTTCAGAAATAGGGAAGACAACTGTTTATGAACATATTAAAAATGCAGTCCACAATTCTATTGATTTTATTTGCCCTTGTTCACGGCGGTCAGTCGAAGGTAAGTTTTATTCCATTACGTAGCTACAGATATACACAATACGGAAACCATAATGTTCACATATCCAAAATTCAATAGCTAATTATTATTCTCACCAATTTCACAGATTCTACATTTCGAGCAGAGAAAAAATGTACTCGTCTCCATTTGGCCATCCGTATTTGAACGCATATTGAACTCCGAGAAGCCATTTCGGAATGTAGACATGAGCCGTGATGTCTATTCAGGACTGTTTCTGAACACCTTTAACAGATTCCTGTTGACGTTTGACTTTGTAAACCGATCTGGTAATGAATACGACGATCAAAGCTTATATTGACTAGTTATTCACAGTGCTATCAAATTGCCACTTACATACATGAACGGAATAATATCCAAACATTTACATTTACATTTTGTTTCAAATTTTAGATGCATCATTTCAACAGTTAGAACGGATATGCGCTGCAGCGGCTAGATATAACAAAGAAAATTTCAATACAACTGACATTACCAATAAACTGGAAATATGGGTCTCAATTATTCCACAAGGAAGAATTACTGATCAGCTGGAGCTGGTTAACTCTGTAATTAAGGAAACCAACTTAATTTTCAATGGAACCGTTCCAGTTTTTGTACTTCACTACCGTTCACTAAGGTTAGGCTTGGAGACCCTTCCATTGGTGAATGAGGACATCAGGCTATCAAGGCGAGTATTACATAGTAACGCTCCGATGTTATTTGGGATAATACTGGACGTCAGGAACTGCTACGGCTCAGATCGGTATTTCCGATCACTGGATCTGAGTTACGTAAATATTGCGTTATTCATGACAAGCAATGAAATTTACAAATCCGTGCACTTGGAAGCTTCATCCCTGTCTTCGTGTTTGTTGAGGATGTACAGAATACAGGTTCTCGAACGACACGACTATATGCCTGCTTATGGATATAAGTTGCCCATGCCTTCAGTGCTGAGCTTCAAGCACAAGGTATTCGTGTACAATCCACCAGAGCTGGAGTACGTGCTTAACAGGACCGTGGTTCCAAACATTTTACCCCTTGTTCCTGTCATTGAGGTCCTGCCAAGAGGGCATAAGTCAAACAACACTCAAACTGATCCTGTGATGCGTACTGTAGAAACACAGCATAAATGGTTACGACAAAGCTCTGCATTTAGTAGACAATTTACAGGAATATCAGCATTTAGTCACAATGAAAAAATTAGTGTGGACGTTCTGGCGCCATCAATTTGGTCTACATTTTGCAAGGTGATGGTACAACAACGCAGCCAATCTCAAGACAATTTACAAGATGTTTCAAGGTCAGCACTAAAATTGCTGGAGTCCTATGAGGAAACAAATTCACATAATGGAAAATGTGATGAATCTCTAACGGAGATTGCCATTTCCGTTAACACGCATCAGGATGGAAGCCGTTCCAACTTTCAAGACGTGAATAATGTTACAGTGGCCAGTTTAGTTGACATTGCAAATGAGATTGGCCGCCAAAATAAAGACATTTCCATTATCCTTTTGTTAAACTGGAATATTTGCTATGGCCTGGAGGATTGTGAAGAGGTGGATGATCGTACGATTATACCGAGAAAAGATTACGGAAATCCTTTCATATTCATGCCGTTTGTACGCCAAGCTAAAACCACAATGGCAACGATGCAGGTAAGTTATTCCAAGAGAGTCATATAAAATTATAAACAATGTATAGTACGTGGTTTTATTTTATTATGTAGATAAAGAAGAAACCTAGAGTCGGAATGTTAATGGACTGGCAGATTTGTCACCAACTGCACACATTGAACTATTTTGACTTGAGAGTAAAGAAAAACCGAACCGAATTTCAGATTCTGGATGTACTCATGTTTAGGATGTATGTACACAAAGAGCGCATAGTAGAAAATGGAGCGTTGAAAACATCAGTGGAAGTGGCTGGCGGACTGCAAAAATGTACCTCATTCCTAGACAAAGCTACACTCACGGATAACCCAAAGGAATTTGTAACCCGTCCAGCATATAACGTAATAATTTATGGGTGTGACGGTGAATGGTCCGATCTAAATGAATTGGAGGAGGTGGCGAGATTCTGGGAATTAATCAGCAGTTGGGCAGTTTCACTTGAAACGGAAATATTCATGGGATCCGCAGTAGAGCCGATGACAAATGGCGATTCTACCTATATACAAAAAGAAAATTGTACTTTGAATGAGGCGCAGGCTTCACTGGAACGCTGCGATTGTGGTTGGTGGAGGGCACGAAACGAACCGGAAACAAGTACCACAAATAAAAGTTTTGCTTTTAGTAACAGGAAATCAAGTGAGAAAAAAATTACTAGCATCATACTTTAAATTGGTGATGATGTCCAGGTTCCAATAATAAATATTGCTCTATTTTTAGTTGCGCTAAGACTGTTTGAGGAAATCCATTTCCCCCAACCCACGAAGATTGACATCTCTAACGATACTCCAGTGACACCCATTGTGGTTCCAGTGGTGCTCTTTGTTGCGCTAATAATTGCCTTTGTCTTTTTGGCAGTTCGATACAGATTAAATCATCGATTCGCTGACGCTGAATTACTCTTTCGAGGTCAAGTTGGGTTCAGCCATGCTGACGATAGTGCAGAACCTTGTGATGCTGCCCTTCATGTACCTTACAATAAGGACCGCTTCGAAGTGTTACCTAAAGATTTCAAGATTGGTAAATACTCTGAAAGAAATTGCTTGCTAACGTATATATACCTATAGCTATGATCAGGGAAAATTTAAATGATATTTTTCAGATTTATCAAAAAGTTTGGGTAGTGGAGAATTTGGAATGGTATATTCAGGCATGGTGAAACGAGGAAATGAGGAGATAAAGGTCGCTGTAAAAACTGTCAAAAAGGTCGGCGGCAATGGAAGCCATGGCTACTATCTGGTACTCAAAGGCCTCGTTTCAGAAATAAAGATTTTGTCGTATGTGGGGGAGCACGAGAACGTAGTTAAATTTATTGGTGCATACACCGCAAAGTTGAAAAGCGGAAAATTGTACGTATTTCTTGAACACTGTGAGCTGGGATCCTTGCTAACAAATCTCCGTGACTATCAGGCAGAGAGAGGTATCTCCGATGGGATGGAATTGCCGCAAGCGTTATTACATGATTTGTGCCGATGGAGTCGTGAAATTGCATCTGGAATGGAATTTCTGTCCTCTAAAAATGTAGAACCTTTATAAACACGTTAACAATTTATATGTGGTAATGACCGTAGCTTAACTGAATTGTTCATTCTTGCAGATGGTCCATGCAGATTTGTCTGCGAGAAATGTTCTTTTGAACGCTGCCCGGTCTGCAAAAATCTCAGACTTTGGGTTGTCCAGAAGATTGTATAATTACTTGGAGTATCTGAAGTTGGAAGCAGGTCCCTTGCCATGGCGCTGGATGGCACCTGAAAGCCTAAGACGACTCATCTTTAATGAAAGCTCCGATGTTTGGGCATTTGGCGTGACGCTTTGGGAAATGTTCTCCCTGGGAGACGAGCCTTATCCTGGACTATCATGGGATGTGAACTTTCCTCAAATGTTGGAGTCTGGTCTGCGGCTGGAGAAACCGCGTTACAGCGAAGAGAGAGTTTACTCTATAATGATTCAATGTTGGAATGTGAATCCGAATAGTAGACCAAACTTTTCGGAACTTAAAACCATCTTACCGGATCCATGCTATGAGCTTGTCATTGGTTAGAAATTATCTTTGGTTGCTTAGCAAAATGGTGTTCACTTCACAATCCTTGAGTAACCAATTGTTTAAGATTCTATTTAAGAAATGCAACAATATACATAGTTAATCGGAGTAATCCATATAAAAATTTAAAATGCTCGCTCCCATGTAGCGCAATAATTATCTCAGAGTTAAATTCCATGATGCTTTTAAATAAATACATCAAAGATAAACTAAATAAAATTGAGTCAGTCCTTTACTTAAATGAATTTGGTCAGTCCTTTCATATATCTCATTTGAGAATAATTAGGTTTAAATTTTCCTGAGATCTAATCACAACACAACCGGAAAAGACGTCGTAACTTACTGCAAATTTTAGCAGCAGTTATCCAAAAAATAGAATACAATGGTGCTTTTAATTACCATTTTAGTATTGTATTTAATGAAAAAGTTGAAGTTATACGCTATAGTTACTAGCTTCGGTGTAACCTAATTTATATATCAATGACATTAAGTCCTATATCACGGCATAAACATTTATATATACCTTTTGCGTAGACCGATTACTTTGAACACTTTGAATAACAACTATAGAGGAAGTCATTTGTGGTTTTCGCTGCCACGTGAAATCACTTGCTGAAAGTAATTTCAACTTTGCTCTCATATTATCGTTATGATCGCCTAAAGCATACGCTCAATGATTTTAGTGCACTTCGAACAGTATATGACGCCATTACAAGGGAAATATATTGCAAGGAGTGCAGACTTTGGTTAGTCGAAGGGAATGTCATAACACATATTCAGGACAATAATAAATCTTGACGGATTCAGATTCAATTTCTAGTGTCCTCAAAATTGGGCCATGGAGAAAAGTCAAATATCTCGCTTGTGCCGTACCTGCCAATGCAACATATACCGTTTTACAGGACAGGTTTCATTTCACTTATAAAATATTACCTCAACGGCAGCAAAATTTCTTGTGTATGATGCCCAACATCCGAACAGTGTTGGATTACCGCTTCCAGCCACTTTCGTACATGATGTAGTTTTTCAAGGGTCAGTTTATTTAGATCTATTTTAAACGTGACATCGAATGTATTACCTACTAAATAGGCTGTGTTTGAGGTATACTAATAACTGGAAAATTATATGATTATATTATTTGCGGAATGGCAACCAGATTCATTTCAGCATGACGGATAATACAGAATATTATATACCCTAGTTGTTGACAAGCTGTTGTTATGAAGCCAGGTAATGATGACGCATCTTGAACTAAATACATTGCAGCATATAAGTAAGGTATACATGAATCTATTCAATATATAGTAATGGAAAAGATTACTTTTAATGGATAATGTAAGAGTTGACGTAGGATAATAATGTAACTTGTACGGGATGCAAAGTACAGATCAATAATAATACGCCAGACATCAGATTAAACACGTCTTTTCCTGAGAGTTTTGTTTTCTAGCACTCAAAACTACTTATAACAATTTATTTGTTGTGCTCATGCATTGGAAATGTTTTCTTGCTTCCGATTCTTTATTCATCTACGTGTATGTGTTGTCTAAATAGTCAGATGGAGAAGCCAAATGGAGATTAACCGGCCATACACGCTGTTTAATATGGATATGTAACGGGATATATACCAAACGTCGTACAGTGACTAGTTAGATATCGTACAAGTGTGCATCCTTGTCCATGCCTCAGCGAATCCAGACTTAAGCAAACATTGTAAATTCCAAACAACACTATATGCCGTGCCAAATGATGCCTTGGTACTTGATAAGCAAAACTTTGATAACAATATTCTGATGTACTCAATGTGAACAAAGCAACAGCATTGATTAATGGTGATAAGCAAAAAATTGGGGTGCTTGTTATTCTGCTACTGGATTGGACTTCAGTTGTCAAATAGCTCATTCTACAAACGGTGATCTTTGGTTGGTGATTCCACTGATAAATTTCTATTTATTTTACTTTCTATTGAAGGCAGTAAAATATATGCATACATTAACTTTTGAACGACAGTTTAGTTGCTATTATAAATAGAAATGGAAAATTGGCAGAAAAAGCACATTTCTAACAAATTGCCCGAGCTATTAAAACATACAGAATGCAGTTCCCAACTTTTGACAGAATTGTTACAAAATGGGGTCGTTCACACGGAAGATATATCGATAATCGTAAGTTTGTTTTATATTGTGCAAATATAATACCTTTGTAGTAAAGACGTTATTATTGGAAACATTGCAATCGTTTTACAGATACAAACAAGGGGTAGTAACCAAGTGAAAGTAGAGCTTTTGTACAATATTTTGGAATCGAGAGTGAACGCGTATGAAATTCTAAAACAATCACTCAAAAGAACAAACCAGTTGTCTGCAGCCGCACTTCTAAACCAATGCAACAGTACAAGTTCCTTAAAACATTACGGACCAATTTCCTTTGACCTAAACCAGCTTATTGGTTTTGCATATGGAAACTCTAAAGTACTTCGAGGATACTTTTCGAACAGACAGGTGGCCGTAAAGATGGTAAGGTTTGGAGATGGCATTGCGGACAAGGCTTTAGAAGAAGTCAAAATGCTGAGAGAGTTAAAGACACATGACAATATTTTGCAGTTTTACCATGCGGAAATGTCACAAAATTATGCATTTATTGTACTCGAGCTGTATTCCCGCTCTCTATATACATGCGTTCTAAACAACACGTATCCGTTGGAAAGGGTTGATATACTACGACAAGCAACTACTGGACTCCAGTTCCTCCACGAGAACAACATTGTTCACAGAGACATTCGGCCTAAAACAATACTCTTTAGGGTACGAAATAAAGTGGATGTACTAGTGAAATTATCGGATTTTGGCGTGTCAAAGAAAATGCGTCATCGTTTTGGTGGACAAGGGGGCACTCTGGTCCTGACAAGATCTGGATCTCTCGGATGGATTGCACCTGAGGTGATAAAGTATCTTAACGATACGAGTGGCGAATACGCGCCGGCGCAAGTGATGGTGAGTTTAGTAATTAAATTCGTCTGCCATTAATTCAGTAATACTCATGGAGTTAATTAGAATACTTTAAAATGTTTAAGTCCACCTTCTCAGATATATTCACACTTGGTTGTATATTCTACTATACACTAAGCAACGGGATTCATCCTTTTGGAGCCGCCAAGCACTCTGAAGTGAATATTCTTGCAAATAACTACTTCATACGTGCGTCGGAACTAAGCCTTGAAAATACTGGCAGCTTACCTTTGATTAAGAGGATGCTCAGCCAAGATGCGACTATGCGACCAACCTGTTCTCAAATACTCGCTCATCCTTTCCTGCAAAAATCGAGTAATGTGAGCCGCAATGTCAATGACGTAAGTAACTCATTGTAAATTACATATTTTCTCCAGCTCAGAAATACAGGTTACCAATCTTCTATCTTATTCGAAATTGTTCATTAGGGTAGTATAACTTCATCAATGGAACCTGTTGCACCACGGAAAAGTAAAGATGAAGATGGTGGGGATGACATTCTGGTGACTTCAGACATTGCCATACAATCAGTTAATATTTCTGAATACGACCCAGCGTTTGAGATTCCAAAAGATAAACTAATAATTGGTAATTGTCAGAATTTACTGAGATCAGTAGAAACTAACTAAATTGCTATAATAACGGTGAAACTCTGCAATTTGGTAGATAAAGAACAAATACTTGGGAAAGGTCAGTTTGGATGCGTTGTTAAGGCTACTATCAAAACGGATGACGGAGATGTCCTTGTGGCTCTGAAAATGATCAGGCACGACGTGGGCAATTGTGATATTACAGGCCTGTTCTATGAAATTAAGCACTTGGTATATTTGGGAGGGAATAGGAACATTGTTGCCCTTAAAGGTGCGTATACAGCAGAGATGGCCAATAATGTTTTGTATATGGCGACAGAACTTTGCTGCTTGGGATCGTTAGAATCCTATTTAAGACGTCATCAGACAATAACCGGAACGCAGGAGCGTTTTGCGAATGCAGACTATGAAGAAGTCTTGTTGAAAGATGAAGTTTTATTGACAGAGGAATATAATATATGTTTTACTGATATGTGTCGGTGGGCCTATGACATTGCTTGCGGCATGGAATATCTTGGAACTAAACATGTGGTGCATGCTGATCTGGCAACAAGAAATGTACTGCTAACGTCTGAGAGAATCGCCAAGATTACCGATTTTGGCTTGTCAAGGCGATTATCTAACTATCAAAAATACGTGAAGACGAAACAAGAGCCCCTTCCGTGGCGATGGATGGCAATTGAGTCGCTACGGCGCCGTGAATTCTCTGCGCACAGCGACGTTTGGAGTTATGGGATAACACTTTGGGAAATATTTGCCATGGGTAACTGACGTTTACTGTCTTACTGTTTCCGTAATATATAAAACATTGGTAACCATAATAGTATGGCTCTATATTTTCATGCAATGTATTCAGGTGATATGCCGTACCCTGAGCATTCATGGTCTATGAGATTTGTTGATGAGCTTGTAGGTGGGCTGCGATTGGAATGTCCTCAATTTGCCTCACCTGAAATGTATAATTATATTTATTCTACAAAAAATTGTCATATATTCCCTAATTAATCATAATTTTGAATTTATTGGTATTTTTTAGATACGACATTATGACACGATGTTGGCATATTGATCCTAGCCAAAGGCCACATTTCAATTCATTAGTCCTGTTTACAGGAAGCATGGTCAGCCTATGATTTTCACATTAGAGACCGAACTGCTGTACATGATTACGAGTAATAGGGACTGGACCATTATCAATCTTCCAAGAATAGGTTTGCGTATTCTTAAACACAAATAATGCGAATACCATGGTGTATATAAACTGTCGAATTGGAGTTACATAAAGGTGAAATGAGTTGATGATGAGGGGATGATGCTACTGTTTGATACTAAACTAAACTATCTTTACATGCGTCAATGAATATTATCAGATGCACTATACCTTAATACCTTCCTTTTTAATGAACAAAACTATTTGTACATATCCATATTGATTATGTTGGAAGTTCCATCATGCTAATCTTAGTAAGTTTCTATGCTTGCGCATTTATTGTCTGAGGTGGGTTATGAGCGACTCTCACAAATTGTTCACGTATGAAGTGTTTTAAAATAAAACACAACGATAAGCAATTGTGTTACGAAACGATAAAAATCATATCCGGTATTAATATTTAACCATTTTATAATAATTCATTGAATCATGCATGCACGGCATATACACGGCAATACCCAACACAATTATCGTTTCGGGTGTATTTTGTTTAGTACATTGTTCCTGATTGTTGTGGATGAACACGGAACATACTATGACTGTACGCAGAGTTGGCTAATGACATCGAATTATTTCATCGAAGTTGGTGATGTTGGAACTTGAGTATGTAGGTGTGTTTTTTATTTACTAAATGCCAATTTATCGCTTTGGTTTTGTATTTTAAGGTAATTATTCTGGTTCCGTATTGGGACAACTTGTATAACTGTCAAAATAATTAGGATTGTTACAAATTGTTGTTGGCAAAATTACAACGTACCGAAAATGGATACAGTATCAAGGAATGACTGTTAAAATGCGGGGAGATATCTAACATACAGATCTTACCAGATTACGTGACACTCAACCAGTACTTTTGGTGAAACAAGAATTCCCGGTGAAGTAACACATTGTGCTATTAGATCCCAACCTTAATTCAACGTTGCGTGCAAAGGATTTTGTAACAGTTTTATATAAACATGATGGTCAACTGATAGCGATATGCATGTCAAGATAAATATTCACAGGCTTGTTAATTGACAATTGCTGTTTTCTTATTTGGTTTGGCTGCAGCGCAACCTAATTATTGTAAGGTAAACTGTGTCGTGACAGAGTATAGTAAATTTATGGGTATACCCTATAACATTTTAACGTCATTGGCTGACCAGCATGCTACATATGTAATATCTGCAGTCAAGATAAGAAATTTCACAGGTGGTGTTGGCATTTTATTACTACATTGTCATTACGTTAAACGTTGCTGAGCTGTTCGGTTAGCCCTGTAAAGTTTGGCACCATATAATTACATTCCACGTCAGGAATAAAAAATGGAAAATTGGCAGAAAAGGCACATTTCAAAGAGGTTGACGGAATTACTGATGCACACAGTGTGTAGCTCCCAGCTTTTGCAACTCCTTTCAGACAAGAGAATTATCCATGACGAAGATAAATCCATTATTGTAAGTAACAAAGCTTGGACGGGTGTAAACCCGAATTAAAAAACTACCGGAAACGTGTTGTGTGTGAAATTGAGACATTTTAATCTCCGTTCACCTTCCCTAACACTACTTTTCAATTTTTCGATGAATTTCCAAAATAATATATTTTGACCCTTTCGTGACCCCGTGACCCGTGAGGGTCATGGAGCCACCACTCCGACAGTTGACCGAATTGACCCATGGTGTCGTGACCAAAAATTATCAGCTTAAAATTCTCTATCAGATTAGCGAATAAATTTTTTTGCCCATAAGAAAGCATGGGGGACCTTACCCCCCACCATCCCCCTGGGGGTGCGCCCGGGAAGCCCAAAATCAATAGCGAACTTACTTTTGCCCTAAGGTACCTCCGTGCAAACTTTGAACCGAATCGGTCAACGTGGAGAGGAGTAATCGTGTTAACAGACACACAGACAAACAACTTAATCGCATTAACTACCTTTTAAGCATTTCATGCTTCCGGTAGTTAATAAATTGTGGAGTATGACTGTATTTATATGAATTTCATACTGTCACAATAAAGGATGCTAACTGTTTTTAATAAACCTATAACTCGTAGTATCAGGCAGATGGCGAAACCGAAGATGGATCGGAGCTTTTGTATAAAATTTTGAAGACACGAATGAACTCTTACGAAATTTTGAAGGAATCTCTCAACGAAACTAACCAAACAGTTCCCTTGGCGATTCTGAACCAGTGCAGCAGTGATAGCAGCTTGAAATATTACGACTCAATTTCGTATGATCGAAATAAGCTTCTCAACGGCGGATTCGGAAACTCGAGAGTCTTCCAAGGATATCTGTCGGACAAAACAGTCGCGGTTAAAGTCGTTAACTTTGTCGGTCGTAACGCTGATACTGTGCTAGAAGAAGTAAACATTTTGAAAGAGTTGAGTCGACACGACAATATCCTGGAATTTTATCACGAAGAAGTAGCAGTGAACACACTGGTTATTGCCTTCGAACTCTGCGCCACGTCACTGTACGATTGTGTAGCGAAAAAAGTGTATCCACTGGAAAAGGTTCATATTCTGAAACAAATCACCACTGGACTGGAGCACCTGCATAAACACAGAATTATCCACCGCTGCCTCAGACCAAAAACTATCCTATTTGGGAATCTCGGCGACTCAAGAGTGTTGGTTAGGCTATCGGATTTCGGATTGGCAGTGAAGCTTCAGGATCACGCTCCATCACATTTCAGACGTAGGGCAGTGCTGCTAAGAGGATTTGGAACTCAAGGTTGGGTTGCACCTGAAGAGATGCGGTATGTGGACGAAACCGATGGGTTACGTGGCACTCAACATATAGTGAGTTAATATGCATTCACTAACAAGGCGCTAAAGTGGCTATAATTTATTGAATTGAAAATAAGTTTATGCATGCACAATTTTTTAGTCATTCAGTGCGGACATATTTGCTCTAGGCGGCATATTTTACTACACGTTGGCCGATGGCGTTCACCCATTTGGAAGTGCAACGAGATGCGAGGTGAATATTCTTGACGACAAAACTCTAATCCGCTTATCGGACCTAGCTGGTGAATTCCATGATGGCGTTCCGTTGATTAGGATGATGGTAGCCCGTGATCCGGAACGAAGGCCAAATTGCTGTCAAATTCTTTCCCATCAGTTCATTCGTCGATTATGTACGAATTTACTGGACAAGGTAAATTGTTGTCGTACTATCGTTTTATTTGGCGGCTAGTTACCTTCATGCAAAGCGGATGTATTCATTAATCCCGAAGGAAATGTTGGCCTCGGATTTAATAGCGGCAGCATCAGCATCTTCCTTTCACAAGTCGATGGAAGTGAATGTGGAAAACAATTTCTCAGGTAAGTCTATTTGTTGCTGGCGGGGAATAATTATTTTCAGCTTACTGATAGTGAGAAATAATGAATATAAATGTTTTACCCTCCAACACAAATGCTAAATTGAAATCAAACGCAATGTTCACACCATTGCCAAAACCATAAAAACGCTGTCATTACAGACCCTTCCCTGGCAGCTGCTCTTGGTTCTCCGTACGATAAGTCATATGAGATCCCAAAGGACAAGCTCATAATTGGTAAATTATAATTATTAAACATTTAATGACAGGCACAAACGATATATAGAGTATTGACGTTATGTTCTAGACAAAGATCAAATACTGGGAAAAGGTCAATTTGGGTGCGTTGTCAAGGCGACCATCAAATACGGTGACGAAGATGTCGTTGTCGCCCTGAAAATGACCAGACAGGGTATAGCAAAGTGTGACGTCCAAGGGCTACTCTCAGAGATTAAGATTTTATCGTACTTGGGAAAGCACAGAAACATAGCCGGACTCAAGGGCGCGTACACCGCCGAGATTGCGGATAACATATTGTACATGGCCACAGAGCTTTGTGGCTTAGGTTCTTTGGAAAGTTACCTAAGGAGTAAACAAATCTCGGACGAGATACACGAGCGTTTTACAAATGCTGACTATGAAGAAATTGTGGTTTTCGAAGATGATAATGTAACTCTTAATGATTTGGCTCGGTGGTCCCATGAAATTGCCTGTGGCATGGAATATCTAGGGACTAAACATGTAGTTCATGCTGATCTTGCCACAAGAAATGTGCTGTTAACATCAGAGAAAATTGCAAAGATTACAGATTTCGGCTTGTCACGCAGAATATCCAACTATCAGAATTATGTGAAGACGAAACAGGAGCCACTTCCATGGCGATGGATGGCCATCGAGTCATTAAAGAGATGTGAATTCTCGGTTCAGAGTGATGTATGGAGCTACGGAATTACGTTATGGGAAATATTTACTATGGGTAAATTTCATGCAGAGTGTCGAAATATAACATATAACTAGGAATGTGAAAATGATAAATGAGATTATTTTATATATTTTCAGGCGATACACCTTATCCTGGTCTGTCGTGGTCGCTGGATTTTGTAAATAGATTGGTGAACGGATTAAGATTGGAATGTCCCCCATACGCATCAAATGAACTGTAAGTAATGTTTTCTCTGCACATGCACAGGCAAGAAGAATCCAGCTATAGACCTCTAATCTACAATGTTACTTTTTTGACTGCAATTGAACAGATACGAGATCATGACACGGTGCTGGCAGGTGGATCCTAAACAAAGACCAAATTTTAAATCACTGGTCGTGCTTACAGGAAATTTAACCCGCTAGCTGTTTAATATTGCTTGAATGCTTTCTTCGCTGGTGCAACAGATGCATTTAAGAATTATTGCTAGTTTTGTGGAATTGTATCCAAGCACAAGTATAAATAGATTAATGTGCAAATGACGTAATAATTTAACGGTATCCATTTAATAAGTAAAATGTTCTTAGGTGGCGAGTATCATGTTATTTGGTGTATCTTTTAATGCCTATAAAATTCAACAATAGATAAATTTTAAATGAGCTACAATGCCACTGTCAATACAAACTTTTAACATTAACACGCTGCAAATTCCGAAAATATTTATTGTGAATAATATTTATTCATTTATTTTTGCAGTTAGTATACATTGCATTTTTTAAATTAGTGCCGAAATAGACGACATTTTCAACCAATATCTCACCCTAGACACAAATCAGCCAGTGTACTTACATATTAACATTGCATACTGCAATGAGTTTGTTTCATAACTTACACATTTTATACTCTTTTTAGAGTTAATGGCTAGAAAGCTTACTAGGATATTGGTTTACACTTTGGACTTTCAATAATAAACGCGAAACATGAATACAAGGTTAAAAATGAATTCAGAAATCAATAACCTACCATTAAAAATGCGAGGAAGGGAATTTTTAGCAAATTCAATGCTGCTTAACTTTTAAAAACAAAAAAGCATCTAGGTTTTGTTGATAGCGATTTAGTAAAAATGTTGAAAAACATGCCATTGCAAATTAAACAAACTTAATCCCTATCATTTTGACGAAAGTTCTGTATTTAATTGTGTTTTGGTTAGCGAATTTTTAGTGTGTGCATTGTTTTGCCGTTGGATGCATAAGGGCATATGCTTGCTATTTAATGGGCCACAAAATGATATAATTGTAAGGCTGACTTGCATTTTATGGTATATTGGTATAAGGGAGATGTTTTTTGAAAGCACTGACCAGGTCTGGAAATGTGGGCCTCTGTTCCGGTTGAATTCTCCAACATGCCATCATCTCATCATAGCTGCAGCAAGAAAATATCAAATGTATAATACACTGATCTTCTTTACGCGTAGGACGCTACACTTTGATTTTCTAAGCGTTTTACTTACATTGCGGTTGTAGCTAATGCTGGTGCAGGCAAACGGAAACCATCCTCTAAATCCATCATGAACTCTGATGTCCACAAATGGCCAGGATATGGGACATTGCCTTCACAAAAAATAATTGGTTTTGTCATTGAAGTAGTGTAGCATGAAAAGAATTCGTATATATTTATTTTACCCAGGCTAAAAATTTCCCACGCAGTAACCCCAAAGCTCCACACATCTGACATAATTGAAAATTCCATGGCTTTAAGTGTCTCATAAGCCATCCATCTCCATGGTAACGGTCCTTTTGACTTCTTTATATATGTTTGATACTGATACAGGTTTCGGGAAAGTCCAAAATCCGAAATTTTGCACACATTAAACTGATCCAGTAAAATATTTCTTGCTGACAGGTCACCATGAACAACATTTTTGGCGGAAATGAACTCCAGTCCTGTCGCAATCTCATGGCAAAATCTGATCAACTCTGCCGTGATATTGCTTCGATTTTTAATATTAGTCGTTGTCGTTTTAGTTTGCAAATGTGCTAGGAGTGATCCGCCTGAACAAAGTTCCATGACGACATAAAGCACATCTCGTTGAATTTCTTTTGTGTAACACCCAATGAACTTGACCAGGTGCTGATGATGCCCCAGGTAGCAGCAAAGTTTGATTTCGTGAAGCATTCCAATAAATGATTGCTTGTCACAGTCCACCTTTGGCATCTTTACAGCGACTGGCTCAAATATATTCTCAATAGTTCTAATTGTTGCTTTAACCACTATTCCAAAGTTACCTTTGCCCAAAACATTATTCATTTCGGGAAATATGGTGTTTTTCGGTATTTCGAACATATCATTGTGCTTACCTCTCACAAGTTTGTCGTTGTAATGTTTGGCGCTGTCACTGTTTTCCTCCTCCGAACCATTCATGAACTCTTGCACCTCCGCATTTGAAAGATGGTAACTATATCTTCTGATCCTGATTAGGACCGCAGAGAAACCAATAAATAGTAAACCAACTGCTATTATCAAACCGTAAATCAGCCAGTTCAATCTATGGAGATAGTGTCAGTGCTAGAAGGCCGTTGACGGAATATAATTGGCCTCCACGGATCTGATTGCAACGTCTTACTTTGCGTATCTTGGAATACTTCTGGATCAGATAAATCTGAGTAGTTAGAAATCTCCCACCAGCTATACTCACAAGCGTTCTCTCTGGTAAAGCCCGGAAGCAGAAAATAAGGTGTTCTGTATATTTTGGAATATTCAATCATCTCTCTAACGAACAATACTACTTCTTTTGTTACATTAGGAAGTGATTGTTTCGTTTGCACAATCTTAAAATAAATCTCCTGTAGGTTAGGGAAAAATATCTGCATTATCCTTTTAACTCGATAATTGGATGAAACGAAAAGATGAAGTTTTGTGTCGTTAAACGGCACCATTCCACTCCTGAAGTGTGTAGTGCAAATCACATAGGACATTTTATCTATCGTTTTATATAGTGTAGTTTCGTTCATACTCCTGTTGTAAGTTTGAGCTTGACTTTCCAATGTTCTGACAATTTTATCACAATCATCCAATACAAGCCCAATATCTACCGTGTTGTCGCGGAATCGTTCCATCAGGTCAGTGATAAAATCAGTTGACGTTTCGTTCGAGGAATAAGGAAAATGTATGCGCAGAGTGATAGTATCCCGGAGAAACGAGGAAGCATTATTTATGCCGGCAATCAGTGTGTTAGTAATGTTAGCGACATTTATGTCAATAATTGGAACATTTATAAGTACACTCCGCTGAATCCCGTCTTTTGAATTGCGCTTGAAACTTTTCCCAAAATTTTCGCTTCCCAATGTATCCAGAATGGTGATTAGCTCATTGCAGTTTCTCGCCACAACTTCCGTAATAGGGAAATAAATCGCTGCGTAGATCAACGTGGTACTGATTTCGTGTTGCGTGAGACTCCCATTATCCGAACGTAAGTTTGAGTACAGAAATGTTCCAGTGAGACTGATCTCCATACCTGTTGACTCCTCGTGTACTTTGTCTATCCAGTCAAGACAGTAATTTGGCCCATCCTTCCAACTAGTAAACACATTGCTCATGTTATACCTACGTCGACGGTACAATGAAAGGTGTTTTAATTTATGTGTTCTTGTGTAATCAGGAACAAGTGTTTCAAACGATGCTGGATCCCCTGCCATTCGAAAAATCACTGGTATATTGTATATCAGAGCCCAGTTGAAAATAGACTCTAGATATTCCCCCAACAAAAAGAGAACCTGGTTGCAGTGATTTATGTACACATCATCCATACGCTCAACTTTAAACTCAAACGACAATTTCACAGGCATATCCGGCCATTTTGCTTGAACCATACTTGCAGTTAAGAGAAATTGCTGCTTCAACTTCTTCGATGGGTGTTCATGAAGTAGGGCATTCCAACTAAAATATAACTGCGAGTGCTCCAGATGTAAATTGGTGTGCAGAATTATTTCTTTACAAAATTGCACAGACGTGGCATGATCCCACAGATAACGAATTTCATTCATGAATATCGCAGATTGCAGGTCATTTTGCAGATCACTGTAACGTGTGTGGTCATGTGTTTCAAAAGAAATCAATTTTCTACACGAAAACGATGTGTTATTCTTGAGCAAGTATAGATCTGACCTTTCTTTTGAAAGATCGTAGGAGACGAAATTGTCCAGATCGAGAATCACTTTATCTATATGTATTCCAAATAGCTTCTCTATGTCAGCAACATCCGGTTTCATGAAGGTGGCACTCGTATTTACAGTCTGATTGTGTGTAAGTTTGTGTTCAAATGAAACAGTGAGGCCAACGCTAACTATACCATCGTTTTGTCTCGAGCCATTTGCCTCAAACTCAAGGAAATTTTTGCAGTTGGACTGTACGGTTTTCCAAACACCTTGTAAATGCGTCACTGATCCTATATTTGATAAGACGCAATTAAAATGTTATTTGCGGTAATATCTCATATATATTTTATATTCACATTTACCAGTACTCGTGACCGCAGAATGAAATCCGTGTTCTCGCAACAAGTTAACATGTTTCAGCATATCACCTACTGCTTCCCATGTTGCATTCTCCGTTCCTTTCGCTTGTACACTGAAATAATCACTAATTTGTGGTAAAAAATTTGACGACCAGAGTGACAAGTCCAAGTATGAACAGTTCCTAAAGAAGTCACTGGCTACCAGGATGGCCGAAACTTTCTCAGTTGATATCCATTCTCGAAGGAACACTTGAAAAAGACACTGATATTTGTCTGCTACCATTAACGTAGATAATCTTTGTTGTTGATGTTTTATGAGGAGTGACTCGCCGTTTGGGTACAAAAAGTTAGTCAGACCGTTATATTTGTTATCTGGATATATACCAACTTGATAATCCCTTCCAATCAAATCAGTGGGATTGACAAAGTATTGAAAATGGTAATATTTCAAAGCAGTCTCCATTGGCGGACCAAAAAATCGAGAAACTTTGACCTTATGCATAATGTCCATATAATTTGCAAATACCCCATAACTCTCAAACAAACTGAGATGCCGTCGAAATTGAAGTTTCATTACGAAAAAGTCTATCTGTACGTCAGCATTGATAGAGAAGTTGCATTTCAATAGGTTGGAGTTTATAACGTAGCCAAGTTTCAGTTTTTCAATGCAATTGCCACAGTTCAGATAAATTTGCGTTAAAATTTCAGCTTCAATTGTTGGGAAAGGTAATCCTGCTGTCCCGACTTTACCTTGACACGAGAGTTGGCCTGTGTACTCGAATGCGACTTTTGTGAAAGTTTGTTGGCGAAGCAGTTGCTGAAGAATGGCTAAATAGTGTTTAGGAACTAGAAAATTACCACCGGTAAAGTTCAGGACCTCGGTAGTGTTGTATCTGTCAACGAAATATATATAACTTCACAAAACCATTTTTGGTTAGAAATGCATAGGTAGGTAATTAGTACCTCAATGTCAGAAGAATTTCGGGAGCGTAATCGCTAACACCGGTGAAGGTTTTGTTGACTTTTGTCAGCCATTTCGATACTTGTTGTATTTTCTCAAATGTCAGCTCATTTAAATCTATAGCACATGTGAAAGTGAAATGATTTGTTGGTAGAGTGGTTTTGATGAGAACAATAAATAATGTTTTAGTCTCGTAATACCTGCTTCATAATAAAACATTTGGTTCCGCCGGTTAGCCGTTTGATGAGGATCCAATAAATATTTTAGTGCATCAGTACCATGCTCCACGTCTTTGAACAGTGTTGAGATATCAATTATCAAATTTGATTGGCCAGGATCAATACCAGAGTTCGTTTCTGCCCATGTATTATGACATTCGCACATATGAATGAAAAATAAAAACGGCACTAGAGACGACAGTGATATTTTCAGTTCAAACATGTAGGGTCTAACAATTAAACATGTAGGGTCTAAGGTGTTGAAACATGTTGAAATATATCGAATCTGCATACAGTTTCTTTAGTGATAACGAAATAATGATTAGGATTACAATAAACTGTTTTTAATAAAGTTTGAAAAGATCAAATTTATTATGTTGGTTGATGCAGTGTAATAACTTTCTTGAATGCAGCAAATAAAACTCTTACTTCCTTCTCATCTAATCTGGTGTATTGATTATGAATCCCAGCTACATTTTTGCATACTTAAAGAGTTTGTTAACCACTGTCTATTTCCTGCATCACTGTATTTGTTGGAACGGAATGCGGTTTTTGTGTTACGAAACTTGGTTAATTAGTTTACGAATTATTGTGGTTGCCCGCAGCAGGATGACAGGCATCCGGGCACAGTAATTACTGTAGCATATTGATAAACGTTGCGGACAAGTTTTACAGTATGGATATAGTACAATCTAAATATAGAAATACAACAGTGACCAATGAACTCAACTTGTGAAAGTTAACTGGTTTTTGGTTTTGCCAGTCGATAAGCCACTCTCAGGCATTCCATGATCACTGATTGTTGCCAAAATTGTTTTTAATTGCTTTGATATTCGTCACTGATATTGATTTGGCTCTGGCGACAACTTGGTGCCATTTTTTATTTCCATTCGGTACTTTCCAGGGATGGCTTTTGAAACGTGAGAGAAAATATTGGAAAACTCGATAAGTACATTGATTGGAATAGCAACTTGCTATTAGCAAGTGCATATCAAATATGTTGCCAACAAGATTTCAAACTATATACCGAGTTGGGCAGCCGAACAGTGTCAATTGATCCGTGTTGAAAAAATGCCTCCACGAACGCCGTCATCTTCCCATAGCCGTCACTTAGGCAATGGTGGATGTTGGATATAAGAACACTATGATGCTCTGATGAATGATTTGGGTCTTTGTAATTTTCAATCAGATAAAATATCCATGGACTTTGTCTCCTTCTCCACAGACGGTTAATTTGTTCCTCAATTAAATCAGTCAACTGTTCATCATATACAGGGTTTTGAATTCCTGATAGTAATTTCACATGGTTGTCAATGCAAAATTGGGAATACCCCTTTTTCCAGAATGTAAATCCCAGCCATCTTACTGGATAATGCTGAAATCGTTTGAAGAGTAGGGCGTTTATCCAATTCTTCATAACCACATCGGAAATCTCGGGTAAAGTTAAATGACCTTTAAAATTTAAGGTGAATAATATACAATTTGATCGGGGTTGGTTATGGTGAAGTAGTCGTTCACTAACCTGCTGCTGGTTACGTCTACAATTTAATAAAGGTCGGGTCGAACTGTGCAGGCAAATTGGATTACCAGCAGAAGAAATATATTTACCGGAATGCTGAAAATTGCAAGGATAATGAGTAAAGAGAACGTTAAGCCACCCAAAAATAGTGGGACAATGGCCTTTGTGGCTCCACAGAGTAGGTTGAGCTCTTTCATTGTTATTTGAGAAATTGGAGATGCGAACAGCTTGGAGTATGCCGGCCAAAAACATGTAATGGGAACTAAATGTTGGTATCTTAAACTTGGCTGCATCAGAAACGCAAACGCGTATGTTTCCATGTATAATAAAGTAATGCTCGTAATTTCTAATTAGGTTTTCCTTTATGGAAAATACGGTCTATCAAACCAATGCTCTCAGTGTCTCAACTTAAGCTTGCAATATAATCTCTAGTTCTCTCACAAATATATTACATGTCTAGTGTATGGGGTGAGGCATCAGCTAAAGTGTTCAATTCTGTGGAAAAAATCATCAAAGATTGTAAAAAATTAGCTCAAATACCAAACCCTGCACCTGAGACATGTAATGATTGGCTTCTCACGAAAGAAATGCATGATCTAGAACTTGTGACGCTATGCAATCTAACAAAGCAAGGTCTAACTCCTGACGCCTTTAAGAACATACTATGTTAAAGTGCAATTCGAAAAATTACCACAAGAAGCAACGCTGTTGAAACTGTCTGCAAAGAAATGTGTGAGGATTCATGCAATATAAATGCATTTGCATTTGGATTACACTTCCACCTGATATCCGTAATAACGTACCTTCCAAAACATTTAAAAGCCTAGCAAAAAACACATTCTCACTGAAAGGCAAAATAAAAATGAATGTTGATGTGATTTATCATGTATTGATGATGTCATTGAAAACATACGAAACCTTTATAATCAAGTGTAATAATGGTGTTATAACGTAAAAGTGTATTTTCTACTATATGTATGTGCTAAATATGAGTGCCTTAAATATTTAATTAGCTAAAATGTGAAGTGACCTGTGTCAAATGCCAATCAGCGTAATGACCCAGGAAGGGGTGCTGATTGTAGAAAAACTAACTAACTAAGCCACCCAAAAATAGTGGGACAATGGCCTTTGTGGCTCCATAGAGTAGGCTGAGCTCTTTCATTGTTATTTGAGAAATTGGAGATGCGAGCAGCTTGGAGTATGCCGGCCAAAAACATGTAATGGGAACTAAATATCTTTAACTTGGCTGCATCAGAAACGCACTAGCGTAGGTGTTCATGTAGAATAAAGTAATGGTCGTAATTTCTAATTAGGTTTTCCTTTATGGACGATTTAATAGATTAAAATTAAGACGGAAAGTAACACTAACCATCACGTGATTTTTATAACTCATTTAGTGAAGCGATTAAATTAGAAGCTTGTGAGGAAAGAATAGTCGAGATTAATCTACTTGGAATGAAAAACGTTAGCATGTGCAGTGTATCATGAAGTTATAAAGATTCATTCACTACCAGGTAGACTCGTCCTCTAGATTATGGGATGACATTGGTCCAGATACCAAATCTGACGAATCTCGGGTTCCAATAATGATGATATGATGATGATGTATAAATAATGAATTAGTAATAAATAACTTGATAAGCTATCTTCTTTTATTATTATTTAATCAATATACAAAATGCAATTTACAAAAAAATACAGAACAAAAGGGCCAGACCATATCACTTCATGAAATTATTCGGTAATAGATTCTCAAGTCGCCCCGTCGTACTGATTGTCAACCTCACATTGTTTTATGTTCTAAAAAAACTATGTTTTTACAGTTTAGTTTAAATTATTAGATCAAAGCTGGCAATCAAAGTGCGAAGGAGCGTTCACTTGGCTAAGAACCGCTTGTCGCTGAAGGAGGACTTGAGGTGGCGTCCCATCACGAGATCAGCTTCTCCAACAGTTGACGGTTATCCATATATTTACATGAGCACATAATATCAGAGTGGGGCATAGTGAGACAATTGTACGTATCATTGAACAGCATTATTTCCTCTACCTTACTTTTATATGTATTTAGTGCAAGTTTATAGTTTTCGTTTTTGACTTTAATTGACATCTACATTTCTTCCTAGTTGCTCCATTTAATTAAATATAAATTATGTATGTTCTTCTAACTTCTAACTCTGACTTATCATAACTACTAATTATTAGTTACGACATCACGAGTGAACAAAGTAGAGAAAGTGCGTTATCGGTGCATTCGCGTTCATTTTTATGCATGTATGTTAGTTAGGTTAATTAATTATGCAGTCATTTAGGTAATTATAGTTTCCGCAGTTTTTTGTCATATGTTTTTAAAATTTGAAGTGTAAACTTATTTTATGTAGTTAAATTAATCCCATGCTAATTTATTTATTTATTCTCAATTCATGACAGAGCCCTTCAACAGTTAGAAGGCAGTACATTTAAAAGCGAAATGAAATTATGAAGGTCATCTACGTAGGGATTATCAGAAATGGTGAATAGACTTTGATTCGCTGTCATTTTACAACCATTCAACACATTCAGTCAATTTTTTGATTGTAGTTTCCCTGGACCCTTGTACGTATTTTGCACCAACCCTCGGGTCCCTGGCTACCTCTGGAGAGAATTGGTGGGCATCGATGTGCAAGTCATGAAATTGCACGTTTGCCGCTTTTTCTCGGCGTAGCCTTTTAAACGGGGCTGTAAACTTAGCGGTATCAATTGTAGTGGTTGTTTCTTCGAATGATTTACATTAGGATGAATATATCTTTCATCTACAATCACAATTTTCACCCAGTAAACACTCTCCGTCCTTTGGGAGAATGGCGGTATTTTGCCGATTTGGTTGCATTCCAAATTTGCTACTTCTTCAGCGATCACTTCAGAAATTGAACCAGGACGGCGAAACTATATTAACAGCTTGAATTGCAAATATACCCACACTAACGTTATACTTATGTGGACCATATCTGCAATTTATCGCAATAGAATCGTCCGTCTTTCCCGTGTACAGCATTAACATTGGCAACATGTCCTTCGTCCGTAGCGTTTTGAGGTTGTCGAGCACTCGGTCTGTTTTGAAGTTACAAGTCACAAATTTTAATATGCTGACACCACTGAGAGATACCTGATCGGTTTGGCTACCTGGCGATACCAACTATTTCTATTTCGTTATCTATTAAGGCATAGAAATCACCCTTCGAAAAATGTAACGTCATTTTTTCACTAACGCCTTGTTTCGTAAAAAACATGTTCGTTCATATTTCCAGCTCTAGCTCAATAAGGCAAGGGCCGGATACCGTGAGTTGACGGTCATTATAAAGCCATGTTATTTCTCTATCCGATGATATGAATGTTAGCTTACACAAGCTAGTCATCTTAAAAATATGCCTTCTCAAAGTCTATTCAACATTTCTGATAATCCCTTCGTATATACCTAAACAAATATATGCATATTATAGAATTAGCAACTAAAATATTAACATATTACTCCATGCCAAAAGATTCCATGCATATTATACAGACATTAAATTAAATCACCGGACCGGCACATTGAAGAATGGCAGGTGAATGAGAATTGAAATGACCGGAGAGGAAATATTGAATGAGAAAACGCAGCGCAGAATAATAAATACTACTAAAGAGGATGATGACGCATTAATTATTGACAGAAGAACAGAGAATCAAAATAATGTTTTGTCCTGAAGTTTATTAATTTAGTATTTTTATTACATTATCGATTCATTTTGCTATAAACACAGAGCTAATGCATACCATAAATCTTTACTACGCTACCGTTATAATTAATGACTACAATACTCCATACTAATATAGTTACTAGTCACACAAGCAAACATAAAAGAAACACATAAAAAAATAGACAATGAAAACGGCTTACTGGTTATGTACAGACATTTGAAAAATACTTAACAATAATTTAAAATTTAAGCAGAAACGTAAATTAATTGTCATAACATTGTCGTAAATTAATAAATTCATTCAAGATTGCACTGGCAGCACCTTGTCATCAGTCGAGAGAAAAAAATGGTTAGCTACATTTAAGTTTCAGTATTTGTCGTGTCCATGCTTTCCGTAAACCTCAAATGAAATTTCAACGTTGGCATTCCCTGACGTTTGAGAAACTGCTGAAACTCCCTCTTAATCGTAGATCGTTTTTCCACAGTTAGTCGGAAGCTGAGCAGTTTTGGAAAGTTGTTCCAGTGAGTCATATGATGAACTCTAGACACGTATTTCCAGAAATCGCGTACCTTGTCCTGAAGTTGCGGGTACAACCTATCGTAATGGATCTGGTTCATTACAATTTCCAACGTTTCAAGTTGCAGGTCCCTCAAAAGATTTTCCCAGCGGATTTCACCACGTTCCTGGACATACTGAATGCGCAAATGTTTCAAGCGAGGAAGGTCCAACGGCTTTACTCCCAACTGTCCACCGACTCCACGATAGGACAAATCCAGCGTGAGATATTCCAAACTATTTTTGAATTTGACCAGCATATTCATCACCATTTCTACGGAACATGAATCCTTGTAACAAAAGGATAAACCCAGTTTGCGCAACTTCCATGTAACGTTTCCAAGTTTTCGCAACTGCGCCTTGCTTGAAATGGAAACAGACAATTCCGACAAGTTTTTCAATTTCATTTCCAGGATCTCATCCGCTTGATCATTGTTATCAGTGAAGCTGGATATTCTCAGTTTTTGAATATGGCGATTCCTCTGGAGTATAATGAGACCCAATAGGGAATTTTGTTCCATCTGACACGAGATTAGTTCATTGAGTTGAGGGAACGTGCCCAATGCCCCGTCGTCGTCGCTCCGCCATGACCAATTATCCCGGATTCCAAACGATAAGGATTTCAATCTTGGAAGACGCGTCAACCACTGGTTCAAGGAACTGTACACAAGGCTGATTTCCTCTGAGCAGTACTTGGTACCATATACCGTGAGATACCAAACTTGAGTTCCAAACGCCTCCAGGTAGTCTAAAAGGTCCTCAGAAAATGTCCTCCATACATTTTTGGCTCTGTTGGAATTCAGTGAAATGTAAATCTTCAAATGTCGTGATGTAATAGGGTTATAGGATTTGTTCACTGCCTGTTGCTTCTTGAAATAGCTAATAAGATCCCGAATCCTCATGTAGTCGCGGTAATGACGCCAATTATCCACAACAAATTTGGCTGCTGCAGGACATGGCGTGTACTTTGTCGCGTACACCGTTGAAGCTGCGTATCCTGCTGCTGCTGGCGCAAGCCTCCAGGTGGGAAGGAGTATTTTCCAAAATGGTATCCACGAATCGCTTCCAGGATTTGCAGACGCCGCGACAGGATTGGAGCAAGGGTAGCAATCCCTGCCAGTCAATGCACCCATTACGCTTGAGTGCTTGTTGCCGTATCAAGAGAATCAGGACCTGGCAAGCAATTATAGGATCACGATAAACATTAAACCGAAAAGCTCGTAAAGTTGAAAGTTGACGGTGGTGTAAGGAATCAATGGGTATGACATTAGGAACAATTTTTTGGCGATTAGAATATTTTAAGATATGTTCGAACCTCGTTGAATAGCTGAAGGACCTTTTCTCGCTGCAGGATTCCATTAAGAGGAGGCGCGTCGATTGCAGCGCCATGCGCCACGAAATCCTTCTTGTTTCTTGATGATCCCAATCCACTTGGAACCTGCAACAAGGATATACGTAAATAGTTGTCAACTGTCAACTATCCGATAAATGTTGGAGGATGGCAATAAAAATATGGTGCTGGTGCATATGCTTGGATAAAAGTGAAAGTATTCACCTGGTTGGAGACAGTGTCACGATTAAGGCACTGAGTCACATTGACACTGATGACGTCCTTCTTGGAACCCAATCCATGTGGAATCTCTCCTCCTCCCTGCAATGAAAGAAACATTTACAATCTCATAATAACGGCATAGAGTCTCCGTTTATATCAAAATGAATCAAAAATACTAAATCTGTGCAAATAACATTTGCAATTGGGGACACCTCCTTGGAGAAAGATCCATTCCCTTCTCTAGTCGCCCACAAACGCTGAAGACCGTTGGATATCAGTTTCGAAATGGTCTCGTCCTTTTCCTGCATTAGTCGTTCATTTCTTTCACAGTTGGCACACGGGAAGGAAGCCTGAGATGCCTGTGAGGATGATGACGCCTCCTGAAATATAAAATACAACCAAAATTATGTAACAACCTTTTCCTATTTACATCACGAATTGAAAACCCAATGAATTTGCAATTAGGCATTGATTATTGATTATATTAAACAACTGAAATTGTTAACCTCAGTTTTAGCGACGCTTCCGCTTCCCGAGACGCGCACCAGTGACACTAACGAAGACGGGGAAGGTTCCAACTGCTCAATCTTCTCATTTCGATTGTCAGTTATCGCCCGAAGAACTTGCTCACTCATTTGCTTAAACAACGTCTTGAGCTCCTCAACGTCCTCCTTTGTTGCGAGAGAGGAGGCCGTTTGGAGTTGTTGCTGGCTCTCATCACCTCCATGTGACCCAGATCCCTCAGGGGAACCATTGGGAACACCGTCACCACTACCAACTGATTTGGAAGCCATCTTTTTTAAACACCACGAACTTCAGCCTTTAATTTCAACTGTACTTGCTGTCACTAATCACCGGGCACCTGAACTCATTGTCAGTCAGTAAATCCAAAAAAAGTCAACAAAACAAATTAGTTCACGTTCAAGCTTGGTTTGTTCCTTGTTTCCGTTTGTTACAAAGTAAACATCTGCTGCAGCTGTGAACATTATTCGTGCTTTTGGAATATGTACCGGTTGGGGTACAATGCAACAAAAAAGAACGCTACTCATTATCAGTCAGGGCCGCAGGGCCAGATCTGGCCGTGAAACGGCCATAATCAGCCGAGCCATATTTGGCCGCACCACGGCCAGATCTGGCCGGCACGAGCAAAAATAAGCATAAAACCGCTTTGATTTTGGCCGTCAAGAAAACAAAACTGATTTTACATTATGCTAAGTTGCTGGACACTACTTCGGAATGGCCTATTAAAAAAGAGAAAATTTTCTTCTACAAGATGGTGTGCCCATGTCATAATTCCGAGCTGGACTTTTTGTTAATAATTGCATTTTTATTTTTCACGAAGCCAAATCTGGCCGTGGCACGGCCACATTTGGCCGCGCACAAATTTATTTTATCTTGGCCGCGCACTATTTTTTACCATGACGGTCATATTTTGCTCGGCTAACTTTGGCCGTTTCACGGCCAGATCTGGCCCTGCGGCCCTGACTGATTATAAACGTCGTAGAGAAATTGTTACTTTGTCTGATTCGTAAATTACGAATCGTAATTCGTAATATGCATATGCATGTCATGTAGGTACATTACATGTCCATTGTATGGCCAGTGCCATAAGCTTGGAAGGAAATATTTTTTTTTAAATTCCAAATCATGTCTCGACATCTAGAAAGTGTAAGGATTCTTTTGAAACAGATTAGGATTTTCAAAACGGTTTGACAACGTGGCAAAAGTGCAGATAAAAAAAGTACAATACTTGACTGTCCAGGGGTAAAATGAATCCGCGCAAATTTTAACGGGCATCTAATATAGTAGATTCATATCGCCAAATTAGGAAGTTACATAAATCGACGGATTTAATTTTTGCAAGTGTTCCATGTCACGCTAAGCCCAGTGGTGAGTAGTGGTGAATGTTTGTTATGTAATACTGCGGCAAGTCGGGACTTCTAGTTCAGGTCAACCACGAAAACATTTAGACTAGAGTCAATGGTTGTTTTTGCGGAAACGTTTTACGCTGTTTGTTTGCAGCGTGCTCTTTGCTGCTGCTTGCAAGTTGTGCGTGTAATTAAACAAACAGCTCTTGTTTTTCTGATTGACTTGCACGAGGAAGCAATTATTTTCGTAATAGTTAACAGTGTGGTGAGGTGTGTTAAGGTGAAAAAAGTTGATATACAGGTGATTACAATATTGTCGCTGTTGGAGAGGTGGAGAGGTGAGCTTAAATGGAGGTGTTTGAAAGTGATGCAGTGAATACTGAGACACCTTAAAGTTTTAAAATATTAGTTGTTGGTTAGTTGTCTTTTCAATCTTGAGTTGTGTAAAAATTAGAGATAATGATTTCCAAGTAGTGTCCAGCCAGCTAATTTTAATGCTTGTTATCTTAATTTGTAGTTATTTCTGATTGTAAGTTATCATCATTAGCCGTGATAGTTTGCAAGGGCGCTTGACTGGCAATAATGGATGTAAATCCGGATCGACAAGAGGAGGAGGAATGGGAGGAGGTTAACGCTGTCATGTTCCAAGTATTGGACAATCCCTCTGTAAGAATGTCAAACTGTACCATATATGACCTTAATTTGTTTTAATCCAATCCCAGCGCGTGAAGCTGCATAATGCAATTGAATGAATCGTAATTTTTTTGTTACATTTGACTTCTTTCAGCTGCGAGAGGAGATTCTGAAGCATGCCATCCGTGATGATAGAAAGGACGTGTCCCGGAAGACCGTCTGCAGTCTTCGCCTTGTCCAGAAAAGCTGGAACGAGGATGTGCTCAAAATCCTCTGGAAGGCCCACCACCCCATCTTCTCACCTAACCCTGGATACCGTTTACAAAATCTGGAAAACATTACCAAGATGTTTGCGTGTAACGTTGGAAACGTCCCTCCGCCTCTAAGGCTCTCGCCTTCCCATGATACCCGCATAGACCATTCCGATATTTTTCGGCAATTTGACAAGTTTCTGAAGCAATGCGGAGCAGGGCTTCTTGAACTTGAAGTAGAACTCACGGAGAAAGGCATACCCTTCCAGTATGAGCACGGAACGTATTTACCGAGATGGACCCTTCCGCGACTCCACAAAATGAACCTCGGCCTTCATGCCGATTTTAAAAAGATACGTGAAAATGGTAGATACCCCAGCAGATGGGGACCCGGGAGAAAGGATAAAATGTCCTCAACTTTGATCAGGTCTTTGCTGAATGGTGCCACCAGTTTGAGTTATCTAAACATCTGGGTCCGCTCTAAGAATTCGTCCGAGGCTCCACCCTCCGGCTGCTCCATTTTCGACTCGATAACCTTGCCTCCCACATTGACCGAACTGAGAATTTGTGCTGCCCAGATGAATCAAGAGCTTCTCGACATGGTCGCACGTAGCTCGCTCCTGAACCTGACCTCGTTCATTTACTTCTCCGGCGATGTCATTTGCGAAACGGAGCTAGTGCGTCGCGTTTTGGATAAATTACGGAGTTCATTGAAAATGCTAACAATTGATTACGGGCATTCTCAGCCGCCGCGTCACGTCACTACTCTTCGCTTCCCGGTCATGGAAAGCCTGGAAGAGATGGAAATCTTTGCGAAAAATGTAAAGCTTGAGTCTGGACTCCATTCTTTGGAGAGATTCCTCCCAAAGTTGCGCAAGTTGAAGTTCAACAAAATGGAATTGGACCAATTAAAAATGTGGACCCTGGCTTCAAATCTTACTGGCGTCACGGACCTGGAATTGGAACTGTTACTGGCACTTGAGCTTGTTCGTCGCCCTCGTGCGGTAGCTCCTCCGCGAAAGACAAGACTGAATGTGGATACCATGCGGTGCGTTAATCTTGGCTTTCCCAACTTGCGCAAGTTGGAGATGACCATTTCCAGCGGGGATACCAGCGGACTCCGCTACCTGTTCATGGAAATGAGTCAACCGACTTAGTGATCCACGTGTGTTCATGGATTCGACGCCAGAGACCTGATGACTGGGATTCGATTCTGACTGGAGTGCCAGCGGAAAATATCGTCGAGTCTCGGAATGACCCAAGTTTGTGGGAGGAGGAAAACATGGCATCTATCAAGAATTTGCGAGGTATAGAAGAACATAATTGTCACCCCAACTAGTCCTTGATCATTACTAATCAATAGTGATTGACTAATCAGTTGTTATTTTGGTTTTTGTTGTTTTTTCTGCTTTACTCTAAATTGTCAGAACTGAGGAGCTTTTCACTCAGAGGGCCCATGCTCGCAATTTCTTACGCCGCACCTAGAGACAGTGACAACCACACCATCTCCGACTTCACCTTTAATTACGCTCTGCTCCAGATGCCGAATCTGAAGGAGCTCGTGTTCCAAGGTCTAGCTAAGGTGAGATCTGGAGACAGATTTTCAATTTCTTAATTATGTTGCTATGTCGCTAATTATGATAATAATAGTAGCCTATTATGCAATTTGTTCGATTCTATGTTCCCTTTAGGTATCCGAGGAAGTCATTGATAAGTGGAAGAGTGGAGGCGAGGGTCGCAAGCTGTCCTCCTTTTGTGGTCGTTTTGAAATTTAAGTAGTACGAATTCGGTAAACTCGTGGATTTATAGTAATTAACAAAAGTAAATGCTTACGATTTTCAATGTTCTTCCGATTTCATTCTTTGTAGTTAATTCGTAATTACTATTTACCGTTGTTACTCCCATAAAAATCATGCAAACAAGTGTAATGAACAGTCTATAAAGGACGTAGGACGTATCTTATATGTATCGTCTTTTTGATGTGAATGAAAATAATAAAATGATCTAGATTTAATATATTTGGAATTGTAATGAGATTTTTTATTAACGTTTAATTTTTTATCGTATTTTTTATAACTGTAACATAAGGACCATCATATGCATATATAATATTAAGGTAAAGTTGGTTATAACCCCAAAACTCTCAGGATGTCCCATATTCTGGTTATCACCTTCCCAATTTCCAGATACTGGAATGCCACACCACCATAGTGTCATGATGTGATATTTCTCGGTTTGTATCTTATATCAACGACCAGTATCGATAACCTCTTAACCCCCTCTCTGTAGGTATACCCCATTCTGAATATTGAATCAATATACATTTTTATGCTTGTGCATATGCACTAATAAAACCGTAATTTGTGTTTTTTACACTAAAAGGTATGCGTTCACTTATTCAAATTGCAATACCTGGCACGCATGATAATGACGGGGATTTATCCATTTTGTATTAAACTTATCTAGGGAACATGTTTTATAGTAAATCCGTATACACATAGGAAAGCCATGAATGATAATGGATTGAAACATTGTTTTCCCTGTCTCGAAGAAAACATAGTGCTAAGTACCTTGTTTCAAGCAGAAACTTTTCTTTTAGTCTTTCCTCATTCCTTTGTAAAAGAGCTAACGGCAGCACATAATATTCAGACAGGCTCATGAGAACTCTTCTCATAAAAATGAACCGGCATGAAATATTTGTGACGAAAAATAAAACACAGCTTTTCAGCTGGCTGAGTGTTAACATCAACAAAATAGTTTAAATACACAGCGTAATCATTTCAATCAGGTGTCAAGACCGATCATTGTGAAAACAGATGATAAGCAGTATTAAGTTAAATTATTCTTGTGCCAAATTAAAAAAAATAAATAAATAGTAGGACAGAGTGCAAGTTTAATAACAAATGCAACAAGGTTTTTTTAAAAATACCAAAACCTGTTGCTAAAATCATACTTATATTTTCCTCTTGGATCAAAATGTGCTCCACCATCCAGTCGAAATTTTTCTTAATAAAAAATAAGAGAGTGCCATTTACGAGCGTAGCATTTGAAGGACTTGAACCTTACACTGTCCAGATTGCTCTTCTGGAAGTCGAGATTAGTCCCATAGGCAAGGAAAATCATTTCTCTCAAAACGACTGCGACAATTTCATTGCTCTGATGGAAGGTAGGCGTTCGCCGGTCGGTGAAAACGTGGGATTGACGGAAACTTGCAGCGCATCTCAGAGGTGACGCCCAAAAATGTGGAAGTTTTGCCTTCTTTGAATATGTCTGTGATTGTGTTTTCGTTTTCACATTTGAACGATGCATTTTCACATGAGTAATTGAAGGATGCACATTATTTCTATTTTCTAAACAGATCATGGAGCATTGCGGTCAATATAAGCGTTGTCCCTTCCAAGTGCTTGGACGTGGCAGACGTCAAAATCACAGACCATCCTTCAGGGGGAAACGTCCTCGAGCGCCTTTGTTCTGCTTCCGAGTCCCTGGGCTGCGAACCTTGGGTGAGGGTCCAAATTAGAGATATTGGCGGTTCCAGAGGACGAAGTCGCTTTTGCACTAAAAATGCTTATACGGATGGTGAGTTTTCGGTTATTGTACAAATACTAAATTACATGTATGTATAGCTAAATTTGTACAAAATTGTTGAAATAATATGCAATCTGAACCTAAACTAGACTCTATGTGTTGAGGCAATATGTCTAAAGTATAGTTTTTGTTTGAAAGCGTTCGCTTCTCGAACGCATTTAGTCGTCGTCGTGACGAGAATGTTGCGGGGAGTTATGTCTCTGTTTTTAGTAATAGCTTGCGAGTGCTTTTTATTGGGGTGAGTGATTTTGTTGTTTTTTGGTCAGAGTGAGACACGAGAGCTAAATTGAAAATCATTAATTGAGTAGTTAGTTAATTGTTGTTATTCATTTAAAAACGATAAAAGTGAATAATAAAACCGTAAAATTGTTATTTGTAAAAAGAAACTATTGCTCCAAGATTCTGTGTCATTTGGTAAAAGAAAATTGTTAGCCAGTTAGTGCATAACCACTTCCTATTTGGAGCTCAGCAGACGAGTGAAGTCTGGAGTAGGGATTAGCACAGGCAAAAGTCTTTTCTGTCTTGGAACAAGTCAGGCTATCGAAGTAATTCCAGGACATTAAAGTGGTCCTTCGACGAAAAAGAACAGGCACCTTAGGAATACAGTAGCAGTTAGCAATGGAGCAGTCAGCTGGAGAAAGAAGACGTAGTTCTCGTCGTAACGCTGGTCAGCCAGCTGAGCGGCTTGGAACATGGGTCGAGGATCAGCAACGCAGAAAAGGGATCCAGACGACAGAGACAACTCATGAGGGGATGGAAACCCAACCGTCTCACCCCCTGGAGGAAGTGGAAATGGAAGATAACACGTCACAGAGTGCCGTTTCCGTTCGGTCGTCAGCAAAGTCACGAGGAACAGGAAGTGGGAAGAGTAGCAGTTTTAGGAGAGCAAAACGTGAGATTGAGTTGGCGGCTGCTGAGGAGTTAGCAGAGATTGAGTTAGCCAAATTAAAAATTAAAGAAGACCTCCTAAAAAAGAAAACGGAGATTCAGATGGAGGAGGCAGAAGACTCGGACAACTCGCAGAAGCTCAGCGATTCCGATGATGACCTTTGGAGCTTACCGCCACCGACACGGCAACAACAAAAGCAAGTACCACGTCCAGAACCACAAGTTCCAGTTTTAGATGGAGTTACGCAACTTGCTCAGGCCATCACCCAAGCCATCGGAAATGTGACCGTTGACCGCGCACCAGTCGCACATGGAAAGGGAGCTCCGAAACTACCGAGGTTCGATGGCGATCCGTTGGAGTGGCCTGCCTTTATCAGCCAGTACCGGTCAACTGCAAAACAACACCACCTGACAAATGAAGACAATGTAATCCGACTTCGTTACTGCTTGGATGGAACGGCAAAGGAATGCGTGAAAGCACTTCTCGTCTCCCCGGAAAACGTGGAAACTGTGCTCCACATGTTGGAGATGAACTTTGGAAGACCGCGCATGATCATTAAAAAGCTGGTGGACAAAACGAAGAATTTGGACTGTGTTGCTGATGGAAATTGGCAACAATTACTTACGTTTTCGAACACAGTGAGGAACTTGGTAGAAACCATGAAGAGCCTAAAATGCCAACATCACATGCTCAATCCACAGCTTTTGGACGAATTGGCGGAGAAGTTGCCTACACAATTCCACTTCGACTGGATGGCATTTGTGAGGAGACATGAGGACGCCAATCTGGAGGATTTCAGCGGTTTCGTCACCAGTATTGCTGAAACTGCTGCCATGATGTCAGACAGGAAGACATCTGTGGACGATAAACAGAAGAAGAAGGAACGTGTCTTCTTATCAAAAGAAAAGAAAGAAAGCACCTGTCACTTTTGTGGATTGTCTGGACACTGGATCTCTTCATGTGAAAAGTATAAAAATCTGGATGAAGATGAGCGCTGGAAGGTCACGATGGAAAAGAGGATTTGTTACTGTTGTCTTATCCCTGGGCATCAAGCTATGAAATGCCGAAAGAAGAGACCTTGTGGAAAAGATGGATGTACACAGTTCCATCATCCCTTATTGCACAAGTCGACTAGAAAGGATGAGAAACGGGAACAAGGCCATTCATTGGACGATGACGACAACACTTCACATTTGCCGTACATCCCTGTCATCCTCTCCAGTGGAGGGAAGGAAGTAAAAGTAATTGCATTTCTTGACGATGGATGTACATCGACCTTGGTGGAGAAGAGTGTTGCTGATTTGCTGGAACTTCCAGGAAGAAAAGATCCATTGTCACTGCAGCTGGTTAAAAACAAGCAAACTGAAGAGGAGGAGTCAATGCGCGTTAGTTTCCAAATACGAGGGGACTATGACGGAGCAAGATGTTTTGACATTTCTGGAGCTAGGACAATCTCTAGGCTTGGAATATGTCAACAGACAATGGACATTGACAAATTGAAGAAAAAGTACGCCTATCTGAACGGATTACCTGCACAGTCCTACTTCAATGAGAGACCATCAATAATCATAGGACAGGCAAATAAACTGTTATCGCTTTCTCGTCGCTTCGTTCACGGAAAGGAAGGTCAACCTGTAGCAGAGAAAACTTGGCTTGGATGGGTTATTTCCGGAAAACTACCAGAAAGAAACAATCTGGATGGGAGTTACGTCATACGGGAGGAAGTCAATTCAGATGAGCTTCTTCATCAGCTGGTCAAGGAATCATTTTCGACGGAAGCTTTTGGAGTCAAAATAATTCACGAGAAAGCTCGCTCCAGAGAAGATACCCGTGCAATAGAGCTGTTGGAAACGAACACCAAGAAGACAAGAGATTGTTACGAGACTGGATTACTTTGGAGGAGTGATAAACCAGAAGTTCCGCCCAGTTATCACAACGCATTGAATAGGCTGAAATGCCAAGAGAGGAAGATGGACAAGGACTCAAAATTTGCTTCTTTGTACGTGGACAAGATAGAGGAGTATATTAGCAAGGGATACATTCTGAAGCTGACCAAGGAGGAGATCTTCTCTAAGGATGACAAAACAAATTACCTTCCCCACTTTGGAGTCTACAACCCCAACAAACCGGGAAAGATTCGCCTAGTTTTTGATGCTGCAGCAAAGAATGGAGGCGTTAGTCTGAACGACTTATTGCTACAAGGACCTGACTTGCTAAACCCGTTGCCAGCTGTCCTCATGAGATTCCGAAAGAAGAGGATCGGATTCAGTGCTGATATCACGGACATGTTTCATAGGATAAAGATAAGGAAAGAGGATCTACCTGCACAACGATTTCTCTTCCGTGGTATGGACAGAGAAAGGACACCAGATGTTTTCCAAATGAATGTGATGTTGTTTGGGGCCACATGTTCTCCCAGTGCAGCGCTTTACGTGAAGAACCTAAATGCGGAGCAAAACAGAGAAGAGTTTCCAGCAGCTTACAACGCCATAATTCATCAATTTTACATGGACGACTATCTGGATTCAGTGGACACGGAGGAGAAGGCAGTACAATTGATAAACGAGGTTATTCACGTCAACAAGTTGGGCAATTTTACACTGTGCAAATGGGTCTCCTCGTCAAAATCTGTATTGGAGAAAATCCCAGTTGATTTACGGGCGGAGGGATTAAAGGAGGTAAATCTGGCGGAGACGGATATTCCATTAGGACGAGCTCTAGGAATTTGGTGGGATCCGGACGAAGACGTGTTTACGTTTAAAGCTGAATTCCATAAGGTAGCAAGAGAAGTTTTGTCTGGAGAAAAGATGCCGACAAAAAGAGAAGTGTTGCAGTTGCTGATGTCCATTTTTGACCCGTTAGGATTCCTCGCTCATTTTACGGTACGTGGTAAAATGCTATTGCAGCTAATTTGGAACAGTGGGACAGCGTGGGATGACGAGATCCCAGAAAATCTTCACGCAAAATGGAGTAACTGGATACGAGAGCTCAAGAAAATTGTCAATTTGAAGATACCGAGATGCTATTCTTTGAAGATACCACGTGCGGAGTCAATTCAACTCCACATTTTTATGGATTCTAGCCAACTGGCATTTGCTTGTTCAGCTTATCTACGGGTTGAGGCCGATGGTGAAGTTGATGTCATGTTAGTAGCAGCAAGAACAAGAGTAGCGCCTCTGAAGCCGATGTCAATTCCACGTTTAGAACTCCAAGCAGCTGTTGCAGGAAGCAGATTAGGAGTCTGTATTCATCAAAACATTGGCCTAGAGATAACGGAAACTTATCACCACACCGATTCTCGTACCGTGCTCTGCTGGATCAAAGCTGAAGCAAGGCGCTTCAAACAGTTTGTCGCTCACAGAATAGGAGAAATAGCAGAATTGACTGACATTTCCAGCTGGAGGTGGGTGCCAACTGCTGAAAATGTAGCTGACGACGCGACGAGAGATGAAAAGGAATGTGATCTCAAGCCGAGTTCGCGCTGGTTTAATGGACCCAGTTTTTTAAAAGAAGAACCGTCAAAATGGCCAGTTCTTGTGGAGGTTAGTTTGCCTGAAGCTGTGAGACAGGAAGAAGAAAAGAAAAAGGAATTCTTGGGAGTCATCACTGAGGTCAAGTTGCTGAAAATTGAAGATTATTCATCGTGGCTGAAGCTGCTAGGAGTGACAGGATGGATCCTACGTTTTTTAAATAAGACGGCCAAGAAGAATACTGACAGTGGTGAAATGTTAAGCATAACGGAAGGAAGAAAAGCGGAAATTGTTCTCGTTAAGATTTCACAACAGCAGAGTTTTGAAGAGGAGATACGGCAGCTAGGTCAAAACAAGTTGATTGGGAAATCAAGCCGCTTATCAAAACTCTCGCCCTTTTTAGATGACAACGGAGTTCTGAAAATGAAGACAAGATTTGCACAAGCAGCAGCGATAATAGAGCAAGAAAAATATCCCATTATCTTGGACGGTCGTCATCACCTTGTCAAGTTACTCGTGTTGTATTATCATTATACTTGGGCCCACGGTGGAAGAGGAATCGTCATGAACGAACTACGTAGGAAATATTGGATAATTGGAATGAGTAGTGTAGTTCGGAAAGCAGTTGGAGAGTGTGTGGTATGTCGAAAGCGCAAGGTACAACCCGTCATACCTGAGATGGGAAATCTCCCGGATGCAAAACTAGCCGTTTTCCATCGTCCGTTTACCTTTTGTGGAGTTGACTGCTGGGGGCCGATGGAGGTGACTGTGAAACGATCGAGAGAGAAGCGATACGGCATGATTTTTACCTGCCTCACAACACGTGCAGTACATTTGGAGCTGTTGAGTAGTCTGAGCACTGACTCATGCATTCAAGCGATTTTGAGGATGAGGTCAAGAAGAGGAACTCCAAATGTCATCATTTCAGACAACGGAACTAACTTTGTGGGAGCCAATCGAGAGTTAACGGAAGTGGTGAAGGAGATTCCTCAGTCCATCAAGAAGTACGGAATCGAGTGGAGGTTCAATCCTCCTGGCGCACCTCACATGGGAGGAAGTTGGGAAAGATTGATTCGCTCTGTCAAGACAACCTTATCGGTCATCCTGAAAGAACAAGCGCCGAAAGAAGAGCTCCTGAGAACCGTCATTACTGAAGCGGAGTTCATTGTCAACAACCGCCCGTTGACCGAAGTACCCGTGGACTACAATTCCCCAAGAGCTCTCACACCAAATGATTTCCTCATTGGGCCCGACAGAAATGGATGTGAGGAACAGACAGACGTGATTTGCTTGCCCAACGTCAACGGAAAGGACTTGAAGCGGTTGTGGTGCACAAGCCAGTGGTATGCTGACCAGTTCTGGAGGAGGTGGAGGCTTGAGTACCTACCAACTCTAGCTCGGCGTGAGAAATGGAACAAGCCTTCTGTTCCTATTGCCGTTAATGATGTGGTCATCGTCGTGGAGTCGTTGCTGGAGAGGAACATGTGGCCACTGGGAGTTGTTACGGCAGTTCACTCAAGGAAAGGGGACAAAGCGGTTCGTGTTGTGGATGTGCGTGTCGTCAAGAATGGAGGAAAGCAGAACTTCAAGATCCTGCGTCGCCCCGTATCTCGCATTTGTCTGCTCGAGAAGGCTGAGGCAACTGGTGGATAATGGAAACCTTTTCATTATCAGGAGGAAGAATGTTGAGGCAATATGTCTAAAGTATAGTTTTTGTTTGAAAGCGTTCGCTTCTCGAACGCATTTAGTCGTCGTCGTGACGAGAATGTTGCGGGGAGTTATGTCTCTGTTTTTAGTAATAGCTTGCGAGTGCTTTTTATTGGGGTGAGTGATTTGTTGTTTTTTGGTCAGAGTGAGACACGAGAGCTAAATTGAAAATCATTAATTGAGTAGTTAGTTAATTGTTGTTATTCATTTAAAAACGATAAAAGTGAATAATAAAACCGTAAAATTGTTATTTGTAAAAAGAAACTATTGCTCCAAGATTCTGTGTCATTTGGTAAAAGAAAATTGTTAGCCAGTTAGTGCATAACCACTTCCTATTTGGAGCTCAGCAGACGAGTGAAGTCTGGAGTAGGGATTAGCACAGGCAAAAGTCTTTTCTGTCTTGGAACAAG